>LR737391.1:3927849-4654241 GCA_902655005.2 Marronus borbonicus | reverse complement strand
TGGTATTTGTTTTTCATGTACTTTCTATACGTTAGAAAAGGCTTGAAGATGCTTAAGTTCTTTCAAAATATAAACACATCCTAAACTTGTTGAAATCCACGAATAATCTTTGTTCTCTAAATGCGAATCTGTTGTTAGTATTGCCTTTTTGTCGTTTATACATTATGATAAGAAATTATAATTTCTCTTATTCGCTTATATGACAGGAAACTAAGATTTGTTATTAAAGTCCTTTTAACCCTGAAATATTTATGACAAATGATCTAGACACATATACGAAAAAAACAAAGGAAAAACTAATTCCAATTCTCCTGTTGACTGAACTTCTAAAAGCATCATCAATTGAATAGACACGCAGTAGAAGAAAAGGCAAGTAATAGAAAAGGAAACAACACCTCGTCATCCCCAATATCTGTCGTAGCCGATGAAAGTGCAGAAACGTAACTCTCGACGCTTTCCGATTTCTTTCGCAATTTATCCGTTGATTTGTTATTCGTTTGTCATATTATTCTTCGTCAGCTGCTTATTTATCATGCCGTCATACTGCTTCGGTTTAGTCGGGAGCGTTGTTTGGGGTAAGGGAAATATCCTACCTTGTTCCGTATACCTCGTATATTGCCTTCTTCCACCTTTTTCACCCGTTGTCGTCCTCGTTGCATCCCTTGAATATTGGATACGTCGTCGTCTTGGTTGCGGAAAGACTAAATATTTTATTTCTCGATCCTGGCACACGGTTGTGGTGAAGATGTACGATGCTAGTTTACATATGCTGAACGTGATTGGAAAGCAATTTTTATCACACCGGTGCTCAGTTTCGTTCGCGTAGGTGTACGATCCCGCCGTGTATGTGTTTGTGGCAGGGAAAAGTTTTCGATGCCATTTATTCTCGACAGCAACTCGCCGCTGCCACTCCACAACGGCGTTTACCTCCGGAAAGTTTGGAAAATGCATTCCGATCTCTCTCGTTTAAATATTGCAGTTTAAACGTTTTCAGTGAAGCTTTCGTGCAGTTTAATTTCAATTTATGGCGTTTTAAAATGATAGTATGGAAATAATTCCTCTTTACATTCTTATCGTCCGAACTTAGAGTACGATAGTTTCACTTTGTGGTCGTAAAGAAAGGTGCGAAATTTATTTTCAGAGAATTGAACATTTTGGGAGAGGTATTTTATGTATTACTATGAAGGAATTTTTGCAGAAATTTCTTTACTGAAACGCAATCTTGTAACAAAGTTAAACTATCTATGGGGAAGCACCAATTAATACAAGAAAAGTGGATTCCTCTCTGTTGTATTTAAAATTTGTGAGTTAGGCTATAGAGGTGCCGAGTACATGATTTCCATATTCTCAATTTGTAAATCTAAGCATATTTTACTAGTAGAGTCTTTCATGTTTAATTGTGATTAACAATGCTTTCCGTACATATGGAAATTTCCAATTTTAAACAAAGCCCAGGATAAAGAAATACTTACAAAATTAGATAAAATCAGCAAGTCACAGAGAAAACAGTCTTATTTAGAAAGGAGAAAGTGATCTAAAGTTACTCAATTGCACAATGTCATTTATATGATTTATACTTTACACAATTTTGTGTGTATTTTTATTAAGTATCGTTACTTCGTTCATCGCCCATGTTTCTATATTTTCAGAACATTCAATTTGATTTTCCAATGTTTGTACTTTTTTTTGTTATACTGAATTTTGTTTATCAAGTTTTTTCGACATTTCGTAAGTAACTTACGTGGGACTCAGAAATTAAATTCTGTATAAAGAATCTTACTACCCAAAGCTATTGAGGACTAAGTGATTCTTATACCTTGCCGATAAATAATCCAGGAAATTGGTAAAATATAATTAAAAATAATTACAACCAACCTCAATGGTGATGTCATAGTACTGTGCAGTTTTAATTTGTAAAACGCCTTCAATATACCAATTATTTTTGAAATATTCTTAAACCTTTGACTACAGCAAACCATATTAAATCGATAACCAGGGACCCCGATAGATAGGGCGAAAAAAGCTATATAAATATATACATCAGTCCCCTAGATATCCAGGTATTACAGCAATGAAAAACTTGTTTGTTTAAGGGTGATCGCAGCTTCTATCGGATAGGTAGCTTGCAGAATTGGTCTCAGCTGCTGTTGTATTCACACACAATCGTGCATGAATAAGTCCCATTCGCAGGCCGTTGTTAGTATTTTAAGAACAAATGGTACATAATTCACCGCATACGTTACTTTCCTGCAGCACGTGCGTGGTACTGATTGTATTTTGAAATATGCATGTGTGTAACAATAATTGAAGTTGGGCTATTTCAGTTATCTTAGCTTAAATAATGCTAATAATTCACGTATGTCTCTTTACCTTCGTGCTAATTGTGTACATCGCCGTGCTTAACTGGATGCACTGTGTGTTAATTGGCATTATTATAAGAAATAAGTAGGAAAGAGATGAATGCGTTCAAACTGAAAAGTATCCGTTGGGCTAGTATTTTCCAAATTGGTTCTCTTTTATGGTGCTTTTCCATCAAATAAAGGTACATAGATCTAAGAATCGTTAGTAAATTTTGCTCGGCACTAATGAACACTAATTAGTAACTACCACGACAACTAGTGTAATCCAGAAGTAGCCATTTCATATGATACATCAAGGAACTCAATCTATACATCAAGAATCCAAGAATTTAATAAAAACACGGCGCATATAATTGTACGAAAGATGAATCCAGATTGTACGCAGCCCGTCAAAAAAGTTGTCACTGTCCCTGGTGGGTCTCGAACGCACTACTCCAAATACGCCACTCTCCGGAAGTTTTATAGTTGGGCTACGAAATCGTTTATATCCAGTTACAGATCATCAATCTTAAAGGTGGCGACTAAGAAAATTAAGTTAAAAATCTTACTCATTTTCTTTTATTTTAACTTATATTTTTTTAATTACCAGTATTATATTATTTAAAACACCATATCAGTTATAGGTTCTTTTACTTACCTCTGTTAACTTAAGGAAAATAAAACATGTACAAAATCCTTGTCTATATACCGAGTTACACTTTTCCCTTTCTTCTCCGATATAGTTGATGGGATGCTAATTCCACAAGTGAGGTCACTGCGAATAACTACTCTTAATTGTTTCCAATGGAATTCATCTACAATCGCTAGGTTGACTAGGGGAGCGAATATAGTGCATTTCAACATATGGGAATCTTTATAAAATGTTCCCCTTTGTTCGGGAAATCTCGTAAAGTTATCTATTTCTACTACAATGGTATCTTCTGGTATGTAATAATAAAGAAGCGCTTGTTGTGGATGCTGAAATACTTATCAAACTCCTGCATGCCATGAATTGACATGCCAGGAATTGATCCATTTATCACAGGCGCAGGCTGAGAAAGGGAAAGAAAGGAGAAGAATCCATATTTATGTAGAGAACTGCCAGCGAATACTTCCATTCAAGCCGGATGTATCATGAAGGAAAGAAATGAATGGAGAAGAGAGAGTATTCATGTAAATAATGCTGAATCAAGGTATTTTATAGTTAGCATAACAAAGAATTCCCTCTCACCGGTGCGCCGTTCGAACAACCACGCAAGCAAGATGGAAATACAAGGCAAGGAAAGGCGGTCGTATAAAATAATGTTACAGTTAAGGATGCAATATTCAGGCCTCGACGCAGCCGGGCATCCCCAGAAGGTCCCAAACTACTAAAACCTTTTTATCTGACTATTCCAGTGCTCAGGTGAGCGTAGAAATGGTCACGAAAACATCGCCAGGAGGGTCACAATGAATATATATTGTGTGCTGGGGGCGGAAGGGAGGTCGTACGCCTCCCACGGCGGACGAATTCTGGCCGCCTCAGATGTTTTCTCCGCAAGAACAACTTCTCTCCTAGAGGGGAGCAGGCAAGAGGGTCTGCGTGGAGAGGGAAGATGCCGCTTGTTGGGCTGCGGGAGATACGATATAATAGTAACAAAATTTACTTACTAAAGAAACGCGGGGAACGAAATTATATTGATGATGTGGTATTGGATTCCACAGGGATGAGAACGAAAAAAATATATTTTTTTCTATACACTTTTCACAACACTCAACGACAACAGTAATCATTTCTTTGTTGGAGGTTGTTGTGTGTTATTAGATGTTTATTATTATTATTAGAAATTTAACATTTGTTTAACTACTAAACACTGTATATTTTTAGAACATTCTGTACAACATTTTTGCTATGTATTTATAGCAATAAAAAAAAATATATGTTGTCAAAAATAAAAATCTCAGAACTGGTTTACCGAAAAAATTATTGATATTAAACTGCGTTTATAAAACTATCCAGGACATATTTAATATGTCAAAGATGGTGCATGGCTATGTCTATGATGTATATTGTTCAATTTGTCTCTAAAAGATCTTTTATCTAAAGGATGCATAGTATATAGGCTATATCATTTGAAATAAAAGAGTTAATATTGTTTTCCCGTTTAATCAAGAGTGACGTGAAGTTGAAAATATTTTTATAAAATACATAATTAGCCATAGTACTGGTCACTAAAATATCAAAAAGATATTTAATTATTTCCAAAGATACATGTAATAAGCCATCGTAGTGAATGATCCTGTATAAACATAAAATAATCAATTTGAAGGTTCAAGCTTTCTGCGTTGTATTAAACCACTTGTTCATATATATCGACCATTTCTTGATTTACGTTTTCTACATATTTACGGTGCGTCTTAGGCTTTATAAACAACCTTAATTCCGTCTCATTATTTGAATCGTAAGTAAGTATATTTTAGATTCAACAAGCTTTGTGTCACAGGCCCTAATCAGATCAACCGTTCTAATTTAATCTAAACGGAATCTTTGTAGGTAGTCTTACCAGTCTTAAGACTGTCATACACAATTAATAATGACATAAATCCTCTTCTTCCTGTGGTTATTTAATGCCGTCTTTCTAATGAGATCATTAGTTTTCATATCTATTTATATGTAGTCGACATTGTACGAATACTGAATATAGCTTCTGTGCAATTGATCACCTGAATAATCTCTGGTATTTCCGTATGGACGCATTAGAAGTACATTTTCTTATGGTTGTTTAAAACAGTTGTGCCACAGGGCTGTTGGAGTTGTTTGAAATACAAATGCGAAATAATAAATAATGTATTGAAAGTGGTGTCTAACTTTTCTTATATTAACTAAAGGCTACTATACACATGCGCTTTTTCTTGAAATAGTGTGCATTATTTTGGATGATAACAGGATATCTAGGTAGAAAAACCTCCTTAAAGCATTTTCAATTCATAAATATTGTTACTATTAAATTTTGTATGTACACAAAGCATAGGAAAAACCCAAAGTCCATGGTTGTAATCAAAAAAAGCAGTTGTTTAAATTTACGAGTGAAACCCACATAATAGCAAAATACGTCAACCTCCCTTTTTTGCTTGTCTTAAATTCACTCGAGTTCCGTGAGTTAGTTTCTCCTTTTTTAGGAAAAAGGATTTAAGACATTATATTATTGATTATTCTTTAAAAACAGAATGAGTATGAGGCTAGGTTACTTTAGTTTGTAGGTGTTGGTAAAACGGAGTGTAGGTGCAGTAATGTATCAACGCAATATAGTGCCCTTGCTAAGTTTTTAGACCGGGGCCCTCAAAGAATTAAGCACGTTGTTTTTAAAAGGCCACTGCTATTTAACTTATTTACGAAATAATGTATATGTGTACACATAAATATTGCTGATATCAGCAAAAACAACAGAAAGATTAATACATAGACACCAAAACTATTTCATACATAGGAATTTTCGAAAACCCCTTACTTATACTATTCAATCTACTAACACATTTTATATACATATAAATTATTTAGATCTTTTAAGTTATACATACAATGTATTTCTCATTGTTAACTAAGATTTGTTTTATACACTTATACAATTATTATAAATATTTCGTGCATACACTTATTATCTTGGTACAACCTTCTATGTTTTTTTAATTTTTAACGTGTATCTTACATATCTTTATAATGGTCATACTTTTAACATGTTTACGACAAAAGAAATATGTGAACACACAAATATTAAATTCTTTAATTTTCAATTTACACACAAATATAAATTTTTTAATCTCTACACACAAACATGTAACACATTTTATCACCAATTTTAATTTCGACCCTCGTCTTGCAGTTTGACCCAAGGATGACCCTTTTTGTCGAAATTGATAATCATCTTTAAAATAAACCATTTGTATTTTGTATTATTCCACCCTGCTTATTAAGGGTACTTTCAGAGTCTCGTAAAACCTTGGTGCAATGGTGTAAAGCGTTGGTGCAGTCAAGTCTTTTTATATATAACACGATTATAACATAAGAAATGAATACTACTAGTTAATTCTTTGGTTTTGCTCATTCATTATTGTTGTAGTCATACATGCAAGAAAAAGCTTAATGACAACAACGACTTCAAACTTCAATTTCGGCAAAATTGTTTATACGTCATCAAAGACCAAAATTTCTGGCCAAGAAATGTTCGATTGTATTATATTGCTAAATTGTGCAACCTTTCTTGCCCCATGGAATTTCTTAAATATTTTATTACTAACGTTAATTTGAAAAAGGATTGTTCGGCAGTAGCGATAGCGATGGGGATTGTCAAGAATCATATTATGGCTATAGAGACTGCAGGGAAGCTTAACCACACAAAATATCTCATTGTAATTAATAAGATGGCGAGCTTAATTTTTTAATAACGTGTTTGAAGAGTGAGAATTTCTTTTGCAAATGTATCATACAAATCGGCAAACTCCAAGTCTGAGTCGCTTAAATTTTAAAGTGAAGCAGGATTTGGCTTAAGTGCTGATAACGAAGTAAGAAATATGCCTTTATGTTTACAAAATTTAATTTAGTACGTAAGATAACTTTCACGTTGGTGAAGAGTTGTTTGTATTTAAATATTCAGTAGTTGAAACTTAGCGCCTGGTGTGATCTTGCTCTAAGAGGCACGTTCAAGATCAGTTGGTGACTTTAAGACGAACTGAGTATGCACGGCATGTACATAAATTTTTACCAACGAATGATTCGTTTTTGTTTACCTTAGGCATTTTGTTTCCTTTTTCATACTTTCGTGGTATTCTGTAAATACAGAACACCTAAATACATAATTATGTTTAGTTTTTAATATTTTCACTATAGTAGTTTCTAATATAGATATTGAAGTTCTATTCCTTCAATATCTATATTAGAGAACGTGCTGCAAATAATTCGTAATTCATAATCATTTGGGGCCAAACCTTAATAACGAGCTGTACGAGGCATTGTGGTTAGATATCGTTTACAAGTTCTTACTTATGACATCGACATTTAAAACTGCTCCGCAAGTAGAAGCAGCAGAGCTACCCTTATTCTTGGTAGAAGTCATTTAGTCGTAAAGTATATTATCAAGTTACAATCGAAAGTGGCGTTGTAAATTTTAAAGAAGATAAGTGTATCATCATTAGAAGATGACCAATACACATTGGCAATTTTTCGTGTTTCGATTTACTACCAAATTGCGTATTATACCTGCCCTTAGCGAATTAAGAATAAGAACTACGCGAATCGATTTCTATTGGATTAAGGGCCACTGTGGAATTCAACCCTAAGAACGCGTGAACAGGTTAGATAAGCAGAGTTGCGTAGATGGCTATGGCTATATGGACCTATACTTGGTGCTTTAGAGTCAAACGAAGTAGCCAAACAGATCTTGATAGTACAGATATTGCAGAAGCACGTATTTTACACATATGACTCAGATGCATACATTCATCCCGTGACGCCATGGTATATAAGTTGTCCGTGTGATACTGAAGAATGTGGTCTAAACTGCATTCATCTTAAATGTTGCCCGCTAAAGCTGCAGAGTCTGCTCCACTGCCGGTAAAGGTCATATCCCCGCTGAGCTTAAATAATAAACAAATGTGCGAGGAACTTATTAGTTTTCTAAATCAAGCAAGGTGTTATTTTGATGAAGCGACATAACAAAGCCCAAATAGAACACACATTCGTTGATGTACCGAAGACGAATTTAAGCGTGTGGTACAATTCACGGCTCAATACTAATTTTCTACAGGCGAAGTGTAGCTTGTAAGAGGAATAAATGGATATGATATATGATATCTTTATCTATTAAAAGCGTACGCAAAACATCCTAAGCCTATACTAATTGCAGAGGCGATTAAATAGTGGTCGATTGTCTGCGATAGCCCTGAAAGTCGATAGTCTGTGGTAGTACTTATTCTTGTCTACTGTCTTACTATATACTGCAGATAGGCAATATGTTAAATTTCCGCGGTATTAGTTCTACATCGTTAATGCCAAAGAACAATAATGCACTTTTGCTAAAGTGTACTGCTTTTAGGACTACATTAATCACAAATGACGGGGTATCACGGTATATCGCACTAAAATGAAATAATCGAAATTGATGAAGAATGTCGTTTTCTTTAATTAAATTTCCGATTTGTTTCTGAATATGGATGGAGTCTCGGTTTGACAATGAGTAACGAACACGCAAACAAAATCCGTACAGCACACCGTGGACATTATACACAGATCGCGGTTAAAATAACATTCGGACGAGATTTTTTTATTATCGGAGAGCTGTTAATATATATCCACGAGATAAACCGGAAGCAAAAGGGGGGCGAACGGAGAAAACCGTAGACCATTCGCATCCGAATTATAAAATAAATGCCGGTGGGAATAATACGATTAATTTTTTTGCGCCTCCGTGAAACACGCCGCTTTTGGCCGACCATGGCGCTGGCGGCTGACGCCACGCGTCCAGCCGCAGTACTTTATGCGATTTGAATTTTATTTGCGCGCTCAGGTTTTATAATTTAAAAATTCTGATTGTGTTGTTATCTTGGCGGCGGACCGCGAACGTAAACGTGGATGAGAATCAACGGAGGTACAGAAAAAGGGGAACTGTACGCGGTCTCTGTACGGAATGAGAGAATAAATCGCCTGGGAACGAACTCCGAACGTCGACAGAGGATTTGGATAAACGAGTTGTGTATACGGTGATTTTAAAAAGTGTTGCAGGCTGAGTTGTTTTGGGGCTTGGCGTGATTTCCTTTTTATTCCTCTTGTTGGTCTGCATTCAATTTAGTCGATGTAATTCGGTTCTTACGTTATTCCGGAGATTTTCCCCGTATTTTAATCGCATATTTTATAGAAGGGAGCATTTTCTTTATAGATTCTGCAGTGTTCAGAGGAGCAATTGAGGGATACCCGGTGATTATTCATGCAGTGAAGTAATCTATAGGAACATGTAACCCAAATGATCCCTATATTTTTTACGTGAAATTAAATACCATTCCGCCAAAGTTGCATTTGTATTCCTATTTGCATGCAAATAATTTTGACATTAACTACAAAAGAATTAACTCCCATTGAGTGGCGCCAACGGGTTGGAATACTTTTAAAGATTTCGTGATCTGTAGAGAACCGTCTCAGTATCCAATTATCCACGACTGAAAATTACAGATCAATGAATCTAGCGCAGCTGATAAATATTGGACGATGGTGTCAGTGAAAAACCGCTTTTCTTTAACAGATACAGTCAAAGTCTCAGACAATTCTGCGAACATTGACATGTCACTAATTTGACCTGTACGTTCATTTACAATCAAATTTTACTATCAAAATTTACAATATAGGTACTCCTTTTTCATACTTTTCCATTTTATAAAGCGAGCAAATACAAGCAGTTGTTAACAAGAAGCCACATTAGTTGATTCATCCAACTATAGTGCAAACAGGACATTCTTTCATCTCCGAGGTAAATATTGCTAAAATATTTTCACTTACCATATAACTTTTTTATTGCTCTGCGAATAAGTTATAATACAATGTTATAATTATATATATTATATAAGTTATAATGCGAATACAATAGGGTTGTCTGCGCGGCGAAGATTTTATTTATTTACCTATACATACATATTTCTGTGGCGCGTGGGTTTCGGTGGTCGGCGGAATTGTCATGGCCGTGGAGTTTACACATCAATAGAGAGTTCTGTGGTAATTATTATATCATAGTATCTACTGATAGCGTTAGAAAGCAATAGATATGTCAATTTTATAAACCACTGAGAAGATCGTATAGTAGAGCGTTGTTGTAGAGACAATGCATTCTATAAAATAGCCTCTATCGATTCACAACACTGTGCGATAAGAATACTTCTAATATATAAAAGGAGAAACATTTGTAGCGAAAATAGCTGCAAGCTACACTTCATGTTAGTGCGACTTCTGTTGTGAAACTAAGCAATGCAGGTTTTAATTACTTTCTATTTTCGATCAAAATGCTATTTTTGCTACGTATGAGGTGCTTATCGTTAACATTCACAATAACCATTAAATTGTAATGGACTAGTATTTAACCAACAATAAATTTAGTTTTGGACCCAGTGCATACATGCTTCCATTCCATATGTGGCAACAAATTATGCTGAATTTCAGTATACTTATTGATTTTAGACACCGTCTGGCACGATTCATCCCCATACAAGATAATATGACTTGGAATCATTGCGGCGTTCAACTGAATTATCTGTGGGACCGATCCTTTGTCATCAAGCTCAAATCCTTGCGAAGACTTATACGAACCGAGGTTCCACATGACTCTCTATTCGCTTCAGAACTCCATAACTTACGTCTATTGATCCTCTAGACGAGCGAGTACTAACCAGGCTGGTGCAGACTACAGTTGATTAACTGTCTGCTTGGTTCGCGAAATGGAGACTTCAGATTAATAGTAGCAAATGCGTCGCTGCCCGCTTTACAGCCGCATGAGTTATAAGGGCAACGCTGTTGTTGGCGGCGTTGGGCAGCCATGAATGTCATACATGCACCATGTCACGGAGACCAGTAACAAATATCTGAAGCTAAGTACCATCTCATGCCGTTCGTAGAACTCAAAAGTTTACTAGATCTCCGTGGTAGAAGAACGCTCTGCTATACTACTCCGAAAGCAGTACCCACTAACGAGGTGCTGGCTTGGTTACTGATACCGAATGCCAATTGAAGAAACTGAAGGCATTCCAGAGCAAAACACTATGGCGCTTGATCGACCCGCCATGGTTTATATACGCGATGAAGATATCAAGAAAGATTTGCAGATTTAATCTCTCCGGGAATATCTCCGGATTGTCTCTAACACCACCTGAGAGAAGATTGAAGCCAGTGGAAACCTCCTGACTAAGGAAGTGGTAGAATCACAGATCTGCGCACCACCTAAGGTCCGGATGCTTCGAATCCAGAACTGGCTATAATCGAACCTTAAGATTAAATGCGCTTACAAATTCTCTAGCAGCAAGAAAAAGCAAAAAGAGTCAAGCATCGTAACTCTGCGCAGTCGATATATTTGTAATTGTCTGATGCATATCAGCGAAAGTTGTGTAATCTCTGATATAAAATTTTGCTTGTTCACTTTGCAGAACAACGGTGTGTCTCATTTCCATATTACACTTATTAAGCACATATATTGTTGGTTCCAGAAATATGAACATGTTTATTCTACTTCTACATGTTATACACAGCATTATATCCATTGAGCATACGCACTTTGTTCATGACGCTCATAAAACTAATACTTTGCTTAATAATAAAATCTATTCATAACAGCCCCTTCATGTTATTTAAAGCTCTTATATATTTAATTTATTCTGCTCCGCTGTGCAACCGGAACGAGAACAATAGGCCAGGTCAGCTTTAAAGCTCGCCGTTATACTGACTGCAGTCGCCTACCTTACCAGTCGCTAATAAAAAACTTTGCAAATAGAGATGACAGTGGCGGCTGTGCAAGGTCGGTTCACGCTACAACGAACTAAACAAATTCGCAAACGTCTCCATTGTCTACGTTCGCGTCGGGTACGTTGGCCGAATTTTCGCAGATACCGAAGGCACCTCATCTAATTTTATTGCGCCTAAATGCGACACGTGCCCGCAACAAAAATAATTCCCGACACATTTCTGCACGAGAGCAACAATAATAATAGGGGTTTTATTCAATGCGGTCGTGGACGCAGCAGCAGAACTGGTAACAGGCTCGTCACGCTCCAAGAGATGACAACGGGGTATCTACGCGCGGTTGACAATGGCACATGCACGGTCGCCTCTACTCAAAAGGATCAGATGCATAGTGAGCAACTACGATTTCGTATTATGTATATGGAATTTACCTGGATAGAGGAGAATCCGTACAATAAGGATATGGCGGTGTTTATAATTCACACTATTGCTACATTAAGGTATTTGAAAATTCACCTTCCGGGTTTTGCCGTGTTCTACGTATTCGACCTTTTGCTGAATGTAATGTCAGTTTCTTGAGATATTTTTGCATTCTTCTCCTGGTCTGGCAGAGTAGAAAGGAAGCTCTGCAAGAGCTTTTAATACATCTAAACAGGTAACAGTATATTTAGATTATGATGCTTTGCGCACTGAGAAATTGCTTTGCGAAAACCTTACTGTCAGAAGGTTGGGAGCGCTGCGATCGAACTCTGTATCCCAAGACCAATAACTAATCACACTGCTGATGAGAATGATTTTACTATATACAGATATTTCACTAGAAAAGAATGAAGTTTTCTTTACAATATCTGTTTGTGAATAACCAATAAAATCCGGACCAATCCTAGGGTAAGACATGTATTTGTATACGCTTCGGTAATGATTGTGCGCGGTACGCCTCGCCAAACGAAAGAAATTGTCTGAATGATTTATTTATTGAAATAATATGCGATCGTATAGACACATTATTTTATAAAATCTAATGCAGGAATCCAGAGAAGATACACGTAATATTTAATAATTCAATTAATTGGCAACAAAATTTGTAATTTTTGCTGGATAAATTTATGTAATGTAATTACATATATTCTTTTACTCGAGTATTAGGAATTAGACTACATTTTGTGAATTGTCCCTATTTTTAAAGCAAACCCTATTGCAATAAGATTACTCCAACGTTCTAATAAAAATTGCTGTTTAATGAGTGGACAATTTTCTTCAATTAGGTGAATTTACAATACAAAAATCATACAAAAGAGTAGCTGAATTCCGCACCTAAGAAATGCATTGGAGAAGATTGAGAGCCAACTAAGTAGGCTATTACTACTGCTATAGCTATCTACCATACGTCGCTGGAGTTACGGATGGAAACTCTGGAGAAAGAGAATTTAAAATTTAGTTACAACATAGAAATCATGATTAACCCTCAAGTGCTATCGTGGGGTGTTTCGGAACCCCAGAGGTCATTTTTTTTAAATTTTTTCTAAAACTATTTTTGTCACATTTCTAAGGTTCCAGGTATTCGCCTATGCAAATGAGATATGTAATATAGTGTAATTTATTATTTACCATATTCTACAGTTTTAGCAAAAAATAGCTTTTGGGGTGTCTCAACACCCCACGATAGCAATTACGTTTGTTTTTTTCAAAAATAGCGTAGTGTATTCTAACCAATGATTTAGAATTTTATAGTGATAATAGCCCTCGTCCTCTTTTGGGGAAATCACAGATGTTGTTGTGCATGTAAGTATAGGGGATTCACTTATATACGTTCCAATTCGGCGATTTTTATTATAGTACCTACATGTACAGGGGATTCACTCATTTATGTTCGACTTCGGTGATTTTTTACAAATCAAATAGTGGCATTTCCCCTGATTTCTGTACGGCGTATAAATATTCGACTCAAACAAATTTCTTACTCAGTTCCTCACAAACCAGAGCGTCGTCAACTTGTTCCTTATTTCCCTTCTATAATACGTGTATTGAATAGTAAAAACAATATGATAAAGTTTCTAACTGATGAACAATTAGCAAATCTTGCCGAAAACTTTTACGATGATGTTAGTGAAAGTGAATGCCCTGATGAACGTGATGATGATTTGAGTGATGCAGCAAGCGAACATAGTGATCACGACACATGTTCAGAATTTGAAGTCGAATCTGAAAACGAAAGTGAAGAAGACTTAGGTGATGTCAGTGCAAGAACAAGTTACTTCTATGGACGAAATCGATATAAGTGGTCCAAAAATCCTCCTGCTACTTCACGTACCAGATCTTCTAATATAGTCACTCTTCGACCGGGAGCAAAGGGTCCGGCAGTAAATACTCCTCCAAGAACACCTTCTGAAGCATTTTCTCTTTTCTTTACGGAAGAAATTCTAAATGAAATACTAGAGCATACAAATGCAAAAATAACGGAAACGAGTTCTTCTTATGGACCAACGGCAAGTTATGTTGAACATGTAGACATGATTGAATTGAAAGCATTTCTGGGACTTGTAATTTTGGCAGGAGTGTTTAAATCAAACCACGAAGATACTAGAAGTCTTTTTGCAACGGATGGTACGGGACGAGATATTTTTAGAGGTGTCATGTCTAAACAACGGTTTTTGTTTCTTTTGTCAGTGCTAAGATTTGACGATCAAACAACTAGAAGGAACAGGATTGACAATGGTGATAAACTTGCTGCCATTTCAAAAATTTATGAAATTTTCAACGCAAACTGTACGAATAATTACAGTTGCAGCGAATATGCTGTTGTAGATGAAATGCTTGTTGGATTTCGCGGCCGCTGCTCTTTTCGCCAATATATCAAGAGTAAACCAAAAAAATATGGCATCAAAATTATGTGCTTATGCGATTCGAAAACGCATTATCTGATCAATTCATTTGTTTATACAGGAAAGACAACCGAACCCAATCCAAACAAACTTTCAGTTCCAACACGTAGTGTACTCAAATTAATTTCTCCGATCATCAATACAAATCGAAATCTAACAGGAGATAATTGGTTTTCTTCTATAGAGCTGTTGAATGAATTGAAACGGGTTGGTATAACGTATGTTGGAACACTTCGTAAGAATAAGCGCGAAATTCCGCCAGCATTTTTACAAACTAAACAGCAACCAATAAACACCTGTAAATTTGGATTTACGCACGATAATACGTTGGTTTCCTTCATACCAAAAAAGAACAACTGTGTCTTGTTGGTTTCGTCTATGCATCACAATGGAAATGTTGAAGTAAATGCAAAACCTGAAATAATAAATTTCTACAATTGTACCAAAGGGGGAGTTGATGCTTTAGACCAGAAGTGTATGACGTACTCCTGCCAAAGACGAACCAGACGATGGCCAATGGCTATATTAGGAGCAATGGTAGACATTTCACGTGTCAACAGTTACATAATTTTCTTAGCCACTTCAGACCATACAGTTAACATGACACGAAGAGAATTTTATATTCTCGTATAATCTCTTTATAATCGTCTAGGAAGAGAACTCGTCAATGACCACGTAAAAAGACGATACCAAACAAAAGAATTGTCAACTAAGCTAAACTCAATTATCAAAAATTTACTAGGCTTAGAAACACCACAACAACAGCCACAAGAAGCAGAACCTTCAAGAACCTACAAAAGGTGTCACATCTGCGGGCGAAATAGAGACAAGAAAATAAAAACCACGTGTCATAGATGTCATCAGCATGTCTGCAAGGAACATTCTGAGCAACGATTAACGATGAGAAGACAACGAATCTGCGAAGTGGCGAAGTGGCGAAGTGTGTTGAAGAAACAATTGAAGAACAATGAGGAATCATCTACCACCACGATAATACGAGTTCACATAGAGCTCAAGAAACGTTTGAATTTTTAGAGCAGCAAAATATCGAGTTATTAGATCATGCTCTGTACAGTTTTGACCGACCTAAGTCCCAACAATTTATTAACATTTTCTAGTATCAAGAATGGGCTGGTGATCAATGATTCCACTGCCAGAAGAAACAGTCGATGCCTTTGAAATTGTATTTTCGCTCCAACTGATGATCCGCATAACTACTTCAACGGTTGGTTTGAAAGAATGAAAAGGTGTAAGAATCTTCGTGGAAAATACTCTGAAAACAGACAAACTTCGCATTGTAGCGTTTACATCTTTCAATAATTCTGTACAATTTAAAAATATTTGTTAACATTTTATGAATCTTATACGATACTGTAGCCCTACATAAACTAAAATATTTTTTGAACCTTTTTGTGATTACAAAATTCGATAGCATAACCTTTTAATCAAAAATGAAACAAAACACATTGAAGATAATAATGTCACATGGATGGAATTGATTTGCTCTAAACTGTACAGCAGCCACTAATGAACCAAATTGTATGAAATGAGAACAAAACTAACCTTATTCCATTGAAATAAAAAGAAAATGAAGCATATTAGAAAAGCGCTACCTCAAGTAACGTAGCAAAGAAAGTTTCCAAAGTTGTTACAAACAGCAAATCCAATTTTCTATCTTCAAGCTTGAAAAGGTATTGTTTCAAGTTAGTATTTTCCACTTTGTACCTATATTTAATAACTATCCAAAGGATAGTATTAAATACAAATATAATATTACTGCATTACCTATCTGCAATACGTGATTTTAAACACGGTATGTTAGAGATCCCGTACCTGCCAAAACCGCACATTGAGGTAAATTCGAATCGTTCGACTGCACAACTGTGGGGTTTGCCGACAATGCGACGCGACAGCTGCTGAATATCGAGGGGAGAGTGAATGGACTCTATGGCTACTGGCTGCTCCTGAAATGTGCACGTCCAAAAAGTCGAATTAGGGCTGGCTAATGTGATTCTGTATAAATAAACTGGGGACTTCCTCACTTTAAGATGTTTTTGCAGTGTAATGCGTAATATTTACTTGTATATTGTTGATAATATACATATTGATATGTGAAAATAAGGTTATACAACGATTTTGCACTCGTTCCCTTCCAACACCAGAGATTATGAAGATTGCACTTGTACAAAACAGAATTTTGTCACTAAAGACTAGTATATACAATTCGTTGCTTGCATCTCTTTGATTTTAAAAATTCTGAAACGAGTGCCAAGGAACATTATTTTGGTAACATAGTATACTTCGAAAACAACTCACTTAAATGTATGCCATGCATTATTTGTTACAGTTATAAACCATCAGAAACATTTTTTAGTGAATCTTCATTTGTCTTTGATTCTCAAGTAAACAAAAGACAACAGAGAGAGTACACATTTACGTGGTTGTTTGCAAGTTATAACAATTTTTCTTGAAGTGGTAATATTTCACCTAGACGTAGATACAATGGCTAGAATGGAAATATGAATTTGATTATTGGAAAATGATTCCTTCAGATATCGTATTTTGATTTTCCAGTTTTACTGTTTAATACCTGACTGCAGCACAAGTATGTTTACACAATGTGCACAAATCAATACACTAACATCCGCAATGTAATTAAACTGACCACTAATTGATGCAGTTTTAGTAGTCATTTGGCAAGCTCTGGTTACTCGCGACTAGTAGCGCCTAATACAAATTGGAAACCTATATTTGACCAACAATTCGCACAAACTGTTTCGTCTTCGAACTTTAAACACGTGAAGTATTTTAAGCTAAAAACCATTTAAGATTTCCGAGTTATTTGACTAAAAGTGAAACTGTCCTAATCCTTACTTATCCTTATAGAACTTAATGTGTATTTCCATAAGTTAAAAAACGGAGGCAATTTTCTTCTAAAATTATTATGAAGCTTGTAGATTGGTAGTTTCCGTATTTTTGATTGTGAAAATGATGATGTGGGATAATTTAATATGTTTTTATGACAGCGCTAGACGCTCTGTCTTCGGGTCCTGACGGCGAGATAGCAGATTGTTTTGGTGCGTCCATTTGGATGTTGGGGAATAATTAACTGCGCTTTACTCTTTATGGTAAGAAAATTACGATAACAAAACCACTCTATACGTACTTCATTTTCGCACTAAACACTCCTGAGACAATGACAAACTTCATGGCATATACGCCCGATTGGATCGTTACCGACCTCAGAAAAATATCGGTTATGTTATCGCATGGTATTTTATGTCGTTGGCATGATAATTGTAACGCACCTGAAACTTGTTACCAACTTCTAAACCAAATGATTTCGTCACGGACATTCGTGCTTTCATCCCAACCCTCCCGCAACAATAACTTTAATATTCCTCCCGCGCCAAGATACGTCGCTCGCAAATCTTAGTCATTATATCAGGTTTGCAATGCATACAACGGTATCACGAGATCTCGACGATATACTTAACCTAGCGGTCCTTCTTCGTCTCCGTTTAGTTTCGCGTTCTATCCGTTTCCGTGACCGAGAATCCCCCCTGGTACGTAGGTCGACTTGTCTGTGGTGAGGATCTATTGTTCTGGTGCGCGTATGGACTTAACTAAAGACTTTATAGTGGATTGCTTCTTGTAAATCCTTGGTGTTTCTTGCTTTTTGATTCGACCGAGAGTTAGTTTCCTCCATGACGAGTTTAACGGTGCCTTCGACTAAGCCAATTTCCCAAATTCCTTCGTTCGAGATGGTTTACTATGGTAATAGGTATATCTGCGGTGATGTGTAAATTCTACAAGCAAAGTACGGTGGAATACTCGGGATGAATTGTAAAATATTTGAGCTATACGATTTCTTATTGATATGGTTCAGTACGATGTATGTACACAACCTGTGTGACAACGATTCCTACTTTTCTAGCACGTGAAAGCACTCCCGCATTATCCAATTGACATTTAGTGCGAAAAGCAAGAAACTAAATGCTTTTTCTGTGTTTTATTCTGGTGTGTACGCGAGCTGTCGTCGGTCATTAATATCCGTGATGGCTGTTTGAACGTTGACCATCCTGGCGGTATAGTTAATGCACAGGCAAGTGGTCCCATGGGTCGCACTGTGGGAACACGAGCAAGGCTCTCCGGGAATCCACGGCGAAATATCGGGGTTTGTACTGAACTCCCGTGTTTATTGGTTTTAATCCTCGAGCTGACATTGTGTTGCTTTAAATTTGGTAGCACTGTAGTTCGTCAAGTTACTTCAATGTTCACTACAGCAACCGTTTTTATTTGGATTTGCGTCTCGTCGGTCATGTTATCCTACAGTCTAGTATAGAAATTTGGACAACTTTCTGCCGCACACAATAATCAATTCCTTAATTATTCCTAAACGAGCAAGGACTTTCTTAGACACCAGAGGACAAGTCTACAGCAAAGATTGGTACAAAGCGGCTCAAAAATATTCACAATAAAACACAAAAAACTGTTTTATTATCACAGGAAACATCGGTGTCTATAGTACTAAGAAGTAGATTATTAGTTGTTAAAACAACACAAAAAATCCACAGAGAAAAGTTTTTGTGTAAAATGCAAAAGGTGTAACTTTGCCCGGACATGTTTACTTTATTGTCCCGTTATAAGCTTTTTTAATGCTGTGTTCTAAAAGCTTTACAGCTCAAAATTAGCAAATTATTTATTTAATTTCAATTCCGTCAATTTTAGAAGTTATACTTGGTCAAATACCACTCACAACACTATGTTTACTCGCATTCAAGAGACTGCTCCTTGTCGTTTGAATATGCTACAACTATAACTGGCAGAAACACGCGTTAAGTAAAGATGTTGACAATGTTTACACATCTTCAGTAAGTTTCATTCCCTTAGCTTTACTTTAGAATTACTGTTGGCGGCATAAGCTTTGTCTCTCCACCGGGTTGTTGGATGTTTGTCATTTTCTTTTAATGCTTACAATTCGTCCTGGAAATTATCCTTTTGGCCTTCTGTAAGTACACTTATAAGAAACGTTTGTTCTATACTAGGGCTGTTGATAAAACTCGAATTGTCGAATTTTAAATTAGAAATAAATTTCATGGTTATACACAATAAGGAGATGAGATGGATTTCACAGCATCTTGGGCACGGTAGGTACATTATACATCCACTTTTTATCACAACGAGCCCTCGTGGCCTTCAACCAACCCACTGGTGATCCTGTGATAGTGGAGCCAAAAATGAAAAACAACTGAAGCCGTTATAACAAACATAAACTTGTAAATAATTGAAATGCTACCCACTTGGTGCGCTGAGTACTGTGATGAAAAATTACGGGAAGCCGTTCGTTCGTGTATGCTAGGTGTAAGCTACACAACTACACACCTACTTGCGCTGATTACTCTAGTAACATCCTTTTACACTACATCAAGTAAAAAATGCAGCTTCAGCGTACAAACCTCAGATATCGTTCTTTTATGTTATTAGGGTTTTGAACAAAATGTAAATTTGAAAATTTTTATATGCAGGATACATTTAAACTATTAAGTATAGCCAATAGTAATAACTAAACCAGATTTCACTCAGTAGATGCATAAATAATATCTAAAAAGTTAGAAAATTCGTAAATCAATTTTGCTTCAAAAACGCATTAAATGCTGCTGAAAACTGTAGTTAAAGTGCATAAGTTCGATACGAATGGTTTACGATTACAGAATCGAGTACAAATAAAACCTTTGACTTAGGAAAAAGACTCCAGTGCGCCATATTTTGTTTTGTTTATATAAACCTTCTCCGTATACCCGAGAGCGAATACAGAGGATAACATCTTTCCCTTAGTTTGGGCGGTTCCATTATCGATGAGGAATCGACGGTTGAATTATTTATCCACGTGCAGACGTGATCTACATCGCGCGATTTCGTATCATACATTATTAATACCTGATCACTGCGGAATGGAACAAGTCCTTTCGTGTTTTTATTGTATTTGTGCATAACTCGCTACGATGTGATAATTGAAGGTCCGTCAGTGACATTTTTTGACAAAATTTTTGTCTTACGAAAACGCATAATTTACAATATCGCGAGTCATGTATGGACATTTTCCATACGCATGATATCCTTGCATTAACATCAATATGGTTGTACAAACTACTTATACAGCGTGTCCATCTACTACGTGCGCGGAAGGTAATTTCCTTTTTTCAAGAATTCAAAGAAAAAGCTTTCAAATAAAAAATATTCGGAGAACAGTTCTGCATAACAGAATTATCTTTAAGTGTTCAATCTCCGCTGAGCACGTTACAGGTTTGGTTTATTAAATGGAAGACTTCGAATAGATACCAAAAAAGCTGTTTACACAGTGAATGTTATTAGCGAAGCAACAGTTTCTAGTATTTCATCGCACTGTATTTTTAAAGGCAAAACTTGTCTGCTTCCCTTCACGCTTAATTTACTACAGAATGATCCATTTTAGGTATACAGAAATGCTTATAAGAAACATTCTTAGAGAGGTGTTTCTATCAGATTCTGGGAAAATATACAGGATGCTTTATTTAAAACAATTAAATTGGCACGAATCAATTATGGCAACTTGTCAAATGCAGACGTAGCGTATGTCCTGCATAATTCCTATTAAGTGCTGCATTAAGATGGCCAACTATTTCCACGGTTGTCTTATAGATGTTAATTAAAACTCAACCAAAAACTCAAAGAAATACACAATCAAATAAAATTTAATTCATTGCCCCAGAGTGTAAGGCGTTTAAGATGTCGGCCATTAAAAGAAAAGCAGAAATTTGCAAAAATCTCAAATTATCTGAAAAACTAAGAGAGATAGGTAAAAGACTTCAAGAAAGTTGACGAAAAGCAAAGATTCATTTGGCGATTGTATTTGACGTTTTCTGCTATTCTTTTTGTGTTTCGGCGATTTCTGTCTTATCAAACGTCAACATTTATAATTTTCATCGCCACTTATTGCATTTATAGTTATAACTTCAGCTCCTTGATTTACCTTTGGATACCTTTTTCTTTCTCGTCTTCTTTAACTCAGACAACAAATTGAAAGCTAACACCTACCTTATGATCATTGTTTGTCGAAAGTATCTCTATCTGTACAAATGACTTCCATATTAAAAGGTGCAATCTCACCTTTACGGAAGCTATTTCAAATGAGATTTCTAATTCATGCTTCACTTCCCCAGTTAATATTGCAGTTTTACTCAAGTTTTAGCTGATGATTTATGGCCTATGTGAGATCATTGCCATGTTATGAGTTCAGAATCCCACTTAGATCCTTACCAGCATTAGTTCTGTGTATACAAAAATAACCCTACGTAAGGTTTTCCAAACAGTTCTATTCCACCTTATTACAATTTACATTTCAGAAAATGATTATTTTCGTGTACAATTTTCTCGTTTTTATAAGTTGAGTTGATTTTATGTAATTCAAAACCTTATACACTGTATAGAGGTATCGGCCACCTACTATCGATATACTGTGTCTCCTTAACGAGTAGTCCGGCTTTTGAAATCTAGTCACGTTTCTTTTCCCCTGTACAAAGTCAATAAACAATGAATCGTGCGAAGAAACAAAGGTAGAGACCAGATTATATTCGATAGTCTCGCCTATCACCCTTCACAGTTGCCAATTCCCCGAAGTATTTCTCGTCTCTCCCTTTCCTATACCTACGGTAACCGATCGAGCAACAACAGGGTTGGTAGCATGTATTTTTGATGTCGTTGTTATGGCAGACACCTGCACTCCGTTTCTTCTTCCAGGCGTATTTCGTGCGAAAACCTTTCAGCGAATCTTCCCTATCCAATTTCGGGCGGTTGCGAGGATATATTGCGACTATTTTTGAAGATTGGCTGGCCGTGCCCGTGCGGTTTGGCGGAAAACAGTTGCGTTTTGCTTTGGCAGTACTGCATAACAAAAATAAACTAGACGGTCTATATTATGAATGTTGAATGCGCGACATCTGTATTCTGAAATGAGAGTGAAAAAATCGCCTCGGAATCGCATCCTGTGGACTGTTTCCAGATGAAATTTTTATGTTTCCAGTTGATATTTACGTTGGCTTCCTCACCTAATATTTTTTTTGTTTGTATATGAAAAGATATAAGAAAACATACAAACAATGCAGAACGATATTCTGCAGATCAGATGCTATAATATGCTTCTTTAGTACTACTAGTGAAGTTCTGTTGGGAACAATGTTTGAAAAAAATAGATACGGATCTTTTGTAGTAAAAGCCAATGACAAAAGAAACCTATGGTATTTTGAATCTCTTTGACGGGTAATTATAAGTATTTTGTGTTATTCGTGCGTTGCAGTAAATTAAAGAGTAAGTGAAGATACGTTGTTTCTTTCTGTGATTTGGGAATGTTGTGGGAAAGCAAGCTAAAAGTCAGATAACTTTACATATTCCATTTGTTGCTTGAACTTAGCCAATTAGTCGTTATAAAATGTCATTGCCTTTTAATCTTCTACTATGCCGATCTATTAGGGTCATCAATAAAGTAAAGGACGTTTAGACAGTGCTCAGTTAAAACAGAAGATATGGCCCTACTTTCCAAGGCAACTGTGCACAGTTGCAAATGAAAGTGTGGTACAACTTTCTCAATATCAATGTGTTTCTCAGTGTTGTAAATGCAAAATGCAAAATGCATCTTAGCAGCTATTGTAGGACACATCATTAATTCTTCTGCAAATAGTTTCATAAGATGCCGGAATCTTTAAAATGCCAATCTTTGCTTCTTCTCCAAACATTATTATTGTCACTATTCACAGCAGGCAGGTAAATTGAAAGATTCTGCTGTAGTCAGTGGCTTTAGTTTATATCCTACTAATTCAGCAATTTTATACGACGCAAGTTAAGCTTTATCACCTACCTTCATTGTTTTCAGAAGCTGTTTTCTTTGTTTTTTTTTGGGTTTCCGAAAGGCTTTTAAAGCGTTATTTATTTTTTGGTGAAAGACTTTTGTGGTGCTTTAATTTGGCGGGCAGCATTGCGTAATTCGCCAGTTTCGTTTCTCATACTGTGCAGAAAGGAGTTGGACAATACTTCTTGTCTAGGTAAATCCGATAGAAATCTGATATTTCCAGATGCGTTCTCAATTTTCACCATCGTCTTCAATTCTACTGGCACTATCAGTACCATTCTCATCAGTGATGTCGAGGCCAGGTGGACGGGGCCTGTCGCTGATTGGTTAGGTGTCGCGGTTACTTTTAGTCGAGGATTGGCTGCTGGGCTTCGATATGTCTGCGAAGGGGTTACCTGTATATCTATTGACATTCTTAGGATGCTTAAGGATCTCTATGGACCCTCTAGTTTTCCGATTGTAATAGTAGGAAGAATTACAAAGTAGTGAAGTCGTACTGAATAATATCTGGTGGCCAGTGTCAAGATAATGTTCAGCGATAGCCGAATTCGAGGGGAGGCGTGTCCTAACGCATCGTTCATGCTCTGTCAGACAAGTTTTGACGGTCTTGTTTCGCCGATATACACCAAACCATATGAACCTGAGATTCTATAAACATCTTTACTCGCTAAGGGAGGAAATTTGTCCTTGGGAGACGAAAGGATTTCTGAAACCTTTGAGAGGGGTTTTAAGATCGTTGTGACGTTTCGTTTTTTCGAAATTTTACCGACTCTGTCCGTTAGCTTGTGGAAATAGGAAAGCACTCGGTCTAAATACGTTACCTTATTGTTCATATTAGCTAACCTTAATTGTCACTCGCGTTTATTGATTACAATTCTTTGTTTACATTTTATTGATTTTTTTTGCAACAATTTATAATTGTGTATTTGATTTTCAGAACACTTGAAGTGGCTTCATAGACCGCGATTTGAGAACCACGAATGTATGACGTCTAAGGTGAAGCGCCTGTTTTGTCGAACTTTTTTCTGCACATTTCTTTTGAGTTCACCTAGCGTCCATTCAAAAAAACGAATAATAAACGGATTTCAGACTTTTTTCTATTGTCGCTGGCAACGAAAACATAATCGCACAGCAGGGAGACTTGGTGTTGACCGAAGCACAGACAGGAGCTACCCGGAAGGCGTGGTGCGAAACTTGCGCAATATTTCCAAGTAATCGTCTTTACGGTACAATAAAATGCTTTTTTGAAATACATGTTCAATCGAAAATTAATCGTTTAAATACAAGAAAATTTATTGCTTTGCTCGAAATATATCGATGTGTTTTCTGAATAAAATATCATATTAAAAGTTCTGTTTAATATTCTGTAAAATCCTCTTTCTTCCGTTTTTAATTAATATTCCAAGTCTTTCTTTTCTACTTTCTTCGAAGTGCATGTTGATTACCTCTAACAGTTTCGAGTTTTGTGTGCAAGTTTTCAATACTTTCATTAGTTTATTATATTTTTGATTATATTTTGGCGTGTTGTGTGTGCTACTAGAATATTTATTAATAAACTACCTATGTATCCACTTTCTCTAATTCCGAAAGTGGCAGGAACCGAATCTACTTTTGCTATTCCCCCAATATCTCACGTGAAATCCAACAAACAAGAAAGACGGTAAATTAGCTCTCGTTCAAATACCGCCGCAGGGTTGAGCTGCTGGAGTGAAGTCGCGCAGTAACTCTCCAAACATGACGTAAATGCTCTTTGTTTACATATTTCTGCGGGATAAATTGCCGGTAACAAATTAGAGACGCCGGTATTAATTGTGCCGGTGTGTCGTTAAGTCGCTCCCGTTGCGTGTTCTTAATCTTCCGACCCGTTTGCCTGCGAAACATTAAACGGCAAATGAGAAACGGTAAATGTACTCGAATACCGTGTCTACCGTGCACACAATTCCCGAATTATTAGGTAAATGTTTGCGCGCCCTACGCTCCGGATGTTAATCCATTTGGAAATTGGTGCTGTATTAGACAGGCGCGCAAGTTCTGTTTTTTATATCTAGATTATTGCGGGGAGATACAAATTTTGTACTTGGTAACAGTTAAGGCACGACTGTAAACAAGACAGAGGAGTAAATATTGATGTTCTACCGATTCAAGTTTCTTCTTAATTATAGCATCGATAAAGCGCGTCTTCTCCATCTGTATCACTTCGCGACCTCTAAAATTCTGCATCTATGCACATTAGGTATGCAGTATTTTTTAAATCCTTAGTTATTTGGTTTAATTTTAATGCTACTATAGTCAACTGGAAATATATTTTATATGTAGGCAGCATCGCAAAGGTTTGTCCATTTCAACAATTAAACAATGGAAAAAACTATGTGAGTTTATGGAGGAAACCGATCAGTAATGTTGTTCTGAATTAATACAGAAGAGTAATATAGCTGTGAAATAAGCACAACATCCTTTGGGAAATAATTGATCATCAGATTCCCATCAATATACTATTGTGGTCTATTCTACAAGGGTACTTTTCTCCATGACTACAATGTTACGTGTTTAAAAAATCAAAATTTGCTAAGTTTTATGGACTTTTTGAAGGCGATTGTTGTTATCTTGGGCATGTACCCTGGGAGATTCCACTTGCAATTATTGCGTTTCAGTCAATGCGCCAATTATATATAAAGTTATTTCGTAAATTCAAATTTTCTCGAATATGTTGGTTACTTCAGATCTTTGACTGCAGTGCTTAGTACTAGATCGATTTCCAGCAATAAATGTTATTATTTACAATTAACACAAAGTTAGAGTGAATTTAAATTTTTATATGCTATCCAAGTGAGAACGGATTAAATGAGGTTTTGAAAATTGAGGATGTGGGCTTCTTCAGCACGCGTAGATGCTGTTGAGTTCTAACCGACGCAAATACAACTAAATATTAACTGATAGGTAGAGAGTTGTCCTAAACAACAGTCTGTTTTGTTTTTCATGCCCTCTTAGATTTCTTTTATTCTCAATCATATCGGCTTGGCCGTCGTATATTTTAAGAACATGACGTATATTAATTTATATGGTAGCAAACCGAAACAATTCAAAGAATGAATTTTATTTACAATTACGCAGTTTTTGAATTGTCGGTTGAATCAGTTGCATTTCCCGTGCCATCGGAAGCGATGCCAAGCTTCTTAACTCAATTTCTATATCTTTGTATTTTTATCAAGAAAATGGAAAAGCGATTACAGGATATGTACCAATAGAGGTTTTGATAATGCGTTTTTATTATTACTCAAAGCTGGCTCAGAAAACGCACCGATTATACATCAATCATTGATGCCGAGCTTATCTAACATCTTTGCTGCTAGGCAAGGTAATTACAGCAATTGTCTAATCTTTCAAATCTCAGTACCGATAGCGTAAGTTGTGCCTTATTAATTATTTAATCGAATTTTTCTATTTTTGTTCTCGTTAAGTGTATACTATATACGACTTATATTTTGTGTTTATTTAATCCTATTATGGGCCAAGTCGCCCTAGCCAATAGAGGGGCAATGGCTTACAATTCCATTTATTTTACCCGACCCCAAGTCCATCATAACTCCTAGAACGTAATAAGAAGCCACTGTCTCGTCTACCTCAATAAAACGCATTAAATTTACGACCGACATTCGACAAAAAGGGTTGCATAAATCTGAAGGTAGAGTGACATTATCTTCGGTTTCCTGTCGCGTGACGTACTCCACCTCTTCGCCATCGCAGGTCACGGCAGGAGATGGGTCTCCTGCTTTTTCAGCAAAAAAAGGGCGAACGTCCCCGGCCAGCTACGTCGCCGACGCCATCGATAAATTTCCGTTGCTTCCTCCTGTTGGAAACACCTTCCCTGCGTTTCGAGTCGACGTGCTAAAGTGGCAGGGGTCGGATATATGGACAGGTGCAATCGGGGAAACTCCTCGGGGAAGCATGTCAGTTGGAAATAGAGTCTAACAGACGAATGGCTAAGGCGACCACACTATTTCAAATCAATACTTTTATATCATGCGGAAATTATGTGCCTGGTATCCCAAATACAACGAATATAAGTTACAGTGAATGCAATTGTTTGGTCGATTAAATCCTCTGATTTTTAAAGCCGCCATTTTTAGAAAATAAGTTGTTTGTTTTTTTTTTAAGAAATTTTCTTATGCACATCTAGTAGTGTGTTAATGTGTTTTTGTTGCATTTACAATAAACTTCAGGAGCAGTTCGCCTTTCAACTGTCCCTAAATATACTTATAATAAAAGTGAGAGTTGTAAATAATAGTTAAGTTAAATAAATAAATTAACGATTACAACTTGGTCTGGAGGCATCATTGAGCCCTACTTCTTTGAGGGAATAGTTAACGCTGATAGGTATCACGATATGTTGATAGAAGTTGTTATTCTCGAACCCAAAAATAAACCCCCTTTTCGATCTTCTAGTAAGAGGAAACTTATCTACAAATTTAAATGTATGGATCGACCGCCGCAGTATTTTCGACTAGATCACCTGGCCCCACGTCAAACGAGTTTTCCTTGCTGAAATAACTTGGGTGAGGGCGGTCACAGTCAAGTGTCATCTGTGTATAAATCGGTCAGCATTTCGAACAACTTATTAACATATAAATATCTGCATGTCTTCTTTCACTAAGTTACATAATTGTACAGTTACGTAGTTTATATAAATAAATAAATTATTTTTTGGTGGTGTGACTTGTGGACTTTCTAGATACTACCCTTTCTTTCTAAATATTCAGAAGAGGTAAGTTGTCTAATAGGTAAACATAGGAAGTAAGCACCTATTAAAATATGGATTTGGTGGTACACTGGTATTTCTGAAATATTCTGTAAGTAGTGCCGACGCTTAATTTTCCTTTTTGCTTCCCTTGTTGCTTCATCAAATGTAACCGAGAACAACAAAAGGCCCAAGACGCATACTTGTTTAACTCCCACATTTGTCTTGAATTTTTCTGTTTCCGTTACTTCTACCATATAGTTCCTTTATCGACACCTCCTTTCTAATATATTCCTCATATCCTCTCTTTTTATGCGTTTTCTAACTCTATAAGTATATCACCAATTTCTGTTAATTCCCTTTTTACATGCTGAACATTAGGTTTTGTGTGCTTTTTCCCTTCCTGAACCCAGCAGTTTCTTCTATTATTTCATCTAATATCCTTCTTAATCTAGCTTCCATTACCTTTTCTTTCCCTTTCCCTTTATTCTCTCAGAAATGATGACATTTCTAGGTAAGGCCTAAAGGAACATGTTATTTCTACTTGGTGGTTTCCCAACTTTTAATTTCCTTATAGCTTCTAATTATTTTATATCTTCCTCTTCCATTTTCATTACTTGTTCATTACCTATTTTTGTATATCTTAATCTCCTCGAACCATCTACCTTGCTTGGTATTAACTGTGGGTGCGGTTAGTTCCATAAAGTACTCCCTTCATCTTTCCATTATTTAATCTTCATCTATTAATATGTTTTCCTTTTCATCATAAACAGTTTTCTTGTAGGAGTTTTTCTTTTGTTTTGGTTGTTTTAAATTTCTATACAATAAATCCTGATTTTCTCTATGGTTTTCATTCCATTTTCTTTCCAACTTTTGTCCACGATTCCCGTTTGGCCTGTTCTACCATTGTTATAACTTCCCTCTTCTTTTTTGTATTTTTCGTATTCTTCTAATCTGAAACTATTCAAATATCTTGTCCATAAGTCCTTTTTTTTATTGTTTAAGGTTTTCCATCGTCTAATCTGTTCTAATTACAACTTTCGTTGTACTGTAGATCTCTCTTGCTGCTTCCAGCATGCTCTCCATTTATTTTCTGTTGCTTTACTGTTTTTTGTTGCCAGAACTTCCTCTCGGTTCGAAAATCGTTTGTTTAATTGATTTATAATAACTAAAGCAACTATTAGTTACATAGCTTAAACGATAGTAAATTGTTATTGTTTTAACATATTCTTGCGAAGTACGTAATTGGAAGATCGTTGTCCTACATGGTCTCGGAAAAATGTCGGGTGACGAAATTCACCCGAAGCAGAATCTAATTCAATTGGTTTCGGTCCTAACGACCGCTCATTTGCTTCGTCTTTTCTAAGCGACTCTTTTTGCCTTCGGAATTCAGGGAGAAGCAATTCCAAATGCGAATTACCTGGAAATTAACCGTGAACGGTTCAGCGGGAGAGGACGAAATCTGAAGTCGACGAAAACGCAACAGGGACAGGATAACTGAGAGGAAGGAAGGGAATCTGCAGCACAAGCATTCATTACCGCACCCGTTCCACTTCATAGTGGATGAGTTCCGCGTTTATCCCTCGAAAAGTCAGGTATCAACGTGTGCGATAGCGAAAGTTTCCAGATACGTATAGTTGCGCGAAACAGAGACGAAAACTGCTGATTATGTTCATCCGCTGTCCGCCTTCCCCCTTCGTCCGGTATTACTAAATATCGAGAGACATTTGGTTTCCATTACGTTTAACTAACTTTACAACTTTAAATTAATTTAAATGGGGTACCTACGCGCTATATATATATATATATCCATGGAAAAGGCTCCACGAACTGTACTCGGGAAAGTCGAATAATGGACTGTAATCTCAAACCGCTTGCCGCCCTCCGCTCACACGCATCCACCTGCCATCCATCTACTCGTCGTCCGCAGTGGAAAAAAGTTCAAAATTAAATTTCACACGGGAGAATCGTTATTTGATGTTAGGTTCTCATTAGGGCTATCTGTAGCGGTTCGACGTGGTCCCGTACAACGTTTGAATGTTTGATAACGTTCGGAAAAATTTAGGTAACGGGCTTCAGTGTGCTGCGGTTACATTCGGAATAGCATTGATTAAGGTTCCTGTTTGCTTTTATTGGATATTTTTACAGTCGTTCTGTTTGGAATTTTTAAAGATCCACCTTCCTAATGGATTTAGGTTAAATGCTTTCGATTTGGTAAATACACGATTTATCCCTTTTATTTGAAATAATGCTTTTTTCTATTAATGTTTGGAGAAAAGCACACCAGCACAATTTTAATTACGCTTATTCAAGTATGTTTCAATTCAAATCCAAAATCACCAAAAACTTATCACGTCTGGGATTCTTAACTTCTAAAGCTGGTAAAGAGAGCGTGTGATTGCAAATGTGTTCTTTTATAATACGCGGCAACGGTAGTTGATTTTCCAATTTAATTTCATCTCGTGCAGATATTTTTATTTTATTTAAGATGTATTAATTTGAAAACACATCTTAAAATTTGAATTTTAAGTGAAAATTTGGACGTCTACAAGAATGTTAGTTAAACTTTTTAATTACGCTATAACTTAAAAACAAATGAAAATCGAATAAGAAGATATGTGTTCTTTTGCATTATTTTCATGTGTACAATACACTCTTGGAGTTTGGTCCGTTCCTACCGACTCACCCTGTATAAAATCACTTGCTAATTTTGAGAAATAGCAGTCGTTGTTGTGTATATCCTTCCCGTCTCTCCAGAGTAATATTTCTGCTGCTATCGTTTTATTCATTTTGAGTTATTCAATATTAATTAAAAATATAACAAACTTATTCAAAGAAAGTCCATTTTTACTTCCACAATTTGTTTTATCTACAATGTTCCCTTAATTTGATCGTGCGGTGTACGTTAGCATTCAGCTTAGGAAAACAATAAACCTGGAGAAATGTTTACCTCGTATTTCATCTGCACAGGACTGAAAGTTGTTTTCGACGGCCTAACAAGATAAAAAATACCTTGAATACCTTCGTTGAAGGAAGCGGCAACCTAGAGAAGCGCCCTACCATTCCAAGATCGATTTGAGATACAGCAAAAGGAGTCAGTGATAAATAGGGGAGAAGAAATAGGATATTAAGTGACAGCACATAAATAAAGCAATGATTGATGATGGAAAATCTACAGGGGAATAGTTAAACTTATGCCAATTGTAGGTTTATGATAATGCCACCTCCTCACTGATGGTTTTCCTTGTGCTGCGGAATCTCTTCTCGGACACGGGGAATTATTCAACGGGAAGTATTTCGGAGGGATCCTTCCTTTTCTATTCCGCATAAGCTTTCCTTTGCTTCCTCCGTAATACACCTCTACCTCAATTTCCATCGCCACCTCAATCTGATAGGTGACCGCTAACTCGGGAGCCAAGGGAAATACATAGTATGAATGCCGGAGAGAGGGTGGCGGACTTCGGACCCTTTGAATGAAACGCGGCGTCGTCATAAAAGACGAGGTCCGGTTATCGTTTCGATTTCGTCGGTTCACTGGACACTCCGCAGGGAAAAGAAATAAACTTTCTTCTCTTACCGATCACGTATATAACGGGCATGTGACGAATAATGTAGGTGTACGGGCATGAAAAGGAATTGATTTACGGACCTTGTTTTGTTAATGGTATTGCACGAAAAAGAACGTCAATTGTGTTAATGTAGCCGGTTGAAAAACTTTGGAGTGTATCGGTTTACGTACAGTAAGTGGTGTATAGTGACAGTATTTGTTTTTAATTAAGAAATAAAGAAAGTACGATAGCAGAATTGTTTTTTCGTTGATGAATCTATATTTCCAATTAACAAAAGAAAGATTATTTTTGTGTCCAGTATAACTTGTTTCCTTTTTAAAGTATTTCTGGACAATTTATGAAGAAGGTGTGTTGCACTAAGGTGCAGGGTATTAGAGGAGAGCACAGTGGACATAAATAGAGTTCCACATAGGCATTCGCCTTTATTTAAGAAAAAACACACATTATCCGTTTTGAAGAATATTTACTTCCTGTGCACATGTTCAACCGATTGAATGCTGTTGCTTTCAACCGTATAGAGTTTAATAAAGTTGGTCAAGTCACCCAATTTTCACTTTCGTTGTAGAGACTTCAGCGCCGTGGGCGGGATAGTTGTCTTGCTGGTACCAAATATCGTCGAGATTAACATAAGAAACGCCAAGAGTTGGCAAAACGCGATTTTCTAATTACGCTAAGAATTTAATAGCCACCAATCATGAAAGCACCTACCATGTTCCCATTATTAAGATACCAACCCACATGTTTAACTTTTGAGGATAATGCGTATGTCGTGGAATTTCTGGGTATTTCTGACCAGTGACCAGGTGGGTGGATTGTGTCGACCATGAAACAAAATGATGATTTGCCTGTAAATAATATGTATTCGCTACAAAAATTTCATGGCTGTCAATCTTCGTATCATATGTTCACAAAATGTAATTATTTTTGCCTTGCCATGCGGAAAACTTTTTGATGAGTACTGTATAACATCGATAACCGTGTTTTTCAAAAAAGTTCCCATTCATCTGCTACTTACAATCTTCGTGTGGTTTTCAAAAATGTCATAAAAAGTTGAAGTTTTTACCTAAAAAAATAATCTTTGACGTCTTATAGTTGAGTGTAGGCTTTCACGACCGTAATCCATAGTAGAAATGTCTTTCGGGTGATGTCGTGTAGTTAATATTTTACTTGACGTTTCGCTGACCATGCTGTCAGCTTCTTCAGAAGATTTCTAAAGACTACTGTTGTTGTCTTTTGCTCCTCGTTATATATCCTATTTCTATTCCGCTTTGCTGATCCATAACCGTTCTGCTTTGCTGATCCATAACCGTTCCGTTCCGCTGAATCGCGTCGTTCGTTGTATGACGACTCCGTAGTGCTAACTTCCACGTGTTGCTGATCTTGTATCCATCTTGTTGCTGGTGTTCTTCATTATTTCTATAGATTCGCGTATTATCCTCGGGTAGTAGTGGCTGGTCCTGGCTAATACCTTAACGTCGCTGTAGCTTATGCGGTGGCCTCCTTGTTGGTGCAGGTGTTCTGCTACTGCAGATTTTTCAATATGCCTAAGGCGTGCGTCTCTCTCGTGTTCTTTCACTCTGCACTGAATACTCCGTCCTGTTTGACCGATGTAGCTTTTTCCACATTGGCATTTCAGTTCGTATATGCCTTTTGCTCGTAGTTTCGGTAACACGTCCTTGTTAGGACGGAGTAGCTGGTCGATTTTGGTCACCGTGTTGAAACGTGTGGTGATGTTTTTTTTCTCCTAGGGTCTTTTTTAGCCTGTCGGTGACTCCGGCTATGTGTGGAAGGTACGCGTATCCTGCTGGTTGTTGTTGGTCTTCGTCTTTTCTCTGCTCTCGTGGCTTCCTTATATCTTTTGTACTGTAGCCGTTTTTTCCGCAGGGCGTTTTTGACGTGTTGTATTTCGCTATTCCGGTGATGTTTGTCGCCGATTTTCTCAGAAAATCGACGTCTTGTCAACTACATGCATCACTCTGTATAACGACAATAAAATGTAGAATTTGACGTACTCAGTGTATCAGTCGCCAAGTAGTTAATCTGAAGAAATTATTTTTGGTACCGGCGATATCATTTACACCGCGCAATGTAGATGTTATCCTACATATTTAACAGATTACGTATTATAAATTTAGATCTGGATAAACAGTTCTTACTAGTTACCTATTAATCAATAATTAAGCCTTATTTTTGTTTTCCTTTGTCAAAGTTTTAGAGAAAATTAAAGAAAGATCAACGATCGTATTGATTTGCCACGCGCTATTCGGTAGATACTTACCCCGACGTGTTTTATTCCTTTTATACTTTCAATCCCCAAATCCGCAATGACAAGTCGTATACTTTCACCTATCCAAAAAGCATTTATAACTATCGTAAAAAAATTCCACGTGGAGTTACTTCTGCTAGAAGGGGTTTTTACTAAATCGAGCGACCTCTGGGAACCGTAAAAATTTGACATAACGAATGATATATTATTCGTGCGGTCTGAGATCCATATATCATGACACCGAATTTTCTGCTCAATAGCTTGTCTTACCGCTTATACGTGGGACTAATCTTCGATCTTCGTCTATTTTGAATCTAAAAAGACTGATAGTTCCAATGCGCCCTCAATCCCTTTCTTAGTTAAGAAATAAATAGCGGTAATATTAATTTCTCGGCGTCTTGTCTCAATTCTCGTTGCGCAGGCACAAGCATGCACATAAAACAAGTACTAACGCATTTTCTTCTTATTCCAGGTAAGAGACAGATTTGTGGGGCCTGTCAGTGGCCCGACGAAAGACAGATAGCGCTGGTGGTGAGTGCTTAATTAATATTACGCTCTTGTTCAACACAGGCAATAAATAAGTTATATTACGCTTGGGTGTTTTAAGGCTGTTAGGAGTTGGGAAAAAGGCGATTTGATTAATGTCGTTGCGAGATATTTTCAAGTTTTGGGGTTTATTTTTAAGCGAAATGAGGTATTGTGTTCCCCAGACTTTATTCAGGGAATTATATATCCAGTTAACTAATTTGTTACAACTGCAGCATATATGTATCATATGGATTTGGAAAGATTGAATAGTGACTAACTGATTTTAGTTATATGCGAGTACATTATAGAGATTGAAACTCCGTCTCTAGTTGCTTTTTTAACAGTGCCTAAACGTTAGTATAATTTCTGATAATATTATGAAAACTGTTTCATCAACTCAGAGTTACTGCGTTTAACATAAGAAAGGAAAATCTGCTCTGTAACTGCACTGCAACCTTTATGGCGACAACCAATAGTAATGGCATATTTTATACATACACGTTATATGGACGTACTAGTCTCATCCGTTTAGGACTAGTTAATTAGCTTATACGTCCTACTGGACTCCTTATTTATTTCAAGCAAAATTTATTTGAATCTATCATCAAGTAAAGTTTGACCGTTTTGCTCGAAATGCAACTGGGTGTCGCTAAAGCCACAAAAGGTGAGATAGACGTTGTAATAGTCGTGCTGTGCATCGAATGACTTATAGAAGCAGATTCTTAGTGGGCATTAATGCTTAATATCGAGTGACCAGCACACAGTATGCATCAAATGGCAAAAATGTTTATTTTAAAATTTTACAATATATTGTATACAACAGTCATTTGCGCTTGTTTACCTATTTAGCTAGTCAGATGTGTCAAGTGATGTTTAGATGGTTAAAGAATGGGGTGCTTGTCAAATCTAAAAAGTCCAACTTTCGGAAGCTAATAAAGATTTTTTCTTTTGTCATGTGTTACCTAAACCTTTAGCACCTTTCATTTTCTTTCTTTAACATACAAATTTTGATTTTTCACTTTTGACATTTTTTTTTTAAATTCCCCACCCCAAAACCTACTTTTAAATTGAATTTTTTTTTATGTGAAAAGAGCTACAAGTAAGGTGCTAATTGTTTCTTTAGTGTTGTTTTGATTTAACTCATAATAATATTTTCGTACATCGTTGCCTTTCAGAAGGAATATTTTACTTCCATAACTTTTAAAATTCCGAATTTACACAAGTTACCTTCAGAATAACTTCATAAATGTTATTTTACAATTACTTAAGGAAGTAGATTTTTCTCTATTCAATTTAAATGTTCAAATCAATTAAGTTGACCGTATACGAAGTGGCTGTGGGTCGTTTAAATTAAATTAATTATTTTTAAGTTTGACAGTAAAAGTTTAATTTTTATTTTATTTGGATGTTATTCCATAACATTTCTATTGGGTGCTCAAAAGAAAAAATTCTTTTTTTTGTTTTATGTTAGTTTAAATAATTTTATACTTTAATTAAATATTATTTTATGTTATTAAAATTATTGTTTAGTTAGATTGAATAATTCAAATTTTACGTCAGAGAATTGTTTTAAACGTTGCAAAAGACTTCTTGAATAGCTAAAATATCAACAAAAGATTCCTAAATAATTTTTCTAATTTAACAAATTTTACCAACATTTCTCAACGTAGGACTTATATTTGGATAAGAAATTATACTATCAACAATTTTGTTAATATTCTTTTCCTCTATTGTAGTTAGTAAATGGTTTTTGCAATTATTTTCAAAAAGTAAAGGAACGATTGATTGACAATCTCTTTTCATCGACCTTCTTTCCATTGCAATTAGTCACAGTGCGAAAATAAATAATATTTAATAGGCCTGCATGCTATTGTAATACCCAGTGCATATTTAGATAATTATGTCGGTCGGAACTGTTATCTATCCTCAAATCTTGATAGTTGAGATCCACAAATGGTGCCCTGGAAATTACCGAATAAGACGATTTAAATTTGTCGTAAATTAGTTTCTACAATAGAACGTATATACGCTACTTATACGGTAAAAGAAGAAAATACTGTGTGCTCATAAATTGCTAGGTGGATTTTTACTTTTTTTGGCTTCTCGCGCTACGGCGTCTGCCAGCCATTGTGATAGAGACTGTGGGGGGAAATAGTTCCACGTTAATGTATGGTCACTGTACAAAAGGGACTTACACTATATCCGCTTTTTGCTTTAGTGTTTCTAGAATTGATACCGTGAATTTATATTTATATATCGCGGCAACTGCTTTTTCAATCATGTTTAGCTTCGCCAAGTTTTATGGTCCCTAGTGCTTGTATGCATGTCTGTACACTGTATACACGTTGTACATGTATAGGTATATAGAACATCCTTAACTTATTTACCAGAAGCGAACTTTTTTAATGTCTCCCATGGTCTAGCTCGAGCTCTTACAGTAACAGAATTTATTTGTAACGGTTCAAGAATGTAATTCAGTAGCTGCCGGACGTAATATAGTGGACACAATTAGGAAAATGCAATATCGCAAATCTTGTTTTCGAGAAAAGATATTCTCTATCAGTATTTCCCCTGCGAATATATGAAATTTATAAGAACTTATCGCTATATTTTAACGAATTGGAAATTCTCTTTTTGAATGTGCCCGAGTTATCTACCATCTTAAATCATTGTAACCATGAAGGGGAACAAAAGAAGCGTCACACACAGCCATCGCTTTACAAGGCGGGGTGCGAGAGGTGAAAATGAGGGAGAACTGGTTCGCCCACGCCTTCTCCACCAGCCAGGTTGGCGACAGGTGCAACTGTATTGCCCTTCCCTACGTTGGTTACCGGGCCAAACGTATTTTACGGGGGATTGAAGTCTATACGAAGGTGTTACGCATCGCTGAAAACGGCCGCATCGATCGGAATTCGCTCGTAACTTTGACCTCTAAAGAAGTAGAACTGAATGAGGGAAACTTTTATTTCACGTCTGAATGTTGCTCGTACTTGATCTCAACTATTACTGGTACGCACGCATTATTTTTCGCGTTGTAAGGTTATTCACCATTAACCAATTAATTTGTAAGAACATTGCGATTAGATTTCTCTTCAATTTGAAATTACAACAATTATTACAAATCCTGCCCTCAACATAATCTACATCGTTTCTGATAGGAAGGGTGGTGTGTGACGTATCTGAATATTCATACCCGTATCGCGGGATTACATGGTGCTTAGCCTTTTGCGCGCGTCAGCACGTAGGTATTTAACAACATATTTGCATAAATAAAAATGGTGGTACATAGGTACAAATTTTTCTTTAAAAATTTTCGTAAATCAAATTTTTTGAAAGATACCAATGTGTTTCCCAAATTGACAGTTGTATCTTATTTAAGTAACTGATACCTTCTATGAGAACATCTATGATAATAATAATTCCTGTCTTTACTTCTCCCAACGGCTTGCGGGTTTTCTGGAAAGAAAGAATGGTTAATGAACCAAGAAAAAGAATGTGGAAAATCAACTCAATTGCTCCACCCTATGCATCTTATTCTTACTATAATGAAGAAAACTGCTGACAATAAAACCGGCTGCATAATATTCTAATGTATGGAAGGTTTCTGTAAGATGGGTGCGGCGATTGCTCACAATTGATCATAAGCACGCACATGTGTCAACTCCAAAGGTATGTTAAAGCGCAATTCGAATGATTTTTTGCGTCAGTTCGTAACTGTTGACGAAACATAAACTCACAGCACACCAAAGACCAAAGGAAAGTCCAAAGAGTTCTTTGTGGCCAACCGGCACCAAAGGAGACCAAAGCTACTTCACTGGCGAACAAGATCATGGCCGCAGTGTTTTGGGGTGTACTCGACATAATCTACGTTGATTATCTAGAAAAGGGCAAAACAATTAATGGCAAAGTATTATGCCAACTTATTGGATCGTTTTAATAATGCCGCTAAAGGAAAATGTCCATATTTGATGAAAAAAAGAATTCTGTTTCATCAAGGCATAGCACGCATACACACTTGTGTTGACGCCATGACAAAATTTCTTGAGCTAGGATACGAGTTGCTTGCGCAACCACCATATTCGTCAGATTTAGCCCTTCGGCGATTATTTCGTATTTCAAAGTATGAAGAAATTTCTCAAACGATGAAGCGATTGCAGGAATAAAGGCATATTTTAGCTTTGGCTTTGGCGAAATCATAATTTGTAGATGGGATATAATTTACACAAAGAAATGTTTGTTTCTTGCTAAGCCCATGTATTCATCGAATTCCGCTCGTATTTCCTGATTCTCTGTAGTAAAGTTATACGTTGTATATCATGCTGCTTAACATCTGTAAAATAAATTCAATTTTTGAACTGATATCGAAGATTGTGTTAGCACAGACTATAAAGTATTGATTAGTTTCGACCCAGTGGTGAAATAATTTGTTAACTGGTTTCAAGTTACCGCCCCTATCTGCCTGTAAATTACATCTACATATGCCCTTTCTGAAAGTACCTGTCATCCCAAATGTTTTCCCTTCTCACCTTCATATTTTGACTACGTCTGCGAAAGGGGTCTTGTAATGGAGAAAACGATGTTTCGTAATTTTGATAGAAAATGTACTAAGTAATAATAATATACATTTTTGGCTAGATCTATGTAAATTGATCCATATTTTGCTTTAGGTACATATTTTTACTTAACTTCTTTAGTAGTTTCTCTTCATTTACTTTTGCAACAGTAAAACTATCAAATTGAATTGAAGATTCGTGGACTGTAAATCGCAGATTATGATGAAACTGTCAGTTTGTGGACTCCATGGAATGTTACTCAATGTCACCATCTGCTGCAAATTTCTTTTATCCACAATAACTTATGAATAGTGAAAGATAAAAAAAGTATCGGATTTACACCGTCTAGGTAGCCTTTTCAGCTGGTATAGCTATTTGTATACAGTGTGTTACAATAAGCACGGAATGATGTATGTTGTGCTTATTTGATCAAATTTCAGAAATCTTTGTTAATTGCTTTTTTTGTCATTAAGTAATGTATACAAACGTAATTTACAAAGTTATACAGGCTGTCCACAAAATTATAAATGATGACATACTTCTTTATTCTAATGAAATACTTTGTATATTGTTGCATTGTTTGTTGAAAATCAGTGCAAGAGCATGTCACACACTAAATGCCTATTTCTAATAATTTTTGAGAGATTTAACTAGCGGACAACCCTTACAGATATTTTTATTTCATCTGGGATAGCGTGATCTGAAAAACTTGGCACAGACTCCGCTCGGTGCTTCGACTTCAATTTTTATCGAAATTCGCTTCATATCATTATGAAGTGTCGGTAGCTAACATGGTTGATATCAATTCAGCAAATATTATTCGTCTGTTAATACTTTCACATAGCTATAATGAAAATCAACGAACGCAAAAGAATTGCAAGATGTAATAAGAAGTTTGATCGATACAAGTGTTCGCAGAACAACTTTCGCAGTAGAAACAGCAGTTGAAGAAGAACTTTTATCGTCCTACGATTTAGAAAATGCCGAAGAAGAGTACGAGGTGACATGTACTTTGGCCGAAATTATAAAAGAAGAGCTGTTGAGTTTTGGACTGGTTCGAAATCAGAGCGATAAGTTCTGTAAGAAGCAAATTTACGAAAGTAACATCATATACAAGAGGGTGGAAGGAATGGGGATAAATGCCTAGAAATTGCAGAACACGTATTATGTAAATTTCCAGCAGCCATGGATCAAAACGTCGTAGTCAACGATACAGACCTGCAGCACCGTGCGCTAGAAGCAAACGCAATCAAGATAAGATAAGAAAATTTCAGAGCAGCAGCTAGAGGCTGGATTTTGCAATTTAAAGGAAACAATAAAATTACCTCTCGAAAGATAATTAAATTTGTCGGCCGAACATATGGACAGGAGAAAGAGAACCTAGAAGCGTGCCTAGAAGGTGGCTGCAAACTTTGTCAATTCTGTAAAACCGGCAAACAAAGTAAAACCGATAAAAAAGGCAAACGGTACATTTGGTCCCACAGTTCGCAACCACTTACTTCAAGTTGGTATATTAACATTAGCATTGTGTTCAAAACCTAATAGTACGCACTAAGTTTTGTTCCTAACAGCCTTCAAATGTTAAAGCTAAAGCACCTTCTCCGACTTTGCAAACTTCTGTACCAGCCGACAAACCAACCTATTCCCAGGAAAACGACTGGACAGGCCCAACCGTATATAGCTTTCGTGTGTAGAAGGGATTTTTCTGATCAAGTCAATCGCTTGCCAATATTGACCTTAATTTACATCAACGCAATGTGATAATCAAATTACAATCTTTGGTCCACAACCAACGTCAGCACGAATCTTAATAGATTTCCTTTACTACGTTCTAATTGTAATTCTTTTAATACTCTGACAGGTGCCAACGCTTTTGATTTTGCCACGAACATGTTTTCGAAATAAGGTGTCAGCTACCTTACCCAACTTTCAACTTTCTTCTTCCCTTCTTCCTTTTACTCCAGCAATATTACAACGCTAAAAATTGGTGTAAACACAAACAAGACAGATTAATTAAAGCAACTACTTCACCGACAACGCTGACACCTAAGTATAATTAAGAAATTTAAAACGATGAAAAATGCGCCAGCAAACAAACGTAATTACTCCGTTAAGGCGCCTGTTAACATTCCTAAAAGGTATAATTCTGAAATCCAACATTGCACGTAGCATCTGGCAGGTGATACATCACCCCCGGTTGCAGCGCGGCAAATTCTTCTCTTCCTTCTTTTTCACCCTTATTCCCGGTGTTTTCTACTCAGAGCTCGTTCGCTTTTTTCTCCTCGGTGGTTGGGGAACTGCAGAGATCAATTTACTAAACTGTATTCTCGCTATTCGTCTCAAGGACAGCTTAAATAAATTACGGTTCTCGTGTGGTAAGTACAAAGAATGCGTATAGCTAATATACTAAAAGGGTAACGTACAGACTTACCTACTAACAATGGTTAGTCTTCTTGCTACGGAGTGGAGAGGTAGACGGTAAATCGCTTACCAGGCGTCGTCGTCGTCGAGGTAAGATGGTTCGTTACTATCATCGTTACAGCTTTATATCGACTTTGGTTAACGGCCTGTGAAGTCGTTGTACTCTGTTAAATATCCCGAGATATCTGCCGTGAAAGTAATGTATAGATTCAAAACGCGGGATGCTATTTGAGAGATTATTACGTCGAAAGGTGTTGCAATTCTGAGGTCACATTGTGGGCTTCTGATTGTGGTAAGTAATTTTATTTATGATCGTGGGTAGTAATTCGATCGCAGCCAGTAATGCCTTGGAAGTTCAAGTATGATTGTCAACAATGTTTATACACCCAAATGCATAAAATACCAAATTTTGGAAAAGGATTATGTGAACACAGGACGTATATCTACCAAAGCATTCCAGAAGAATAATTGTCAGATTGATGTTTTTTATATAAGTGGCCTTCTTTTAAGTCGCATCCAGTTTTATGAATTCTATGTTAACTATTAATAAATTCTAATTTCAAACGTAATATATTTTAGATGTTAAATTTACAATATTAGCTGTAGGAGATATTCAGCCATAAAGGATATTTAGGTACGATAACGCCCACGCCGACGCTTCTCCACGACCGAATGCGGTGTTTCATTGGGTTACTTACTCAAACCCCCTCTTTTTGGCTTCCGATGCCGGGGTTTTCGTGTTGGCTTACCTTGTATTATTAAAATATGTTTATTGAGACTTGATTTGGGCGCTCGCGTAATCTTCAAAGTTCAAGACTTAGGCTTGCATTTAGGCTTTTGCAATGAATGTATAGCAAGTAAACATTCTGAGTGGCATTAAACAAAGTGCTGGGAATTTTAAGGTGTTAGTAGATTGCTGAGAGTTAGAAGACAAATTATGCACATTAATTCACAGCCTAGCGCCACTACTAAAATAAGTTTAATAATTTAATTAATCAATAAATTTACCGGTGTGTAAGTGTACAGAAGTTCATATTCTTTTGACAACTATAAGGAAAGGAACTTTAATAAACATTGTAATTAAAGTATAGGAATACAAGGAACTTTCACAAAAATCATGTATTAGCTCTTCCAACTTATTTGCTCTTATTTATTTAAGAAATACAATAAATTCGTGAAGTTTTTGGTATACCTTTCCATGCAAAATTCTATTTCGAAGTTTTGTCGATTACTGGCAATATCACTAGAAAACACGTGTCCTCTACAACTTTTTAGAAGGTACAAGGTAGAAGTGCTTAATTTTTTTGTCAAGAAATAAAATTTGATGTACTCTGGTATCTAAAATCTATTTTATTCGGCTCCATGCACTTTCTGTGAATTTATTAAAAGTGACGATTTTGTAGTCGATGTCATCGTTTATAGGGCAACAGTTTTCCAAAAGTTTTTCGGTGAAGAGAATATATCCAGAACTAACTGTATTGTTCGCGATTTCCTCTTTCAACTAGACAAGTAAAGTTTCTGGAGAGGTGAGAATTATTGACAGGGGAAACTTTTTGAAGCACCTGCGTTCTCTTCGCTTTCTTTCTCCTTTTCGTGTATTAAAAAAGTTTCCAAATTCATTTACGCCCAAAGGCCACACATACCCTTCGTCCGTATACATGGGAAAATCCGCTCTTATAATCCTCTCTTCCGACAAGAAAACCATTCTCCACCTGTACGGCTCCACCTACGAATATACGGAAAAACGGACATTTCCCTTTAAGAACTCTGGAGGTCACGCCAGCGGCCTCGCAAGAATTGAAAACCATTACGGTTGATGAAAGGAAAGTTTCTCCTCTCCTGTCGAGTTTTCAGATTCTTTGCACACCCGCGGGCTGAAGGCGCTTTCATTCTATCCTTCTTATTCCCCTCTCTCCGACAACGATTTTACCTACCTCGATATTCTCCTACCTTTCATTTGATTTGTATTTTCTTCGGATCTAGTGGAAGGGGATGTAATTTGCGCGAGAGAGGGAACCCTTTTCATCTGGTCGATTCTCTCCTGTCTCACCTTTAAGGAAGGTGGGTGTTTCTTTGCTCTATGTATATCTGACTACTCTCGGCTTTATTTTAGCCGTCTGTTCTCTTTCTTTCATTCCGCCTGTCAGGTCGAAGGAATTGTTTCATCCTCGTGGATTATTCTCTCAGTGCATCGAAGCGGAAACTTTACAAAATTGAAAATGCAAATGAAAATATCGATTCGTCATTATCGGGAACCGGTGTGCTGCTCTTCGCGATTGATGTTTGTTATCAAATGAGAGCGCCGGAGCACCGCGGTGTACAGCGCGGTACGGGGAATACCGGAAGTCGATGGATGTCGAAATCGAATTCTCTTCGTTTTCTTTTTTTTGTTGATGGCGTTACTTGGTTTTAGATGAAAAGGTAGGATAAGAGCCTTTATTTACATCTAACTTCGTAACTAATTAAATGGGCTGTCGATGACGTCAGCACGAATTAATGGATGAGTAAAATTAATATTATGAAAGGCGACAAGGTCATCTGTTAAAAAGAAACTGTGTATAAACTTATGTTATAAGTTATAATTGTTTGTGCCATTGTCACACGATGTGGTGCACTAGTGATAAGAAGGCTTTCTCATGACTTTGGAGTCAGTAAGTCCGTCGCAAATTGCCCATCCCACACGTCGAAAGAATCGGCGAACCATAGGCATAATGCGAACTGACCGTGGAATGGATCCAATGCACTGCGCGACGTCTTCGGGATATTTTATGCTAGGGTTTACCGTTTGGCGTCACCGCGAGGTGTTATCGTTGCATGTCTGCAATCTTGAAATGCGTAGATTCTATGACGAACTTATGAAATAGCAGTATCTATTTAATTTATGTAATTGTTATTGAAAAATGGAATTATTACCTACGTGTTTAGTGAATGAAGTTACTTTAAAGCTTAAACACTAAGGACCGACAGAATATAGAACAAGTTGTGTTCCCGTTTCTCCGGCAGTGTTGTTGTCTGCAGATATATCTATTGGATAAAATAATAGCACTTTCTTTAATATTACGGTGTATTTTGGAAAACGCTAACATTTTCATATACTGAATAAGATTGTATTATACTTCGTCCAGTATAAGTTTCTTATTCAAGTAAGTTACCCTAGCTAAGTTTCAGCACCTACAACCACTAGAGTAGAGCAAAAAGAGATTAGTATCGATATCGCGTCATCACGATGACATTACACTTTAAACTTTTCTTCATACTCCCCCTGTGAATAACGACGCTAGAATTTCTTTCCAGTTACTCCCCTACCCACTCGACGCGGATTATTGTCGACTTTAAAGGTATCATTAATAACGAGACAATGCTAGTGAACTTTACTCCCGCCTACACACCCCTTTCCGCGGTGTTCGCGGGCACAGGTTGAACGCCGTCTACCTTAACGGTATCGTCTCCTTATCACCTTCATGCTTCGGTGCGTTGCCGACGCTGCGACGGTAATTCACCGAGAAGAAACTTTACTCATTGCCGCGGGCGTTCAGGTATGCCGAATAAGGGCTAATGTATAAACCGGCGAAGAGAATAAGGTGAGTGTAGATCGACTAACGCGTCGCCAAAGATAACATAATTACCTTGTTCCATTGGGGAAGTAGTCCTAGAGAGCTTGCTTTTACGGTACGAAATTAAGTTGCTTTCTTCTCTCTGCCTTCCCTCATCGCTTAGCTTAGCTATGAAACGGCCCTTTCTGTTATTGCCTGAGATTTTGGAGAAAGCCAAGCGCCGAGGACATCGTAAATCGGTACCTGTGCATCGGGCAAGATAATCATCTATTTTCCCCACTTTAAGTTTCCAACGGATTATGTTTAACGTCGGAACTTTTCACATTTAATCAATTCCGAATTATCTGGCGACGCGGGTATCGTAAATTTGGGATTACAATAGTTACGAAAGAGCCTGAGAGAGATGGACGTAGTTTAATTACTCGGTAGGTGTTTGGATGAAATCTCTGACAAACTTACTTACACTACCGTGGTTATTGAACATACTAGTCCCAGGTTAATTGATGTAAGTGCGGTTTTATGAGTTTGTAAAGAATATATAAATTGTCCATAATCAATGCTGCTGTTGGAGACCGCGTATATAGAGACGACTAATGGCTTTAGAAGAACAAACACTTTCTCCTGTAATAAATCACGAAAAGCGACAATTTGTAAAGACCATATTAAAATCATGATCCTTTAGAAGTTGTTGAGGTTTTGCAGGACAGGTAATTTAGAATAACGAGGAGAACAAGAAGAAGTCAAGTGAAATGATGTAACCAAGCTTTTTTTTCCTCTTTTTTCAGCTTGTAGGCTATGAAATAGTGTAAAGTCGGCGGTGTCGCTTTTCCTTACGATACTATGTGATTTCATGTACTATATGTCTTTATTGTGTCTTGCTTGCCTCGTCTTATTGTTCATTGACTAATTGTTGAACTAAGGGGAGTAACTTTTGGATTTCTTTGGCCAATTTCAGAAACCTGACACATTTACTATTGCGCTTTTGCTCTTTCTAAGGGCATTCGTACGTAGGGTGTTATTCAGCGCATCTCAGACATTTGAATGCCGCGGTACATCGATATTGTATGTGCCCGAAGTTTTGGTAGCGGAAGCACTGCGTTGCATTCATTGGCTTTGTCTTTGCTTCTGCGGTGATGCTCAGGCCCGTTACGTTTGTTAGGTCGAAGATTCTCTTTTCTTCCGACGACTTTTCTGCGTCTACCAGAATCCTCTTTGAATCCCTTCAACCTGGACGCTTTAGCCACTGACTGGTTTTCCACCTCTTGGACCTAGATTTCTTTTAGAGCTCCGCGCAAAACTACTTTTAATTGCTTCTCCTCCTTGAGAACAAAGCTTATTATTGGACAATCCTATTTACCGGCAATACACCAATGTAAGACTGCAACGCGGATCATTAGGCGTCTGTTGATTGCCCAATGAACATTAGTTAGTTAAATAACGGTACCATTTATACAGGGTTAGTATAAAGTATGGAATCTAGGCGACGACGATATTGATGAAACTTTGCGGATAAGTATAATGAGGCATAATGCATCTGGTTACGAATTTTCTATTGTTCCGGTTTACCATTTATTTTTTTAATTTACATGCGACACCTGTATATTTTGCAAATCATAATACACCTTGTTTTTCCAGATTCCTTCATAGTGGTTTTAGTAAATGGAAACATAAAGCATTTCACATTTACGACTTAGTTTTTAGACTTCGAAGTAAAAATTTCTAAAAATAAACGTCTACCATCTAGTAGGTGATTGTTGAAAAACCATTAAGTTTATTTAATTCACGTTTATCTAATTATTAATAGTACAGCTGTTGGCAATCGTGTTGGAACGTATGAAGAGATGCCATCTTTTTAATGATTTGCCTCTTGAAAAAGATCCTGTAACACGATCAGCTGTTACTAAAGTACTAAAACGCTTTAGTTTGATCGGGATGGTTAACAATTTGCCAAAAGCTGGAAGCTTGCAGATCGCAACTAACGAAGGTATTACAGAAAACACTGCCATTGAATTAGAAAAGTCTGAGAAAATGTTCATCAAGTTGAAAATGCATTTTCATTTTTACAGATATCGCCAGATTGTTGATTGACTTCCAATTTTATTAGAGTTTCTCTCTTAAACTTATAGACCATGGCACCAAAAATTAAATTACCGGATATGTACAGAAGAAACTTGAATCTTTCTAAATCATTTCGATATGCAGGAAACCAAACTATGAATTGTACAGAAACTAAGAACATTCTTTTGAATAACCCTGTATATTCCTTTTAACCTCGTTGTCGAAATCATGAATTGGCGTTGTAGTGGAAACAGTTTGCTATATGTATACTACGCAGTAAGTAACCTTGCGATCTATTATGATCAATCTTTTTAATTATTTTTGCGTCTCCGTTAGTCGCCCTCCACCCGGAGCTTTCGCTGGTGGCGATTCACTTAAAGCTTCCTAGACGTACAGCGCGCGGTGTGGAAATAAAGCTATCCAATCCAATAGCTATCGGAAAAAAGCATCATATCCGCTACTTACCTCGCTCGCTGCTTTCGCGACGGGGGATTTCTTTTGCCTACCACCGAGCTCCTGAAAGAAATCTCACCGGGACCTGAAAATTGAGCGTAATAAACTGCTCAGATATATTTCACCGCTAGGCGACTAGCCGAGTCTCCATCGTAGAACTGTAAGAACGTTTAACGATATCGCGAGAACCGTACACCTACGCCGACAGTGTCAATTAGTTGTGAGTTATACGACAAGCTGTCGACGATAAAAGTATAATTATTCGTAAATTCATTAATTTAGGAGAACTTGTTGGTTTAAAGAAGGAATTTGTAGCGTTGGGTAGTGATTAAGTACTGTAAACTGTCCAGGTTACCGTCAATAAAATCTTATTTTCGATATCATTATTCAATATTTATTATTGTTGTACTTGAAAATTGTGTAGAGCAGAAATGAGCAGCAAACCTCTACTGTGCAAAGCTTTAATATACGCATTTACTTAATTTATATTGCGTTTCCTTGTTGATCCTGTGATATCCTACGCCTTCTTGTGTATCATTTTTAGGCATTTTTCACTGTGATAGAAAATTTTGAAGAAATCTCTGATCTGGCGTTTTCTACGACAGAGGAAGAAATAGGAAAAACAATGGAAAGTTTAAAGAATAATAAAGGCTCTAGATCAATGGAAATAACTGGAGATATCAGTATCAGATCAATTATTCGTTCTGAAAGAAATACAAGCTGACTGTTGTTAACGAATGCGAAGGGGTCTTATATGTACTCCTTGCAGATTTGAAGCAGGCATATGACACTGAATAGACAGAAAGCAGATATAAACAGTTTGATGGAAGTGGAAACGCTTAAAAAACTCATTGCTCTAATAAAGATGACACTGGAAAAAGCGAAGGATGAAGTAGGAATGAAAAGGTGTAAATCAAATTACTTTGAAGTAAGAAGGGGCCTAAGGCAAGGTGATTCATTATCGACAACGCGTTTCAACTTAGTTCTTGAGGTAATAATCGGAAAAACTGAGCTCAAGGCGAAAGTCACGATATTCAAAAATGAAGCATCAATACTTGGAATTTGCGAATGGTGTGGTGACAAAATAAATATTTGGCTTAAGTATAACCTAACAAAAAACCTGATAAAGTATAATAAGAGATATGCAACGACATGAAGGGTTATATCTATATGTACATATGACGTACAAGCAGGGATATACATAGATTCGAAAGGTTCATACCTAGGTGTTAAAATTTATGAAAATAGAAAAGGAAAACGGGAAATAAAAGCAAGAATTGCAAAAGGAAGTCAGAAATATATCATTCATGAGATTCGAGGAAGACGAAGGAAAGAATCTGTATAGAACGGTGATGTAAGCTGTATACGTACTTAACACGTGGATTTGAAAAACATGGAAAGATGGGAGAGGAAAATATTGAAGACAGTTTATGGAAGAGAATGGAAACGAACAAAGAACTAACTGGAAGCTTTGCATAATGAACCTAGAAAACATTGTAGAGTCGTGTATGAAAGCCCAAAGAATTAGATGCGTGGGACATAGAGAACGTTCGACTGACAAAGATGGTACTCACCCGGAAGCTGATAGGAGAGAGAAGAGAAGGAAGACCTCAGAAAAGATGGTTTGGAAGTTTAAAGGAGGACCTACCAAATATAGATACATATATAAAAATAAAGCAAAACATGTTTATGATTTATTGCTTCTGCCAGAACACTAACACTCCTTGCTATTTCAATTAGCATCTGAGACATTTCATCGTCTGAACCGTTTAAAACAATAACTATTATTGAAGCTAATTGTAATATCTATAACATATAAAATTATGATAATAGGCAAACGCTTTCAGTTGGATGTGTGCCAACAGTTTAATTTAATTTTAAAATATATCAAAATATATTTGAGCATGTTAAATTGTTTCTCTAAACGCGATATTTTATTTGTCTATATTACAGAACACATCAGAAAATGCCTAGAAATGCATATTTTAGCATTATTTGTATCTATATTAGCATACTTTTTGAAGAAAACTAAAACTTTCTACAAATCCCTATACGAATTACATTTTGTAATACATTCACTCGTTTAGTCCAAATTATTGCTGACGTAGTACAGCCAAGGTTGAAATGGTTGAAGGATGTGGGCAGGTACTAAACAGATAATGATTCAGAGGTGGGACAGAGGTAGGCAGTGCATTTTACAAGCATGGCTGCTCATATAGTAAATTGAAGTAAACCTTTATGTGCGTGTGGTTAAATTAAACTAACAGGTCGTTGTTTGCCTGACTCATTGCCGGAGTACGCATTATGTAGGTATTCTAAATAGGATATTTCCTCCAAGAAAATTAATTAGTTTAATACCTAAAGTACTATATATTAAATTAAATCGAATGCAACGCAAAACGTTGCTTATCCGGAGCTCACCTGTCGCATATGTGTAAACCAGCCATTTTTGTGAAAGCGGAACAGGCCGCTACAGCATGTAAAAAACTCCGAAAAATATTGCTGTCTATAAATTTCAATGCCTGCGCATAGTTGAAGTATTTATCATCGAAATTTGGGACAATTCACCACATGCATTTTAAAAATAACCCGATAACGTGGAGAAGATAAATTCGCTAATTTCACCGGCACACCTGTGCTGTCACTAATTTAGTTTTTTCCACACTTCGCGTAAGATTTATTACCATTACTAATTTTTTTCTGGAACATTGTAAATGAATTTCGAATTCTTCTAGCTGGGCGACCCTAAATAATAGTAAATGACGGATATAATTTGTGTCGTGTCTCAGTTTATATCTGTTAGATTATGTAGATGAAATAAAAACGAATGTCAACATACTTTGTGTTGCGTGACAATTATATTAATTATTTAAGTATACTTCTGTTGGTTCGGGATGATTTTCTTAAGAATGGCTCGACTAATAAGTTGCCTTTTTTAAACTTAACATTCCGCACATTATATTATCTTTGAACTTTACACTACGCTACAAGTATTTGTAATTAAGGTATTAGCAACGTTAAAGGAATCTGTTTATAAAGTTATATTTTACGACAATATTGATCAAATACTAAATTCTACTTCAGTTCTACCATTACACAATGTGTTAAAAATAAACTACCAAAGTGACCAAGATTTTATTGGTTTACTTACTTTAGGCGGAACGTGCTGTATTTTTCTATAGACTCATAGACTTTCTTATTTTAATCTCCTATTAAGATAATTACATCTACTTATGATTCTCTAAATTGCTGCGGTTCAATTAAAACAAGAGCTAATATATAACTTACTTTTAAAGTTACCGATCATGCATATGATTCGATCCCATATATTATTGCGACCCCTTCATTTCAAAACAAAGGTACCCTGAATAAAAAATATTAGCTTTATAGTGTAAAATGCAAAAAGAATACAATACAATCAACAAAAATAATCTTCCATTCTTATTCAATCATTTCTATTTCCTTTATTATACTATTAACATTTGCTTCTTCATCCTTTGTTATTGTACTTATATATACACGCATTCTATACTACAGGGGTTTAGCTATGCTTGTAATTTTTATTATCGACCAAAGTAACAATAGTATCGACCAAACATATGGTCGATGGGTATATGATTCGGGGACGTCGTGGATTCGCAGTGTCAACCGTACGGTCGAATGATGTGAAAAATGATTTTAACTATAATATGTCTTGTTCTATCAAAAAATAAATAATAAAGCGTATATAATGAAAGTGATCACCATGTTAACAATATGTTATAATGTTAATGAGTTTTATTACAATTATGTTACCTATTCATATCTGGTACGCGCTTTTTGAATTTAGTTTTTAATTATCTTTGGGTATGCCGGGTTTTTATTTTGTTTCCCAAAATCAAAGGACAATCCTCATTTCACACAAAACTTTACCTGTAATAAATATCCTTGGGTTAGGCAACCAACAAACTGTGATTAAATATTGAAAGGCCTCAATTATATTTTAATTTTGTGAAAAACTTATTTCATCTAATTTGTAATAATTATTTAAAATATTAATTTTTTTTTTTTTGGGAGTAGGAGTTGTATTAAGCTGGAAAAAATAAGGAAACATTAGAATGACCCATGACATTTATATGTAACTCTTAGCGGAACCTACCTGAAGATCATTATCACCGTCACCCTTTCTAACTTCCGAAAGAAATTTTCCACGTTGAGCTAATAAACGGCGAGGACAATTCCTATTATTTTCGAAACGAACGTCATTTAACTCTCATAGAAGCAACACGGTACGCTTGTCGAAGAATTTTTCCGAGCCACTAGTATTTTCTCCCATTCTTATCCAGTAGTCATCGAAGACGACATCGTCCGGTACCTGAACTCATCCCGCTAATTTCTTAAGATATTTGCCGGCGACAATCAAGCTGCAAGGTTAGTTCCAAAATAGCGAAATAATTAAAGAAATAAAAACTCATAAAGACGAGTTTTCTTATCTGTTTATGTGTTGTACATTATTACTTTCGTACATGTATTATTTATCTGTTGTACTCTATGTACTCTTTATCTCTATGTACTATTGAATGATAAAATCCTTATTATTTACTAGAACGTACCAAATTAAACTTATCAGCCATAGTTCCACAGAATACTGATTCATAGAACGGGAATTTTGAAATATTCTCATAAAATTAGCTTACGTTCTGACCCAGTCTTAGTTCTAAGTGGGCCAAGAGAGGGCACCCTAGATTTGTTAAATTTTGAATTTTGATAAATAACAAACCAGAATTTAAATATTTTTTTTATATTCTTTTATTGTTAATAAATTATTGTTGAAGAGCGAGTGTTATTTTTTGCGAAAGGATCCAAGGTCCTGAGATACATAAAGCAAAGAACTTTATATTAACTCTTAATTCATTCATGCTCCCTTAGTAATCCTCGATTATTTTATTTCGAAGCAGTTGTAATAATATATTGTATCGTTTATTAAAAACTCTGATTGTCTCCGGGTGGTACCTTTCACCACCCGGAGACAATCATAACAACTTATATTAAAATGTACTAAATTTCTCATATCTGGTATTATTTCTTTTCGAATGTACGAACATATACTTGTGTTTTATACTAAAGACGCCTGTTTTGGCTTTAATGGCTCTTAGAGTAGCGATAGAAATTTCAGAACATTTGTTCCAGATTAATCAAACAATTTGTGTGGTGCACAGTGTACCGATACCTTAGTCTTTGAATAATACATACATTTGTCGTCGCAAGTTATCTTCAATTGAAGCGGAGTTCACTAAACTAAAGTATTCGACGAATTCGTGGTGATCACCGTTAGTAGCAGCAATAAAATAAAATAATCTGCAACCATCTTAATGGATTTCTTATTTACTTATCTAACCTGGTTTGTTCTTAACAATGTCCTTCTATTCCTTTCTATCTTCCTTCAAAGTTTTTGCACTATCCTACTTACTAATATAGTAAACTACTCAGCACACTATTTCCTCATCCTTTTGTATTTTTCATTTTATCAGCTCTTGTAATTCCAAGTATCCTGCATTTCTTTCAGTATACAGTTTTCTGTTCCACAGATTAGGGCTGGAGCAAAGATTGTTTTATAGATATTTAATTTCGTCTTCTTGCTAACTTCTTTCTTGTTTATAAACGATTTTGCTACAGCAAAGTACACTTTGTTAGCTGCCATGATTGTTAATTTCCATCTCCTTCGATTACGGATCCCAGGTATTTTATTTTCTTTACCGGTTGTATTTCGTGATCATCTAGTATTATACTTGATTCTGCATTTTCTACCTCTATAACCGTTTCTCCGTTATTATTTCCCTTTTTCTCTGATTTATACTGATATCGTATTTTGTTAATTCCTGTTGCTAAACTGCAATGTTTCCTTTTAAAGCGTTTTCTGTAGCAGCGCACAAAATCGGATCATCTGCATATTTGATTACTACCGGTTGTAATCTTCCATGGAATATCCCCGATGTTTTTAGTAATTTCGTCTATAACAATTATAAATAGGAGAGGATACTACCTTGCCGGCTCCTTTTTTTGGTATCAAATTCATTTGGAGAAAAATCATGGATTCATGTCTGCCGACACCCTTCATTTCTCCAGTACTTTCCAAATTTCCTGTCTGTTCATCGAACTAAAAACCTTCTGAATATCTATTGCACATGTATAAATTCTATCACCTTTTCTTATTGCTCTGTCTCTAATATTCTTACATAGATCTTACCGAATTTCCTAATTCGTATAATCTTCCGAATTTTCGTCCAGATGTAGGGATGGGGCGCAGTTCTGAGCACTTTTAGAAGTTACCCCTAGCATAATTACGACTTATTACAAGGGATATTTAACTATGTTGGCCTTGTTGGACTATTGTGAGGCCCTCAATACAATTTCACATGAAATGCTATTGTCGAAAACAACATTGTTTTGGTTTTGGTAGGAAAGCTATTTGTTTAATTGTTAGACATATGAAGAGGTGCTCGCAGAGGGTTAAAATATGTTTCACGTTGCCAAATGAACGTGCACTTGTTAGAAGCGTTTCTCAAGATTCGAGACACATCTTTTCAGCGTGTATGTTAGTGATATTGTACAAACACCTTGTCAAGATGATACTCAGATTTGTCGTAAGTCCTCTCTAACTAATTATTATTTGAAAATTTGCTTAATTTCCTTTTCGCTTTTTGTTCCCTAAATAAACAACATTTTATCCAACTAATCAAATGTTTCTATTATTGACAAAAACCTTCAATGGCATTGTTTACTCTGATCAGAAACCGTAAAGTTGATACGGACTGATAAAGTTGATGGACTTTAGTGAAGATAGCCGTATGCTGGTAAGGTTAAATTATTAGTTAAATCAAACTGTTATTACTAAAGGCTTTCCCAGATTGTAGCAAAGGTAGTAGAAAATAACGAATAAACAAAATTCCATATACCATTGCCAGCAACCACTTTCGTAATGTTTTCTCCTAGTTTTCATAAAACAATTCAAAATAGAACCGGAAAATGGTATAGGTATTTACTTTTCTATTTACCGCAACGACAGTATGAATAATGCACAGCATAGGTGTCGAACAGATGAAAAAAATCGAATGCACGTTCCACGAGGATTCCGAGCTTTATTGCCGGCTAAAATGGAAGCGAGGGCAATTTCAACGTGAGTTATGACGCGTTATCTACCTACACGGGTTACCAGGAAAGAGGAAACCAGAGAGGTATTTTTGCAGGTGCGCGAATGGTTAGTAGCTTGAAGAAAAGCGTCGTCGACCGTCGAGAATGTGCTCGGAATTGATCATAAATATCGGCGGTTAAGGTCGTCATTTGTGAACTACCGTTTCTACGTTTTTTTTTTTCTTTGTTCCGAGGAATCCTGAGTGCGAAAAATATACAAAGCGCGGCGATAAACAAGAATGGAGGGGAAAACGACGCTTTCATAAAACGAAATTGCGGTAGAATTCGTAGAAGTATATAGCGTGAAGTAAGGTGGTGTTTCGGAAGGGCACATCCGTACATCTCGGAGATTATTCTTCAAACACCGATCGTACCTTAGAAAGTGCTCCAATACTTATATACATAAACACCACACATGTATACAATTTATACATTAATTGCATACATTACCGTTTATAATCTAGAATTAATTGAGCAAAATGGTTGGTTGTTAGGATAAATCATCCAACATATATAAAATAATAGTTGCTCAGAAAGTAGTACAATACTTTTACCTGCAAAATTTAACTACAAAATGTTTTACCTGATTTAATAAGACAATACGATAAAAATTACATTTTCAATGGCTTTTTCAAATGTTTTTCAGATAAGATACTGGTGTTTAACACGTAGGCTAATACAGTAAAGAAGGGATAACTATGATGGTTTGTGGTAATGTGATGCTTAAAAAAAATTACTCGTAATTGGAAAACCAGGAAGTCCTCGCTACTTCAAGAACGTGGCGTGGATTGTGAATGTAACAAAAAGGCTTGGATAACGAACGAAGTTTGTGAAAAATAGGTTTTAAATCTAGACAAGCGGCTCGAAAAATAAAGATTCATTGTTGACAATGTTTATTTTTACCCTCCTCATCTAACGAACATACCCAGGTGAACTAAAAAACATCAAGCTGGCACACTTTCCTCCCAACATAAATTTTGTACTACAGCCAAAGCACCACGGTATTATAAAACGCTTAAAACAACACTACGGAAAACGAATTGCACAAAAAATATTGGTTAATATGGAAGGAAATGATCCGACACCTAATATTACATTACTCGACGCATTTAGAGACTTAAGCAGGGCTTGGGATGTTAGCGTTAAAGAACAAGTAATCGCTAATTGTTTTCAAAAAGCAGGATTTGTGAAGGATCGTACTTGTGTTTCTCAGACTGAATATTGGGAGGATGGGTGGAAGGCCATTCTTCCTGTAACACATTTGATGATGATACAACATTTGACGAATACGTCGGTATTGATGAGGGTATGTACACCATGGGACATCCTAGAGGGGAGGACGTCTTCGTCACATTCCTAATGAAATGAGTAGTATTTTCCCGTTTGTACATAACAGATTTTTTGCTATTCTGAAGAAATCCAAATATTTATAGAATCGAAAGAGAATATTCCTGATTATATTTACAATTCGCCCAATATACTAGAGTTCGTTGAAATGAGAAATCATTTGATCTGTACAAAAAAAGATACTGACTATTTTGCATGCACTGTAGAATTAGGGCTCTTTCTGAGCCAATTTTCTTTAAAAGTGATGTTTTCTCTTTTTTACTCCAAAAATATTACATCGAAAGGAACTATGCTGAAAATTGACCAACCATTATATTTTTTGAGAATATGACTTCAACAGTGTTTTAGCTAAGAAGAGAGAGAAGTCTAGTTATTGTAAAAAATGTTCTTGGGAAGAATAGATTAAGTTTTCCGCAGCTTCAGATGCCACAAAACTTTACCGAGTTATATATGAAGGTTGCTACAGAATAGAAGAAAATTATTTGCACATGATATACTCAAAATCTGTGTGCGCAAACATATTGATAATACGTTAGCCGCCTTTATGAGTTGTTCTTGTGCCCCGAATTGAAATATAGGTACTTTACTAATTTAACCATATCTTTGAAACTTGAAATATCTTATTTTGTTACTAGACAATAGGAGCTGAACTTTCCTACATGTGCATAATATGACACAACCAGTCATAATCACTTATTTCCACAAAAAAGCTCTGCTTGTACGATAATTCTAATTTTTCCACTTCTTATATTTACTTTCCTATTCCTTTTTACCCTGTATTCCTATATATCTAAGTTTTCTTTGCTAAACTGCGTACTCCTCTCAAAGTGTCAACGTTCGCATTTATGTGCTTACGGCTGCGTGTTTGCCTTTCGCACAGTATCCACTTGAAACCAGGCCCGCATTTTCATCATCCGAATATTTTCCTCCTCATTGAATATAAATCGCAAGGTGGTATCCTACATCCGTACAAGTCTACATTAAAGATGGGCGAGGTATAGCGACGCGCTGATAGGTAGCATCGATGACGGCAAGTAGTTCGAAATAGTCAATGGGAAAAATAGAAGAGAACGCTCAGGACGACATAAGGTGGCGGCACTTTATATATGTCGCGCGTTGAGTGCCGGTAGATGAAAGAAATAAAGAGGATAAATTAAAGAGGGAGATTTTCCGAATGTCGGGAATGATAATAAAACCTACCCTTTTTAGTTTTTATACTCTCTTCGCTCCGTCTTGCTCTAGCCTCCTTTTTGAGACGTCGGTCGGCGTGGCGACGGCTGTGCTGGGCGCTCCCGGTTTCCTGTTCTTCGGGACTCCACGTCATTTGCCTTTAACAACTGCGAAACTAATGGACGTCGTCGCAACCATTCCTTCTCCACACCTTTTTGGCACAAGCTCCGTTTCGCCAGGTCTTCAATATATGGATAGGCGACGGCTGAAAAAGTATTTTTGTGTGTTTGCGTTCCTCTGCGTGAGCGCGCGTGTGTTTAAATTCTTTGGGGTATTGTATAGGTAGGTGAGTCGGATTTCGAAATCCACCTCAGAGGACCATTATTCTTTTGCCGAATCGATATACTTTCAACAATGAAACCGACTGACGGTTGAAACGAGTTTTTACTTTATCGTCTAAGAATTGTTAAGAAAAAAGTTCCAGGCGTAAAGTGTGTGGGCCCGTTCTGACAATAAGGAAGCTTTTAAGTATTAGTTACTGCCAAAATAACTTACAAGTAGTACTCCCTTCACTGTTTCGATTCATGATCAAAGCAGTATTAAATCCGCTTCAATAATTCAGCTAAGGTAGGGAAAGCAAATTCAAATTACTACTTATCGAAACGGTGAGTATGCATGCCTATCGTTATGCGTAAGACTATGTTTAAAGTTCAGCTTATCTGGTTTTTTTCTTAGATAGTCCTTTCTATTTTTTCCTGACTCCTACCACTTCTTGACGTCTTCCCATTTGATTTCTCTCTCTTGTAGTTGGCTCTCGATTTCCTCTTTCCATACTTTCGTTGGTCTTGCTCTCCCTTTTCCCTCAAGTTGTTTCACTTCCTATTATTTGCCAGTCTATGTTTTATCCTCAAAATACGGCCGAATCATTCCAGTTACAGTAATTCAATTTTTTTATTATTAGATCTATTTTGGATTGCTTTCTGATGACTTCGTTTCTTATTTTACCTATGCTGCTCTTATTTACTATTTGTCTGTTATGAGAAGCAACGGCACAACATGCAGCAGCATGCAATTGAGAGCGAAACGTCGACAGACTCATGCAACTACCACGCGGTTTTAACTCGGAAGCCTAAATTCTTTAAAAGAAAACAACACCCGCGGAGGTCTTCAACAACATATAAGCTTACGCATATTGACAAGAAAACGCTTTAATATCAATTTCACCCAACGCAGTAGTCCTTTCATATAGTAATAGCTATGACGTCACATAAATTACGAAAACAGGAAAATTCATTTGTATTTTTAATTTAATTATTCGAGCTGATTCATCAAATACATCCTTATTTACGTTTCCGACTAGGACTTTTATTAGAAATATTTAAAATACGAGGCGACATAATTAAGAGATATAGGAAGGATTGTTTCTATCTCTCACTTCATACATTCGCTCGGGTTATTTCACTTGTAAACGTGATATTAAAGATGATTTTATGTGAACCTGACACGTTAAACTATTTATAAGTGCGGATAGATAGATATTGTCGGCTGAGCCCTCTTCGTCGGTTATAAAAATAATACTTGTTAGAGTTTCTAATACTGCCATTAAGTGAATGCTTAGATGTCACGTTATATTTAAGTTGTGACTATGAAATGTCTGGAGACAATGAAATATAACCTGCGCTGGTAATGAACGTTTTATTACCGATATTCATATAAGTACCCAGCAAAGCGCGTGGAACAGTTCAAAGTATGATAGTTTGATTGTCGCCGGATTTAACTGTTTGACAATAGCTATGTTCTGTTGTTTATTGGTTATAATAAAATTTACAGCAGGTGTATCTTAAACCAACAGCCTCTGTTCTATTTTGATGCTGAAGATCTTCAAGCTTATGGGAGGAAGCAAGTCTTGCTTTGCCATTCCTTTTATCTTTATTGTTTCCTTTTTCACAGGCCATGTTAAATTCACCTTTGGTAAGTACTTTGGAAGATGTTTTATAGGTTCAAAAATATTTAGCAGCATGACAGCAACCTCTTCCTAGAGAGTAAATCTAAAGTACATTTTTTTAATGGCAAAAGTTTTCTTAGCTGCATACATAAATGTTTTTGAAGAAAATAAGTACTTATAGGGTGGACAAAACACGTGCCTTAAAACACTCTTTTCTAGTGAATCTGTGGCATTAGATACAATTTACTGAACTTTTCAGAGGTAACTATTGTAGCTACATTTTAGGGTGTGACATCCGAAATTAATAGTTAGTCTGTCTAATTACATTACATTTAAATGATGACGTAACGAAATTAACCACACAGGGCAACACCGTATTTTGTTTCCAAACAAACCAAAGGCTTGATAGTAAAGAATTCAAATTGGTGGCTCTTACGGAGTCGGTAGCCTGTTACTGAATATATTTATCTGGTTACAACTTTTGAATATTTAGCCAATGCATAAAAATGTACGAAGTGGCGGAGACAGATGCACATTTTAGCGTGTAAATTTATACAAGACTGAATTGTATATTTGGTTCTATCTAGATAGTACATTGGAACGCCTTTGAAACATCCAAAACCGTACCAGTACCGTATGCTTTCTCTGTATCACCGCAACTCATATCTTTAATGGTTTTGTAAAATGATGCATATATCTGACATTGAAAGTAGAAAAGATATTTGCATTAGACGCGAGTCTTGTAGTTGGATATTGGGTCCAAGTAGTTTCTGATGTTAGGATTATTTGGTGAACAAAATATACTCACAATGATGTGCTTAACTGTTGATTCAAAATTTTAAGCTTAAGTGGCTATTATGACATATTACTTTTGTATTTAGTTAAGGATAATGCAGGCTTTGTAGTGTGCAAAGCTTATGACTAGTTTCATGGACACGAATTAACATTTAATCTTGAGTTAGTTAAAACGTCGGCAGAATGTCGGCTACTTTAACTTAACTCAAGATTAAATATTAATTCATACTGCTACAAGTGGCCATTAGTGATCTAGTTAATGTCAGTATATTGTGTTTACTACTGTCATGGTAACCAAACTATATTAACGCCAGAAGCTATTTGGCGGAAGTTGAAGGCTCGCCTTTAAGCGTAGGCAGTTATTTGGGCTCAAGATTTTTAATCAATAGTTTTAAGACGTCAATGTTGGTATCTTTCTATGTTTACTGTTGTAATGGTAACCAACAATCACTAATCCAGAGACACTACCTAAATGTAAGACGCGTGTTGAACTGTAAAATATCACTTTTACTTTCAACGTTAGACATATATGTACATCACGCTAGAGATGTACATCTTCTTAAATTAGAAAACAAGTCAGGCCATTGTTTAATCGTGTTGGCAGTTGTTTTATTTCTGCAGCCTCTTTTGATGACTTTACTATTTAAAAATATATTTATGGCAATTATAGTTGAGATTCTATGGTTTTCGCTGACGATTTACGCCAGATGCAACCTTACAATGTGAACATTTTCTGCAAATTTTGATAAAGATTAACCGAAGAATTATTAATTGACAAAACTACATTTGTACACTCCCAAACTTACACTGAGTTCTTGTTATAGAAAGATTTTATATTAATTTAGAAGTTATGAAGAAATACAAGAGAAGGTAATGTGCCGTTTCATTACTACTATCGTTGGCTGGGACCCATATGCTTCTACCGCACACGCTCCAAAGGTAATAGGCCAGAAAAAGGTATTTTGTTCTAAAAATGGGGATCTCAACCAATAGAGGCCCCTTTACTTCGGATAGGTGGATAGATTGAAGTCAATAGATGAGATATATGGATGGCGCTGATGACAAATAACCTCTAAGGCGATAGTTGTAACATTAGAGTACATATAAATTTTTTTGTTTATATAATTTATGTATTCATATAGATTTAGTTTAATTTATTGTATACTTCCTACACTTGGGATTGTAACCTGTTGGGATAAATGAATATTGAAAAAACAGTTTCCATCGCTGTTCCATTTTTTTTATATTCATGCCTTTTCGAAGAATATATTCGAATCTTGTATAACGTTAAACATTACAATTGCGCCATGTATACGTGAGTTAGCAATTGCGAAATGAAATGCAAACGTCTCATTTACGTATATATTCCTTAATGTTTACCTAAATCTGAAACGAGATAAACAAGTCAGATATTTATCGGAAAGTGAAGCGAATTAATTAATTCTCGACGGTCAAACGCGTACGCACATGCTAATCATGTCATAAGTCAAATTTAAATAAACCGATAAATACATAAACTGTGTAACGTCCTATTCCGAAGGCGTGTACGCAAATGTATAGTAGTAGTATGTATATCCCAGCGTGCATAAAACTAGGCGCCGTAAAAATCCCTCTAATATATATAAACACAAACACACCAGTAATTTCCAGCAATAAAATTACCATTTCGACTCGATGGTATGAGCGAAATGCTCACATTCACTATAAAAAAGGTTTATATTTATGTAATACATAACATACAGATCATACACATACATCTAATACATATGTTTATCCATTCACGCGGGTTTTAGTAAATGAAAGCACTCGATCATACACGTGTAGTGGAATAATCAAGACTAGACTGAAAAAAGCACTTAACCTCGTTTCTGGAGACTATCTTGCATGAAATTGAAACGTACATGAGCAGAGTCATTGACCGATACGTACCCATTTACAGTCGATGGCATCTAATGACCATCCAAGACCATTTTAATGCTCGTGTAATAGTCCCGCATGGATGCGTGTTTATAATTGGCAATTAACGCGAAAGAATTCGTAAACTATGGAAAAACGATTATGCATGTGTACTAAAAATTTATGAAGTTCGCTAAGTATTAATTCGTATATCGTCGCCTCTAGTTGTTGTTTTTAAGGATTTGATTGTATCTACAGGAATGCGCGATTGATATTTTCATCATGCTTTTATTATGGTTGATAGCGATAAGGTACCTAATATTATGACGGAAAAACGTAAAATTGAAATAAAAATTTCGAATGTCAGTGCTTTAAACCCAAAATTAAAATTCGATTCACTTAAAAGTTAATAACATCTGATTACCTTTTATAATGGCCTGTTTTCTACAAATATTGTACTCTATTTTATATTTCTAAAAAAGATATACATTTAGCTTTTTTAGATAGGTTGTCGTGTAATTGGCTATCGTTATTGGACGAACGAACTTAAATAAACAAATAGATAAATAAATACAACTTTATAGATATTTAAAAGTTAGAAAGTATTCACATTTTTGCTTTTTCTTTACAGTACATATAAGTAATACCATAATCTACCATCAAGACTAGATACATACGTAGGTACGTGGTTTTGGATCTCTTTATAGGTTTACGGGTTTATGATCGCATCACATGCTTGCTTATTCTGGTTCAACGTTTTTTAATAAAGCTATCCTCTTTCATTATAATACTCCAGATTATTTCCTCATTATCTTGTTTTTTTTTTGCTGACATCTCGTTTCAATTGTATCCCCATACATTGACTATTTGGGCCAAATTCCAAATTTCAAATTTGTAAAACTTTCCAATACACTGAGCAACAATGAAATTGCCGAACGCGAATATTAGTTTGAAAAAAGTTGGTTGACCCTTGTTGTAGAGATGTTTGCGTTTTACCTGTTGTATAGGTAATACCTATTGCATTATAACTTCACGTAAAAAAGTCACTGAATCATCTGTGCTGTTTATATTTGGTGTGACGAAAGTTATTGTGCAAGATCGAGCAATAGCACGTGAAGGAAATTTACGACAATGTAAAGCCGCTATTAGAGCATTGAGTATATTGATTGCAGCAAATATGTCAGGTAGATCTGTGCTGACCTGAAGGTAGCAGCTCTGTTGATCGGTTGGAGATATATAAGGTGCTGCTACTTTTTTTTGTCCAGGGGACAACAGAGCACTACATCAAGAAATACCGGCATATCTTTTAAGCCTGAGGAAGTCCTCACCATTAATTGCACTGCAGAATCATCATTCCTTCTTTACATATCTACCTTGGCCTCATCAGAAACTTGGTTAAAGCCAACAATGGATCAGCAAGTACCTGTTAAATTAAACAACTCTCCGGATATCCCATAGACTTTGAAAAACTTCTTCAAAGTAAAGAAATACAGATTTGGGATGCATCTGTCAAGTGGCAGAAAATTTCCTGGGCAACAAGGACGCCGAACTGGCCAAGGACTTTATGCCATGAATTCGGCTGTTCGACGCTTATAAAAGATACTCCCATCGTAAATTACAAACGGCAGGTCAAAAGGAAGCAGATTAAGGTATTACATGTATATTATATATATACATGTAATACCTTATTGTTATATATACATTAAGGTCTTAACATGTATTACAATGTTGACAAATATTTTTTTTTTCTCAGAAACGGGTTCTCATTATTAAGAAGCTGTAGACAATTCAGCTTTTTCTCACTCATATTTGTGTTCAGCACATTGAATTAATTAAAAAATGGTTATTTTAGTCTCGAAAGTGTACATTTTTCGAAATTTTGTTGCCCAGTGATTTCGAATAATTTCTACGGAACTGGATACGAACGTGTGTTTTAATTCGCAAAGTGCGCTCAGAAATCATCCAAACCATCCGAAAGGTATATGAAAAAAAGATCGGCAATTTACAAAATTGCATAAGTTGGCTGTGATAAAACCTATACTGGACAAACGAAAAGACAATAAGCACTAGCTTTAAAGAGCACATAGTGTATTGCCGCTATGGCACAATTGAATCGAACTGAATATAATACTAAATTAGAAAACCTGAAAGTAATTAATAATATAACTTCAACGCGAGAATTAGATGCTTAAAAAAATGAAAAGCAATATTAATTTGTTAAACATAAAGGGCCTCTTAGTCACTTCGTGTTGATGGATTTATTGAGGTAAAACATGTTTCTCATCCAATCCTTTTTCTCTAATTTCGACTGTTTCCTATGTTTTAGTTTTAGGCTATAGATAGATTAATGATTTTTTCTCACATACGGTTCACAGTGAAAATTCACGAATTCTGAAAACAATTTTTGCGAATTAAATAAAATAATTGATATAAATGGATATCTTCAATGAACCAGCTGCCACCAACCAATATGTGTATACGCGTTTCGCTGTATCACAGCTCAGCAGTACACCTATGTGGAAGGTAGCAGCTGTAATTCAAGTTCGCGTATATGGTACATACGATGTTCGGATGAGAGTATCTAATTAAAAATACTCTAATCACTAATCACACACTAAAATAATGTGGTGCAGGGTATGCCAATATTTGATGTTTGCTGTATGACACCACAGTCCTTGCTGTCAGTATTTTGTTTTTATTCTACTGGATTTATATGTTGTATAATCATACCAGTTCTTTAGAATTCACGTCTATGAGTTCAAAATTTCCAAGTGCGTTTGTTTTAAAGTAATTTGGACATGTTTTGTTCGCTTCTCTTTACTGTGTAAAAAATCACATGCCTAGATTCGTTAATATTGCCAAAATTTACTTTAAATTTATTATTAAAAATGATAAAACGAAAATTTTCGATTAGATTTCTTGCTGTGTCGCAAAGGTGACACTTTGTCAGATATTTTAATCAAGTTGCGCATTCGACAGGACAAAAGTAGCCAACCATACTGAAAATTCAGCACTTTCCAATAAGAAAAGAGATTCGTATAACTCCTAAATGGTCACGTATTGTAAGAGAAGACAGAAATGTACGTGTGTGTGCGTGTATCTGTATTTCGATATATATATATTAGATCCAATGGAACCGCAGGAAGTGTAATAATACTTGACACCAACCTGTGACTGAGCGTCTTCGGCAACCGCTTGCTATACGGCTCAGGGAGCTCGGGTACCTTTTATTATTAACGGACGTTATAAGCAGTTATCTGGACAAAGGGAAAAATCTCATTTCAAACGAGAAGTTGTCGGATACGATGATGACTCTGATAAAAGAAAAGTTTCGCTTATATGACAGCTCACAATAGACATCGAAACAAGATATATACAAAAGAATGCAATATCTCATTCACAACAATGGCCGTGTTATCCTTCTCTTTACGTCGACGAGATCGGCTTTCACGTGGAAAAGCAAGAAAACTGCTGGAAAATAGTATCAATTAACGTTATTGTAGTTGCTATATATCATACATGTCAGAACCAACTCTACTCCAGGGATATCTGAAGGTAAAATGTTTATTGTTTCTACAATTACCGCGGCCTCTACATTATCGCTGTATACCTTTGATCACGTGACGTACAAGCAGGGAAACACTCTCTTTACGACTTTCTAAGTAATTCCAGTTTCGTCTGTAATAATTATTACAGCATTTATTACGCATATTTCGTAGACGTAGAGAGGAATGTATCCAGACCGCCTCCTTCGCACCGATCGTTCCAAACTGTCTTTAAGTTGAAAAGAGGTGGAAATCGGTATGCGATCTCGTTTGCTTTTGATGTCTAAATATAGATTTAACGTCCAAATGTGACAATATGGCTTGGTGAACGGAGTTAGGTATTAATAACAGGAAGATCGTAAAATATTTATTAAAATCAGAAAGAGAAAAGTTGCGCAAACTCCTCATGGGAACGTTGGGGCAATAAATTTTAATCTCCGTGGCCGAAGTTAACTTTGATCATTTACACGTAGCCGCAATGGCGGTCGAGTCAACCAGCGATGGGATTCTACTTAATCGCGTTTCGGGGAATGGGTAGTAAACTTAGGTTAGGAAAGAGAAGCAGGTGTTAAAGGTCATAAAGTGGAGCTGTTTCTTAAAAGATTGCTTTAAAATATATTAAGGTTTCCAGTGTGTAAGATTCTAGAATTTGTTTCGGCTTACGCTATCATCTGCTAGAATCTACGGAAAACATTACATCAATATGTTATAAAAGGTAAAAAAAAAAAAAGGTAAAAAGGTAGCGCTTAGGGCATACAATCTAGTTAGATCTTCATAAACAAAATCATATTCTTAAAAGTTAAATGGTAGAATTGGACTTAAATTTGAAGTTGTATGTATGGAAATTTGAGGTAGATAAGAGGCAAAATGTAAAAAAGGATAGGGTATCGGGAAAACTAAAATTTAAACACTAATCGAACGTTACGGCATGCACACGTATTAGTGCCCCCTCAATTATCAAAATGAAGTCATAGTTTGGTTGTACTATATGCTTTCTTTTTTATGTTATATGGATGCGTTTGCTGTAGATTCTAGCTGATGATGGCCTAAGCCGAAATTAGTCCTACACTAAATTTTAAATAAATTTGTGAGGAGCAAAGAGGAGTTCTGTATTTTTATTTTAATATTCCAAACCTTACATCATGGATTGCCTGCAAGTAAAATTAAATAGCTGAATCTAAGGAACCATAAATTATTTTTATTTTATAGCATGTATAGTAAAACAGGTAGCGCAGTTCTTTTCTTTATTATAGCCATTTTGGCTCCTCAATGAGACATATTTTGGTTAAAAAATGAATAATTGTAATTAAGTCAAACACAGAATATCTACACAATTGAATTTGTTTTATTTAAAGCTGACATCATATCTTAACACTAAATACACACATCAAAGGTTGGTGTTTTACAATCGTGGTTCAGTTTCTACATAGTCATCAACTTTCATTCCAAACAGTTTCTGACAAACTTTTTTTAAACTAATATCAGCGGTATTGTATTTTAAAAGTGGCTGAAGTATATTTTTCCATTGAAGTGCCTGTGCACTTTAAAAATGAGTTCTGTAGAAACCACTTCCCTGTTTAATGCTATAAACTAGTTAATTTATTCTCTATGTCAGAGAAGAGGCTAAGCGAGTAATCCGAATTTATGTCCCTTTAGATCAATCACCAGGTTGGAACTAAAATTCTCATTTGGCAGGAAGAAGACTGCATTATTTGTTGAGTCAGTGCGAATAATAAGATTAATTTGCATCTCTGACCACCACAGCTCAATAGCTCTAGCAATTCACAAGACTATCCTTTTTGAGAGCACAGCCAAGTACATGATTGTGTATCAGTTTAAGATTTTTGATCAGTTTTAGACATTCCATTTCTCTTATTCTCTGAAAGATAATAACTGTGAATGCACCGAATGTATGCAATCATTTGTGTAGTTAGCGTTCCAATATTTTACAGTTTTCATGCCTTGTTAATAATTTTTCCATCTGTGTGTGAAATCTATTTTTTCAGTACCTAATGGAAAATAGTATCATTACTATTAAACAATAACATATATAAATAAGATAATTAGAGGCCAACGCAATAGGAAGCTATTTGACGCTTTTACAGTTACTAACAACCGCGCCAACACGATCGCTGCATGGCAATCATACTAACACTACACCCTTCACATTTGACCGATTTCAGAGCATAGTACTTGGTTTTTATAATTCCCTTTGGTTTTGTCCCAAAGACTACTTACTTCTACTGCTATAACAAATCTCATACCGTGAAATAATGGGCAAGCTTGTATGGATTTGACACCGGCAGGAGAACTGATACCTACCGACAGATCGGCACTACACCTCAGCAAATATATTTATATGAGATTCAATGTGCACCGGTATCACTGTCGGTATCGTGCTGCTATCGTGTAGGCAAATGTGACAACGCCCATTGAATGCAGCACTCGTCCAAACAGTAACAAACTCCACCAAACAGTGAGCCTCTTCTTTCTACACGTGGGTTAAGCGTCTGAAGCCAGCTAACAAAGAATGCGGTGGTATTTTGAAAAACATTCTTACTATCTTTTATGATTCAACTGATGTACAAAATATTATTGATTGGAAATGAAGATGCCACACCTTTCGTGAGAAAGAACGCGTTTGCTTTTTGCAATTATGTAATAGTGCACGTACTTGATGCTAAAAACTAATTTTTTCAGTACCACCCAATTCTGCATAGAAAGTGTATGCAAAATGTATCTTTTCTGAATCAAATATAAATGTAATTTATACATATATGAATTTCAGTTTAGTTTAGACAGATGGGACCGCATTTTCGGAAATAATTTTTTATAATTTTTACCTATAATAGGTGAAATACACAAAATTAATCAATTTTCCACGAAAGAAATCAAATTGGTAACCATTAACATTCGGAAGTAAAGTTCAGTTTTTCGTTATGCTACAGAAAAAAAAGTACCGTATTGAATTCCGTTACAGTTGGGATAGCAAACCTTTAACAAAGATCTTTGCAATGTAATTTGAAAATTACACTTTAAGCTTGACGAGCTTAGAGAGGAACAAGAAACACAAAGCTCACCTCTGTATCTTACGGAGCCATTGTGATAGCGACGAACCAGGTCCTGTGAAGTCCGTACGTTCGTGATTGTAATGGATGTAATAGAATAGATTAAGTGTATATCTTTCTCGCGCAATCTGCACTAAAGAGAACTCATTCGACGCTGTATCTGTTAAATGCAACCGAACGTGGTAACGTAACGTTAGAAGGAAGAAGGTTGGGTATAGATTAGGGCACCATTCAATCCGAACTCGCTTATAACATAAATACGCTACCTCCCAAGCGATTTGGATTCAATAAGTGCATTTGATAATGATTAAAACTAATACTGATTTCATCGAGGAAGTGTAGAATGAAAATAGATATATGTATATGGCACGATAATAAAATTGTTTTCAATAAGGAAGGCAGGCGAAAGTTTATGATGGAAACAACACTGTTGGATGCTTCTGTCTGTAAACACACGTGTAAAACATTCCATCTAAATTAGTTTTTATTTCCGTGCGCCTACTGTGCGAGTTATTATGATCTAACTGCTTTAACAGACCAAATAATTGGCTATGGTGTCTGAAATAAAACAGGTACGTCGCTCCATGAAAAATCACTACCGGCAGCATCGCCGTGAGGCGTAATAGAGGCGTGTCTATTCAGATAATTTCCTCTTCCATGTAAAACGCTGAAAATAACGACGATAGGCATAAATTAACTCCTGACGTGAACCGAGTAATTTATTATATGTGAGAACTATGTGTTTTTGAAATCCAAATCTAGCAAATCTGGAGTAAAACTAGTCTAACTTGTGTAAGTATTCGCCGGAAACATACAAGAAGAATGGCCAAATTGGAAAGAACTGCAATAGTACTTATACTTCTGTCAACAAACTCAGTACATTGTTATCTAAAATACCTACTACTCTTGAATTTAAACATTTGAAATGAGAATACCTAAATTACATTTATATGGATCACGTTGCTTGGGCGATCATGGATAGTATGTTGAATCGAAGGATCCTAAATCGAACTGGCAGTGGTACAGATTGAGGCTCAAATCTTGGTAGGTTTTCATTTTACTTATACATCAACGATATCAATGAGGCGTTCTTAAGTAAGTGGATTTCTTCTGTATTCTAACACATCTTCTACCGATTACAGTACCTTACAACTTAACATATAGTCTTATAGGTATATTTACGTATGAGAAATCCTTTAATTTTAATCGTTAATTACCTGATTCTGCGTATAAGTACCAACATTCTTTTATGTCACAAGTAATTGTGTTTGTACATGCAAGCCTCGATATAGTTGGAGTTATGACGACAATTTCAAGCGGCTTTGAAAGCCCTTACTGCGTCCGAGCAACGTCAGGAATGCTACAGTATTTGTATTTAGATACCGAATATATTTGGAAGAAAGAGTATACTAAAACTGGTATGGGCACCCTCGCTCACCAACATATCAGGCAGAGAAAAGACAGACCGTCCCACAAAGACCGACGTTGCATTGCCGCTGATCGACCCCGAGTCTTCTTTTTGGGGTCCCTTTGAAGATGGCTAAGGCGAAGATCGAGAGAGCTACATCAGAGGAATGAAAAATATTGGAGAGAGGAGCCAGGAAACGTGCACTTGATGGCTTTCCTGGTAAACCTGGGAAAACTCAAAAACAATTGTGGGCTTTCTAGAGGCTACACATTTACCCTATATACCGAAAATCCTCAGATAGTTTTACTAGATTTTTTTGGTTCTGTTACAAACTGCAACACAAATATAATTTGACTTTACGGTACAGTATGTATCTTGATAGATTATTGCGCAATGTAAGTCTTTAGTTTTACCTCTTCCTTCTGGTTTTCATTCTTTAGAAGTTGTATTCAGACACCCGAAAATCCTCCAATTTGTAGAGATGTGTTTCATCTTCTTGAAATAAAATTCGGCTGATGAATATGCAACTTATATGCTCTAAATATTCACCAAGTCCCATTAAAATATTAATTAGGCACATGGGAACATTTTCATTTTAGTTAATGTGCTAATGATAAGAGTCAAATGTTCGTCTTTCCGAAAATGCCGGTGTTGATGAAGTTTGAATACTAATCCTGCTCAAGAATTGCACGATAGTGCTACAAGAACAAAGAAGATTGTTCTTGCCAGCAGCCAGTGCATATTTTGCTTCCTCTATGTAAATATTCATTATATATTTAACGATATATACAGAAGATGTGCAAGCTTTTAATTGAATATAAAAAAAGCGAGAGAATATCTTGTTCAAAAGGTACGCTTGCCAACATCTTTTTGTAACAAATTAATAATGTTTTGTGTATTGGTACTATTGGATAGCACATCTTTAGATCTTGATTTTAGTAAATGTTCTTCGAAGAAAATGTTTTATATCACATGACCATAGGAATGAGCAGCTACGTGCAAAAGAAAGACATGAGAAGAGAAATGAGAGACCAAGGTATAAAACAATGCAATAGCTAACGTCCATGTAGTATCCCACTTGATTTCCTTTAATAACCATTCTTATTTATTTCCTATTGTTTATATATTGCATATTACACAATCTGCCCTTAAGATCCATGGAAGATCCGCATTTTGGATACCCATGTTACATGCATAGATCACGAAATGCGTATCATATGGTAAATCTTTAGTAATTCCTGGTGCTGCTGGGTCACAGGTGTTCCACAAACATCCAACTTTTTTGGGCAATGGACATATTATGGACGTCCGTATACTCTAATCTGCACATCCATCGGACAATAATTCGTAGTTTTTTAACATCTTAGAACCTACGAACTAAAGCTGGTATCACAGCAAAGATCGGAATCGCAATTGGAAAGATTTAATACATGTGCCAAAAGTTGGCTTCACTATTACTTTTAATAAATAAAGTGAAATTTTTAAATAGGTAAATATCCTAAAAAAAACTACTTTATCACATTGACCTATTGCAGACACGAATTACCTGCTTTGAAATTTCTTCGCATCATAGATAGCTGTTACCACCGAGGGCAGTAATTTATGCTAACTGTTTGCGGCAATACGATTAATTAGTCATTCAAGAATCGAACCCCTTTTGCATTTTTATTAGCCCAACTGTGAACAAGTAGTGAATACGTAATCTTGTTATGGATCAGTAACGCCGTTTCAGTTCCTTTTTTAGCCCGTAACGAAGGTCGGTAGTTTCCTCTCCATGTCAAGTTTTACTTGCGGTTTTTGATGGACGCTCGATAAAATTGAAGATCTCCGCCGCATAATTACTAATTTATCCAGGAAATAGTTTTATTAGTTTAACCTTGCACCGACACGGAATAATTTAAATGGAGGATAGGAGTAAGTAAATTATACCCAGCCGAAGTTGTCACTAGGATCTTTGCTATCGCCTACGTTTCCTTACTGCACCATTCAAAATAGAATTTCAATTTTTATTTTTCACGAATTCCTTTCTCTTTGTTTAGGTAATCGGATCATAGAAATTATTAGATAACTGCCCTTGAGCTTACGATAAATTTTATCTACTAGTGTAATAATTTAGGATAAAAAGTAGAGTCCACGACACCGCGTTAATTATATTTTCAGTGTTTCCTGTGTATAAATCAAACATTTCGCAGCGGTATTATGTGTCCGACTCCCACATAGAGACATACGTTAAAATATATTCGTCTTTCGAAATTATTTATATTGGCGTTGTTGTCTTGTAGAATTTCAGAGAGCGAGAGTTACGATTCCATCTGGATAAGATATTTTATTGATGTAAATATATTCGTAACCATAAATCACGGCAGGAAATTAGAGACCGCAAATTAGCGGAATATATGTTCCTCATTAAAATGCTATATGAATTGAATTAAAATGAATAATTTGATTATTAGCGTTGGATTTTCAGATCGTTCAAAATGTGCAAAGCGAATTCTAGCTTTGATGTTACAGTTATTTTAAACGGTAATGTATGAATCTGCTTTCGTTTTCATAAATCTAGTTGCTGAGATTTGAATTTGAAAATACTCAACACAAAGTTTCGTAACACATGCACATTTTGTTGCACCGTTAAAACAAACGTAGTTTTCTGGTTACGGACTTATTCCTTGAGTCGTAGATTTTTGTTATAACTTTGATTTGTTTATTTCATGAAAGAATAAGCTACTGTATGTAATACTTTTTATGAATATTTTGTTTTCATAAGATAAATTATAAGCTGTTGATAATTATTGACGTTGATATGAAATGAACATTATTCTTTAAATATACGAGGATTGCTGATCAATTGATTGCAATACTAAAGCAACAAATCCATGGCTTTGCATGAATACGTCGCAGTCAGGAAATTGTAAATTTGCAGGAGGGACAAAAGAGGTTTAATGTACGTAAACTTACTTATATTTCTTACATGTCTTCAATTTAAAAGGCATGGACACAGTAAAATAAAAAAAAACAAAACTGTCCAGATGTATATGGACTTTACTTCTAATCTTCAACGCAGTTGATATACTTGGCTTCTTTTTTCTGTAGTAGAAAGTAGCACGATGCATTTAGTTAGATACGATAAGTTTTCTATCTGAAACCGTTAGTGTGTTATTTTCGGAAAAAATGGGTTACGAGATTTTCACTTTAAGCAATCGAAAACGGTCTCCATCACTGTTGCTGTTGTTGTTCAGAAGTTTGCGAGATTTTTTCCCTCTTTGAACATTCCATGCTGTTCGACTGTAGATTTTGATTGAATTCCGAGTCGTAATGATAACATGATGATTCATAAAAAGCAACAATTTGATATAAATATGCTATATATAAATGATATCTTTTTACGTATACCCAATCTTTAGTTTTTATGTTGTATATATCTACTTTTGACTAAGTGACGTACGACACAAACACCTTAAGCAATTTTAGTTTGCTAAACTGTTGCTTTTTTGCCATAATAGTTGCAAATATTGATAGAAAAATTCTTATTCTTTGCTAGTGTCTGATTTGACGGTTTGTACGCGAATACTACTGAACAACACGTTTGTGTGATTTTAATTGTTAGGATTGTTTGTGTTTCGATTTTATTTGGTTTCTTTTGCTTACCATTTTAAAGTCATTGGTAGAATAATATTTAATTTTTTTTTTCACGAATATTAAAACGACAAATACCTTTTATACATTTGCAAAAATTTACACGTGCTCTGTTTTATTGGGGAAGCTGTATCGGACCGAAGCCAATTTCTTCTGGGTTTCAGTAAGCAGTTATGGAATCCACCTCTTGGTAGCCAAGACTATATTTAATTAAACGAATTGTTCCTGGGGCTCAGTATTTGATAGAATATCCATCTTAAAACAATTCCCCTTGCTTTATGGAAATACCTTAAAGGTTCGTAGTTAATACAATTTTCTAGATGGTGGATGATAGAAATACTTATTTCAACGTACTCGTATGCAACGCATAATGTAGAGGAGTGTATATCGATTTCCTATACTGCTTTGAAGCTTCGGATGAAAAAATTTCAACACTTAGACGTGACCAGACGTAGCAAGCTATACTTTAACAGATGAGATAAAAAAAGTTGTCATTACATTAGGTTTCCCTGTCGCCTTCAGAAATGCCGCCATCGTTGTCACCTTGCAAAATTATTCTTACCTCGTTACATGAATTTATAGATAACGTCTTTACCTCGGCGTCGCCGACAAGGTAATCAGTTTAGGACAAGAAAATGAATAAAGGGAGTAGAACGCCAGCAAAACAACGTCGCGGAGCGGAGCATGGAGGAAAGGGACATCTTTCTCTCTGGAAAAGTAGAGGGATGGGCATTCCTCTAGAAGAATTATACGGTAGTGTGAGATGATTTTGACAACGTATTGTCAAACCTACTTACTACAAAAGAAATCGTATCTATATGTTGTTGTTGTCGCTGTTGTTGTTGTGCTGTTGGGCGAAGCGTCCGTTTTCGGAATATACCTCACGCGTCTAGGCATCGATTACTATGTTCATTAACCGACCCTACTAGAATTTTGCCAAATCCAGAGGTGTTCCAAGAAATAGATCGCGTATTCTACTGATAGTTTCCTGTTTGTCTACGAGAAGCGCCAAAATGTGCATTTTCGTCCATGACCAGAGTTATGTTATTCTACGGCAACGATAGTAGATGTTTCAAACCCAATCTTGCAATATAATCAGAGTCACGTGACTGCATGACATCAGTTGCATTCCACGTGTGCAACATGGCGTCGCTTTAACTCTTGTATAATTGCATCTACGCATTTACAAATGGTACTTTGTACATAAGTAAAAGTGTGTGTTAATTCGTGAAAACGACGTTATGCAAAAAGTTGTTATCGTTTTCTCGAAGGAAAGAATATCGTTTCAAAGATTATTAGGAAGCAATGGGTTAGATCATGTTGATTAAATTCAATGATGACGCAAGTCAAATGTGCTTACTTCATTTTTGTGAAATGAACGAGATTTTGAATAGTTCAAAGTTTAAAAAATATGTAAAAGTATGTATTCTACAAAAATTCTTCAGCATATAAATAAAAAAGTAGGTTTCCACGGCCAGAGTCAATTAAAACTAAACGTGTTCCGGGTTCGGACCGTGTCAAGTCGTTTTTTGTTAAATGAAAACCCGACGTTTTGCCAACAATCATATGGGGCTTCTTCAGCAGAGGAAAAGGTAGCAGGCAACAGTTAGCATGCTAAAGGCGAAAATCAACTGCTAAACGACATGATACGGTCCAAACCCGGAACACGTTAATTTTAACTACATTAAAATAATTCGCTTGACGTGGCCAAAGTTAAAACATTGGATTAATAGGATTAAACATCAACTATAAAAATAAATTGAACTTGAACGTTTTACCCAAACTAGTTCGGCTACTTGATTCAGAGATAAGGAATAAATTTGCCAATCTAAAACAGGAAACGGGGAGGCATTTCAGACACATATGTACATGCGCTCAACCTCACGGGCAACATGAGGCAATTCAATGTATTTATGTAAAGGTTCAACCTTGAGAATAAAACGGTCAACTGGATTGCCCCAATATACTTTTGGAAGAATGAAGAGGGTTCAACGTGTTAATTGTAAAATATTCTTCATAATGTTTAAACTCCTCATGCAAAAAACCGTAAAATTGAAATTTGAATAAAGATACAAAATTAAAATAATTTTGTATGATTCTACCCTGATTCTTCACGTTCTCTTTAAAATTCGAGGTGTTGCTACTAATATGATCATAATGCGTTTCTAAAAGTGCTGTTTTATCATAGTTGGGGCCTCTAAGAATTTTGGAAGTTTATGTATCTATCAGAATATGTTGAGTCGCCTATCAATGGCTATACAGCTGTGTTTCTCTTTATAACATTGCAATCTAAAATGTAACAAATACTGTTTATTTTTTAGTTCCAGTTGTTGTAGTCTTTTGCCCAATTACTGATTCAATAAATAAATAAATGGGTTTATTTATTCAAACTTGGATCATTGCTGTCTTTCTCACCTTAACGCTATGCAAAAAACAACTGAATACATTTACTAAATTGTAGTGATTGTTTCTGTAATGCGGTGATACACCGATGCTAGCTGATTTTTTGGAATAGGTAATTCATCTTTTTTAAACTTGCTCTTATTATTCACTCGCTGTCATTAAATTCAATTCCAAATGAATTCGTTGTCTATAATTGTCTCTTAAGGACTTTCTAAATTCTCATTATAATCCTAACAGTCCTCATTAAGTGGAAAGTAAGATCTTTTGTATTTTCGTATGTGAAATATATTGTATATTGATGTCCTTATTACGTAAGAATATTTTTAAATTATGGCACGGGCTTGCATTTCATTCTTCTTCTTTTGTTTAATGCAATACACCAGCCTGTACATGAGCTTGTACTTTGCTTCGTATCGTTGTTCGAACGTTGAGGAAAAAACCAATATTATTTCACTCACGGACCATGCAAGGTGTGTGCGCGGTGGCTAATATAACATCATTGTCTATATTGCCATTGCGAGATGAGTTCGGAATTTATTTCGTGAAACCGGTGAGACGAAAGTAGAGAGAATTGACGCTCGTCGCCTACGCTTGTTCTTTTCTTCGCGATAGAGGGCAGCAACACAGCGGATCGTGGGAGGGCGTCCCTGTTTCACGCACTAGGTGATGGCAATCAAGGAACGGTGAAAAAAAGCCGCAGGCCCTTTCCATGTTTATGTTATCCTTACGTGGAAGGAATGCGGCCACTTTCGCATTATATGGGAAATATATATTTTCCTTTTCCGCTTATTACACGGTCGATTCTGGTGGCGAACTCGGATACTATGTAATGTTTAACAATCGGATGTCATAATGACGGTGTTTTTGTGCTGATGCCAACTATGATGAATGTCTTATTGGAATAATGGCACAGTTTGTCGCGTGATGGATGAAGTATATATTGCGTTTTGATAGGTCCACGATGTGGTTATATAAACAAGCTCATTACTAGAGGGGGTATTCCATGCGTCCCAGTATCCGTTGTAGGAAATAGAAATGTATGTATGTATCAAACTGCTGAATGGGCAAAGTTAATATTAGCGGTGACCGCCGATCGGCGATGCATGAATCCCCAGCTAGTTTTATTCAACTCTTAAGAATTAAAGATACCTCCGCTAAAACTGGACGAAGTAAGTAAAGTGCTACATGATATAAACGACACAAGAAACTGTCGTGCTATAGAAAATTGGGAGAGTGGTTTAAAAATAATTCAGATTTTGCAATGTTAAGGCAAACTTGTGATGGTGCATATGTAGATCTTTCTTAAGATACAAGAACATTCTTTTTCATCACGCCGAACATTCTTAATCGAGAGAAGTGTGGAAGCATATTTGCAAACGCTTCAGGAATCTTATTCAGTTTGTGGTATGTAATTTTATAACAGCTGACAGGGAGGCAAGGATTTTACAATGTTTTCGAATAATATAACTTATTAATTATATTAGTTACGTTGTGTTCGAGCACTGCTGCAACTTTACTGTCATATATATACGTGCAGTATATGAATATGTAGATCCATCATGCATCCCCAATCGGCACTCGTTGTTAATATTCCTTTCTCACGTCGGCTATTTGTTTACGGATACAATCCTGGTGCGACAAGCAGAAGTGCCAGCTCTATTCACTATTGAAAATTAGTATGTTCAGTCAGGTATGTCTAGTAATTGCAATTTAACCGTGTGTATTTATTAGAGGTGGACATATTGGCACTTCTGTAGATTCGACCGGTCCGATATGTTTATAAATCCACCCGGACCCTAATAGCCCAGCCCGGTTCTGTCTGACATTTGTCAGCTCGGTCAGGCCCGTCAGATTAATCGTTGTAAATTATTCGTCTATCAATTTCCTTCTACTGGTAGTTCTGCCCGACAGGCCCGCTCTGTTCGAGAAGAAGATGATCAAATCCGTTCGATCTTGTTTCAAAGAATGCATTCTTAACGAAAAGAGAAAACATTTATATTGTACCATTGACACAATCATCATTCCTGGCGAACTCATTAAGAGAACATAGGACAAGAAATGAAAAATCTTCTACCGTCTTAAATGTCTTAAGTGAGCATATGAATCATATTTAATTTTTTTAATATCTTAAATTATCGGTATCAAATTATAAATGTATTTAACTTACACATTATTAAATTTAAAACGAAATTCGATTTATTTCGCATTCGATTTGCACGATTTCGGTTTAACACGGTTAAAGAGCGAAAGAATTTCGTTTTATATGGCCTTACATTTCCCTTTAACACGGCCGGGTCAAATGAAAAAAAATAATATTAGTTTTTCCCTATGGATTTGTTAAATTTATTACATGTGTAATTCCTTTCAATGTGAATTGTGGACTGCGCGATTTTAATTTACACGACATTTTCGAGGATTACTTGTACCAAGATATTTATACCTATTAGGTCTTCTCAAAATAAAAGTTTGCGGGGAATAAGTTTGAATTACGAGAGAATATCAAAATCAGTAGTGAATAGGCTCATTTAACTGAGTGGTCTGGATAGGCCGAACGAGCTTGGCGAACCAATATTAATAAAAATTGACGTAACTGAGTATACTGTATATTTATAAAATTGTTGAAAGTACTTATGCAAAAGGCTACTCTACTCTGGTGATCTAGTAGCTTGTAAATTATGAAACATTTTGAAAAGGGTGACATGCTGGGAACGTATATTGTATGTAATAAGAAGTCTTAAAGAACTACCAAATAATACGCTGAGCATTTTCTATGAAGTGCACAGCCAACGCGAAACTTTACAACAAATGAATTAGTTAATTAGTTAAAATTTTACATTTAGCTAATTAAGTAAAGATTACAAAAGCAAATTATTTGTGGTGCTACTCCTCGTACCTATGACTGCTACAAATTATATGTCGTAAAAGAGAAATATACAAAACCAGCAAACTGTAAAAGTGTATCTGCAAAGCTCCGTAACTTTCTGCTTTTTTTTTTCTTTTCTTTCTTATAGATATTGCACTGCCTTTAAAAATCCGTATGTGTTTGGGTAAAAAATATACTTTTTTTCACAAAAATGCATTACTCGATTGTTTTTATTGCATTGAACAAATGAATTCAATAAATTGTGTTCGTCGACCTTATTTCGTTGAAGCTACAAAAAAGTTTTATTAACCAACAAATTTACTACAACAATGTTCATCAAATTGAAACCTGCATATTTTCCCCAAACAAGTCCTTTTTGTCATTTTATTATTTTTTTATTATTTTATTTTTATTATCGGAGATAATGTATAGCATGTATAACATGTGTTTCTATATATCGTTAGCAAACTTTTCTTAGCTTCATTATTATAGTAGAAACACTGGTGTTAATTATAGAACCTCTTTATTTCGTTGATTTAAATAAAAATAAATAATAAAAATATTAATATAGTAAATATCTGCTTACTAACTTACTTTGTGAAAAGCAAAACAAGCAGAGATTTTTCATTAGACATTAATAAATGTACTCTTTATATCGGTAGAGCCATTTACTAGAATGAAAAACTCGCTCGTTGGACCAATTTTGATAAAAAGAGTTGTTAAAATAGCCAGAAAATAATGCTAAAACAGCTTCCTCATGGTTTTGATAGAATCGTTTAGGGCAAACGCATTGCAAGGAGAGAAAAAATACACTAACCACAGACATGTTTCTGCCCACCCGCTGTCATCAGCGTGATTCCCAGAGTATTTTAACTCTACCTTGTATCGCTGTTGCTTCACAGTTAATGCCACAATATTTCGAAACGGCGTTTTAGACACGATCATAATTAGGGTAATTTGTAACAATGCATTTGTTTGAGAACAATTTAATTGCGAGGATCCACTGTCGGCCGACAAGTAGGTCTTAAGTAAAGATGGAAGATTGCGGGGTCGGTGGTGTTATACATACGCCCAGCTTGCTGAGTATGTATTCTTGTTTCCTTATTGCTTAGTGTATTGTAAGATGTGTATGGTAAAGATTCGATTTACAAAGGCCGAAATTAAGAAATATGTGTTTATTCAGGACAAGTGTTTCAACTTGAAAAAAGGCAAATATTTCGAAGACTACGCATCGGATCAAAGAAACATCGTAGATGCGATTTATTCATCCTACCTAATGACACTGATATCGACTAATGTCGTACTAATATTAACTTTTTTTATCATATAAAGCAGAATCATTAAAACTTTTAGGTTTTCTTGATTTGTCCTTTTAGTATTACTTGATAATTCTAAGATTGGCGTTGGTAATGTTATCGGAACAACTCCGCATCAGTGTAGCAATGTAAAAAGGGAAAGTTGAATAAAATCTTCAGAATTGATTCCAGTTTCATATCTTTCTTTGTATAAGCACAACGAATTTGAGTGAAATATGGGATATTTATAGTTTGAATAACATAAAAGTAATTTCTAGGAGGATATTGGAGGTCTATTACTTTTATACAGCAATGATACCTCGTTTATAGTATTTGATTACTTATTTTTGCCGCTAGTTCGGGTGCTGTATATTTTGAGAATTATAAATTCTTTGATCATCCGCTAACAGTAAATGAAGAAGTTCCTGTTTCTCTAATTAGTTTAAAAATTTTCCTTCCACATTCCTAACTAGCAAAATAAGCTACCCACTTTGCGTGATCAATTCCGCACTTGACAGCGAAAGCTTCACAACGCCAGTAACATTTGTCTGTTATAAAGAGACATAATTGTCAGAATTCTAAAACAATGCAAGAATTAATGGGCATATTAATTTTAATCCTACTTTTCTATATCCTATCTTTTCGTAAATGTTTTCATGATATACATCTATCAATTGGCCAGGTTTTAAATGATGCAGCACCTATCTGCCGCGAGCGTAATATGAATGTATACAAAAACAGCCCACCGCACCGCACGTTCAAAGGTTTTGTATAAAACAAATATTTATACGAGTATATTAGGAGGATATTTTTGAATGTAAAATTCGTTTAATTGTCCGAATAAATGTTTGCCGGCTAAATATTTACGTTTCCGATTTTATTATTGGGTTTTGATTTAGTGGTTTGCCGCAAATACGCGCGGTTTATATTAGTGCACTAATCTATAAGTATAAATAGGCCTGAAGAGTTCTAAAATTTCGCCTTCGAGAATTGCATTGCCTTCGGTTGTTGGTGCAGTAAAACAATATTTGTGCAATTTGCATAATTGCATTTTCTCTTACATTTTATGAACGTCATCGTGCAAATGTTAAAAAAAAATACTTCCCCTTACATGATCAAGTTACCTATTTCCACGAACTATAAGGAAATATACTTATAGTGATGGTAATCCTCCAAATATTATCATATATTGGGGTAATTGCAATCTCTTGCGAAGATTTTCGTATTGCGTAGCCCTTGAGGTAATTTACATGTATAGAAAATCAGTAGGCTCTTTACGAGGATCGTATGAGAAGTATCTGCGTTTGAAGGCAGATGGCGCTTTGTGCCGAATTCTGTATTGCCGACTGTGAGTGCTATTCTTTAGTCAACGCCTGTCAATATTTCGGAGAGATTCATCGAGTGGTGTGTTTAAGAAGTCATGGAAGAAGAACAATACCGGTCAGCGATTCGATTTCTTTTGTTTTGAGGAGAGTGGGGGAAGTAATCGAAAAGAAAGAGGAGGCAGCTATAATGGCCAATTAACATCCGGCCTCTTATTTCTCTCTAAAAATATGTCATAGCTTACAATCTTATCAATTAGCTTGTTTTAGTACGTCAGACTAAAGCCTTTCCTATTGCTCCTCAACAACCAGTGATAGTGATAGCTTCACTTTAATGCTTCCCATATGACTTATTGAAATGGTATCACACTAGTCAATGAGTAGATATCTAGGGAACCAAGTTTAGTAAATAAATCTGCTTGTATTATAGGGGAAATCACGTGAGGAAATTTTACTCCAGTTTGCAATAAACACAACAAAATTATATATTGTAACTAATATTGTGGAATGTTCTTATGCCCGGATAACGTGCTACCCCTAGCATTATGTTTATTAAAAGATAATTTTATATTTGAAGCCTCTAATGGTTGTCGGTTTGAGGCTTTCTGTCGTTTAGGGTACATACACAGGGTTCTCCAGTGCTACGTCATGTTTCATTTTAGAAAAACCATTTTTTTTTAATACTCCAGGCTAAAAGATAACTACACAGGTGGCCCGACCTTCTGAAATTGTAAAATTGCGCTTATTATGTAAATAACACAAAGCTAAAATTTTCTGATAACGTAATAGACGTCATAGAGTATGCTTGAAAAATAATTTCTCTGTATTGGGAGATCGATAAATAACCAACAAAGCACCCGCCTTGTTGTTTTACGGAACGCCCTGTATATTATTACGTCCTCCATCTAGAGCTAAACAAATATAATGTTAGTTTCATATGTCTATTACTAATAGATTTCCAATCGGCTAAATGTAGATATATCTATTTCCTTCGATACCTGTTTTACCGTCAAATTTTTCCAAATTAAAATATACACCTGGCTCTATCGAGATCTGGCATTAAAACTCCTTCAAAACATACAATTTATGTTCAGTATTCACCAAGCTTTGTCAAATTCAAATACTTGAAACGTGGTTTTTCTAAACGTATATTTAAATGCTGCATCCAAGTGATTTCCGATGTTAGTTGTTGAAATAGGCAGGAAATAGGAAATAGTTGTAGAAATAGGGAAATAGCAGCAACTTAACGTGGAATTAGCATTTACTGGGAAATATTCTGCAAGGTGAAAGTGAGAATTATGGAGTAAACCTCGTCTTTAGATAAACCAAAACTAAAACTAAAACCTATATGTAATACTAATGGTTTTTGTGAATAAATTTCTACCAACTTTTCCATAACTGGATAGGTAGTTTACTTGTTTATGATGTTTGATTTCAGACACCTGCATCAATAAATTTTCTAAGTTCTCATCCGAATTATGCATATGCATCGTATTTACTGAAATAGCGTACAAGTACGCTTATCCACTCCCACTGTAATAATAACACCCCAACCTCGCTTGCTTACAGCAAAATTGTCTGTCTCTACGCTCCAAAGATAAATGCCCACTTATTAGTCGACCTTGTAATGAATTTACGCAAGAAGCAGGTAATTTTCTTGGCAATTTCGTGATGTTTGTTCAGCGGCGATGTAATTTATTGGCTACCGCGGCGCTATTCCGCCGAAAACGTGCCTTACAGCTTTTACCTGTCGCCTCGGTCTACTGCCAGTGCGTCGACGTTGTTGTTGTGACTGTTGATTTTGCTGCTACTCTCGTCGTCGTTCTTGTCGCCGCAATTTAATGCGAAATGTACTTCGCTGGAATACAAATCTATGACCGAATTATCGCCTTAAATTAAGTAATTTTTGGCCAATTCGCGTAGAAAAGCATTAGTGTGGTTAACTTAGTACGTTGGAAAAGCAATTTCTTTTTATAATAAAGTTGCAAAAATAAAGTTTCAACACAATTCAAATGACAGTTTTCTACATAGCTATTGTGTGGGTTTTGTCAAGATTCATTATTAAATACGTGTGTAGGGTGACATTGAAAAAACAATGCATAGTATCACACCATAGAGGATCATAATAAAAAAGGATCTTATTTAAATTCATTTCTCTTCAATATCTCATAACAAAACATAACATAACATAACAAAAAAATCGCTACTTGGTTGACATGAGCTTTAAAAATAACAGCATAGCATAAGAATGAAAAACAATGACTAAATTTAAAAAAGGCACTTCGCTCTACAGTTTTTCAAATTCATTGCCTTGTTCTCAGATACACTATTCCAATAATCTTGTTTGCCTGGACTATTACGAACTGTTCCACAATTGCTCTTTATTATTTAGTTCTATGGCATTTTTCATAAATCCTTAACATGGAAGGTCGAGAAGAATAAGGTCGGAACTACGAGCTGTCCATGGTATGGGTCACCTAGGACTAGCCCCCCTATGTATTTCCAAATCGTCTTTGCGAAAATTGAGAAAAGTGAGCCCCCCCAAACACCTTTCTCTCGATAAGTACGTTGAGCTTCTAAAGAATTTGATCGAGGTTCGCTGTAATACATAATCATGTTCTTGTACTCTTAAAAAGTGTAGAGAGCCATTTTTAAAAGCAATTTTAAAAAGCCAACTAGTGGTAAGCGTTGTTCAACGTGTTAAAAACAGTATATGATGATACTAATAATACTCGTAGCTAATTTTGGTTCAATTATGTCTTCGCAGTCGGAAGAAATTAAAAATTCATTTGAATTTATGAACTGAATTACCTAAAGTGAACTTGCCTCTGTGGATATTTAGCATTGGATTTGATTGAGGTCTTCCATTAACCATGGCTGTGCCTCTTGGAAATGATATTCCATTAAAGAACAAAGGAGTAGAGTTTTGCAGAAATCTGTATCTACTTTTGATTTAACGTTGTAAGAGAGACTTCTTCTGGTTATGTATTGTAGTCGTATTTTGGAAAGCCCATCTATTTTCATTTAAGATTATTGTTGACTAACTCTTTCCTTAGATGCAAGTTTGCAAAACCAAGCAATGTTGGCGACCCCTTCCCCCGACTTTCACCTAGTACGTTTCTGTGTCTTTACCTTATGCATTATGCAATTTTATTCCAAGATATTGCTTCAAATTAAATTTACTGAATGTATTCTGTATTTGTGCCCGTGGGGAATATCAGAACTGATTTTATGATGTAACGCTATCTTTTGTTTACTTGCAATTTGACCTACTGATCTGAAGGGGTAACAGATTTTTATATTTCACTATTTCCAGAATATATGCTTCTATATTTGCTGTACCCAGAAAACGTTTTCGTTTCTATCTTTTTGATTTTTGAACAAACTATCCGTTCACTGCTATAATGAACCGTAGCAAGTAGAAGTGCTAAGCAGTTAAGATTAATGTGTGGATGTTCACGACGACGCCCACGGTATCTCCGCGCACTAATGGAGTTCGTTGAAACGTAGACGTGCACAGATCTTTTAATAAAATAACTACACGTAGGTAGGTATAGTTCTACACAGAAATATAGCCTGTGTGCAGACACGCAATATTACTTTCGATTTTCATTCCGGCAGCTTCATTCATGTCGTTTATAGAGGGTCTTTTATTATCTGGTGTACTTTATGTGGTTACTTATTATACACTGGCGTTCATTGGACGATCCACAGCGCTTTGGTGGAGAATTTATTGCAAACTTTTCAGTTTTGATTCTGGTTTGATATTTCTTGTAGTCTTTCATGTTTCTTCGATTCGTTATTCTAGTTCAAGGTTTTCCTATCAGTTTTTTTACATTAGCATTACTTTTGGTGTAACTATATCAAATTCCTACTAATTTTGTAGATGAATACCGTACAGTGGGTTCACAAAACAATAACGCGATTATATCCTTCTGTCGCCGAATTGGCTTCGAGGAATTTGAAAATTAACATTAAAATACTGTCAAGTACCTTCCGAGTGTGGTTGTGGACGATGCCTTGTGATATAATATTTGGTAGCAATTGTTGCATATTATGCTTTTTTTGCACAAATTCAATCTCAGGTGTTATGACATTGAATATAGAAAAATAAGACAAATGTTAAAAATTTCCGAACCTGAGCGTTTGCGAAAAGAAATAACGAAGTTTAATGCTCTTATACTTATGGCAAGAAAATAGTAACAGTACACTCTCAATAATTTCTTTCTAAGCAAAATTGCTGCAAATGCTTTGTTCATCGTTTCTTAAATTTTACACTTACTAAAGAGAATTAAAGCGCGGTATGAACGGAACGAATTCCATAAAAGAAGTTGGCAAAATAATAAAGAAAAGTAACCGACCCATTATAAGCTTGTGCAATTCTGGTATCTAATTTGCTCATGGTCATTAATTTACATGGTAAAGTAACAAGAAATTTATCCCAAATTATGAAAAAAGTACATGGTGCTTACAGATCCGATAAATAAAAAATAATAGTTGTGAAATACGTAGGTCACCAAAATAGAATGATGATGAAATAGAAAATCTAGCTCGTTTTGTGAGTGAGCTTATTTTTGCTTTTACTCTTCTCCCTTTCTCGACGCTTGGATTCTTTTAAATACAACGATACTTTTAAAGGTAAGTAATAGAAAAATAGCATCACTAACAAAACAAAATAGCAATACAAAATAACTAACAATTCAAAATTTAATCGATACTTTGAGAATTACTGTCCTCTAGGCTTTTCTTAAATTGATATATTTGTGGAACAGCGAAGGTGGACAGATCCCTATTTAGACTTAATTTAAAATTCCCGCTCTTTTGCAAGTTTAAATTATTTGACGACTATGCCTTCGGTTATTTGCTGTACCAGTGCATGCTTCAGATGTCGATATTAATCGGTTACGAACATATAAATACATAGCCATGCTTTCACAGAAAAGTTGAAGCAGATTGATTTATTGCAATTTTTTAGTTCAAGGAAGGGAGGTGTTAAAAGTCCTCATACCGCATTTACTATTGTTACCAAGTCTTCTCTTTAGCGTTATATTGACATTGAAATCAATATAATAATTAATTAAGTTGCACGAAATATGAAGAATTATTTTCATAAAAATCCACGCATGTAATGTGGAATGCCCAAATATAAATCCATGTTTTCGCTCTACTTCGTACTAAGTGTATTGGACAAGCTGAACTCCGTAGGTGGTGTATTTGTTCTGTAAGCAAAATATGCGGTTCCTATATAATTATTTAATATATTATAATTATTTATTAGATAATATATCCCAGTTACATTGATCACACTAGCATTAATATTCAGTGATAGAACAACTGCAACTACTAATGGTATTACTTATTCCACATATGTACTAAACCTGCATTACAATAGCACTAAATACGGTTTAGACAACTTCCATTTTTTTTTTCCAGCTAAGGCGCAAAAACGTATATTTTCATTATGTGATAGCAAACAGGAGCGCTTACTTAGGTAAACCTTGGAAATTGTTGCTGACCGTACGTTGATTCACTCTCCATTTGTACATTTACCAAGTCAGTTATTTGAAATATTATGATTAGGCTAAGAAGTTCATTCAATGCCCTTTCCAACCACATATCACTTTCATTGTTTTCGTACATACTAGCTCCAAATTCGTAGACATAAGATTGACTCTCTCACTCAGGTTATTTATATTCGTCAGCGCCCATCCCTTCTGTGGCTCTCTAACTTTTTATAGTAACATAAAGATGAAGTACTTCGTACTGAATATGAAAGTCGGATTCATTTGCTATTCAAGCATATATATTTAATAACTCGTTTCGTGTTTACAGATTTAACATTTTTGAGATGATTTCACAGGTTTGTTAGTGTGGTTAGTAGATTACGCATTTCGACATTGCTCTCGGGGGTCTGATCTGAAAGGTTCCTTTTTGGTTAATTTCTAATATGATACATTTAGAGACTAACGAGTGCAGCTTCTCGGTTTCTATTTTACATTTTGAAGTGGTTCAGTGCTTACCGAAATTAGCTTCCTTGCCACATAGTGTCTGAACTAATTGCTTCCACGAGTGACTGCAACTAGTTTGATGTGCAGCACGTTCTTGCAGCAAAAGTATTCGGCAGTGTCTGAATTATTTCAATCTACCAAAACGAGCCAATTTCACTTACATTCTTGTTCCACTTATAATAACTATTTATTGTCATAGTTCAAAATTGAACATCGATACAAATTGGAATATGCATTCTTCTCTGATAAGGACGTAAAATTGCAGATCCTGCGTCAATACGATGTTTGGCAAGTTAAAAATCCTAACCGTAGGTTGGAACACCTCTGGATTTAATAGTGGGCTTGGCAAATGATCACAGTTATCGATGCCTGGAACTACGAGGTGTATTCCGTAATATGAAACTTCGCCCAATAATACAACAATGACAATATGGATTTGGCCAATCTTTATAAAAATAATATGCTCAAATTGTACATAAAATTTGAATAAAATGGTTGGTATTTGTATAAAAATATAAAACATTGTATTGCCTACACATAGCATGAATTCTCGAAATCTCGAAAATATCTTAATGTCTATAAATATATCACGCCATGTCAAAAGTTTTACGCGTAGTATGCGTCTAATAATTATTTTCTGTTGTAGATCCTTTGAGAGCAATTAAACGGTAGCTAAAACTGTGCGTTATAAGTTACCGACGCATATAACTACGAATACATTAAACTACTAACCCATTGGCCTTAATTCTGTGGATCAGCATTTCAGTTGCTAACTGTAATATAAATATTATAAAACCGCACGTGTTTATGCAAATCCAAGATACGCTTGTTACATTGTAAAATCGCACAATGTATTTCATAAAGCACTTGTGTATGTTAAGCCAGTCGTACAATTGTTTACGATCGCCCAAAATACCAGAAGCCATAACGCTCCACATCAATAACGCTATTCCAAATGACCACTAGTTCGCGAGTACAATTGCGGGGCACTTGACCAACACTATTACATCGCACGAAAATATTTTACTGCGATATGAATACAACACACATGATTTACATATATCTCCATAATCCATATTACTATTACATAAAGATATCCTTTTTCTTTGAAGGCGTTTTCGCACTTAAAGCGGGAGCCGATCGTAAATCATATTTACGCACTGGAACTTAAAGCTTTGTGACTCGCGTGCTTTGATGAATGATATACGGAAGTTTGTGAATTCCATACACAATGAAATGTATGTGTATTTGCGAATAAATATTTCCTGTTGAATTGTTTTATTTATAAGTTCGGTCTTGATTATACCACAGAATAGGTTATTTGTTACGGCAATAGTATGAAAAAGGTTAGCAAACACGTTTTTTTATTGAAACGCTCGAGATCAAAGCCATTTTTTCATCATATTTCTTAGTAATCTACACAACAAAATGGAACAAACGTTACAAACCCTAACTGCACTCCAAAAAGTGTTTCGGTAAAATTACACGTAGAATCGATGGCAACTTTGTTTTACACTACCTACCGTTGTAAATTTAAAACGTTATTGTTATTAGTTAGAGTGTATTTGTTTTTATTTCCTACATAGATAAGAAAGGATAGGATCAAGATAAACTTCACCTACAGACATTGACCAACGGCAAATAGAAACCGCCCACACCGGTAAACTTAGATTCTTTTTGCGCTTTGTAAAAAGGAAAGTGAGAACTCTGACCTTTCAGAAGAAATCGTCGTAGAGTAATTGCCAGGTATGAATTAAGTTGAACAATGAAGTGGAATATAAATGTCCAGAGAATTTTCAAAACATTTGTAAAGTTCTATTGATTCAATTAACATGCAGTTGATTGATATGTGAAGCATCCATAACAAGATGGTAATGTTGCCTAAAACTTAAAACAACCTATTTATGGAAAAAGGGAGATTTTAACAATAATCGGACGATAAATTCTTAAAATATCTTGTCGGCTTTCGTGTGATCCATGCTCTTATATAGTTGCAAATATTTGCAAGTGTTTGCACGTTTTCGTCATATGTTTTTCAATTGTAATTCTTACGAACAAAATTCACCTCTTGGTGGATGGTTTTGCACAATCCTTTTGCGGCAGCCAAGCGCATTTCTAGTTTACTCCACATATTCCAAAACTACAAATTCATCATTTTTATATTATCAATATTTCTCATGCGCAGAATCAATAACGCTATTGATAGAATGTGACAAAATAGAAAAAGTGGGAGGACAGCAGTCTATATGAAATTCTTTAAAAAACGAAACATATCGGTTTTCATTGATGCAGGCAGTTAAGTGAACGGTTAACTCCATGTCGACCACTGCGCTCAATTTACCTGTTAAAAATTAAAACAGACCAGGTTGGGATTATTAATCCAACATTGCGCTTAGTAGTAGTGCTCTATAGCCATCTGAAATGGTTCTTGAATTAAAGTAATAAAGCTTATTTTTCAGCAGCTTATTCATCTGTGAGTATTTTTAAAAACAATTTACTCGCTTATAATTTCAGCAGAAAAATACAAATATCTATAGAATGTCCTCTCGAAAACTCTCACGATCACTTCTAATTCATCAAAGGCCTTTCCTTCGCCGCAGAATACTATATAATTAGGGAATCGAAGATAACATAATTAAGAGAGCAGCTAATTGAAAACAACAGTTATCTCGTTTAGAGGTGAATTATACCGTCGTCGCGGCGAAGACAGTGTGCGACGTTCGCAGGAAGGGGGCGCGGTCGTACAATCATCGAACTACGGCGGAACGCACCTACCTATATAATTTAGCGAACATTCACGGAGCGCCGGCGGTACATAAGCATGTCTTGATGAGACATAATTAGGACGCACGCGGTGCGGAGGTGCCCCATTAAAGTACTAGCGCGCCGAGGTTGCCGATATAAATCAATGTGAGCTACGGTAGCAACTCCGCCTACCAAAACCACCTTCTTCTGGATACGTACCTTGACATCCCCCTGATTACTTCCAATGTTAATTCAAGCAACCGTGAAAAATAATAAAGCTTGGTTAGATTAAAATTGAATAAAATAGGTAAATAACAAACTAAAATACTGGTTGGCAATAATTGCAATGTGGAATACGCGACTAGTATGGAATTCTTTTCTCTTTTCGGCAATTTTTAAACATATTAAAGTTCCATGCAATCATATGGAAATGCAAAGCATGACAGCACATAGTAACAATGATTTTACATCGGATCGGATGCTATTTCATTTTTTAAGAGTTACTTGTCCAGTCTCACCCAGTCGGTGATTGTGACAGGCACGATATCGAGCTCTGCTAGCTGTCCAAATCGTTCCGACCAATCGAAAATAACACTGACTATCAATTACTCTAGAACTACACTTGATTGGGAGACAAAATTAAACATTATTTATCTTTAAAAACATTTTTTTGACTACCATGAAATTAGGAACAATAGGATGCAACGTAAGTCACTATCAACGTAGCTAATTTTTACCTCAACCAAGAGATGCCGTATTTAATCAAACGAGCCCTTTCTTCCCTCACCGGTTTAGCTGGTAATTGTAGAATATTACGGATTCTTTCTAAAACTGCCACAAACCTGACAAAAAAATAAATGAAAAGCAGTAAAATTTATGTTGAATTCTACCGATGGCTTTCCCGATAACTAAGCCAAAAATCCTGCTAGATATTCAAAATTTATGTGACAATTAGAACGGCGGAATCATACTTCCTATTGAATCTTACGAACAACGGCATTATGGCGCCAATCAATTCAGTTGCAGATAAAAAGTGCCTCGCACCTTAATCAGCCACTGAGGCAATAAGGTTCTAATCTGCCTATAGATTGCACGAGAGGGCGCTGACTGGGTTTTATTTTCTATGCACAGCCACCTTCCCTCACTTGATGGGATTAAGGAGACCGAATACCCCTCCGAACGCCCCTTGCACCGCATCGTCGGTATCACATACACACGCATGATGTCATTATGTTAAATCTACATATAAAATGTGGGGTGACAAACTTTTCCCGCGCAAATTGATTAAATACAATTTGTATTCGAGTTAGAATTGTACGGTAGCTTTTTTTGAATTGAATTTGATGCTTCTGCGGTGGAGAAAATTCGTCTTTCGGTACCTACACTAGGGTAAAGAATCTAACAATTAGTGTTGTTAAATGTAAAATTCAAATTGTTCTAAACTAATTTCGTCTTTGTTATATATCATTACAGCAAATTCTGCTTATTAAAACCTAATTTATAGGAATATTCTCGTTATTAGAATAAATAATTAGGTTACAAGTTCTATCACCTGCATTTACCGTTACGTTAAAACATTTAGAAATAATATATTACAAGCAGTAGTACAGTTCACTGTATCTTTGTTAATGGATATGCTATCATTTAATTTTATAATAATAATAATAAGAAGAAGAACATTAAGGACCCCCAAAACCAGTCAATCTCTAATGTGAGCCCGAACAGCACCATCTGCTCATTATTTCCAGAGGAAGTGGGGTTTTTGTGCAGTTCCTTTTTCGTATTCACGAACATCAGAGGAAAGGCATACTTCGGTTAACTGACTTGTCTTATACCTAGATATAAGTAACTTTTATGTAACAGGAACTTAACAACACTATATACAGGGGACAGAAATAATTTCTGCTAATCCCACGTGAGGGAAAGCTGCCGATTCGCGCTAGCATTCAGCTGGTTCCCACCCGCACCGGTTGAGGCCTCCTTCCCCCGTGCTTCCCACGTTAGAGAAGTTCCCCTCTCAGCCTTTGATGAGTGAAGATCGGTACCGATATCTCGGAGCGTACCTCACATCTTACCCGCCGAAGTCTAGGCCGTGCAAGGCGGCAATTATCGGCCCGTCAGAGCATAGGACGCCCAAGTACGACAACGATCAGTTTCTCAGGGCTTAGGCTGCTAAACACTGGCAACTGTTGACCAGGCACGGAACCGATCGTGAGGTATAATCGGCCCGCCCGTGATACAAGTCTATACAACGGGAATATTCGGGCCCAAATTGTGCTGTGGCCAGGATGTTTGCTAACCAGAAAATCTGGGACCACGACGGCTAGTTTCAGACCTTAGGATTCTAACTGGTGAATGGATGTATTTTTTATAGTCACGGTAAGTGGGGATAGAAAGTTGTACCTGTGATATTCAGTGCCTCTACGCTATCCATTTGGATGGAGGAATACTTTAAATAGCATTCATTTTCTATACCGAAAAGTCTTTAAACTTATTGTTAGTAATTGATTACTAACGAAAGATTAATGAAGGAATAGCAAACTAACATAATTGGCAACATTTCTTTCGTGCTTCAAGCTTAATAATAACGAAGTTTAAAGACTGTTCAATGCTGAATGTTTTATTGCATGTTTTATTAACACATGTTGCATCTAATGATCTTTATTTGTTGTAATTACTATATATTTCAATCCACACGTATGTTTGGCTTAAAGCAATCCCTTTTACCACAGCCAGCAAACAACAAAGTCATGGAATACTTTAGACACAGGAGTTACACATTCAAGGCTTCCGCGGTTACGACAACGTGTATAAAAAGTTGCTAAACAACTCCGTTGTTTCAACAAGCTTCGCTGCCAATAACACTCCATTTTCCAAGATTTTTAAACGTAACCTTCTGTGGCAATAATTAACTTTTTAAAGTAACACCACTAGTAATGGAGCCGTCGCTTTATATAAAGTATCTTGAAGAAGAGATACTTATTGGTGGGTGTGCCGACTATGTCAATAGCTTTATTTAAAGAACAAGCTACCTTTCAGCTTTAAATGTCCGTTGTTGCCTTACGTAATTAGTTTTTAGTCTTCCATTCCAGTAAAAGCCGTTTGCCTTCATCACGATTTTAACTTAATGTCAGATAATCCTTTTCGGTATTTCTGGGAAGTTTCTGGCAAGCTAAACCAATCAAGTAAACACCATAACTTTACATCAATTGTTTATATGAAAATTATTTCAATAATCTTCCGGCAAATATACATTGACCATACTTATTACTTATTACATTAAGAGTTGTACTTAAACGTTGTCGAAACCTGAAATTTCATAATCCTTTGATAAATAATGTAAATAATTTTAGCGGTACGAACGAAAAATATTTAATTAATTTGCCGCTGTTTAAGATTTCTTTAAGACAGCGGTATAATTACGAGGTCTTCTCCTTATATTTACCTTTTTAAAAGAGAAATTTTCATTTCAAAATCGCCGGGACCCTTTTGTAGCATCCGCTTGTTCAAACATTTGCTTTGCAGATCAAACATTTTATATCCTCCAGTGGATAAGGTACAGATTGTTTAATGTATAGGGCGCACGAACCTCATCCTGACTCTTTATTAAATGATAAAATCATATACAGAGTGTAGCTTAATGGATTTCAAATGAAACGTTCAGGTCCCATACCTCCTTGTTAGGTTACCAATTGGCGCATAAAGTGAATAAATGTGAATAAACACGACTGAATTAGAAATCAAGGTTTGCGATTAAGGACATGCATACATTTATTAAAGTGGTTTACGTTAAAACATCTCAGGAAAATACATTTAGACCGAGAAAATACTGTGTAGATCAAATTCGATAGTCCATTCAGAAAATATACAGCGTGGAAGGAAAGTAAGGGATAAATTCATTATCTTTGTTAATATTTATTTTTTCGAAAAAAATCTCGAAGGGTATTGCGATTTCAATTATTTTCGTTATACTACATTGTTGACATTTTTTGCGTCATTTGTTTTTAAAGTTGTGACGTCATCAAATGTTTTTTAAAATTACAACTTATATTTTTTATTATTAACTTCAGTAGTACTTTTTATTCCTTTTTTAACGGTATAAATTTATCAATATGTTACACTTGAAAAATATTGTGAAAAACAGTGTCAAGGTTTGAACATCAACCGTAAATTAAACGCTGTTAGCGAGTAGTTAACAAACAGGAATCAATAGTTACACGTTTCAAAAGTAAACAATAAAATTATTGCCGTTTGCTTGTTCTAATGTAGATTTTACCTTTAGTAAGCTCCTTTGTTAATAAAAATGGCACAGTTAAGCGAGAAACAAAGAAATGAAGTGTCAATGATGATCGGTTATGACAACAGAGTCAGATTACATAAAGAAGTGTGTCAGATGTTTAGAGATAAGTATCCAATTCAGTCCATAAGTCAATCTACCGTTGGTAGAATCAAAAACAAATTTAGAGAACACAGCAATGTAAACAATCTTCCAAACAGTGGACGCAACAGTGGCATTAAATGAAGATGCACAACTTAACGTGCTTTTATAAATTGAAAATAATCCACATTCAACTAGCAGAAGCATTGCTTTGGATTACAATGTAAGCCACACGTCGGTTTTAAAATTTTTGAAAGTTCACAAATTTCCCCCATACAAGCTACAATTGTAGCTTATTGACTCACGAGTTGGCAGAAGATGACTTTGATCTTAGACAAGAATTCTGTGAATAATTGGTGGAAAGTTGTAATCGCGATGAAATGCTTTCTCACGGTGATGAAGCAATATTTTGTTTAAACGGAAGGATCAATAGACAAAATTGTAGATATTGGGCTAAGGAAAATCCCCATAGGATACAGGAAATTCATACTCAGTATCCTCAGAAAGTTAAGGTATGAGCAGGAATTATTAGCGACCAAACTATAGTCCCATTCTTTTTTGCAAATAATTTAATTGGAGGAAGAACCTGCAATTTTTACAGTTGGAACTGATGCTGCATTATTTCCCATTGCAAACAATCTTGAACTACCAAAAACAATAGCGTTTGGCTACAACATGATGGCGCTCCGCCTCATTATGCAAATAAAGTTGTAAATCGTCTAAAATACTACATATCGTAATTGTTCCTTAGCTTTATGATTGCAATTATTATAGAAACAGTTGGAAGTTAAATTTTCCAAAACCTAGAACATATTTATTTTATTTAAAATACACGAAATGCAAATTTATTTTACCGTACTCTCCGTAGTAAACTACGGAGTGTACGGTATCGAAAAGTGATTTGTTACAGCAATTGAGCCGCGCAAACATTTGATAGACACTCGAAATTTGATAACGTGACGGTTGTACAGCCGAATAAATTAACAAAGATTGTAACCTATTATACTTTTCCCTGCTTTATACAACGTATTCGTTGACTTATTTTCTCTTTACATCGCAGACTATTTTAGACCTGTCGTTGCTTTTTACATACTGTACTTAGTTCAGATATCTTTTACTTTGGCATAACTAAAATAGCATAGCTAGAGTTTGCGTTTCTTTCGATTTTGTATATTTCGAATTGAGTATTTCTTACTGTATTTTGATTAAGTATTTAAGATATAACTTATTTTTCTCTATCGGAGAGGTTAAGTAAGAAAACGGCAGGTACTCTGTTGCGAAATCTATACCGTTTGCTCCAAATACACGGACTGATATTCGATTTCACTTTTACCTCTCCTATTGAAAATACTTTTTTTCGCCGGGCATTTTCAGTACGCTGAAACCCGATATCTTCGATTCTCCAGATCTTGGTCCTAATGGGCGTATATACGATAAGGGACCACGTAGTAACATAAATACATACGTGTATGTGCCTATACGTTTGCTCATACAAACGTGCGTATCTCTGCATGTGTACAAACTAAACAAGTGCATCTTGATTACTTTGATCTGTAAACGCACACAGATGCTGCAGTATCCGGTAACGTTAATAGGTATCGGCCCCCTCGCGGTGTCTACCGTTGATTACTCGGTGACTCATTCGGCAATCAAGAATACCGAATGTAGAGAATAGGGGGACGCAAGGAAGGTGGATGAAGAGGTGCACTAGACGTCCCCCTCGGTTATAGTCCCTCTGAGTGAGGGGTGTTCGACCCGCGAAAGAGTTTAAACACCGCCAACCATTGCATTTATATGTATGCTCGTTGTAGGTAGTGTAGTAAAGAGTTTAGTTAGATATCGAAGAGGTTACTGTGTATATATGGGAAAATAGAGACGGTATACAGAAATTTCTAAATATACATTTTGTACAATGTTGTTAATAGCTAATAGGGAGTTTGTCACTGTGCTTATGTGTACCGAACTTTAGGATCCCATAATTCGTATAGAATAGGATTTTATACATTGGTTTATCCAAATTGCAGATTTATTTATTATGGAGAATTTTTTTAGGCAATGATGGGTAATCATCTTGTACGCAATGAATCTTGTCCAGCTAACAAACCTGTATTTCTTTACTCTGACTATTTTTGAAACATATTAAAGTATAAGAATTTTCTTCAAGATAGTAGGTAGCTAGTAGAAAATTGAGTCGTGCAAAATAATTGCTTTGAAATGCTTTTTCTAAGGAATCAAACATGCTTAATTTTATTGTCGCTCTAAGTTATAAGTAAATTTTACCAAAGAATTAAATCCGGATATGACGAACTTCGGGCATAACGACGTAATTTCGAAGATTCCTGAAAAAAATTTTTGAGAAAAAGCGAAAGTACTGTCGGCAAAATTTTACTATAAGTAAACTTTAGAATAAATTAAATGTTAAAAATTAATAATGCTAATTTCCAGAAAATATCGTTCTTTAAGAGAAAGACCATCTTAACTTACTTAAGATGAGTTTATGTAATGAAAAAGACGTCGGTAGACGTAATCGCACTTTAGCTGGAAAATGAAGCACAGCAAAAAAGTTGCTTGTGCTGTCGCCTTGCTTCCATGTTTGTTCTCTATTTGAGAAGAAAAAGGCACTAATTTTTATCTATGCCATTATTTATTTATTTGAACCAGGCGGTCACATACGAGAGTACTCCAAACAGTTTCTAGTCTAACACAGAAACAATTTTTTTTTGTCAAATTCAGTTTTATTTCTCAACATAGTCTTCTTGTAAATCTATACACTTTTCCCAGCGAGGTGTCCATTTGTTTAGTCCATCTAAATAGTAGTTGGTGTCTTTTTCTGCAAAATAGGCGCTTACGAATATGATGAAAATCTCTATCCTTCGAGCGCTAGAAAACAGAAAATGTCAGTGAGGATGAGTGAATGGTCTATGAATTCGAACCCCAGTTCGTAAATTTCTGTCATAGTGACCACTGAAGTATCAGGCAGTACGTTGTTTTGGTGCTCAAATATATATAAACACTTTGCTGTGAGATACTCATAGCCTCTACTATCTCTGACTGACCTTCATTCGACGAACGTCTAGCACCAAAATTTCGTAATAAAAATGTCTGCGTGTTGTATTTTTATGCAACAAAAACAATCAGATTTAATATTCTTCAAAACTGTTTCATTGAATTAACCCTCAAGTACTATCGTGTTTTCAGGTAACACAACTGCTATCGTGGGGTGTTTTACACCCCACTCTTTAAATTTAGCTTTTTTTTGTTAGTTATCTTTTTTTTTTCACTTTTAAACCCACAGTGTAATAACTAGACCTTTATCTTGCGATTGTTGTAAGGAAAAACAAAACTTTATTTAAAGCAAAACAGAAAATTAGGAGGAAATGTTACATTCATAAAAATTATGTAAAAAGTATTTCTTCGTACAATTTTTTCTTTTTACAAAATTGTGTTCTGTATTGTTAAGATGTCTTGGTTTTTTCTGTTACTGGAAACTATGGTCTTACTCCCTGTAAAAGAAAATGCCATTAGCATTTCACATAAAAATTCTGACAATGACGTTGTGAGGCGTACATTTTATTTGACAAAAAACATGTAATGTGTTATTCGCTTGCTGCATCACTCAAATCATCATCACGTTCATCAGGGCATTCACTTTCACTAACATCATCGTAAAAGTTTTCGGCAAGATTTGCTAATTGTTCATCAGTTAGAAACTTTATCATATTGTTTTTACTATTCAATACACGTATTATAGAAGGGAAATAAGGAACAAGTTGACGACGCTCTGGTTTGTGAGGAACTGAGTAAGAAATTTGTTTGAGTCGAATATTTATACGCCGTACAGAAATCAGGGGAAATGCCACTATTTGATTTGTAAAAAATCACCGAAGTCGAACATAAATGAGTGAATCCCCTGTACATGTAGGTACTATAATAAAAATCGCCGAATTGGAACGTATATAAGTGAATCCCCTATACTTACATGCACAACAACATCTGTGATTTCCCCAAAAGAGGACGAGGGCTATTATCACTATAAAATTCTAAATCATTGGTTAGAATACACTACGCTATTTTTGAAAAAAACAAACGTAATTGCTATCGTGGGGTGTTGAGACACCCCAAAAGCTATTTTTTGCTAAAACTGTAGAATATGGTAAATAATAAATTACACTATATTACATATCTCATTTGCATAGGCGAATACCTGGAACCTTAGAAATGTGACAAAAATAGTTTTAGAAAAAATTAAAAAAAAATGACCTCTGGGGTTCCGAAACACCCCACGATAGCACTTGAGGGTTAAGCAATAAAAATAATAATAATAATAATACAGATCTGGTAGCCGAGTGAGAACTCGCAGCTTGGATAATGGCATTGATAGGGAATTGTAATTTTTGTACATACAATGGGTATTAATATTCTGAAATTTTCTAAATCAGAGTAAGTGTTGCTATTTTATAACAAGTCATTGTTTAGATGCAAAGACAGTGAGATTATCTTAAATAATGTGACCAAAGTTAATATAAATCATCAAAAATTATGGGAAGTATCATAAGCATAATTGGACATATACGATACCGAAAAAACTAGAGAATAAGTAAGACAGATAATTAGCTGGTTGCACAAAAGAAGAGATTCTCCAAAAGTGACCGCCTTTGGAATAGTATAGGTATTGTAGTTTCAAACAGAAAAGTACACATTGCATCATATGCGCAGGTGGCTTATTTATGGTTGGAAGAAAGCTTAGAGGTGGGTAGACGCGCACAACTCAAAAGCGAATACTACACTATGCATATTCATATAAGTTAGACCGAGATGTCTCTGGAAAATAGGGGTTAACACATTGTTGATATCATTTTAAGAAAGAATAGTTCTTCTGGTTTCTGTCAGTACCGGTGCTATCTAGCAAGCAATTTTTCTTTTTATATCAAAGCTGGGAGTTAAGTAATGAATTGTTAGCATCATTAATTTCTTAGGCATCGTTCATTCTCAGCATTTTTTTTATGTGATCCATGTTACAAAGTAGTAAATTTTGATTTTTTTTTTATGTAGTATTCAATCGTTTTTCTATTAGCCGCGTATCAGCCAACAATAAAGGAAGGTAATAATTTTCTGATATGGAATGGATTAATGCAAGAAAAGGTTCTCGTCGGAATTTTTTACGTGGTATATTGTTGTTACTCGCTTTCCAGAAGCAAGTATTGGTGCAAACGAATTAGTAGTAAACATCTTTATGTAAGTTGTCACATGGTTTTACTAATTTTGTAAAAAAGCGTTGGTACAAGTTTTGGAATTTTAGCGCAAATTAGCTTAGGAAGTTATCTGAAATCATTTTAAAATCCGCTAAGATGCATTGTCTTAAGTCAACGTTAGCGAACGCTTCCATGCGAAATAACATTTACAGCATGCCATAAATGTGAAACGTATACAACCGCTAGCTTTATTTTTACTTTTTATTCATTACGTTATTCTTGGTGTCGAGTGTCGTAATCATGTTACGCTATTTTCTTCAACCAAAAAATATCGATTGCTGTAGGAAAGATCCGACTGAATAAATACATATATTATATTCTAAGAAAATTCTTCAAGTTGGAGCAACTCCAGAGCAGACCGGGACCAGCAAATATAATTATTCAAAGTCGAAGCAATGGCGTGCGAGCCACTTCGTGATTGAAATAAAAATAAATAATCTGCAGATGAAGAGGAACGGATGCTTCTAGAGCTGCGGGACATTAAAAAAGCGAATTTCCGCAGGGCGAAACGGGCACCAGCAAATTCCTGTATTCTACCTGCGTAAATTAAAACCGAATTGCTCATTCACACCATCTGCTCTTCCATTACGGGCGTCAGTCAGGCCGTCAGTTACAGAAAGAACATCACCTCTCACCTTATTCCTTTACAGGCAAAATTTAATTTCCTGAACGTCTCCTCTTGTAAACGCAAAGTGAAAACATTAGCAGCAGCGGCGGGAACGACAGCGGTAGCAGCACAAACGCCATCACCTTAAGAAAATGGACGCCCTGAAGACTCGTCCTCTATTTTTTGTTTTTTTCCATCTTCCTCTTTCGGTTGAGTCGCAGTTTAACGGCACCAGAGAATAGATGTCGAAAACAATGTTCGCATAATAGTAATAAGGGGAAAATTCACGCGGTTGTATTAGATTATAGCGCGGATTTCATTTTTTGCAGACTGTCTTGAGGAAAATAATAATAATTCTCTTGCCGTAGATTTAAAATTAAAAATGCTCTTATTGTTTAATTCCACGTTAACTTGACGTTCTTAATGCCTATACAACTACATGAAATTTTGATTGCCGTTGTAGTTGCTAGTGCTAGTATGGACTATAGAATCTGAATTTATATCTTTAAATTTAAATTCTGTTAGAACAGAATAAAGGCTAATGATATATAGGTGTACTCGCATAATGTTATTTTTCGATCTTCTCATAAAACAATACACAAAATATCACTAACTTAGAACAAGAAACGCTAACAAATGCCACAGGAATGAAGAGAAGAGAAAGCTACAAGGAAAAACCAGGAGGAATCGAATTTGGACAGAATTTTTAAGCAGCAACCGGATGGCTGGGTGAATAGGATGTTAAAAGGGATACTAATCAGGGGAACCTAGGAAGCGAGGTTACTAGGAAATTGGACCAAGATACGAAGAACTGGAAGATGATCAATCCAATCGGCCAGTCTAACCCCTAACTGTAGAAAAATTTAGAAGTATGTAAAAAAGAATCATTATCAGCCCTCATTTTGTCAGTTTGCTATGACAAAGTCAACTATGTCATTAAGATAATCATCGAGTAGGATGTTCGGCAACTCATTTTTCGGAAGAACTCTAAAGGAATGAATGTTGTATAGTGTTTATTTCGTTTTGCCAAAGAATGTAAAAATCAAAATTAAATCAGAGATAATTGAAAGAAATGCAGTATGTACTAGTGGACCAGCTGCCTGTCAGTATCGACATGTCTGTAGCAACTCGTCCACCAGTTAATGTTCACACAGACAACTAAACTTTATTGATATTATGCCCATAAATGTGCAAACCCAAGAATGCTAGGATTGGAAAGGAGCTGTTTAAAAATAGAAATAAACAGAAAAAATAGGAAGAAAAACGAATGCTGGTTTTTACGTTGCATAGCTGTTCTTCCATCTTTGACATTCTAGACCCTAGATGTTGATTTTACACGTAAAAAAATGTCACAATATAGGAATAAGTTAAATCCAAAGAGCGCGATGTTGGTGTTGGAATTCTACACGGATCCATCTTATAACCTCTTGCTCTTTTGATTTATATTAACGACGAGAACAACTACCTGAGAGTCGAGAAATTGATGAACTTCAGAGATCACACCTTACTGGTTGTCTCAGCGGGAACCCATTGTGAATTGCAACATGGAGTTCGTGAAACCTGCGAAAAATTTGAAACATGATCTAATATAAATAAGATAATACTAAATATAATAAATAAAAAAAAATAAAAAACGGTCATTTAACTACAGCAGTATGAACAAGGATGTGATTTTCACCAAATTCTTGGGGATAACTATTAAGATGTAACGTCGTCAACAGACTCCATCAATTAGAAAGGCAGTAGAAAGTTGATAAGGTCTAAATAATGTAATTTTCATTATTTGGACTTTACCAAACCTTATCAAACACCAACATTTTCAAGTGATCATTCGCTCCACTCTTCATCAGGGTAACACTATTGAAAAGTAATTATATTTAAGACACGAATTTAAGATACAAAACTTATAAACTTGAGTTCTAAATAATTAATCAATAAGCGTTTAAAAGTACACAAGAGAGATAATGTCGAGAAAAAGCCGTATTAGCAGCAAGAAGTTGTAAGGACAAATTTTTTAATTAATTGACCGTTCTTTTTTCAAGATCTGAATTGGCAGGCTTTACCTATAAACTTCACCTTTTACTTTACAAAAGCAGTTGGTGGTATGGGTTTCTAGTACAAATTGGAAAATAGTATTTGGGAACTAGTAAATAGGTAATTCTAGAAGTAAATCTCTATAAACCTTCCCGATAAACTACGTAAATACGATAAGTATTTTGGCTAATCCGTAATATTTTAAAATTTGCTTTGTGCCAACAAACTGAATTGCTTGCATACTGTTTCTGTAATATTCATTTCAGCAATTCCATAATTCATTATTTCGGTAGAGAGTATTTTGCATCGATATTAATTACAACAGCCTAGTCGAAATAACCTAGAATTGTATCTGTTACGTGCTCAAACAATGCATACCCGCTCTTTTATTGATAGAGCAGTCCGAACTAAACGACTATTTTGCATTATTAATCTGACTATTCAATTTTATATATGTACTCCAAATATTGGACGTGCACTGCAGGATAAACTGCAATTATCGTATATTTACGTGCATAACCTGTATAAATTTCGTAGACAGATGCGAGTCAAATTTTGTACCATGTTCAAACGTATTTTACATTTCTAGGGGTCATCAACGCTGTTAGAGCGTATTAAACTTGTTTAGCAATGCTGTTTTCTGTGTTCTTGTCAGATACGTCAATCATATGATTTTTATTTTACAGGCGTAAATGAATTATGCAAACGCCAAGTAAACAAAAGTGGGATCCGAACGAATGTTAGTGGTTTTTAATTTTTTAGGGGGTGATTCGTCTTCTTTACGAAGCACTTGTCAATTTCGTTGTCACCTACAATGCATCAAGGTGACGGTTGCCGAATACGTGACTGAAATTAATATTAAATTCAGAAAATCAGGACGGCAGAAAGTAATTTCTTAAATAAACAGAAATATTTTGTTTGTGCTTGATAATGGTTGATTATAATTAAAAATAAGCAATTAATTTGAAAATAAATGCAAAAACACGATCTTATCGATCATTATCAGTAAAATAGTGTGTGGATATTTTGTTAAAAGTTGCAAGAGGAAATGTAAGAAATAAAAGTAGTAATTAATAGTAAGAAAAGAGAAAGATGAATATATGTGAAGTTTCTGTCTACTAGATTGACATAACATTATTTCAGAAATTCTTAAAAATACATTAAAATGATTTCAGAATGATCTACTTTTTACATTTAAGCCAAATGCCAGCACATATCTTTTTTGCAGTAAGGAGAGTTCTCTCCCAATATGCAAACTTACTCTCTTAATATATATCCGAAAAGCATTGTAGTTTAAACAAGAGAAATATTTAAACACATTAGAAAAGATTAGAGGCCAAAAGAATTACTGCATCGACAGGTATCTATCTAATACGCTGGCGAAAGATAACTCCTTCCCTGGGCAACTTAAATAAAAAGCTTTCAAATAAAATATATTCGGAAACAAGTTCTGCATAAAATAAAATTACATTTTAGTATGAAGTTCAGTTAGAACTTCAGTAACAAAATTTTGTTTTTTACTTTTAAATGAAACGTCCAGTATATGGCTCTATTCAATTCATGTCAGTTTTCTAAATTATCCTTATTAGCTCAGTTTTTGAGGTAATTTTTTGAGATTGAGATTGTTGGTATTTCTGAAAAATGTTCTTCTGGTCGATACCTTAAACATCTTACATGCCACAGCTGTGATTCAAATTTTATTCGATTGAGTATTTTCTGGAGTTCTGGCAGTACATTTGTCGACATAGTTGTATAAACTATATTCCACTAGCTGGCCATTGAAATAGTTGTCATGTTTTTGAGCAGTGAAGAAAGTTACTGAAAGTTGTATAAAAAATTATATAATTTCGCTGAACAGAAATGTTTTCGAAAAAGCGTTCGAAAATGTTCAACAGAATACAAGGAACCATATTAGAGTTTATATAAAGGAAAATGAAGTTTGTGTAATATGACGCATTAAATATGAAATATTGTAACCCTTTATTATTCTTTGTTCCACTACTTTTTATAAAATAAGTGTCTCATCAACGACTGTCTTATTCAACTCGTTACTGTCGTCAACTGTTTTCAACTAAAGGTTTCTAATATTTCCTGGCAAGATTTCATGCATTCATTTGCTAAAGAAAGATGCATTTTTGATAGAGAGAAAGAGACTTTTGGAAAAGATTTTGGAAAAAAACGGGTGTTCTGTTTAAAATAAACTAAAGTAGCGTTAATGAAACTTAGCAAAGATTTTGATGACCGTCTTGTGGAGTTTAATTTGTACAAAACATTGTTCGACGCAATGCTGAAAATTCCAAGAAGTACCAAGTGTTATCACTCTGGCATGCAGGACATTTTAAATATCTAACACTTCATAAAATTCTTAAATAATTTCATTTATCTCAAAAACTGAGCGAAACAGGTGTAGGAATAAAGAAAAGGTATTCAAAAGCGCTGAAATATATAGGATGTTCAATTTAAGAGACCATACTTGTATTGTGCACAGCGGAAACTGCAAAACAATCCTGTATGCTTGAATTTAATTGTATGGTAATTTGTCTTCCAAAGATTTTTATTTGTTTTCTCTGAGTCGTTAAGCGAGGAGATTATGCTCTACCTGAAGATGCTGTATACGAATTTCAAAATCAACCTTAACATTTAATTCACTAGAAAGCGGTTACTTTCTCTAGTATCCAATCGCGCATCATGGATCAGGTTGTTTCGCGATAAACTGACTTACCCTGCTTTGCGCTGGACATCCCCCTCTATTCATTCGAAAAGGGCCAAGGCAAATTGTTTGCGAGGCCGGCTCTCGACCTGTGAATCTAGCATAGAATCTGAATAAATTTGAGTCATAAACAAAATATGACTTCAGGGTGACCACAAATCCTGAACTGTCAATTAATCCGTGTGGGAAGTAGAGTAGGCGCCACTCTTTACTCTTTAAGAAAATATTACGAGAAAAGTCCATGGCATGACAAAATATGTGAAGGTCAATGACGAGAATGTGCAACGCTACGATAGTCGGAAATTAAAAATATTCAATACTGTTTTAGCATGGCGTTGATCCAAAAATCCATACATTGTTACTTTTTTTACAGAATTAATTGGTTCCAAAAAGCATTTCGTAATCCGGAATTTCTTAACCGGAATTACATTTTCTTATAAGAAATAAAGGTAATGCAAATAATCTCTCGCAACCAACCAATAATCATGCATTTTAAATATTAAGATAATGTCAAATGAGAAATCAATAAAGAGTTATATAACTGAAATTAAAAGGAAATAACTTCACTTATACTTTTTTGGTGTATGATGTGGATGGGAGATGATGAGGGTAAAATGACCCTTTCATTTAAATTGCAAATTGAGTCGACAAGTAATGGATTGTTTTACAGTAACTGCAGGACTTTTGACATTGTTCTTGGAAAAAGATTTCCCAAAAAATAAGAATAATTAATTAACTATGGACTCAAGATAGATACAAAGCCGTGGAATAGGAGGAGGCTGTCCGCAAAATGATCATATTACGTTGTATATACTATCTCTCCCTAGAGTGTACGAAAATCCTATCGAATCTCTAAAAGTTGTAATCCGAATTTTTTGTTTCAAAACCCGGAAATTTCGTAGCAAGACAGTATTGTAAACCGACGTACCACCGTATCTCTAAATTCATCTTCGTTTTCCAAATGAAATATTTTTAGTGTTGCATATATAAATGATTTTTAACATTTTTGTTGTACGTATCTTCTAGCATTGTTTTTTTTTAATTTTTAGTTGGCAAATTCTATACAGTAATACATATATAGAATTTGGCAATATATATAGTATGACAGAGCAATTTTCCAGCTTTTAAAAAACTTACCTTAAAGGCTACGCTATCTACCTACGTACATATGTAAATGCTATCCCTGACGGGCTTCTATTTCAATTTGACGAAACGTAAATAAATCAAATTTAATTCTGATAAATATTTTACCACATATGCTTACGTATGTAGTGCAAGAAATAAAAATTTTAATGGAAGTAGATTTATTTTCCATCCTATTAATTCTATTAAGCACAGGTGCATACATTGGCGTTGACATCAAAACGCAATACTTCAGTTTGTATTATAAGTACGTATTTTGAAACTAAATGAATTATAAACTATTTCAAGGTCGAACAGTTTTACTGTGATAACCGTTTACTGCCAAAATCTTTTTTTTTAAACAACTTTGAAACCATATACATACATGCTAGACATACAGGGATGCATATCGCTTGTGTCGGCAATTGTGTCGTGTTGCGTGTTTGTGGATATTTGGGATGTAGGTGACATGACAGAGGTCCAACATAGCAAATTGCGACCGTGATTGGTGTAATTGCTGATGCGTACATGGCTGGCGTTCGACCAGACAACATACACGTTACATCGATACAATGCGTTAGTTCCATTGCCGCTGCAGATACGGGTTTTTGCATTTGTCCAGTATGCATATATGGAGTGTAGGCGTACGTGTGCGAATCCGACCTTTAATTGCATTACTGTTACACGGGAATAACAAAAAACATGAGTCGCCAAACGCCAGATCGACAATTGAACGTGATAACCGCTAAACATTCGCGTAAAATGGAAGAAGCGCTGCAGGTTATTAGATGTGAAGAGGAAATGTGTGCGCTATTAATGCATGCACAGGTTGAAGTATACAAACCGTGAAAAAATGGTGGGAAGTTTTGATATTTAACATAGAAATGCGTTCTATGGCTTAACATTTTTGTTAAGTTATACTTGTATGAATTATGACTACCTCCTCTTACATCTAAATCATGCTTTCTGTTAAGATTATGGTTCTTACAAAGTGAATAAAAGAGATTTAACAAAATTCTTTAATTGAACATCAACTGTGATGAGTTTTCTTTTTGCCTACAATTCCCAAAAAACATAATGATGGATGAATTACAAAATGGAAATCTGAACTTACTAAAACTTACTCCTAGTTTTTTGCTTTCTTTGCTGATTTTTGTTTAAAGTTTCATTGTGCGGCCTGGATTTTTTAAGGCGGTGTAGTGGATGCTTATTTTTGCGATGAAATGTTTCTATAGAGTATAGCGCTAGCTTCGAACCCAAATAGTGCGATATTTAAAAAGAAATTAAATATTGCAGCAATAGTTTACTTAAAAGCAGTCATTTTATTACAAGTATCTTAGCCAAGATTGCAGATAAGGTAGTAGATCTCCAAATAAGGGAGTTCTTAGAATTACATTCTAGTTTAAAGCCCCAGCAGTCTAGATTCCGACTCGGTTTCTGCTGTTCGACTGCTTTAGTGGCCATTGTGGATGATAATCTCTCCAACGTTGACGAGGGTACTGACTATTGTCTCGACTATTCCAAGACTTTTGGTACAGTTTGGCAGAAAACAGTTCAAAGTCAGGTACTGCACACGAAGTGCAGTACCTGACTTTGCTTAGAATGAATCAAAGGATTTGTTTCCGAAACCTCTAAAGCTTTTATTGAACTTTATTAAACAATTACCCACTTCCATTAGTAAAGTCAGTAAAAACTTTGGGTGTTGAACTGGTTGATAATCTGAGATTTAAGGAACATGTTACCTCGTTGCTTAGGGTTGTAAAACTCTCTTTCTCATTTTGCTTATTGTGACGGTGTGTATGGCCCACGTTTAGACGAATACAGAAAATGCACAATGCTTGTCTTCCAGTCATCCAACTTTACATACTTTAAAATACAGTAAGTTGTTGAATATAGCGCATCGCAGATTGTCGCATTTTGCAGTCCTTTTACATAACATTATTTTTCAATTTCTTTAAATTAATTTTGTAATTTTTAAAGTTCGCCCTTATTGGTTTTCAGCATCGTTAACGATATCTTGTACAGTGTAAAAAATGTATATAATAAGAACATTTTCACCTCAATTTTTTTTATTTCAAAACATCTTTTGTTAAAGCAACAAAAAGAAACTATTCTATTACCTAATAAATTTATTACAACGATGAACTATGAATGAAAGTATGTGTTCATCGATATAATAGACAGCCCCATATTAGAATGATGAGCTCGTTCGTTGGACCCGTCCAACGAACCTTTTATATTGTATTTATGTAGCTTCTTTGTTCAGTGCAGTGAGGTCCTAAAATTTCACCCTGCATAAACTGACCTTTGAACGATAGAGGCTACCATATATTGACTTCTATATTTAGTCAACTAATTTTTGGAAATATTGGCAGTTCAACTACCCTTCCGGTGTTGCCGAAAGTGACATTCACTTTCTTATTTCAAATAGAATACTCCGTATATGTTTACGTTTTTAGAAGAAGAAATGAAAGGCAAATCCAACGATGTCTCATAGGTTACACTTTACCTTAAGAAATATTACCATATGCAGCAACAACCGTTTTGGTTGTTATGCAATTGCCAAATTGTAAATTCCTGATATTTCTAATTGCGAGTAGAAACAAGAGGATATTTTTATAGAGCAGTTACTATGTTGTTTAAAATATAAAAGAACCCTGTAGCGACGACACTAGAGAATCTATAAGCTACACTATTTGTATGCGGGTATCATCGCTCTTATCGACTATCGCAAGGATTTGTGATATTAAGTAGGGTATCAAAGAGGAAGAGAATAGGATTTAAAAGGAAACACTAACACACTTCACACTTTAATATGAGCAAGTCAAAATTATTTTGTAATTGGAACCTCCAAAATGATAAATAGGACATGTGACTGTTATTTAATTTTATGTTTAGAAAGTGTCTCAATGTGCATGTCAATGGCAAAAATTTGCCAAATTCTTCTGTTCTAGAAACCATGTATATCATTTCGGAGGCTTAACAAAAATGAAAAAAGCTAAATTGTGACAAATCACAATTTAGCAACAGTTTCATGTGTTTCTCCAATAAAGCTTTCGCTTATAGAGACAATAGTACTATGCAGTAATTAAAAACTAATTGCTTTTTCATTCGATTTCAGCTTCACTGTGTTTTGCATATGCATGTAATTTGTAGGTAGGTGGCGCTGTTCGGTCATCGATATAATTGAATAGACATATCGTACGTCCGTCCGAAGTTCACGCTCCAACAGACAACTTTTTGTCTGCCGTCGCATACAAACGGGCAAACGAACGAACGAACGGACCACCGATGCAACGCTAGCTGACGCCGATGCCGTCGCCGTGTCGCGCGTTAGCACTCGGAAAAGCGAATGCCGGGACAGGGGTACCTCGAATTTACCTACACACTGCAAAACATTCATCCATTTAGCAAACTGCGTGCACATCACATGCATGACAATGCGGAATTATAAATTACATTTGAATTAAACTATGTAATTGCGAAACAGGCGAGCACATTCATTACCCCTAGTCCGGCCTCGACTGCGACCAGTGTGACGCTACCATGTCTGTGTTGTTCCACAACGTGTTTGCCCGATGCCGTTATCTACCTATAGGTGGAATTACAGGGATGGAGTTATAGTCCAAATCTGGCGCCCAATAAAAAGTAAAAGTACAAAACTCGGAAAATATTCTACATCTTTATAGTAATTGTTATATGTTCATGTATTGCTTGCGGAATGAACGATTAAGCTGCGGTAGCTTCATTATATCTCCTATATTTTATAACGCTTAGTTTTCTAATTAATTTCTGTTTTCTGGAGAATACTGAGTATTTCCATAATTTTGTTTTCGAAATTGAGAGGGAATTGATCTATGGACCGATTGTCAACTAAATCTGATTTAATAGCTACATATGAAAAGAAGACTTTATCATAGCCGTTCGTGATTAGATTAGATTACCATTGAGATGATCCCTGACCCATCCCACTGCGACTTTTTCAGATCTATTGTGGTTCCTCTATCATTAGATCAATTATCTTAACATTACCTTTTTCACCGGTAGCCCTCCGCTCGCTTATTAGATATGAAAATATACCTAACTCTGATGTGCGGCCTAAATTACCTATTACGGGTCCAAAAGAATACTTCACAATAAATACACTGTCCGTAATAAATTTCCTATTAAAGGCAATCATCGCCTTCTACTAACTCTTCACTTAGCATCGGAAGGAAAGGAGAGTTAGTCTTCTTTCCTTCCGATGCTTGATCGGGGGCATCAAAGCCCGATGTCCTCGAAGCTCGTTGACACCGGTCACCAATCGAAGAATAATTACTTACAAAAATATAGACAATGTAAAGCAAAGCACCGGAAATCCATTTAACGTCTGCTACAAAAAAATAATAGCAACGCATTCATTCTCGACAATCATACAAGGAGCAGTATCATTTAATGTTCCCACAACATTCCCTCAACATGTTCTTTTCTCACTTACATGCATGGCTATTAAATCAGTTTTGATTGACAACCGGTATAACTGTATATGTACAGTTAACGAGTAATCAAGTTACTTTTTGGGTCCCTTCTTCCAGCTGCCATTTCATCTTGAATTCCTACGACGACTAAAATGCTGCATATAGTAAAATGTAGCAATTTATAAAACTTAGACCTGGCCTTTGACTTGGTTAGAGAAGTTTTGTTGCATTCAATGATCCTAGAACGCGTCTAGACCTACCTTCCTGTTATTAAAGTAACCGGGAAAATAGCAAATTGTATTGAGTAGTTGAGAACAACGCTATGGTTTACAAATGCTTTAGGTCTTTCCGACGTAATAACATTTTAAATAAATACTCCCTTAAATGAATGAAGTTACGATGTAAAGGAAGTACGTGTTGTATAATAATTGTATTTCAATTATATTCTAAATTTGGAGATTAGTAACCAGTCTCTTTTCCAGATTAACAGCAACAGGATCTTCTATTCTTTTTTCTACTCTTTAGGAGAATATTGCCCTCGCTCTAAGTTCAATTTTTGTTGTTTTATTTAAGCCTGAGGCTCGAATTTAGAACTCCGAGATGGGTATCTGGGCGTATTAGGTATTACATTAACATTAATGATGAAAATATAAACAGTTCTCCAATTGGGAAAGAATTAAGTCTTCGTTGCGACATCAGTTGGTGAATAACCACCACTATCAGGGTCTAGTCCTAAGGAAACATTTAGACCATGTGTTTGGGTTGGAAAAACCCACGTTTTTTGTTACTACTTCACATAATTCTATAAAATGCAGATATACAGGAAGGATAATATAATTCACTAAACCTGATTAGCTGTGCTAGAATTATTTGAATTGGTGTAATACGGAATGACAGTATTTTAGTGAATATTACTCTTTAACGATGGCGACACAGCTTTCTATAATTACCTGAATTTTTAATACAAAATAACATTATTGTAATTGTCTTTGTAGGATTTCTTTTCGTGTAACCATAAGGAAATGCGGTATAAAACTCGCGTTTTTACGTGTTTGTAATTATTTGACCTGAAGTCGGCCCTGCTAAAATTAATAGAATTCGCTGAACTGGAGAATTTCTATCCCCTGCCTTTGTTGTACGCGTTTTGTCCTCTCGCATGTAATTCAAAAACCTTCGCGCCTGTTTCGGCTGTACGTACATTGCGCGTCCAATACTAGAGGAACGGTCTACAACCATCGACGATGGTATATCATTCCCCACAGCGCAGCGTAGCGTACGCTACGGCTGTGCTTTCGTTTAGACGCACCACTACGCTTGCATCTGTATGCGTGCTTGTACGTGTTTAAACCGTACGAGACCGACGACAACCAACCAATGTCGGAGCGGATTTGTCCATGACTTGTATTGTTGTTTGGAAATTATACGTATTAAAAATAACGAAATTTATTGCTGGATCGTGCGCGCCTGTACAATCACGTCGTAGTAACCCGTTCACGTATGCATGCATGTGTATGTAGGTTTGGCTCTGTGATATGTGCGTGTAGTGTTGGAACGACACCGGAACCACGGTTCTCTTTATTTAGGTCAGCGCGTCTATTTATTTCCTCCAGATTGATCGAATTACTTGATGGGATCCTATCTCGAAAGAAAGAAGTTGTGGCATTTATATGACGATTACGATTACCAAATCGTACATCAGGAACAGTATATATAAAAAGAAAAACGGAAAGATTTGTGTTGATGGTAACGATGTAGTGAATCGTAACTCGAATACGTCTTATCTCATCGTAAATAATATCGTAATCTCAACATTTATATTATAATTCATTGAATATTTATACAGCGTCACATAAAATACGGAACGAACAATCCAAACTTTTCTTATAAAATAATGAAGAGTAGTAATTTTTCGGTTTTGATATGTTACTCATTCTTTTTTACGTAAATTAGGCCGCCAATTTTGTTATAACCGTTTTGTCCAAGAGAAAACACATCTGTTAGCCCCTATAATAACAAAATGTCTTCCAGTAATTCACAAAATTGTAATTTAAAATATCAAGTGAGAGCACTGCTTAATTTTAGCCCTAGCCCCACACTTAAGTAGTTCCTTTCCTAAAAAAATCAGGATATCTTATCTAGTGATGCCTAAAAGAACTTTTAGGAATCGAATACTTGGTTCTCAAATACTTCAACCGAAAACCCAGTATCTAAAAAAAAACTTGTTTTTATTATTGTTATTTATTTATTAATGAATATGACATAGTTATCTACATCTGCATTCATGTTCAGGGATGGACGCGTCAGAGAACTAATAGAGCAATCCATAGCAATACTGAGAAGTGTAGAGGTTGGCATTTATGTAGGCCCACTACCTAGCCAGGTCCGACACATTTGTTAAGGCTGTTCTACACTTGCCTGCACAAATCAGGTCACCGTAGACAAGACGCAAACCACAGTTTTCAACTCCAATTTCACCAAGCAGTACTACGGAAATCACCATCATCTACGAATCGACTTTTCCTAACTTTCTTCCATAGACAGTTCTCAGAAAATTAATTTTCTTCTTTACCATTTCTCAGTTCGCCGCTAAATCTATCACTTTTTACTTTTGGACCAAAACAACATAAGTCTCATTTCTTTTGATTCCAGTCACTATATTCCACCTCCATTCACATTCCATTTCACCTGTACTTGGTTCAATCAGCTCAATGAGCTCCGTTAAAAATTTACGTGAACATTGACGAACATCTGCCATAGTTGCACAGTAAACAATTGATTGAGAAAACAATTTAAATAAAAATTAGCTCAACGATCAGTGTTGATGCACTAAAATAAATGCAAACTGTCGTTGTGTGTGGGCCGTGGTTTAATTCGGTCCGCCGCTTCGCTCGACACTTCACTGGCATTGTCGGCTCTCCAGGCTCGTTTAGTCGGATAGACTTGTTTAGGCTGACAAGATTGTGAAATCTGTTCGATAATACTAAGAATTCAATCTGTAAAAAAAGAAATTTCGTTTACATATATTACACGATTCATCACTATAATAAAATAATTTCAATTACCATATTATTATTTCTGTAAGTGTAACAAGCAAGACATTTTTCCTTCTTTGTTGTTGATAACACCGCTTTCGTTTAACGAATTACATTTTTCCGTATAAAATTATTCACAATCTATTTATGATTTCTGAAACATTGTTTTTATTGAAAATGTTAAAACATTAAAATATTAATCTATAAACTTTTGCAACTGGTACGACCATATGTCTTACGTTATTCTTTAGAAATATTTTTGGGCGTGAGGTCATGAATGTACAGAATCCGGCAGTCAGTATCGGTGATTTCTAGTTGGCTGAAGATTTAAAACTAACCGCTGGCTATACGTTAGTTATAAGAGGTTGAGAAGTTTTTACAAACACAAAGCATAGTACAGACGCAAAGACTTTTTAGGCGTGAATTTCAATTTCTTGAACACGGGAAAATACAAATTGGGTTAATCGTTTTCATGTAGACGGCAATGCTGCATCGAGGTTCCCAGGATCTGTTCGTACGCTAAGGACGCCGGCAATTATTGGGAGAATACGACATACAGTTGAACAAACTCCCACCGCTCGTGCATTTGCTCTGCAAATGCACGAGAGAATGCACGAAAAAAGTTTTCCTCGAATATTAAAAAATAATCTACAATTTCACCTTTACGAAATTTAAGTAATTCAGTAACCGAAGGAAGAGGACAAAGCCGCTCGGATTCAATGATAATACAAAAATTCTGAGCAAGTTGATAATGAGCGATGGGCTCATCTTCATCTAGATAGCTACGTTAATAAGCAGATATTGAGTTGCCAATCATATGCAGTTGCACGAGAAGCCATTGCATATCATAAAATTCGGTGTATCGGGTATAATTGGGCTGTGGTTCTTTCAGCGAGATAACTAAACACTTAAGATTAATTCAGACCGATACGTGATACGTAAAATTATTATATTTAAATGTACTGAGAGGCATGTTTCCCTGTTGATTAATTTCCTACCCTCAGTGCTCCAGATTTCCTCCTATGGAGTTTTCTAAAAGAAAAGGATTACAAACATCATCTACGCACACTACAGAAACTTATAAATTATCGGACCTTATTTATTACATAGAGTAACGGAAAACTTCAATGGGATGTGTCAAGAATGTTTAATTAATAAAATGCATTATTTAAGCAACAAAATGCCCTTTGTACAGTTTGTCGTGTAGCGTCCATAACTACGTACTATGGTACTGTTTGCCAGACCTTGCATATCTAACATACATATTATTAACAGGCTTGTGGAACCGAAACGGTTGCCATACTTATTCTAAAAAAGCTCCTTCCAGCCTGAGTTTGGAATATTTCTGTTCACTCCGGGCACATGGTTCCAAATCCGAAAAACGTGATGAAAATACGGTACCGTTCATTAATTTAACATTTTTTTGGGTTTTTGAGGTCGCTGATTACGAATCTAAAACGCCAAAAACTGTAAAACTCCAAAAATGCAATAGATATGACAAGAAAAACATAAAAAAATTTCTATTCACAATTTTTAGTAATAATATTGAAACAAAACAAATGTATACAAAAAATTAAGAGGTAATTGATCACTGATCACCGTTAATTTTCGTTAATCGCAAAATACTGCTATTAGGGTGCAAATAAAGTGCATTTGTAGGCGGATGAAATGCGCATTAGAAGACTAGATACGTATACGGGGATCAAATGCTACTAGTGATTGTAAAAACACATCTTCCTGCTCTCTTTCTGGAAAAATCTGCCCGAAATCGTTTTATATATTTGTATGTATTTTTTGTGCAGACGATTGATTCTGCATGCGTACACTACACTACTACTACTACATGTTCCCTACGAACGTGATATCTAAATCAAAAAAATCTTATACTTGGAGCATAATCTAATTAGGTAGAACTTTTAGGTACCGTATATAAGTGGTCACAGTCGTCAGTAGCATATTTTTATCAAATTTGCCTTTGTTTGGGAAAATTATCAATGGGAACCAAATAAACCATTTGAGATGCTTGAGTTCTGTCATCGTTTGTGGCGTTATTGATATGTCTATGTATACATTTTGTATTATCAAAAACATTGAATCATCCAAAAAGTATCTGCGTCATATTCAAAAGTAGTCAAAACCTTAGTTGAGTGTAGGCTTTCACGACCGTAATCCATAGTAGAAATGTCTTTCTGGTGATGTCGTGTAGTTAATATTTAACTTGACGTTTCGCTGACTATCCTGTCAGCTTCTTCAGAAGATTTCTAAAGACTGTCTTTAGAAATCTTCTGAAGAAGCTGATGGGATAGTCAGCGAAACGTCAAGTTAAATATCAACTACACGACATCACCCGAAAGACATTTCTACTATAGTCAAAACCTTATTCAGTAGCTGCAAGTACTACGCCTCGCAGTAGTTTATCACTGGATTTCAACATTTTGCAAATAAACTGCTAACATACGTGCATTATTAGCGCAATAAAGTAATTTTCCATTAAAATAACATCACGGCGTAATATCGAATGATGGCGTTAAAGGTAACTTCTTTGCTATAAATATCAGCTTTGTTGTATGTACCGAACGCAAATGTTAAAACAAACGTTATCTTTTCTTGCGATAAGAAACACCGCTTCTGAAAAAAATATTTATTTTTACGTGACATGAATTTCAAAATACAGGCACATGTAATTCACAATCGCACGACGACTGGACGACTGGAATTAAGAAAACGTTAAATGTGAGGAGATATAATACATTACACATAAACGTGCTATCTTTATTGGTAGCGGCGGCCGATTAACCTATGACATCTTTTGACGTAAACTAGGTGCCACATCTCCTATGTTTTCCTTCAATCTAACTAACACAAAGGTGCTACACAACCGCTGCCGAGCAAGAGGTTATCTCCGGCCTTCGATAGACGTTTTTAATTCGTATTTAGGTCACATAAAGCTAACGTGGCAACGCACACACAAATAGCTTCTGTTCTCCGTAAAACACGTCGTGATGAAATTAAAATAAAGAATGTTGAAATACCTAGAATACAAATTTTCGCAATTGATTGAAAAGGAGAATTTCGTTTGTGTATGCCAAATAAAAAGATGTTAATCCCCCTATGATGAAAAGTAACTATTTCTGTGAATTCAAAAGATCTAAAAACAAAATGTGCGGTTTTGCAGATAGTCCATATTGTTAAAATAAAATAAAAAAATCAGCTTTTATTCCTTACAACAGTTATTTACACTGGAACTGATAGTAATATCAACTATAATCTAAGGTAACGCAAAATCCCAACGTAATAATCTTTAAGAAAGAATATTCAGTGCTTAATGGAATTTAAACAAATCGTCGGTCATGTTGTAAAACGAAATATTGACCTATATATAAAATGAATTGATTATTAGTGAAACATGGAAAGAAGACATAGAAAATGAATTAGAAAGTATAAAAAATGGGGAAGGTAAAGGAAATTGAAAAACAAAAAAAAGAATAGGGAAAATTGATGGTAAAATTCAAAATCTGGGATCAACATCAAAGCAATTCTGATTTCAATGAAACTATAAAGACTGAAAAAGTACCTTTATATAAGAACAACACGGTTTCTTGGGAGGCTGAATCGCCCGATTTCAAAGTAGAGCTCTCTAAAAATTGCTGCGATTTTTAAGTTTTTGTGCGTATCGCGGAAACTACAACAGATAATTTTGTTTAGAACATAATTTGAAGTGTATTACATAGTCGCAAGGATTATGCAAATTATTTTCGGCCAAAAATATTTTTGGGGGGTGCAGGATGACCTTTATCCTTTGGGCCGTCGCCACACGTATATAAAAGGCTGCACACCACTGTCTTTTCCTAACCAGGCTCGGTTGAAGGAACTTATTTTATCCTATAAGAACAATATAAGTACACAGGTGCCTCGAAAAGATAATACCTATATGATTTATTAATTACATGGGGGTCATGCAAGTACTTTTCTGAGACACTATAAGTGTTAACACCTTTTTGAGGCATCTGTACTGAACTTATCAAATTGAAAATGAAAGAGTGCTTACGTAAATAAAACCTCTACGTGTTTTATAAATCTTTGAACACTTCGGTCGATCTCGTTAGCTTATTATTGGAATACCTTTCCCAAAACTTTTTCCTCAATGTCAGAATGAGTTTTTCCGTTTTTGTAATCTTATTTGTCCTTCTGAAGAACACTAGCATTATCTTGACGTACGATGGAGGTATTCTACTACAAAAATTACCAAGTTAAAGAAATTAACATTTTGTATTGTGAATATATACTTTTGAATTTGGGGGCTACTACGTCGGAGTACTCAGTCACTGTGTTGTAGCTTATGTCAGTGTACAATTGTGAATTGGAAAATGTATACTAAAGCTGCTTTTCATTTCTTAACTGTACCGTATCGTTCTTCAGATTACTCTACTGAACCGTACCTACGGTGAGCTAAAAGGGACGTGCATTTATTGCTTTGCCCACTGACAAATATAATTCTAACCAAACTTTCCATATTGAGAAACGTAAACAAAATGAAGTTCATCGTAAATAAGACCGGCATGTAATGTAAATCATATTTCGGATTATAAATACGGGATAACCTGAAACCCATCCTCGGGGAGTGTAATTGTCGAGAGTATCAATAATCCTATGTTTTGCACATGCCTTAACAGAACAATACGGAACGTACATATATAAATATCAGCTAGAGACAGGAAAGGAAAGGGGATTTCAAAAAAGTACGGTTTGGAACTGTCCGTTATTTTTTAATGGAACGCGCATCTTTAAGATTTGTACCTACAGTATTTGGGATCAAATGGAAAGCAGCTTAAACATATAAGATACTAGTTATGAAAAAGTTATGAATAACTAATATAAGATATTAGTTATGAAAAACATGTTTCATGCAAATTGTCAAATGAAGGTGAAGCTTCGTTATAATATATAGTTTTTAATTACATTAATTAGCAATGACACCAGGAACAAAAAAATAATTGTATGCAATACTTACTAGATTCGCTCAGCCCGAGCTTATGAAATTCTCTTTAAGGAAGCTGCCCGTGCTAATAATAATGGCACATACAATACATCTACATTAATATGGAATGTGATAGTAAAACATTTATTTACTTGTTTGAGTAGCTTTCGAGAACACCAACTTAACCACAATAACAAGGTAAACACTGCATTACCACTACACCACTATGAGATGCTTCAAATAAACGTGAACCTATGGGAAGAAGGGGTAACTAATTGTCAACGTAATTTAACAGTCTTATTTTGCAATCATTTACATTTATTATATTGGCGACATTTATAAGAGTAATTCTTATTAATTAACAATTGAACAGGAAAAATAAGTCGTTCAGTACGCTAAAAGGATATCTCAAAGAACAATTTTTTTTATGAAATTGCGCTTTGTTGCAAAAATGTTGGCGATTACAGCACAACTCCAACAATCTTTTTTACATACTACTGTTGCAACATTTCCCAAGCCATTTTTCTATAAATATTTGGATATCTTCTTTGGATTTAACTCGAATTTATTCAATATTGTTATATTCATTTACACGTCAACGAACAGACCAATTACAAATCCCTCATTTTTCAATAGCTTAACAGCCAGACACATTCAGAGGTCATTTTCAAGTAATCTGTTTCAAGCTAAGGAGATTCAGATCGACCTTCCGTGCATTCTCCAATTCAAAGGTTAACCGACTACCTCGAAAATCGGATGACTGCAATCACGCCGATTTTCCTGTTTGACCGTCCCAAACTCAGGAGTATCGAGATTGTGTTAGACTCTAGCCAGTCAGTCTAATTCCATTGGAACTCCGGTCAAAAACGACTGTGGGGATTCGAAATCGAACGGGTCGCGCTGCATGCGAAAGATTGTCCTTCCGGAGGATGCGCGTAGGGAGGTACATCCGGTTACCGCTCGCCTGGTCAGCTTCCTTATCTCCGTTTCGGCTGTCGGCCAACAGATAGCCCCACCGTCCGGTCAAGCAACGTTCGGTTCTCGAAGAAGTGCGCTGATTTATGTGTGGATTTAAATCTAACTTTAATTCTTAGGATCGCAACACAAAAGTTAAAGTATTATGGCGGAATTAAAACGTAAGTTTCGGCAGAACGAGTGCAAATCGTCTAAGTTGAAAGCTCTAAAAAAGAAAAATAATTTATTTTGACTCACAAGAAATATAAGTACTTTATAAGATTATTTTTAATTCAGTAGATTTTGTTATTGCAGGTTTATCTTTATAATATTAATTTTCATTATAGTTAACGAAATAATACGATTTTTATTCTTACAGATACGGAGTATACTTTCCTCAAAATTTCCCGTTTATTCGCGTATTGTTTGTATATGTGTTATATATATATTTTTGATTTTTGCTATTTAATTCCAAATAAAGAAATGCAGAAAATAACAATCTCCAAAAAGAAATCAATTTATTCTCCGGCCTATGTTTGAACTTTGAAACTGAAAGATAGACCGTGCAAAAGCTTAGACTAGTCCCACATTGTACCGTTCAATTACTGTTTGTGTATTTACTTCTTTCAAGATTTCTCGCTTCTTTATAATTATGTTTCATCGAATATTTTTGATAGAAGTGCAAGTGAGTGTATACGAGGGCGGCCTAAACAGTAAAGTAACTAACATAGCGGAAAATGTCTTTTTCTAGTTTTTTATCTTTATTTTTCTTCTTCACTTTAAGCTCGATCAACGTCAAAATAATCGTTTGTTTCTGCAGTTATCTCTTCATGTGATGAAGATCTTTTATTACAAAGTCAATTTTCCATATTCAGAAACAAAGAAAAGGTGAAATTGCAATTGTCGATAAGTGGGCCGGTGGATTCTCGTGATAGAACAACACTTTTCTATAGCCAAATGCGGTCATTTTTTCTCTAATTTTTCATGCAACTGGTCCAATAGCGACGCGTAGTGATGTGTAGCGACGCGCTGTGATCGTTTTGTTCTTTTTGGAATAATCTATAAACATAACACCACGAGCATCCCAAAATACAGTGGCCATAACCTTGGTTGCTGATGGAACGCTTTTCGCTTTCTTCGGTGCATTGCAACCGGCTTCTACCTATTCTTTTCATTGAACACGATGAAATTCCTCTTTGATCTCCTTCGATTTTTTCGCGTCAATGTGAAAGCGTTTAGTAACTGCACGAAATTCTTTTTTGTCAATACTCGCGCTACTGCCATACTCGTTTATTCAAACAACGTCTCAAACCTTAACAGCTGAATTATAAATGATTATAAATCTGATAAACGACACGCATATGTTAATCGCGCTGTCATCTTTGTGTTACTTGCATCATTTTTTAGATCGACCTCGTATTATTTGCCGGTTTATTAATTTACTATTCATTTAGGAAATCTTAAATTGCATTTATAATTTTGCTGTTGCTTACTTCACATCCATCTTTGCGAAATCAGTTAATCTAACCCCATTATTGTGATCCTCTAATATACAATACACCTTTAGGGCAACACGTGGTGGTCCGAACAATTGCCCTAATATATAGCTGATTAGCCTGAGGTGAACCAGAACGATCGTGGGAATCACCTCCGTCCACCTGGACCCCCTTTCTGTTTTCTGTCGTCAAAGAGAGAAGGCATTACGTACGGGCACGTGGCCTATTCATTTCTATAAAAAAATCAAATACAAAGACTGATACGAGTATAGTTCTACCTACGGTGAACAAACGAAGTACGTGGGGTCTTATATAATGTATGGACGTTTTACAATGGTAGTGATTATTTTGTGTCGTGTGCCTGCCTTCTCCTATGAGGTATTTGTTTAATGTTTTTGGGCATCGTTCGACTGGGAGAATTGCAATAAAATTCAATGGGTTTTCCATAGTAAATCCTTAATGAATTTCTCGTACGTGTTATTATAAAGATTATGGTCTCCTCTTTTATCGATGTGAAGATAGTTACGCAATAATCATTTTTGTAATACGCGGTGTTTCTCATCAATCGACGTTATCTTTTAATAGTTATTATAATACATTCGGAATACCCTAAAAAGACTCCTAAAATGGTTACCAAAGCAACATATGCATGCAATTTTTCACTTGCTTAATTTAATAAAAGAAATGGTAACTTTCTTCAAAACGTTATGCTATAATTTCAACATAGAATTCTCATTTAGATACAAATAAATAATAACCTCAAAATATTTATTATTTGAGGGTAAACTGCCCCGTTGTTATACTGTATTTAAGTATTTAACATTTATAACAGAAGGAATAATTTTCAAGTTATTTTTTAAAGTAAATTAGGAATAAAATGCTACACGGTTTTGTGGTTTGCACTTCTTTATGGCACATTTTCCTTCCACGTAATTCAAAACTAACTGTTCTGATGACTGTTCATAATTCAATTTGACTTAATAATGATTTTTCTTTAAACGATTCACCTGAAATATTTTAGGAACTAAAACGAAAATAGAAATTTATAAAAACCAGCTCCTTGAGTCACGTTGCAGCCATCTATCGGACTTTTTTACTCATCGATGGGTAAAGGCATAAAGGTGAAGCGACAAAAATCCTCACATTGTAAGAGAACGATATGCGTAGATGCTACAAAAACTTAATGTTGGGACAGGAATACTATATGGCTAAATATTTAGGACCATATTCATTAGTGAAACGGTAAATGATTGGTCTGATTTAATACACTGGAAAAGAGCCTCAACCCTCTTATCATTACAAGCCTCAATCAATAGATATAGCCGTTTTGCATTAATTAGTTATCAATAAGTGTAAAACTCCATAAGGCTTTTTAAAAAATAAGGCATGAACTTGAGAACCGGCTTTATTATCCAATGGTCACCACTGGGCCAAATGGACGCCATTTTCGGCAGTTCTTGTGAATATTGGATTTTCAGCTTTGCTTGTTTGTACTAATTTTAATGTAGATCAAACTGTTATTGTTTCAGATCCTAAATATGTATTTTTTTTAAAGAAATACACGCATGTTTTCTCTGGAGAATAGGCTTTCACTTGAGGTACCACACCATAACTCACTCCATTTAACACTAGAATAGCCAGAGCCGTCACGAATAATTTAAATGTACCTATCCGTTCTAGTGTTAGAATGTTTAGGAGGGGTATTCGTAGGGTTGCAGGTAGTAAATGTGGTTCAGAGGTCAAAGCTACTCCCCCTTGCGATAAAGGTAGATGTGTCTTAGGAAATTTATTTTCACTTTAGTTTCTGAAATATTTCAAGTGAATCATTTTCAAGAATTACATTGAAATATATATCCTTAGTTGTATAAGCGCACGGTGATAAATCGGTAGGTTCAAGAGAGAAAGTCTTACCTTCTTGCCTGGGGTATAGACAAAGTAACAATACGAATACTCGTATAATTTTGTTGACGGCGCTAATGGCTTCCCTCTAGATGTATACTTTTTTAAATAATTCTATTCAAAAGCTTTTCGAAGAACGCCCAGCGCGTTGCCAATACCATTTCCTTAACTTTTTAAACAACGTAGAGCCTTACCTCTAGCACCAAAAGCTTCGGAATATTATCAGGTATTTATATAAAAGTTTTGGACAAGGAGTACATACTCGAAAAAATACTGTACATCTATAAACTGCTATTACTGTAAACATACATTCTTCTAACAATGAGGGCCTTGACCATAATACTCCTACTTTTATCTTATTTAAAGTCCAACATGGAGTATAAATCTATTGTATATCGGAATATAGAACTTTCGTAAATATTGGCTATTTCGTTCTTCTAGACATTGAGACAAATACAATATAAATTTTTGTATGTTAACTGGCTCCGGGCAATGTCGGTTCTTTATAGAGGACTCACCTATTCGAAACAGTGAGTCAAAGGTAGTTTTATGAGTGTATACTACGGCTGAAAAGGACCGGAATCGTAGCCGGCGGCCAAATGGATGCAAATCCCGGACCGGTGTGTTCACGAACCCCTTACACCGGAGAGCTCTTGTTATTTGCTTGCGTCCCCATGTGTTTATATTCCAAAGAACCATACCCATACCTAGAGGTAGCGTGACCGTATTTTGGCTATTGTATACATTTTATTCTTTCGTGAGTTATTTGTTTTAGAAAGTAAACGTTTTATTTAGATTTTCCTTCTATTATTTTATATTTATTTTGACGGAAAAGGCAAAAGAATAACGGTTTGAGTTAAGTCATAGAAAAATTTATGAAAGCTTCAAGTATGCTTACGTGGGCGTAATAATGAAAGAATAAATAAATACAAAATTCCTTGTCACATACGCACTTAAGTTTACTTTTATAATAATAAGTAAGTAAACTTAGTAGCAACTTACACTATTTGTCGCCAATGGCATAAACCCTACATTTCGGAACTGTAACGAGAGCTCTTGTTACACTATAGTTCACGGAAGTTTTCGAATTTCTATTAAGTAGCAAAGACTATCCTGTGAATGTTGATTAGAATGTTTGAACCTAATCAATATATATATTTCAAAATTCGCAGTTTTCGAGTTGTTATAGTATTGACCTGAGTTATTGATGTAGGGTGTATATGTGACTGTCCCCTTTCTTACGAAGGACGTAACGTTGTACGATATTGGGGACGTAAACATAAAACTTTCTTACGTACAGACGTAAGTGGAAGTTATATCCTTTTGTGTACTTCAGTTACCCTAGTGTGGCGTATTCATGGACAACATGATGAAACACACGTTTACAAGATTCTAACAGAACATAACTTAAAGTGAATAAAGAAAGTTTAACTTGCAGATGGATGCTACAGCCAACTGCATGCAAACGGTAATCATAAGTACAACTACAATTAGACGAAAGACCTGAAAGGTACACTGTTGGAGGTCTAGAATCAAATACGTGTATGTCTACTTGTTGACAATACACCAAAAGTAATTGCCGAGGTCATCACAATAAATTGAGTATTTTTTCTTATTTAGGTGGTGCAGAGACGTATCTAGTCTTTACAGAGGCTCCAGGAGGTGGCTTTGTCTTCAAAGCAGCTTCCTCCAAGAGAGACTTGATCTCACCTTTTAATAGTTGATTTTCCTCTATTAAATAAGCTTATTCTTCGCGCAACCCCGCATAATCTAACTTGACTTAATTGTAGAGAGTCCACATGGATCCTAACATCATGAAAGGCTCTAAATTTTCTTCGATCACACCAGCTTTACGGAGATCACTACTACCTTCAACGTTTGCAATGTCGCGATCAATTTGATTTTTTCTGGACTTCCTCGTTTTGGCAGCACAAATCTCAGTAGTTGACGCTGTAACCATCCCCAGTTCTTTCTTTAGCTTCTCCCCGACGTATATAAGTAAAGATCTTCGTATCGTAGGCTTGTACTTATGTTTAATCAAAATCTTACATTTCTCCGTTTCTTTGCCATTACCACAATGTTAATTTTATTTCATTTATGCATTACAATGATTTTAAAGATTTCCAGCTCTTATCGAAAGGGTTTCGAATATTGCCTACTTAAAAATCCGGAAATGGCAATATTGTATGCTACGAGGGAAGTTTGTCCATTACCTGGTCTCAACAAGAGATGTCATTACCACAATTCAGAGAATAGTCCTGTTAAATTTTGAAACAGGTGCATCAGTTAGTTTGTGAATGACAGCCATTGAAGGTGAACAACTTTTGTGATTTAACAATAACGGTAAAAAGTGAATTTAGAGCAGTGATTAAATATTTGTTTTAAAAAAGGAAACGAACGATGAGATAAATGTGGAACTTAGTGAAGTTTATGGGGACCTTCATCATCGGCCATAAAATATTGGACAATTGAATTTAAATGCGGCCGTACGAACACTTTTGATAAAGAACATCCTAGTCGCTTAAATCAGCTCACCACATCAGAAATGATGTGAATGATCAGGATGAAAACATTTACGATGCGGTAACGTATATTCCAAAATTGGAAGACTAATGATACTGTGGGCATCCCAACTGATCAGGTGCATAACGTTTGAACATCTCATTTAGATGTATGCAACCTTTCCACAACATAGGTGACGAGATTGCTCGCAGTTGACCATAAACACGCACGCACGTGTTAACTTCGAAGGAATATTTGAGAATGTTAAAGCGCAATCTGGATGACTTTTAGCGTCGACTCGTAACTGTTGAATCACAGCACACCGGATATCAAAGAACTGTCTAAATGTGGATTTTTCGTGTCCAAACGGTGCCAAACAAAGCCAAAGCTACTTTATCGGCCAACAAGACCATGGCCACAGTGTTTTGGGATGTACACAACACAACCTGATTACTCTGAAAGGAGCAAAACGATTAATGGCCAACTTATTCGGTCGTTTCAACAATACTGTGAAAGGAAAACGAATTCTGTTCGTTTAAGACAATGCGCGCGTCTACGCTATTAGCGTTGCAAAATTCTATGAGTTGAAATGTGAATTGCTGCCGCACCCACTATATTTGCCAGAGAATGGTAGAACCTGAATACAACTGGGTTAACAATATTAAAACTTATAAACCTGAACAAATAACCTTTAATGATTCCCAGGAAGAAGTACAAAGACTTAGCAACATTCAGGAAAGATGCCAATCGTTCGTCCATCTGATTTGCAGCAGTCCTTTTTGACAATACATCATGAAACTAACACAGAATGGATTACTGTAATTCGTCTTTTAATGTATTTTTCATAATACAAGGTTTAAGGTATTTAGAGTATCATTTATAAACCACCCTTATATCCATTGGGTTAGTTCTGCCTTGATTTCAATTTTTCGTCAACGGCATTTCAAACATGATGTCACTTGTGTTACTGCAATCTATTGACACTAAGGACTTTTCTAGTAAAATTTGCGTTTATAAGGCAAATATGAGAAACGCGGTACCCAAAAGGGCCATGTTAGGGTGTCGCCAAATCGGTGCCGTTACCTGAACGTACCTCAATGCATGCAGCTGAACAGCCAGAAACAAATAAAAAATTTATTAGATTTTCATTACTTAGGGGTACGTAAATTATTTGCAATCTTAAGTTTACTTTTTATCAGTCCACACTTAAAGAAGGCTTCTAAGCTTTCAATATAAAAGATTCGTTGACGCAGCGTTTTTACGTTTTTTTTTTATATCTGCCATTAAATTATTAACCCTTTCCGTTCTTCGTATATATATACAGCAACAACTAGTGCTCAGTTTTCCCTTCGCGCCGGAGCGGAGACAAAGGACTTGATAAATGACATCCAGTCACTCAAAATACCCGCTTTACCTGGTTGGTCGGGATATTTATACGGTAGCGTCTACGTCCCCCGTCGCAGATACAGTTACTTTTTGTCCGGTTGTTTACCGGAAAGAAAAATCCCGTTTTGATAAACCTACCGTAGTCATTAATCACAGGCCGCGGTGGGGCTGTTTTTATCTGAGCGTGACTCCAAAAGACAGCACGTGAGGTTGTGTTTGACCGCAGGGCGCTCTACCGGTGTCGTAGCCACCGCTCTATGTTTTGCGGAAAATTCACTGATAGTAGTCGCCGGTAGCTAGGACTGCGAGTGCATTGGCCTTTGAGGGCGTAACAGGGGAGAGTTCCTAGCACAATCCGAGTGCGGACCATTTCCCTTTCTAGACATGTACGAAATTTTATTTCTATATTTTTATTTCACTAAGAAAAGCCTCGTGGCTTGTTGTCTTGCACCTTAAATAGCTAGTTCTATTATATGTGTGCGACTTGGACCTATGATAGTGTATTTGCTTACTTCTTTTAACTTGATATTAAAACCTGTTTCATTAAATATACAGAGTGCGGCAACTCTCACAGCTTATCTATTCAATATAATAATAATAATCATTCTCCAAGGAATTTGCAGTGTTTTCTGAAAAATTAGATATCTCGTTTATTTGTCATTATTCTACAAGAATTTTTTAATATCGTTATGACAATAGTGTAAGTTCACTAATCAATATCAAGTATCTTTATTATATTATACAGAATGTTCAGGATGGTAGGATTAATGAGAGTATTTACAAACAGCCTCGCCAGTGGGCGGTCCCGAGACTCTACCATCAGCCTGACTAAGGGGTTAGCACAGGCTTCAGCTCTCTTCTAGGTGTTGTTGAAGAGGTATCGCAGACACTCTCGCTGCGCTGGAATTTACAAGTCCCTTTTCACGTCCTCTTTGCGAACAAACCATGGCGCGCTCGCCAAGTGGCGCAGCGTCTTATTCCTGAGTATCATCACGCTTTTTAATTGGTATTCTGCGATGGTTGACGATGCCAGTGCTCCGCATGTGAATATTCGCAAGGTAGGAGCACGCTGTTCGGTCTGATGAGCGGCATTAATTGCTGCAGAAATTGTGCACTCACCAACGCCTGTTATCTAGCACCATCGCCAGGTACTTGACCGCTGTGTCTCAAGGCAGCCAAATACCGCCGATTACAACGTTGGTTTCATAAGGCTTCCATTTATTGATGAAGTGAATTGCGACGCATTTGCTGTTATTGATGTAAATCTTCCACTTCGTGAACCAAGTTGTAAGTTGCTCGATGGTGGTTTACATCCGCTTAGTCGACATTCACTGGTCAACAACGCACTTATTCAAATCAAAAATATAGAATTGCTTCTTCCCGAGAAAGCACACTCCTATTTATCTTCAGGTCGAGTATTCGACTATTTCCCTATTCGACTATTCGAATTAATAAACAAATACATTGCAAGGGGCGCGGAGACATAAAACTGGATTTTTGTAAGGTACTATTGGACAACCCTTTTGCGCCTAGGCTTTATATCGAAGATTGTTGTGTAAGTGTAAACTTATTTTACAAGCAGTCTTTATTATGTTAAGTTATTCCCGTAATCACTTTTATAGTTTATAGTGGTTCCCTGGTTAGTATAAACGACAGCTCTTACATTCTAAATTTTATCAATTAATGTATCTTTCTAATAGTAATAATAGCATCTATTATCCAACGGTTCCAAAAACCCAATAGCGGGATTGTAGTCCTTTACTTAGTGTGGAAAAAAATTTAAAGAATGAACTCACTCAAAGTCAATGTCAATCCTTAAATGATAGAATAAGTTTCCTTAGGTAATAAAAAATTCGTAACCTTACTATTTATGATAATGTCGCGTTACAGCAGTTCTTTGCATTTATTTCGAAACCAAATTGGCAACCATGCGTTTTTGCAGATCAGCCCTCCAATTGTTGATAAGTAAATGCCAAACACGGTGAAACAAAGCATTGGCTTGCAATCAGTCAAATGTAGTAAATCCAATGCATTGCATTTCCAGTTGACTAAATTGCTGCTGTGCCTTTTTGAAGCCAAAACTTACGCAATATGAAACATTCGTGGTTAAGCTGTATATACCTACCGCCAATCAGTATAATAAGATTAATATTTAGTATGTTCTCAACAATACGCGGTTTTCACCTAAATAATTTTCTAACTTCATCGTCGAGGTAAGCGGAATTTTGAGGAGGCCTTGAGCAATACTCATTACCAAAACTAAAATAAATTAGAAGTAGGTATTATTCGGAAACTAACAGTGATTTATAACAAGCGGTTTCGCAATAAATGCTTATGCAATGCCGATAAAGCAAATGGTCACTTTTTTGAGATCCAAATATCAAAACAAAGTGAAGCGAAATTATCTTCAAATTAATAAAAGCAGTTCTTGCGTAATGCTAACCGCATCACTAAATTACCTTCGTATTAACAAAAATAGATCTTACCTAATACTAAACATATGCATTTTGCTCCATGTGCGTTAAATACGTTCCAGCCCAGAAAGTTTCACGTTTATGAAAACTAATTGCATTTTACGTGCAATAAGTTGCAACCATCATATAACATTATTTACAGAGAAGACAAAGTTTACACGTTCCAGTTTAAGTGCGACGTGCAGCAATAAATCACACTCATTTGAAGATCAAAGAGCACAATTTGCTCCGGGTGCTTACTCCTGTTGCGGAAAAACCCGAACGCAACCATTGCGTAGAGACCTGGCAATTAGAAGACATGATATGTCTATCAGGTGCTCGCAGTGTTGTAGGTGCACGTTTTACGAGGCCAAGATAATCTTTATACCGATTAAGTAGGTTAGCAGTATCTGAAACGTGTTTATTTATAGAGTGGTTCTTATAAGACGCGTATAATACTAAGGCGTGGGTCGGTTTTTAATGCCTTTCGAGAAAACTGAAAAACTGTAGGTAATGAATGAAAAAAAATGGCGAAAAAGAGAAAAAAAGCAGGAGTTCCCTAGACTCGTTGAAAGAATTGTGGCGGGCCATATCGACTGTTCGTCTGCCAAAATGCTTCTTCCTTCTCTATCTTCTCGACGCTGTTCCATATTATAAATAGTTATTCGATAGTCGCTTTTTGTACGCCCAAATAGCTGTCAGTTTTACCTTTCATTGTTTACATGTCTGGCAGGCGGAATTGTTATTTTTGCAGTCGGCGGTGGCGTCTTTTTTTTGGCGCGTTGCCTGGAGACATCCGAACACCGCGCACCAAGAAAAATGTGATCTGTCAAGGCGCTGAGGTATTTTCGGATACAGGTGTAGCATTTGACGAAATACGATTCGGCGAGAGGAAGCGACGTCTCAATTGAAGAATGATGTAGGCAATTTATTACGCATTTAGAAGATGTATAGGGATTCTCCAAGAATTTCATTATATGTAATTGGCTTAGCATTGCATTTGAGATTTTGTGCCACCTCATCAAATAAATTCTTTATACAAAGCGTACAATGTAAAACTGCTATGTTTAGCTGAAAGAACCTTGTAGAGAAGCAATCGCACAGTGAACATAAGGGAAGTTATTCGTTTTCTGATTATTAAAGTCCGTAATATATGCATTTGTATATTTGTAAAAATTTACACAAAATTTGCATTTTGTACGTTATTAACATGCTTTATAGGAATTTGGTATACTTTGCATATCAAAATCAAATAAACATTTTATATAATAAATTATAAGCTATATGTACCATTTTACTAAGGAAAATATGTGGCAAATATAAAATAAAAATTCATCAGCCACAGTTAAATTAAATCTTTTTTTATCTTATTTTCTTTTTCTTTCATCATTTTCTGAGCCTATTTTAGATATTTTTGAGATAAACGATTCTAAGAATGTGTTAATATTGTGTCCTTGCTCTGCTACTTGGACCAACCCTAACAAAACTCTAGAAGGAAGTAATTGCACTAAGACTATAAACACATTAACTCCGTGATTTATTCGTCTGTCTCTTGGAAAGTTATCTTACTGTAAACTCAGTTCATGGTAAGCTTAATAATATTAGCAAGACTGCTGAAAATAACGACTGTGCCTGGATGAATTGTACCTTATCCAGAATTGCAGATGGATGGGCAAAAATATTTTGTATAGCATTGTAAGCAACAAAAAACTTTATTTTCTCTTACTAATTTTATCCAATGCAATGGGAACATATACTAAATTCAATGGCCAAAAATCAATGCTTTCCCCAAAAAATCGTTGAGATGTGAACTAATTTAAATACTAGCGGATATGTTGGATAAACTGACACTTTCAACATTCAAACTAAAGAATATTCGAAAAACGATTTTTTCAAAAAAGAAGAAAGTACCTCAGCAATTAGTGTTTATTAAAGCCAATTTTGAATTCTATATTTCAGCTGGGAAAAACGGTTTAGGCTACTAATCGAAAGCGTTGAGATAGCAAACAAGTCCGGAAGGTCATATTTCGAAGAGTGTATTTGGAAAATCTGAGAGGGTTGAATTACTAAACGCCAATTTATAGTTTTCTTCTTCAATTCATAATCCTACGTTAATTTCATAACTATCAATCCTCACAAGTGCAAGGTGAGATTAATTTAATCCCATATCAAACTTCAAGGGATAATTAAAAGATTTCGTCTTTTCATCTGCATCAGCTACACGTCCCTTTCCATTCCGGAACTGAAATCAAGGTAGGATTGATGGGTTAACGGTGGAGACGGTAGCGAGCAGCTCGACAATAATGGAGCCGTTATAACAATGGAAATACCGCTTGTAATGTTTGCGCTGCGGCTTTACAATACCTTCACAAAACCGACGTCGCCGACGCCTTTCGCGGAGCACGCTGTTTGCGTCTAGTTTGAGCACCAGCTAAGGCAGCAGCTAGATCTTGTATGTGTACGCGGGTGCGGGGAATGCAGGTGATCCCACGTGAAATCCGCCTTAATTAGTTCACTGTCAAAACAACATAGTGCTGCCGTCAAGGGTTTCAATGCTGCTCCTACGTCACGTAGGCGAAAGACGACAATGCGACGAGCTGCTGCTGGATATTTTCTCTTATTTCCTTCATTGAATCAGGTTGGTATTTGACATGTTTTTGCTATAAACTTTTTTAGAGCATTTAATTATATCCGTAGAAAGGTCTTCATATTTTACCCTGTTCGTTACTCTACCTAAAGCATCATTTCCAGATAATGAAATCATTTTATGTTGTTAACACTATATTTCCAGTAATTCTTTTATTCTTGATTGTGTCTCTGCCGGAAATCATTACAATTTCTACTTATGTTAGAAATCGGTGTTTCAGAAGTTTGTAGTACACATGAATCATAGTTTTCTACAGCTTTTGAATTTTTCAATATACATAAATAAATCCATTAATTGCGGATACTATCTGTCTTTCTCAGAAAGTAATATTGCATTGTTGCTGAAGACTCTCTAGAAATAATATCATCATTTCCGTGTGTGTTATACAAAATAAATATGAATTAATTTAAAGTATGGACGCATGTTAGCTTTGTTTTGTTTCTTTAGGTTTCCTATTATGCAGGCTGTTCAAAGTTATCACCATACTGTTGTTAAGTTTGATATTATTACCTAAAGCTACGACGTCTGTTAAATCACCAATGTTGTAATGTTTTTTCCAATGATTTACAGTAATATTATTAGTTAGTATATTTAAGCAACTGTTACCAGCAGATATCAACAAAGTTTGCATTAGTACGCGGATATTTTTGAACAGCCTGTATATGCTGGTTGTTTCTCTGTATATAAATATAGCCAACAGCATATTTTCCTCAATTAAAAGAGAAAGTTTTTTTACATATGTAGAGCCCTAATTGGGAAGTACCACAAATTGAATTAAGTGAATTCTTATATGCAAGATATTCTATTGAAAAGATACAACTCATATCGAATTTTTGCACTGAAATGCAATGCCGACTGCAAGTGCTTTCAAAAGATTCGGAAAAAATATTAACGCACCTGATGGTGTAATTGAGGGACAATCTATATACTCTTCTAACTATCATTTCTAAGATATCACTAACATCGCAAATTCCGTGAATTAATGTTATAATATTCGATACAAGTTGCGTGGCTGGGGTACGAATTGCTTCTGTTGTATTATGTATGTTTTGAATAGTATATTTCCTCTCCCCAAATGAACAAATACTTACTAAGTTTCCACAAGATCCACTACTTTTTACATCTTTACTATTATTTGCAGTAGAGTATTTATTATATTAGGAAATCCACCTGTGATATCTAGGATGAAGGTTTCACTGATAGATTAACCAACTTATTTTCTACTCGAAATCCAGCTCTATAATCGCGAAGCTTTTAATGATGAACAGCTATCATTCAGTTATATGTACCGGTAAAGTTAATCGCAGTTGAAGCTCTGTGGAGCCGCCAGCGAACCTCTGCGAAATGGGAAAGTTATGTCGGTTCAGGTTAAACGGATTATTCGCCGTTAGTACTCCAACAGTTAGACATATATACACGGGATCGTTCGCCATGCTGTTCTATTACATATAGCAGGATAAGAGCGAAAGGAGCGTAGATAGAGAAGTGTTTATTGTATGTCGGACGAACGGGTTCGGAGGTAGAAGCTGAAAACAAATCTTCCTTGGATCTATGTAGTGCGCCGATTGCGGATTTTGTGAGATCTATTCTCCGATAATAGTTTTAGTTTACTGTTTTTTGTTGTTTCTTGCACCCGAAGCTAAAATGTTAAGCAAACAATTATTGTATATCAATTGGTGATTGAAAATGGACCCGATTAAAAGTCGTTGCAATTTTCTTTACAGTGCGAACACAATTTACAACCTTTTTGAGCTTCTCGTAAGTATTTTGTTGTCTCGTTTGTTAATAATATACAGCAGTAGAGAGATGAGGAAAGTTACAGGAGATACTTCTTATGTAGACTTAGTTCTGGACCGATATACAAAAGGGCTTTACTTTATTCAAAGTCTTGAAAATTCGCATTAACTAGTTCATAAAGTGTCGAAGAAGAAACGGACAAAATTAGTATGTTTTATTAATAAAAATAGCATGATACACTCAATATTTCTATCATTTCGCCCACTATGAGAATTGAGATAATAAAAAAGATAATAAATTGCTCCCTTTTTGATTTTGATTCAATGATGCGATCGAGTACCTATTTTCATCTCAAAAAGCCATTTCCTTCTCATTATTTCTGCAGTTCTGTAGTTTTTCTTGCTCCAAAATTTGACGACTACCGAGAGCGAATATATTGAGACGTTCTACGGATGCAGCCGTAATAGTAACTTATGGCCTCCCCCTGTAATTGGCGAAAGATATCGGGGCATGTAAAGGCATGAATTATTGTTATTGTTAATATTATGTTCCATGATGATCCTGTGGCGCAATAATATTCTTTAGTTAACATTTGTTTTAACTGCTTATCTTTACACATCTTGTAAACGTTATACTTTTTGTTTGGAAAACCTTGTGTCACCGTTCTTCTCTAGTGAACTAATAACCATGTAATTTCCGGTTAGAATTCAACTTTAATACAATATTCTTCTATCGATAAAATCTCGTAGTTGGAATCATTCATATCGTTATTAAATCACAAATTCGTACAAGTCGACTCCAAAGTAATTTCGTTTTGCTGCACATAATTATAGCTGAAAGCACTCCAAGCTGAAAAAGGTATGCCACTGCAAATAAACTATACGAACTAAACCAGACTACTTTTAAAAATTCCACCTTTACTTAACATAATGAAAGCGGCTAACTCGATTTGCTGTGCATAAAATTGCGGGAGCGGCGCTGAGCTGAACGTCCCGGCGGATGCAAAGGGAGAGGAAACAGAGGGCAGGCCGCTAATGAGAAAGAATAAGTTAGTAGGTATATTACGTCCTCGTCGCCGTCGCAAAGTAAAAGTTTGTATCCGCGGTGATGGTGAAGTGGCCTCTTCCTGCTCTACCTATCACTTACCATGCAAATTAAATAATTACAAAGTAGTAGTTAGAAGGTAGACGACACGATGATAACATTTACTCCGCGGATGATCATCAAAGCAACCAGCGCTAAATAAGGATTAGCTGGAGGCGACAGAAGTTTTATAATTATCAGTGATACCACGACGGTAGTTTGGCTGTCATGAATGTTTTATGCGTCTTTAAATAAGAAAAGGTCAAACAGGGAGGGAATATGGGAGGAGGGGAAAGGAAGCAAGACATTGATGAAAGACAAGGTTACTTTACCGAGTTGGGGCAGGACGATAAATCAACATGTTACACAACACATGATGTCGAAAGATAAGGAATGCTAGAGGAGAAGTTGTGACTTGCGTGTTTTGTTCGAAATGATAATATGTCGTCTGTACCAACATGTATTCCAGAGATGTTTAACTTTTCCTTGACAAGAATAACAAAAGTGAAAGTGGTAATTATACAATGGGCGGTTGGTTAAAAGTTCGCCGTCGGAAAATAAACTTTCACAACGTATCTTTGAATCGTCGGGAAGATCTCGGGAAAGTTTTTCGTTGAAACGACAAAATAAATAAGAAAACAAAACGTAACAATGCGATTAACATATCAATAATTAACTGGCAAAGGATAAAGATCGTGAACTTTGAAAGGCAAATTGGGAAAGACTTCGGCACGTTTTCTCCAATTGAAGAATTTCAACAGGGGAAAATATTGTGGCTTACACTAAGTAACTTTTTATAAACCCGTAGAATGTGTAAACTTACCTATTTTGTTTCAACTCCCCTGAAATAGAGAATTGCCAGAATATTCTTTGTGCTAATTGGCAAAATTCAATTGTGTACAAACTTTTTAAAATATTTATAGTTTGGAAAACGGGAAAATAAAACGAACCTTCAGATATCGGGCAGGTTGTAAAAATATTCTTACCTTGCTTTTTGGCAAAAAATGGCGGATTAAATAAAAACATCCATCAATTTTACCTCGTTCCCCTCTTCCGAGTCTTTTGTTTCCGGAAATTTTATATTCTATTTTATGAAAATAACGTTATTTTGATACTTCTTTTGTTTGTGAAAGAAGTGCTCATATGACTTCAATACTTGTGTGGCTGTTTTCTTTTGCTCTGCTTAAATTTAAATAGGAACATCGTCAAGAGAAAATTCGTAGCTTTAGGCAGAATAGGCGGTGCCCTTGCCTTCTAAAATTGTAAAGTTGTACCTACTGTGAAAATAGTAGAAATTTAACATTTTTTGGTAACATGATATTTCTGCATATACAGGCTGTTTCGTAAGTGGCGAACCGGTCGCCTACTTTGTCATTTTAAAAGATGTGTATATCACGATATTCTTAATATCCTTGTCTAAAAATAAAATAATTTAAAGCAGATTTCATATGTCTATTTCCGACAAATTTCGAGATATTTATAATTTTGTCTTTACTCGCCTAAATGTAAATATATCAATGTCATTAGAAAATCCGAAATTCGACACATCTAGGCCTGGTATCGGTACGACACTAACAAGTTAATGTTCCAACTAAAGGAGATACAGTCCAGGACAGTTAAAGTCGAGTCTTGCGTGTAGATATTGCTTCCAAATGGTCTCTGGTACTATTATTGTTGAGAAAAAGATCAGAAACTTAAACAACGGCAAGCAACACAACTTAAATACGCTGCAAAACAAACTTAACTTCTATTGCGGCTTTATTACAATAGTTGACAGCTACCTATTTATTTATCTACCTACAGCGAATGGAAATTCTATTTTTCTTTCTTGATACAATTTTGCAATTGTTTGTAGAAGCTCTTCACCTTTCTTAGCATATTAACTGATGCTAAAGAATGCTTGGAATATCCTTAGCTTCGTACGGAAGATATAGGTATTAACCCTTTCTTCTAAAATTAACTTTGTAAATAGCTATTTAGGCTCGGAATTTGGAAGCGACTGTTAAATGACGACATCAGTATATTTCGTTTACTGCTATCATGGTAACCGAATAGCACTTTTTTGAGGCAATATTCAAGTACAAGGCAGAAATATGAATTTCCTCTGCGATGGACACAGAATAATATTTTTTTGTTTGAATTTCAATGTACAGGAGGGCTTTAGTTTATTCAAAGTATAGGTCTTGAAAACTCGCATTAACTAGTTAGCAAAGTGTCAAAGACGAATAATGAAACTAGCATCGTATAAAGGAACAATCGTAACGAAGATAATTAATTGCTCCCTTTTTGATTTTGTTTCTGTGATACAATGAGTACCGATTCTCATCTCAAAAAGCGTGGCGATTTGACAGAATAATCTTTTTTGTTTGAATTTGGCAACATTTAGTTTTCCGTACTCCTTCGTCCTCTATGTATTAGTGGTGACCTGACATCATCTCTAAGTAGAGCCAAAAATGCAACTTCAAGTCTCACAGAAAGAGATATAAAATCTGCATTGTAATGGTTTATTTTTAGATGAAGAAACTGAAAGTGTTTATAATGTACAGGTCGTTCCATTTAGAATACCGAAGTAACTGACCGATCACATGAAAATGTTTTTAAAAGATACTATACGATACCTATTGAGTTGTCAGAAGATTTTGACCTCTTAGCACTTACACAATGTACGCAAATTTTATAATTCCAGAAGATTGGAGTGTCCCATATAAAGAAGAAAAGCGCTTTGAAAATTTTTGGTTAAAGTGTTTTTCAACTCATAAATAAGCCTGTAGAAACGAGTACACTTTCCGTGCGCTTCACGAAATTAGCAGGCTAGACAGACTCGTGTTTTGTCGACACACGAGTGTGTGTAGTTTCTGCTAATTTAGTGAAGCGCAACTCGTTTATGGAGGTTTACTCGTAAGTTTGTGTGCGGTCGCATTTTTTAATTGTTCCAAAAATTAATTTCATCGCTCATATGGGAATTTGTAATTCAATTTAAAGCATACATGTGTGCATATAGTTTATATCTCAAATCAGCGAGGTCTGATATCAGCCTGTGCAATTTTATATAGATAGCTGTGCTGATGTACACCGGTAATTTCCTAGGGTAATGCTTGCCTTCATTCACTGAGCAATAACAACTGACGCAGCAGTATTCCCAAGGATGAAGGTGACTATTGTTAGCAAGGATTTCGTTCTACAATTTCCCTCTTTTAAAGCAAATTTGCAGCAATTTTGTAATACGTCAAGCACACGTTCAGTATAATTACTTATTTGCGACGTTGCTTCTACGTAATTCCCGTCACCTACGGCTCATTTGTTTTGTCCAAAGGTCGCGTTTAATACGTAATAATAAGGCCATAAGTTCTACTCTAGCAAATACACTCGTGCACGTGTCGTAGACGACGACGTTTGCAGAGCGCGTGACACGCATTTGCTAATTGCTTCACGCCAAAGGAACTACGAAAATCCCCAATGATTGATCACGGGCGATAGGTAGAGGCAGACGTCACGGGCACGTCATATACTCTTTACTACCTTAGCGTGAGCTTCTTTGTGTGCGCTGCTAGCGCTTGCTACGAGGACGTCGGTAATTAGCAAAAAACGTTACGTTGATAGTCTGCTTTATCCGTTCTACCCCGAAAACGTTAAAACCTTACGCGTCCTCTGTATCTTTTAGGATGAACGAAAGAGTATAGCAGAGACAATCGATCCCCTTTCTGATTTTTTTCTCCATTGCGCTGTTCCTGTATGGAAAAGTAGAGAGGTAGAGTAATTCTTACGCGAATGATTAATGGTTCGTTTATCAAAGTAATCAGGCTCTTTGCGTGCCACCTAACCCTTTATGTATAAGACCGAAGAGTTTCAGCGTTGACGGCGATTGTTTCGCATTGTTTCCTCTCCCCCATTCTAATTCAATCCTGCTACAGCCGTGTTCATAAGGAATTGACGTGCAAAGACATATAATTTTCAAGAGAACTGGTTAGCTATCTGGCACATTAATAGATACTACGTTTAGTAAATGATGGATATTAGAAATGTACGTTCCAAGATATGTTTGAAATTCCTGTAATCTTTAAGAAGCAGCGTTTGGTTACCTTTTTTGTCCGAAGTACTAATGACTAATTATTTCCACAATTCCCGTTATAATTTCCCAAAACGTAGTTCCTTAACCCTAGATTACTATCATCGAAATGACGACGGGCGAACGGATTGAGCTGGATAATTTCCGTATTTTTTACGCGCCATTTTAATTACGTCTTAGTTGGTGTTTAGCACTCCACACTAGAAGTAAAAAAATGAAGAAAGATGAAGTGCACTTTCAAGAAGTCGTGTCGGAAGAACGTCTTCTAAAATTGTTATGCACATAACACTGGTCCCAGTAGTAATTGCCAAAACTCCGATACAGAGATTGATATTTATCGGCTATTTCTTGTGTGTATTCGTGTATATTAATATCAAATCAAATGACTGTATAGAAGTCAATGAATTACCAAAATCAAAACTTGGCAGCAATAACAAAAACAAACAAAGAAGAAATAATGGCCCTGATTGGATTACTTTTCTTCTCTGCCTCAATGAATATCACTCATCTAAACGCCCGTCTCTTGTGCGATCCAAACCAATGTGGCAACATTTATAGATCCACCATGAGGGGACCAATTTATAGGGAACTGCAATCAAAATTATAAACCGGGCTCCTATCTAACTATAGATGAACAGCTGCTAGGGTTTCGTGGTCGTTACCCATACCTAATGAACCCGTAAAATATGGAATCGTCTATTCGAAATATATGGGTGATGTTGCTCCTTATTTGGGAAAGCTTACGAAAACAAATGGTGATTTCCTTGGCATTTACTATATAAAACAACTAACAAAAACAACCCATTGATCAAACGGAAATATGACCATGGAGACATCAGTAAATTTAGCAACAACAATGTTACGCAATCCTTATAAATTAACAATCACCGGAACATTACCCAAAAACAAGAAAGAAATTCCATCGTACGCCTAAATTTTACGCTTTTACGCTAGTTTCATATGTACCAAAAAGGAATAACATAATCAGCCTTGAGTTTCTGAATTGTATAATGGTACAAAGGTAGAGTGGATACGTTTGACGTGGTTGAGCGTAGGCTTTCACGACCGTAATTCATAGTAGAAACGTCTTTCGGGTGTAAAGACTGGTCTTTAGAAATCTTCTGAAGAAGCTGACAGTATGATCAGCGAAACGTCAAGTAAAATATTAACAACGCGACAACACCCGAAAGACATTTCTACTACGTCTGACGTGATTTGCGTTAACATGAGTTGCAATCGAAAAACAAGAAGGAGGCCTTTGCGCATCTTTTAATATGCTAAACGCTGGAATAAATAATTATATAATATGTAACCCCAAAATAGTTAACAAAAATGAAGGTCTTAGAACCATTTGTTGCATTTGACCATCAAAGAAAGGATGAATGACCACTATGTAATTGAAAAACATTCGCGTTCTTTTCTCTGTATTTTGCACACAATATATGATAAGTTTTGATCATGATTTGCTTTATTTTGGAATCCTAGAGTACACGATAGTACTCTAGGATTATATTATTTAACCCGTCTTAACTTCGTGGTGTTTAAAATATATTTCTCTAAGCAAATTTTTAACACTTTTTGAAATCAAAATTAAGAAAATACCTTCTGGTCTTCTGTTTTGTTGACCTAATTTCGTTACTGGAGCAGACACAGAGAATTGGATAGGTGAATTATTTGCAAGTATGAGAGCTACTAAGAAAACAACTTATTTGGAAATATTGTGTTGATAGCCATTGTGTTTATTCGAAACGATATTTTGGTTAACTCGTAAACGTATACAAGAATATGCTTTTTCTAAAAAGTAGATTTTCTATGGAAACCTATCTCTAGCATTTTGATTTTTAACCACGATTTAAATCCGGACTAAATATTACACTGAAACAAAGCTTTCAGAGTCTAGGAACTTTTTGTAAGCATTAGCAATAGTGAGAGTTGCGCGAGTTTCGAAGGTACTAATGATCACCTCTTTTGCTAAAAATGTCTTTACAAATCTCATATGAATCTGATTAGGACCTTTAGACAATAAAAGCTATATAATCTCCACCTATCCAAACAAAAATAGCTTCGAAGGTAAAGTATAGGAAAAGGAGATATGGTAGGATATTAGAATATAAGAGAACTTATACCATAACGAAGAAAAAATACAGCATTATAGTATTTACGTTTACAAGAAGCAAATAATGCAAATGAGTGGAGTAAAGTGCACGTAACGTATATGGAGATAGCCTCCTTACCAACATCACTGCCTTACGTTACCTCACGCCACTGAAATAGAAAATCTTAGCAAACAGGAATCGTCGTTCTATAAATTATCTATAAGCTGGATTTAAATTTTCTTGAATATATAGAAAGCCAATCAGATTTTATGAAATTATTCCCTTTTTACGTGTTTTTATGAGTGTGTGACTCTAGTGAACTCCTCTTTTAATCCTGTTTTCAATTCTAATTGTCCAAATTTTTCAATACTTGCCAATGCTGTGCTTGTTCTTTTAAACACTGAATTTTATTTTGACACATAATTTGAAAAAATGTATTCAATACGCCGAATAGTCCCCAGACTGTGAGTCTTCTTTAAAACGCTTGTTGCCTTTTATTACTAACTTCAATTTGATTCAATAGATAATAAATTCTATAGTTCCACACATTAATGGCAGCTATGTAACTTCCCTCTAAATGAATTTCTGATATCGTATAGGTAAATCTAAATGGTAAATATGTCGAAGATTTACGATCGCAACTGTACAAAATTATACCCTGTCCGAAAGTCGGAATTGGAAATAAAGGAAGGGTGGATAGCGCGTAGGGTGGAGTGGGCTGGCGCAAAAGCGCACCTTGTGTGCGTGATTTAATCCGCCCAAAGCTCGACACCTGAGTACATTGGCCTCGAGGGATAATAGCCACTAAAACTAAATGGAATTGGTTGCGTCCCTAATGTTATGTAGTCCGTTCATACGTATGTATACTGTGCGCGAATGTGCAGTGACTATGGATTCACGTGAGCACATCTGGCGTACTGTTTAGGTGTGTAGCGAAAGCTCCGATTGCTGCAGCGTCAGATCTCTTTGTCTCGATGCATTTGCATTGTGTTTCCCACCTCAAGTTACCCTCTCGCTTGCCATCTGTCAGTCATCGGGTACCTCTGCGATTACCTCTGTACCTACTACTATTAGTGCCACGGTGACTGCTGTTGCTATTACTACTCCCCTGCAATCCAATTTAGAAGCGATTGCTATCTCTCTGCGCTTGCTGTACTCTGGCCGCCAATCAATATAGGAAAGCTGCATCTCTGCACTATATCTTCTAATGCAATTGTATGGTGCTTGTTTATAGCTTCGTTTAATTGTGGTCTGTCGTACAGTATATGTTAATTGATCAATTTTATTCGATTTATTTGCAGATACTAGCTTTTTAACAACTATTCATGTCGGATATCCCGTAGTAGATGTAAATACACTGCGTAAAATTATACATACATAACCAGTGATTCGTCTATGACCACAAGCAAACTACCCGTGAGTTAGGCACATTTTTCAGCAATTGTGCAAGTATATATATCCTATTGTAAAGAAAATTGCAACAATTGTTTGAATAATTAAAATATTCTATATTAACAACTACACCTTTACGCAATGTTCTTATGGTTATATATACTAATGGCTGAAAGAACGAGTAAACGAAATAATGATTAATCGATGTTTTCGAATCTCCAGCAGCTCTTGTCATCTACAAGAAGCATTGGCCAGCCATGGCATGTTATCCCTCAGGCAAGCGTCCTTAAGGTGTTTCATCCTTCAAGTATTCGCCATAATTTGATGCAGTAAGGTATAGTGTTGGTATAAAATGAACTGAAGTGGTTATTGAGAATTGGTATTTACTCTTCGTTCATTAAGCTGGTTCCGGAGAATGAAATATACCCGTTCGCTCATCGTCCATTTATCACATTCGTCGTTCTCGCCGTTTTTACAATTCGTACTATTTTCTAGAACCCAGAGTTGATGCGGGTTCCTATTATTTAAAAAATTTCTACTGCTATGATGAAATTTAGGCTTGTGAAATTCGGGAGTGTCTTCAAAACACTCTTTTGGCAATTTAGAATTGATTTGAAAAGATACATGAATTTTTAGATGAGTTATAGAAACTTTAACGAAATTAACCTTGTATAGCGAAATTCCTGTACATAAACGCAATGTTTATGTGTTCTCAGCTACTTCTGACTAATTAATGCAAGTAATCTAGGAATCAAGTAATTTTAGATAACGTACGACTCCGATCGGAGAAAAAAATGTTCTTTATACATTTAATAAATGGTTATTTAAGTAAAAAACTAAATAAGGAATTCGAAATTTGTCACAGTATCAATGTTAAATGGTAGAGCTCATTTTGATACTACCAGTGATTTAATCCATTGGCGGTGGGAGACCTAGACTAATTGTTATTTTTTTTAATATTCAAATATTAAAAAAAAGATTAAACACAACTTTGGTTATTTTGCTAGATTCCTTGTTCAACTTATACCAAAAAAGATATTGCGAAATTACTTAATTTGGTATCCATAATATGTAGGATGAACTAATACAAAATGTATTTTCAACACGAAGTTGTTTATTTTAAAGATGGCTATCGATTTCGGCAAAAAGTCTCCTTCTCAAGACAAAAGTCATTGAAGTCGTTGAAAAAACTAATCGCGTTATTGTCGGACACGCCCGTGTGGTCCAGTCAATTGTCGCTTCTTTTCTCCATACCCTCTCGTATCCGGGCGGCAAAAGATGATATTTGTAAACAATATTTTTATCGAGAGTAGGGATCGAACAGGCGTGTTAAAATTAGAGTTCCTTTTTTCATACCATTCAGTCACACAGTTGAAAATGAGGACTGATGCGTCCTCGAAACAATTGTTCCAGATTAAATAATTAAACTTGTGTGGCACGGAGTGTGCCGATACTTAGTGTTGGTAGTACCAACATGTAAGGCTCATTTTGTATTAATGTTGGTGACAAATTTCGAATTATTGTAATTAATCATTTTTAAATATTTAAAGAATATTGTTCTTCTATATATTACTATTATTATTGTTTTCATTATTAATAATAATAATAATAATAGCCTTTATTGTCCAACAGTGAATACCATTTAAAGGGCAAAATAAAACAATACAAAAAATGCAGTGCAAGATGCTAATAATACAATGTAAAATAAACATAGCTAGTTGTTTAAAAAATCATTACACTGGTCATTAACATTTTTCGACATGTGATGTACAGGCGATCTAAGTAAAATGTTTGTCTTGGCTCTTGAAAGGAAAGTACATGAACGAGTGTTACGTGCAGGTACATTAAAGCTAGATTGTGAAAGTAAGCACGGTGTATCAATTTTATTATTTAATAAATTCAGTAAAAACACAGCAATGTATTACTATTACTTCTATCTAGTATCTATCTAGTACTTACTATTACGTCTATCAGAAAGTGACAGAAAACTGTGTTGCGACAGGAGTGTTACAGAACCACGTTCGGGATAACTGCCAGATACTTTAAATATTAAATATTTTAGAAATCGTTTTTGTATCTTCTCAATCATAAGTTGCTGGTACGTATGATGTGGATACCAAACCAGAGACGCATACTCCAGTTTGCTTTGAACCAAAGAGAAGTACAAAGTTTTAATGGCGAGGAGATTATTAAAGTTGTGACATGATCTTATGACAAACCCAAGCGATCCGGAGGCTGACAAGCATATCTCGGAAATCTGGTCAGAAAAGTTCAGACGAGCATCAAAGAGCACACCCAAGTCATTAACCTTGTTCTTTCTGGAGATTAGTTGCGATTTAAGTATATATTGGAACATTATGGCGTTCGAAGATCTAGTGTATGAAACAACCGAGCATTTGTTAACGTTCAGAGATATTTTATTTAGAGTACGCTACTCATCAATGATATTAAGGTTGGTTTGTAGGTTAATACAATTAACTTTATCAGTAATTACACTACAAATTTTTGTCATCTGCATACGCCAAAAGTTCGCAGTGCAGTCTGTTAAGAAGATCATTTATAAATATATTGAAAAGCAATTATTATCATTAAAATAATGAAGTTTTCGTTGCGACATTTGTTGGTGAACAAGCAATACTATAATAATAATAGCGCCTCATCCAAAACAATTGAAGAAAAAAAATCGAACATCAAGCGTATTCACTTTTAGAGAAAATAGAGAAAACTATAATTTTGCTAATGCTACAATATTATTGATTTTAGTCTTAAATATTCCGCTTCTTTCAATTCTTTGATAGAATTTGTTTCTTTAGCTAAAAACTGCTATAGATTTTTACTTTAATTCATATATTCTTAAACGTAAGTAGATGTATCTTCTAACATTACACTATATATACGTATACGTGATGTAATGCAATAGGAGATGTGCCCCAGATGCCCCACGGTCAATCGGCGTACCGCAGGCCAACTGGCCGGTCTCCAAAGATTTGGTTTTCCCCAAATTTATTATAACTTACTGTTGACGTATTCTAAATTTCGCCATAAAATAAACGTATTCGATGCCGTATATATTTGTGTTCTACATATGTCGATGACTGATTAGTTCTAAATCTACTACTATGGCGGTGTAACATGCAAAGATATATTATGCATGGGAAACCGCAAACCTATAGTAAAAAGTGGGCTTTGTGCTACTGATTTACGATCTCGGAATTTCCGAATTTTCTTTGGATATGGTAACTAGATTCTCGTTTTACTTAAGAATTATACCTACGCTATTTTCGAATCATTAAGTTTGTATAGAAATTTGGGTGCTACAAAAGAAGGGAGCAATATGTAGATATAGTAGAATTTGAATTAATAGAAGGACATCTCTAAAGAAAAACATTTCTGTGGAATGTATATTTAATCTTACGTTGCTAAACCACATGTTGAAGTATATAGAGTCATCGAAAGGTGCTGTTTACAATATACGTAAATGTATTAAATCCAATCTGATTTTGAATGTTTCCTTGTCTTCAAAGTTCATTTCAGTTCTGGGATTCCTCTTCAACAGATCCGTTGCTTTTACAGATGGAAATGACGTCTATAAAAGATACAAAGTAAGTCATTCGTTTAACAGTGTTAATTTATTACCCAAAGAAAGACAAAACTAAAATTAATGTTATTCTTCTTTCGAGAATAAGTGAACTACAAACTGTTGTCTTACTGTTATCTCCTACAGAATAATCATTCGAGTCTTAAATATCCTTGAGTTTACCTTTGACATTATTTTTATTTTTTTCATTGATTTAATTTCATATTTGTTTCATTGATTATACTTTCAGCTTCTTCAGAAGGTTTCCAAAGGCTGCTGTTGCTGTATCGTGCTTCTCGTCATATACCTTATTTGCACTCTGCTCTATTGCTCCGTATCCATTCTACTCTAATTGACCGTATTCATATTGGAATCATTGCTTCGATGTTCTCGAAGAATTGACTTCTGGGTGTTACTATTATTGTATCCATCCTCGTATCAAAACTGCCCAAAATGACCATCTGCATTCTCGTCATCGGCTTCTATACGTCATGGCTTGTATTTCTTAGCACTAGATATCGCCATGGATTATACTAGATTGGAAATTTGTGATATAATCTGAGAAACAAATCACAGTGTGAGGTAAAGAAACATTTGGAGCAGCCAGGTAAGCAGAAACATTGGCCTGGTGGATAGTGCTTTCCTGTCTCACATTGCTTTTGCTTGTATTAGCATCCTGACGTTTGGATTCTTCATAACTTAGAGATGCGCACACCTGTCTCTAGTGATAGTGAGTGGCCCTGACCAATACTTAGGAGACATCATGGTCTCTATTTTGACATAGGTGTTTCAGGTATTGCCAGAGCAGTCTGCATGTCTAAGCTGCGCGTCCCGTCGATATTTCTTTCCTCTGCATTGAATGTTTCTTCTTGTTTAATCGATGTAGCTCCTCCCACATTTGCCTTCCAGTTCGTATTTGTCCTTTCTGTGTGTTTGGCGGAGTCAGCTGGTCTATTCTTCTCACTGTGTAGTAGCCTGCGATGCTGGAGAAAAAGAATATCATTCCATGTTGTAATAGCCGATTAATTCTTAAAAAATATTATTCTAAAAATGAAGAAATGTAGTGGTTTGCTGGAAGAGTGACGGGGTTTCGTAGTATTTCCGTTAAACTGATGGTTACAGATATAGAGACATTATTTTATCTCAAAAATTTTAATGAGTTTAAGATGTTTACGGACTTTATCATAGAAGAAAGTGTTTCTGCTAACTGATTACTTGCGAAGATGACACTTATTCACGTGAGTCAGAAAATACTTCACGGCTTTTGAGTAATGACAAAACACGTAAAGACAAAAATCGAAATCTCTTTTAGGAGAAGAGGCGGAAACTGCCTCTAAATCCCGTGAGATGTTATATTTTGAAATCATCCATATTGTTTTCTTACTTACTTTTCTTGGGGAGATCGCTAACTTCTATTAGCCGATTTCATAAAAATTTTCTTTGTTTTGTAGCGTTTGCTTACTACAATCTAGGAATAACTAGCATAATGTATATCTGCATCAGACTTTCCGTAAATTAAAATCATTACCACAGTCTAGTGGCGTTTGCCCAGTCATTGGTCAGCCATCCTACCTCGTCCGTTTAATAAGTAGCACTAGCCGTACGTTGTGGAGAGGAGAGACAACCGTCACTCGGTCGACGGCGTCAACCGGGGGAAATAATCCCGAAACACGGTGATGGCTATGCGGCGAATATCACCCGGTTCGTAACCAAACAATTCCGACATACCTATTCGAGCACGTAACTCGCCGGTCAACCGAGTGTGAAGCGAGAACTGGCAGGACGTGATAGCAGGAATTACATCCCCGGAACGGAATGGTGGACGCGCCGAGGATTAGTCCGGGTAGCTAGGTAGGTAGTAGGGCATTGAAGGTAAACGGCCAGGAGATAAGACGGACTCGCTGCGGGACTCTGATATAGAAGCCCAAGGTAATGAAGAAGAGAAGTCGACCGAGCGTGAACCATTTTCAGGACTCCGTCGGAGAGGGAACATCTCCTGCATTATTACCGGAAGGAAAACGGCCACAAGTACGGCGGAGGATTCCCGCTTCTTTTATTTAGCCTTTCCGTTTATGGACGAAAGCGCTACAGCTACACATCAAAATTATATAAACAATGTGAGTTATTTGTATAAAGCTGCGCCTAGATCGCATTTCCTTATTCAGTCCCAAATGTCCTGAACAGCGTTGATGTCTGGTTGCAAGAAGTTCCCTTATATCATATGCTTTTCTATTAATATTTTAATTGATTACAGCCATGTCGTACAATTAGCCACAGATACTTCAAAATTCCTTCCTATAATTATTCTTTCATACTGGTTGGAGGACAGATTCTCACAAGCTAGGTTAGATTAGTAATGTAAATTTGAATAACGTTTCTCTTTTTCAAGAATTAATTGTAATTTTTCCAATATGCAACTAATACAAATGTTTAGGAAAGATAAAAAGATTTATCGAAACGTTTCGAAACAAATATTTTAATAAGAGATTCCAATTTCTTGATTTTCCAACATCGCTAAAAGTGTATCGATGATTTTTTGACAAACACTGTATAAGAAAATAATTTTTAGTTTACTTTGTAATGCCTACATAACATCCAAATTTACGCTACCAAGTACCAAAGGTCCAAAGCTTTAGGTAGTTACACTTATTGTTAGTTTAGAAAAAAAGTAAAATATTAGTATGTAAAAGCATTCAAATCTGAATTCGTCCGATTTTTTTCCATGTATTTGTAGCAACCCTTTTTCAAAGCTCAACTTACTTCAAGTTTAATGTAATCTAACGACTAAATAAAACTATTTTCTTCCTGTGACATGTTGAAACCAGTTAGCGAAAACGAAGCCTAGTGTTTAACGCCATTCGTCTTTGACAAAGCGCATGTTTGAACAAAAATTATTAAGAATTTTATAATTTTTGACAATTTTCAATGTGTCTAAGTGATATTTCAATGAATCCGGTGTAACAAAGCATATCATCAGCATTTGTCTTTAAGCTAGCAGCTTTTTTAAGATTTAGGTACTGTCTTCTGCGTAAAAATTGTATTATACATCACACAACCTCCTTATGTTCGGCTAAGCTTCTTTTTTCCGCTTAAAACCTTTCTAAAGAATTTCACCAAACGGACAAATGTAGAAATATCGAAACAATGAAACATAATACTACGTTTTTCTCGATAAGTGCGTATGCAAACGATATTGAAAAGTGCTGATCAATGCTGGTTCTTTCTTGATCATCAACTTTTATGTTACACCTTCCACTTATAGAGAATTATTAGTGCCCATAATCTTTTACATCAGAAGGTCGGTAAAGGTTCTTGAGCTATAGTGGGCCGTATGCCTTTCGAACGCACAACCATTAAAATTCGCACTCGCACGCAAAATGGGAACCTGGCGGCGTTCAGCCGACTACCTAATTCGAATCCGATGGTTAGAAACGTCCGGAAGTAGCCCTTGAACATTCAAGCGGAAGGGAACATGTTCGAACATCAGGTACAAGTTCTAATAAGCGAGTCCGTCGACTGAAGTGACGCCTTGCGGCGGTGCCTGGAAGTGTGGAAATTACCTCATTTATTAGGTAAGGGTGCGCGACCTCTGCTGCTGACACCTCTCCTTTGCACCTGCTGCCGAGTATTATTGAGTTTCCAGTAAAAGAGATTATTCAGAGCCGTAATGGAAAAATTCCCGCTGTACAATATATATTGTACAGCAGCCGAGGTGTACGGTATACAAACGGTTCTTGCCGTTTATTATGTTCTACGCGTGTTCCTTTCGAATTTATCACTTCAGTCGACAGGTAAAGGAACAGCCAACTCCAGGAGCTATATTTCATAAATCATCCGTTTGCCATGGAAAGGAAGGTATAGGCGTAACGATCCTGTGTTTACAATGCTTTGGATGGCGAAAAGTTGTTACTTGTTAGGTGTATAAGAAGTCTGGAAATTGTAAACTTATAAATGAACTTCTGACGGTGTACTGTATCAGCTATATTTACCTACATAATCTTTGAGGAGTGGGCCATTGAAGTATTACATTTTTTGCTTTGCCAAATGTTCAGCTAGGTAAATTTCGTCATATACCTATTTCGGAAATGCAAAAATCAAATGTCAGGATTAGAACTTATGGCAAATTGTCCAGGTTTAAATATTTTCCAAACAGTAGCTATGCTCATAACTTCAGGCGCATTACGAAACATTGTAGAACGAAAGACTATTGTTTTTTATTTATCAGCCTGGACACCTAATTTTTATTATTACATTAGAATTAATAGAAAAAACGTCGTAGACTTGTCTAATCTGCAATTTTGGAAACAATCCACTCGTTTACTACCTATCATTCTTGAATAATACCCAACATCTCAATTGTGTTGATCTTCGCCTCCCAGGTAAGTATTGTAACTTTTCAGTATTTTGGGTTGAGAAGCAGTGTTCGTTGTTTTATCTTTCTAACCCGTCTGTGAGCTTGCGATATTGGCTCAATTGTGTCAAGATTCATTGCACTGGTACCTCACGTATTTGTTTATCGTTCCATTTCAGAAAAAGTAGTTTACCAAGAGCATAGTTATACGATCCCTTTATTTGTTTGCCTGGAATCTTGAACTTTTATTAATCGCTAACTATGATCAACCTATTATCTTTCCGAAACTTTTTCAACGTTAGTAGTTTTTGAGTTGTGTCTTCGTACAAATAGCATGAGTTAATTGCATGTATTCCTCCTAAAATGTTTTTGCAAATGCTACTATGTTATATATTATGGGAAATACTAGTGTAGAAGCCTTCATAAATATTGCACGTTGTTGTAATTTACCAAAGGTACATCAAAAAATAAATGCCATGTTCTGAGCTATGTCAAACACTGTGCCTTGCAATATATCCAACTCCTTATATTGTATCCTTTTTTCAATAGAATGTCATCAATTAAATACATAAATGAGCTTTGAATACCTTTTTGGGAGACAACTTAATACTAAAGCACCTGAGAAGACAAATACATAAATCAATATCGAACTTATATATCTTTTAATGTCTATCTAGATGCGTATTTTGGCAGAGAGTTCGTAAATATCTTGCATATGCATGACTCGTGTTGCCTGAGAAGAAATATAATAAGTTATATAAAAAGCTCTATTGGAATAGCTCCTACGGTTTCCTGTACAAATACAAGTAGTATGTGGTTTAATGTAATATCTCCAATACATTCCGCATTTTATGTTTGCATCCATTTTCATCCAAAGCAGAGAATTTATTAGAAGGATAATCATTTGGTTGCCTACAAAATTCGCCAGTATTAAATCCTATTTCCCTCCATCCATCCAAATCCCATTTATGCATTTCCTCGAACATAGACGAAGTGCACACGTACGTACATGCATTACACATTTATTCTATTTGGCGCCCGGAGCATTATTTACCTAAAATTTCGCGCCGAGATACTTGTAGTTACGGCCCTGCAGGAAGACGCTTTCCGTGTCAGCACAGGATGGCGTAAAGTGAAGTTATGTTCAGCGGTCAGTTTGATAGGTAGTCACGTGGCCCGACATGCTACTGGAAACGCAGAACTTCGGGGTGTATTAAAATCATGCTACGTCCGATTTATCGATCACGGGAACGCTCTCTAGGAGCACTAGACTCATAGTCGGTTTGACGCCGAACCCTACTGGAAAAGGACTGGGAAGGAACGCAGGATGCTGCAAAATGTTAACAACCCCTTTGTTTGCCATTCGATATTTTCGTGTATAACGTAAAACGGCTAGTAATCGAATTTATGTCTGAATGAATTTCATATTTGTGGCATGTACGTACATGATGTTCTAAGTTGACAGTTGCAATGGCAAACATCTACAACTTATAGCTATGGTAATAAGTTAAAGCGCTTCTTGATGTACAAATATTAGTGACATGATGGATACATATTATAGGTTGATTTATATATTATTTGCTAGGCAATACTATCGATTCTTTTGCTTGGTAGGTCGGTTTCGATTTGCATTCTTCTGTTCCACTAATTACTCTTTCTTTTTTTTAATGATTCAATACTTGCCTGCGTCCTAAAAAGGTATCAATTATGTGTTTAAACATATGAAGGTATGAATTTTTAAAACAGAAAGGGCCAGTACGTAATTATAACGGAAGAGAAGGTCTGTCACAGTTTTTTATTCAATGACAAGTCAGATCAATTCCATCTATTATTATTACTGTTTTTCAGTAACCTGTCACGCTATTCCCCTCTACTTTTCTGAAATTTTCTGATATAATGAGGAAAGTAACGATAGAAAATATGTAATTCTTGACTTTTTTGCAAGTTCGTGAAATATAAAAACCCATCATAATTTACTAAATGAACAAATAAAAGTTTTTGATAGTTCAGTAACTACATAGGTTAACCTTTCTTAGACTATCTCTTAAGCATGTGTATATGGAGTTGCATACCCATTAAAATTTTCATGTGCAAATTCTTTCATTTCAGCAAATATCAAAACATTAAGGTACCCTGTTGGAAAACTTGTTATATTTCAGGAATGCTGTTCCTCCTTAACTCGCAAAAAATAGGCATGCTCTAATTTAATTTACTGAATTTTTCATTTTTACTTCCTTTTCCTCCAACTTTACCTAGACTCAAAATTTAAACATTCGAATCGAATTCTTTTATTTTCAATTTAATTTTTGTCAAATTGTACATTAGCATTTCGACCTTTAACAACATTATTACATAATTTTATAAAAATTTTTCGCGACTGTCGTATTTTTATGATATACATATATTTATTCGATATATTTTACAAACAGATTCTAACTGATGGTGGCTAAAAGGCGAAACTAGTCCTAGCGTAAGCAACAAAAACAATGAAGAATAAAAAAGGATTTATTTGTTTTTATATTTTTAGTGTATCCAAACCTTAGAACACGAACTATCTAAACGTGGCGATTGTATGTTATCCCAAAGAGGAGGTTATTTTCCAAACTGGCTGTAAAAAAAATTCGCATTTTGCGAATTCGGAAGAACATTTTTAAAGATGTAAACCTAATTTTGCATCTAATTATGGACATCAACACAAATTATTTTTGTCTCGAAATTTTAACGAATGCAAATTTGAGTGTAGGCTTTCACGACCGTAATCCATTCTAGAAATGTCTTTCGGGTGATGTCGTGTCAAATAATAATACCATCATTTAAAGAAAGCAGTTTCATTACTTGCAGAGAGGGTATCGTAGGGAACGACTGTGTGTATATTTTTAAATTAATGGAATATAATTTAAATTACAAAACTTGTGCCCAATGCCACAACAAGGAACTTCTTGAAAATTATATAAGTGAAAAGTATAAATATTCAAGCATCAAGATTAGTGTTCTTTATCGCAGTCAACTAGCATCAATTTCGTCATTTCTCCTGTGTAATCTTAACAGTGTAGCAAACTCTGTGCATGGGCATTGTTTGAAGTAAGCTGATCAAAGCAATCTTAAGAAATAGATCAATCGATCAGGTTTAAGAAGATGTGTAAAGCATGGCAAAGGTATATAATTCCAAAAACAAACCACATATTGGAATCTATTTGGAAAGCCATAAAATACATACAATAAATACGCGGGAGTTAGGAATCATCTCAACGAAAATGAGGAGTTGCCGACTAATTTGTTGTCGTTACAATTGTACGGATAAATAAAAACGACAAACACACAATAAAAAATTCAAGTCTCCAGGTTTTATTGCATCTCCAGTTTTTTCAACATTTTGAACTCTACTTTAATATGCTATTTGTATTTCCTAGGAGTCTCAATTAGAGCATATTGCCATTTTTTTTTCTAATTATTCCACGTTTCTTTTTTATAAATAGATCACCTAATTGTTATTTAAATATGTTAAGCGAACTAGACGGGGGAAGCGATCTTAATTCGAATCTAACTATTTATATTATCGGACTAGACGCGGCCACTAATGGACTGAAGGCATTTGTATAAATGGTCTATTAGACGTGTTGTGTCACTGATAAATGTTTTATGTAATTTTTGCACTTAAACACGTGTAATGAAAAAAGCGGCCTCTCAAAACGATCACATAAAGAAAAATGCTGCTGAAACTCCACAAGTTATTCGCTGTTAATTAGTAAAACCTTGGCAGGATGGTGATGTGTACTGAAAGGCGATATATCAAAACTAACAGGTTTTAAAATGGAGGGAGTAACGCCAGTAAAATAGGTGATAATTAATGGTTTCATATGAACCGTGCGTAAATAATCTAAAATTATTCAAAGTTTTCCTATAGAGTTATCTACGCCGAGTTAGCAGTAAAAGGGAATACGTGACAACCAAATTGTCGTTCACCGTTTTAAAAATCCACTTCAGGTGAATCCCGCGGGAACCCGGTGTGTCGCCGTTAAAGCAACGCCTTGATGACATAAGGGACTTTGGGTTAAAGGTTAGGCGCCGGAACGACCGCTAAACAGATTAGTTAATTTCCGTCTTACTTGCAGCATTTTAAATACCTTAATCTACAGTAAAGTAGTATGTAGCTGGAGTATTTTATGTAAATTTGCCCTCTTCGGTTGTAAATCTTGACGAACTGCTGACTTTTATTGAGCAACTGTGCTAGTTACTGTCTTTTCTAAGGTATTAACTTTTCATCTAATTTTTGTTTTCAATTTACTATCTTATTAAACTATTAGAAGAAATAAGTATTTCTTTGTATCGTAATATTTTATTGATGATTTTTAATTTTCTTTCAATTCTTGGATTGTAAAGCAAATGGGGCTGTAAGCAGAGTCTTCAAAACTTATGATCGGGAGCTTATGATTTTCTTAGCTTATGATTGCTGCAACGTATACATGTATGACAAACAGTTTCTTTAGATCAGTTGGTGCTAAGAATCCCTGCAAATAAATCTTCCTCTGTGTTTAGCATCTTCTCTGTCAAATTTCTTTTTACGCGCTTGTTAAATGGCATTTCCGGTAACGATTTAACTACGTCCGGTAGATAATTAAACAGTTTAATGCGTGGGTATATTGCGCTTTTCAGCACTTTGGTTGAAAGTGTGGATGGCGGAAGTAGTTGTTTATGATGGATGCTTTTGGAAAAATTCTTTATAATGCTCTTTTATAAATACGGCACATTTCAGGACATATTGACTTCAAGGCTAAGATATTATTGTCTTAAATTCATACACGGAGGAGTATACATGATAGATATTCGGCGACAATGTCCAATGAGGATCCCAACTGCCATGCGATGGTCTGCTTTGGTCAATCTTAGGTATCTTAGTGATGTTCTCTTGTTCAAATACGTCAAAGTGACTTTAACGGTACAGCAAAAACTAATTTCATTCCATCTTTCTTTATCTGGAATTGAATACTGGCCGCACTCAGGGCTCATATATAATAAAAGTTTTGTAAACGTTTTGTAAACAAAACATAATTCCGTGCTTTAATTTCAATAGACAATTGAACATGCGGTAGTACACGGCTAAAGTGGATTCCACACCGGATTGCCGCTTTGATCGTTGATAGTTCGTAACATACACTGAGCAATTTAGCGAGCTTTTGGATATAGCTCTTTTAGAAAAGGTTCGCGTCCAGAACACCAGCCCAAGAAAAATATGTTGTTTTTATATCGATATCATAATGTTTTGTTATTAAAATAGATTAGTTCTATTCTGTTAACGTTAAGTTCTAACTTGTTTCGGTAGACGCACATTTTTTCCATATTTTTTCAAATGAATCCCTACCACTCGGAATAGACGAATAGTCGTTAGCAAAACTAAATTCTCTCTTGGTAACTATTGGTAAATCGTTGACTTACAAAAGTAACATGGTTGGACCAAAGATCTCTTCCTTGAGCCACACTTCTTAACATCACTATTCAGTTAGGTCTCGCATCTCTCCCGAGTGATCACTCGCTGTAGTATTTTGACGCATGTTACACGGGAAAGATTCAATTTAACTTAAAGCCATTGCATGAAATCCCATAATTTTCAGTTTACGGTAGGATATTCGGCGACCGACACAGTCAAATGTCTAGCTCAGGTCCATCAATACTCATACTGTGTGTTGTTTTTTTGTTAAGGCTCGTAATTGTGTCCTCAATCAATTGAAGCAAAGCTTGATTGGTTGACTTACTCTTTATGTTCCATTTTTATTGTTACTTAAGATTTTGCGTTAGTGTTCTTTTGCGAAGTAGCTTTTCAAAGATATTGTGATTCTAAATATTTTCCAAATGAATTGTTTATGCGTGCGTAAGTATCATAAACACTAAACTCTACATCCTGATGCAAATTTGAAATCCTTGATTTTCATCGAAATAGGTATTTGAATGAAAACTAGGGTAGAAGCATTAATTCAAATTAGAAGCAGGAGATTCTGTATACCATACAAGTAAAGTATGCATTCTTCTTCTTTGTTAGAAGAAAACTTGGTTATGTGCAAATCACCTTTAAAAATATATACTGCAATTACACAAATTTCCACATCCACCGGGGTTTCCTCTTCCTGTACCTGGCACTTTGTTACTTATATGCAACTCCACCCAACGACGATCTCAGTGATACAGGTAAATAACTAGTCCTCTCTGCATTTTTTTATCGACGAAATCTTTGTCTTTAATGTAATAGTTCCCTTAAAGAGGTACAAAAAAAATCAATCGTATCTTTATCATAATCGTCGAGGCCGCTAGTAAAAATCCACATCCGGTAATGTCTAAGATTCTTCGAAATCAATGTAATTCTAATTTCGCATGATTTAACTAATCATGCTAAGTCGGTAACGAAGCGAACGAGCGCCAAACAGTTTTTCAGCTTAATTCACATCGCTGTTGAAGTAACATGTATTTAGCTCAGTATCTAATTTAAAAGGAAATCCAAGTGTTTCAGTGCAAATTATATATCAAAATTAGAAGCGGGGCAAGACAAAAATTTGTTGTCGGCAATATTAACTTTGTGAGGCTCTACGTAACACGTATACGAATAAATTATTTCATTAATTGATTGATTGATCATCGTCATCGCACCGCTAGCGGAATGTTTCGAAAGTAGCTTGTAACGATAAACCTTCGTTTGGGGTGGGAGGTCCCTCAACCCGGTAGGCCGTAGGTGGTGACCCATGTCACCCACGCCTTGCGCTTCTTCTGTTCAAAACTAATTGTAAGGTGAAATCCAAGCTCGATTATTCAAACAAACATGGGTGAGTTCTTGACGCTTTCTCACAGAGTTCGGTTAACAATATATTTTAAGTTAGTTTTTATTCTATCGATTAGTTTTTCGTAAAACGACATTATTTACTTTTATTTAAACTACCGAAAGAGTGTCTAGGAAATAATCCCAAACCTACTGACCCCAATGAAATTTAATTAACGTAATTTAGATAATCAGTTCTTGGTGGTAGCGGCCTTCATGACGCAGAATATTTGGCCTGTCACTCTTATCAAATATAGAAAATGAATTCCACTTTGGTAAACTTTCTTGGTGTAAGCCTAAACAGTACGCCTACGTGGATGGTTTACTGTTATACCTAACGGAAGAGGTGTTTATTTTGGTGCTTGGAGTTTCAGATAACGTCAATTGCAATGCACCGATTTTAAGTCCTAGCTCAATTCTACGATGCGCTTAGTTCTGTTGCTGAAATAATTGTCCCTCGTGATACATTTGGTGCGGACGCAACGTAGAGATTCCTGAAGATCATTTATTTGTTGTTTGGACTTATTGTGTTGATCATACTACTGCACATCCCCTGCTATTATTTTTGTCATGCTACTACTAAAAAAAATACAACAAATTAAAATATTTTCAGATGACGTAAAAGTTGTTACAAAATTATTTTTATTCGAAATTCAACAATAAAAATATATTGTGTATAGGCAAGCTAGATAAAATCCGGAGAAATATGTGTAGCGCTCGCTCAAGAAAAGATGAGAGACGAAATAATTAAATAATATATATTTAATTTTTTGGTTTAACAAAATATAATATACAGGTAAAATAAATCTAAGTAAAACATTGAAACAGATTTAATGAATTTGCCGCGTTTACAAGCTGAAGGTCTCCACTAATCGCGACATCAAACACAGAAATCTAGAGCGTCTAGACAAACAGTTACCAAGCAAACTATTCTCTTCTAGTTCCCGATATTCCACCGCGGCTTTCCTATTTTCATTCTTTTCCGCGAACAGTTCAAGGTAATTCCGAGGTGTACATTCGCACTTAAAACTCTTGAACATGCAGATATGATATATCGTGACAGATTTGGCCTGGTTCCAACACCATTGCGACGGACAGTGTGAGTGCAAATTTCAGAGATCTATTTTTATAATACCTTTAAAAATAATGTAAACCGGCGTAAAAGAAACGAAAGAAAAACCCAACGCCTATGCAAATCCGGCCGATCGTCTCCTGGATGCTATGCTCTCGATGAAAGAGTTTTTTATCGAATTTAAAAAAAAGAAAAAATGAGTCTTATAGGGGAACGTGTTAAGCAAACACAGTTTCGGTGAAAGCGACGGGCCTTTTTCTCGTTTTCAACGGGCGACGATCTTTTTTGCAATCTAGTGTAAACAGAACGTGCAGCGCACACGATACCGCAAATAAAGTGACGTCAGAACTAAATATACAAAGTGAATTTATGCCCATGGTTTTTGAGTGAAAACAAAGAGCTCTAAATAAGAAGACCCCGACGCTGTTTTTGACGCGTAATCTCCACGTACTGATGTGATAAATTAATTAACGGGTGTTTATAGAGATCGCAAACGGAAGGTGCCAAATTGTCAAGAATAAATCCTTCTCGTGTTTATATCCATTTGCGACCAAATGTCACTCCAAATACACTGACAAATTTGCATTCGTACTATGACAAAACGAAAAGTCTCCGACTTCCTCTTTTTTAAGAGTAATGCCATTTACTTATTTGGTTTTTGCTAAATATATTTTGCTACAGCCTAAAAATTCAATCGAATTTTATTTCCTTTCTGAACCCGCATTAATCAATATCTACAGCTTTTATATTAAAAATTATGACTTAATTTTGCGCTTTCTGTTGATGAATTGCCATGCTTTTTTCCACCGTTAGCGATTTCAAAAAAAAGTAGTTTCTGTAGCATTTTTCTGACCTGATGTTGATTAATACAGACTTACAGCAGCGTAGCACTGATACTAAGCTATAGTGATTATTAAATGGTCACCTATTGTCAAACTGATTTGTTTTCTTTTAGTTACACAGGGTAACTGGTACTTAAACGTACTCCTTCAAGGATATGTTAGTAGAACTCATTTGCAGCCAAATAAACCATCATATGCATTATACAATTCCTGCTAGTTTTCGAAAAATTCTAATTTTTATGAATCCTCTGAAAATTCTCTCCCTGCTGTGAACAGGTGCTGTATAATCTATTTGAGGAAATGAAAATATTGTACCGTGCTTCGTATTTTAAAAATTGTTTACGATAGGCAGAAAAGTTTCAAAGAAATCATAAAAGTTACAATATCTCGAACAATAGCAGATGGTATAACGCACAACGCGTATTATGGTTGATTAGACTATAAATCAGCTCTATTACGAGGGCGGTTCTAAGAAGTCCTTAGAAAATCTAAAAGATAGCGCCCGTAGTGTCAAAAATGGTTTATGTAGAAAAATTTAAAAAAGGGAGTTTCGAGCGGTGATTAAACACTTATATTTAAAGAGCTTAGCACCGAAAGAGATCAAAGCTCAGTTGCTTGAAGTTCGTGGCACATTTAATCCTGTGTTAGGAACTGTTTACAATTGGGTAAGAGAGTTTAAATGTGGCCGTACATCCACAAAAGGTGAACATCGTGTGTGAAAAAACCGTGTTTGCTTTCAGTGGGGGATAAACATAATCGTACGATCGACTCTGAGGTTGTTTTGACGTTTTTCCGCCACAATCCTGACGAGTTTCTCCGTTGATACATAGTTATGGACGAAACATGGATACACTACTACACTCCGGAGACAAAGAAACGATCAAAACAGTGGGTTTTTGAAGGCGAACGGGCTCCGAAGAAGACGAAGAGGGTGAAATCGGCCGGCAAGGTGATAGCCTCAGTTTTTTGGAATGCACGCGGAGTCGACTACACCGATTACTTGGAAAAAGGATAAACAATAACTGGAAAGTATTACGCGTCGTTATTGGACCGATTGAGCAAAGAAATCGAAAAATAAATGTCCTCATTTAAAAAAGAAAAGGATCCTCTTCCATCCAGACAATGCACGGGTGCACACCTGCATAGCTTCGACGGCTAAAATTATGGAATTAAAGTTCGAATTGGTACAACATCCACCGTATTCACCGAATTAAGTCCCAGCGTCTTCTTGTTGTTTCCAAATTTGACGGACAAAGGCTCACTTCGAGCGAGGAGATTATCGCCTAAACAGATGCCTATTTTGTGGACCTTCCTAAATCCTATTTTTTGGAGGACGTAAAAAAGCTGGAGAAGCGCTTGGAAAAGTGTTTAGAGTTAGATAGAGATTATGTTAAAACATAACTAGAAATCTACAGAAAATACTTTTTTTTTTTCTAAGGACTTATTGGAACGCCCCTCGTATCATCCTTGAAGGAATACGTCTATGCAACAGTCACTCTGTATATGAAAACGCATTGCTATATCACCTGCTTACCTTGATTAAAGTTTATGCGGCGATCATCGTTAAGAATATCAGATCATGATACATTGGCGGTCACGACTGGTCAAGATCCAGGGTACGTAAAGTTGTATCTGTGCACAATCCTCATTTTGGATAAATTTTACCCTGATCGGTCTTGGAGTTCTAGGACAAAATTACTCCACTCTCTATTTCCTCACAAGAGGTGAAATTTTTGTACGTCTGATTTAAGTGGTTTATGTATTATCTCCTAGTGCAGATGTACAGTACATGACTGCTGCATTGGATTACCAATATATGAAATTAAAATACTAACATTGTAGTTTCTCCAACATAAATAGTGCAACGTCGTAGTAGGTAAATTTATTTGAACTATTCCACACTAATTTAATGGCCATACCTACACGCTTTTGAAATGTAGGTTGATGTACCGGTAAAAGATTCCTCGTAAGCGTGTACGCGTGCATTTGCTTGTGCATAAACCTCACACGGCGGCTGTTTCCGGTCTTAAAATACTTCGACATCAGGTCACAGTGCGAGATCTGTCAGCTTAGGTGAAGTAACATAAATATATTGTAGGTAAGGTGCGCACCGGTGCGCCGTCGCCTTCTGCTCGGTATTTAAAGATTCCGCAGGGCGACCGACGCACATATTACCGCAACCGAACAATATCACGCGCTTTCGAATTTGTCAGCGGCTCGTGAAATGGACAGACGATCAACGGCCCAATCAATTCTACAGTTTCAAAGTTAATCAAATATGAATGGACGGCGTACCCGACTGACATACGGACATTAATAATGGGTTGGTATATGTAATTTAGTTTGACTGATGTTCGTTTAATTTCGAAAAGTAGGCGATTAATTTCGAATTATTAAATACCAGCGTTTACGGGGATTGACACCTGTGCTTCGTTTGCAATAAATTGCAATTGTTGAGTGAAGTCTGAAACTCTGGCATTTGATTTATATGGTGTTTGTATGGCAGCAAATAGAACAAGGCAAAATTATAATTGTGCCTCAAACACTGGTATGTCTAGGAAGAAACACGTTGGGTTTGTTTCAACAAGCTGATAAAAGCGTCCGCCATCTGCCTAGTCTAGGGGGAATATTCCAACAAAGGTATTTTAACTTAAGTTTGCATCGTATAGTCAGATTTCAAGCAATTCGCAAATAACAATTATTGCTTACCAGTCCGTCGGCCCATCTCAAAGGTGCCCATCACCTGACACTTTTCCAATGACAACCGGCAGATCATGTGTCGTGAACGTAAATTTTTTTAACTAATTTAAAAAGTTACAAATTCACCAATTTCCTGGAATAACAGTTGAAATGAAGAACTATAGCAGCAAGTATACAGTAAATGTAAAGATACCTTTAGTGAAAGGAAACCATCACATCCCTAAAGGTGATTTTGTACAATTTGAAAATAACTAAAATAGCCAAAATGTCTACTTAAATATTTGCCAATTTCGTTTCAAAATATTCGATAGAAATGCAGTGATAAATGTCGATTTTGTTATAAAGGATTAAAGTGTAAATATTGAAACTATAGCGGGCATTACCTGGAGATGGAAGCATTACTCCGAAGAGGTACCAGTAATACGTCCTACCTAACATTACAAGTCTAGACGAATACAATCAAGACACCGCATCTGATCGCAGCGGGAGCTCGCCAGAGAAGTGCCTACTTTATTATTTATCGATCAAGCATTTGTTACTATTATTATAGTCGGGCCATGGCACAGATGCCTTTGGTCACTGGGACCTTAGTAGCAAAATGCTCTTGTGTATACTAGAATAGATGGAGGCTTTTAGTAAACCTTAATATCACTCTAGGATCTTCTCCTTCAATTCAGTGGATGCAAGAAGTGGCCTACTGAAATGTTGGTGTCGTATGCGACTGATAGCAACACATTTGCATAGAACTGTCTGACTATCGTTGAAAATATATAAAGCGAGAATCTCTGCTCTGTTGGCGTGAAGTCCTGTAGGCATTTTAAGTGGTAGTTACGCTCAACAATGCCTACACCTGTCCCACCAATTTCTATCGATCACCTATGTATCCAAAAATATTTTTTCTATTAAATACATTATCTGAGAATTCCTACCATTTAGGCAATAGGCGCAATTCTACAATTTGGGATGATTGGAACACCTGTATATAATTGCTTGAAATACAGAAGAAAATATCAGTGCTTGATTCCATCTTATATGAGCTTAACGTCACATTGTTATGGTGTAATATATTAATTAACCAGCGGAATTTTTTTCTTAAATTACACGTCTTTGTGATCTTACTCGCTTTATACTCATTTTTGCTTTTGATAAATGTTAACCGTATCTAGCAAAGCAATTCAAATGTCAGCAAATATTGACGTATCTAGTATCCTTGTGCATACACACTTATACTTTAATGTGTACAGTGTAAATGGTGTTAAATATACCATGCTGTGTTTGGTTAATAATAAACGGAGCGAGTCAATAGCATAATTAAATTCCATCTAAGAGGTTAGTTCTTGGCGCCAAACGTTTTTATTCGTGTGAGTGCGCGGTCGGTCATTTTGAAAGCCACTGCCATCACGAGATCACAGCCGTTGTCTAATAGAGATTTATGAAGGCGATTTCACGGTTATTATTCAATAAATTATACGCCCGATACCCCCCGGTTATAATGAACAGAGGCCCCCCTTAATTAGTGCTGAACCTGATATAGCCACGGACATTGCTCAGTTATGGATACTTGATTAGTTTAATTTGTATCCGAGTATCTGGCTGATGGTCGTATAATATTATATTACGTTTATGCGTGTCGTTTACCAATTTGCCCTGTTATTTATTGGTCGTATTAACAGTGTTCTCATTAACGGCGGAACGGTAATTGGCATTTTACGATTTTTTCCTCTCATCTTGAATGGAGGTTCCCGGAGATAGTGGAGTACCAGTTCTGCCGTAAATTATTTTTATACGATGGAGATCATATTTCAATATTCAGGAATGGAATTTTCTTCAAGCACTTGACTTTAGGTCAGTAACGTACGCCATAACAACATTTATTTGTTGCTATATAAAATTAATATAGACACTACGTTTCACTCAGTGAAGTTGCGGCAAGTAAGGTAATTCTCTGTTTGATTGTGTATGGACAGAGAACATAATAGTAATTCATTTGATATTACCAACATTTTGTTAATAAATCGAATAAGTTTACATAGTGCGAAAATCTCTTGAAAATACCCCTCTTCCTCTTTCAAAGAAACTGATATCGCCAAACAAAATGCCAAATAAGGATCACCAATTCGGAACGTATTTGAAATCATGTAATAAAAGTCGTTTAACTGAAAAGACCATGGTTATAACCTTATTCACACAATTACTCGTACTAAAGGAAATGGGAGAAAAATCTGTGAAATAGTAGCCCAACAAGATTTTTTTTTTGTTTGATTTGGTGCCGAGAAAAGAGAATCTGATTTTGAGCACAGTGCATTTCGTTATAGGCAAGAACAATTATGTCGTATGCGCCGACCACAAATTTGGGTTTTAGATTTTATGTTCTTAAGAAACAGTTACGTCAACATCATAGGCAGACGAGTAGCCTTCTTTTTTGGTTGAATTCGCTTTTTAATAGTAATATTCCAATAACGTAATTTTCGGCATCTTGTCAGAGACAGAATTCACAATTTTTTATAAAAAATTAGACTTAAAATGTTGTATTAGCCATTTCCCATGACCATGAATATCTTGTTCTTCCATGTATGTAACCCATCTACTAAGCTTTTCGGCTTATTTCCTGCGTTTCACAGTGTTCGGAAGACCGGACAACGCGGACAAAAATCAGATCTCTACGAAGGTAACTTAAATAGAATCGAAACAGTAATTCTGAAAATATATTTACATACATATGTATAAATGTGCAGTTTCTGATATGGTAGAAAGTGAAAACATGTGAAATAAATATTTTTAAAGAAAAAGTAAGTTTATGTATATTAGCGCTATATATGTACGTTGTTTTTGCACATAAAAATTATGCTTATGTTAAAACAATTGCAAATTACAATTTAGTAATATCCGAAATATTATTTATAAGATTATATTTCCTGAAAACGTAAGATCTGAATTTAAGATCTATTCACGTGCACGCGCGCGCGCTACTAAGTTTATAAATCGTAATCGCCATCTGAACTTGCCAAATATGTCTCTGTTCCCTACTTCTTCCTCTAATTCTTGGCTGTCAATAATCGTTCATAGATGTTCTTCTTTTTCTTGTTGACTTTTAAAATCCAGGAAGATATTTATTAAGATGTTATTCCTTTGCTTAAATTTTGGCATTAGATTCATTTCATAAGTATTGCTTCTGGATTTTCCGATCACCTTTATCCACATCGTTTTCACTATTTTCTTATATCCATTTTTAATATAGTGCAGCAGCAATTTGGAAAATATTTATCTCGACACCCAAAAGAATGCTCCCTTGATTCAAGAAAGTACATTTTCTTAACTTGGTTTATTTCAAAGAAAATATTTATTTAAATAAAAAAAACACTGTATACAAGGAGATGCGCTTTCTTATGTGCAATAAATTATTATTTTTAAAGTCCTACTGATTTCAAGTAAAATTTATCTTAAAGGAAATATGGTTTCAGCCCTAGCAACAGTTTCAATTATCGTTACTGGTTAATTTTTTTGGTAGGTGTCAAAATGTTTGTTATTGGTTATTGCTGAAGCGGTTATGTATGTAAGACAAAAATCTTTATAGCCGCCTAGTGTCAGGCTGTGTGGTGTAAGTTTAATTAACAAATTAGCTGGTACTCCTATTGGATAAGAATTTTTACGGGAGATTGCTCTATTTGTACTACTCCACCACTCCATTAGAATTCTGCTGATAAACCTTATTTTATATAAACTACTACATACTTTAGTTGGGAAATTAGTTTCTTGTCTAGCATTTCAAATGATTTTACCAAGCATATTTTTTTTTTCGAAGTAAGACATACGATACTTAGCTCAAGTAAACAATTTTTTCTAATTACTTTTTTGAATGATATAATTTCTTGTTCTAAGGAATTGCCTTTCTTCAATCAAAAATGTATTTATTTCAATTTAGAAAATGATTTTAAATGATATATTTTGATCAAGAAATTATTTTCGAGAACTAAAAAGTAAAGAAAATGTTTTATTTGCTATTCAAGAAGTTGTGGTACGTGATGTATAAAGTGAATGTTTTCTTGCTCATATACAAATACACCGTTTACTTGACCCAAGAAGGATATTCTTGTTTTCGGAAAATACTTTTCTGTGTGCAGGATAATCAAATATAACTCCATACCTCTCATGTTATTACATTTGTCTTAAAACTTGTCTTAAAACAAAAATGTAATCAAGATTTATAGGGAAAAACAAAAAACATTGATAGCAATATATAAAAGCTGAAATTAAAATATATTTGTAATTAATCATCTAACAAGGAAAAAGTGTTAGTCATACACCCAAATTTACATTAAACTTCAATAAAGCCACCCCTATTCGTGCTCTCCGTATACCTAAATCTGAAGTATATATGTACATTTGCACGTATATATTTTCAATTCGATCCAAATTAAAACAGAAACGGCGTGTTTAAAAAGCAATTTCGATAAATCTCTATAAATGACGAAAAGAGTCAAAGGAACAAAAGAATTATTGGCGTTTAAACTGAGATTATTACGTGAGCGGGGAAGATGGGTCCTCGCGATGAGTTTTCAGAATATTCGGCGACCTTTCATCCCGCTCTTCCGGTCTGCGTCGACGTTTATTGTATAGGTGCGAGGTGAGAAAGAAGCGGAATTGGCAGGATCGAACAGAGTGAAACGGATGCTGGAGGTGGCGCAAGCATGGGCGACGATTTCGTTTCGATCCGGTGACAAATACCCAATTCAACACAGATTAGATTTGTAACGTAAGGTACGGGTGCGCTGATAGAGGTTGATCTCTTTTACATTTATTATATCCGGTTGTTGGATCGTCCCGTGCTGCTAACTATCGTTAGACCGCTTTTTTTGGTAATTCGATAGAAAATGGTTTATAATCAGTTCGGTATATTTAACTAATTCGTGTGTTCATATTTGTTATAAATATATTTTAATGCCATGCATAAAACTATTATATACTGTACTGTTTTACGAAGGGAAAATTTGAAAAAAAATTAGAAACCCGAATTCATAAACGTTACATTTATGTGGCTTTCTTTTGAAAATCAGCTACTTCTGATTAACGAATACGACTCACACTATAAATTCCAATTAGACGCAACTGTAGCTTAGATTCATGCTTTTCGATAACATTTTATGTCACATACAACACTACAACGAGAAGTATTACTAAGAATTTTGATTAAGACGAACTGAACGACTATTAATCGATGAAATTTCACTTTGATATAGTTGAACGTACACAAAAACTTATTGCAGGCAGATTTTACATTCATTTTGACGTTTTGAAAAATAGGAAATTAGAATACAAAAGAAGGTAATGAGCTTTTACACCACTACCACCACTGACTGGACTTATAATATCCTTCTCCCATCCACGCCCTAAAGATAATCGACCAGAAAAAGCAATTTTCTATGAGAAGCCGAGTTCGCAACCACTAAAGAGACCCTTACTTCGGATAGGTGAATAGACTGAAGTCACTAGACGAGATGTGGGAGGTGCTGATGACCTTTAAGACGTTAGTTCTAACATTACAATATTACTCAGAAAGATTAAATTAAATTTTTAGTGTTAAAGTATATTTCTTTAAAAAATTGTATTTCTTTTGAAAAAAATTTTTATTTTATAACATTGACCTAATTCAATACCTATCCGACAACTGTATTCAAATATTTGTGAATTTATTTGACTTTCCAAATTTTATAATTGATTTAAATTGAATTTGCTTGTTTATTTGGCCAAATTATAAATTTTGTACTTGCTCACTGGAGTTCTTCAGTGGAATATTATAATTCGTCCGTTCTGAAAATTCTTGGCTCGAAGCTACACTCGATTCAAAACCAAATATGTTCTTTGCTCAATTCTTGATTAGTTTCATGACGTAGTTGTTCGAGGATCTTAATAAGGTTAGTATAGTATTGATGTTTATGACCTTGTCGTTGAAATAGTTCCATAATAACTAAATCCTTTTTAATTTTTTTCCAAGAATTTTCATGTCAAACTTGTCAACCGATTTTATTTTTTTTTATGCAGATCAACAGTTTACTATCTGAATTAAATAAAATATCTTCATTGCTGCTTTCAAAATTCACCAAAAATACTTTTCGCTAACTGCGTGTGAATAGCATCATGCTTGTCCATGCAAACTTGGAATAAAATATATCCGGACACCCAAGAAAGAGAGAAAAGGACGCCCTCGGCCGTTTGGTGTGTGGGGAGAGCGCGCCGTACTGTTTTCTCTTTCTTGGTTGTTCGGATACTTTTTATTACAAGTGTACAACGCAATTACAATTTTGAAATTAAATTGATTATCTAATTCCAAGTTTCTCACGCTAAGAGCTGTTTAACAAAAATACTTCCTGTCTACATGTGTAAAGTGAAGAAGGAAAATGGATCTGGGGAAATTTAGAAAGAAGAGATCATCAATATTACTTCGCCACTTAACAAATGTAACCCAATGCACCTTTAGACGGGAGTAAATAAATATCGCAATGGTATATAGCATCCATGCCTTGTATTTATATTTTTATACCGTCAATCGAGGATACATAACTCGTTTTTTAAGTATTTGTTAATATATCCCCAGAAAAAATTCAACAAAAATTCATTTTACTAAGTTTCATATTTCGCAAACTGGGGGTGAATACTTTTTAACATTTATGATACTTCTGAACAAAAAGAACTGAGATTTCCTTTTACAAATATTCGAGATTATAAACTTCATTCCAGGAAGTATATAACAAAAACTAGTCTTAGGGTAAAAGCTTTTATCACCACTAATACTATTGATATTGCTATGAAATTTAGTTCTTGTAAGTAACCGATTGTGAAGACTAAAATGGATATATCGACGTTTTAATCTAACTTCACCTGTATATTTTTTATATTCACACAGAGCATATATATATATATATATTAGGTCCTTTTATCTAGGTACCAAAAGTCACTCCTGTCTAGTGTGTGCCTTTGAAGAAAAATAGTGATTTCTGTAAATGTTGACTTTCTCAAAAAAATTAGAACCCTAACAACTTCGAAACCATTAGTTTTAAGACAATAGTACCTTACCACATGTTGCCATATCATTTGAGTAAGATGCCAAAAATGCACGTTTCATTTAAAAAATAAAATTCTGGGTAGCTAGGAACTTATGAAACCATCTGTAGGCGTCAATATAATTCCAAAAATCGTTAAGTTCCCATTCTGTATATGTTAGATTTCCGATCAACAGCTCCTAAAAATTTGTACCACGATTTCTGTTATTCCATCAGTATTCTGAACTTGCGATCACAAGTCAACAAGGTTTAAATTTCCACATCTTCAACTACTGTTACTGTTTTAATTTATTTTTTTCTTTACCGCTGTTCACTACCAAGACTTACTTCTGGCTTCCTGACATCTCGAGAATAAAGAATAATCCTCACGAAAAGTTTTACTTTATTATATGTAATTACGCTCTCTTATATAAATTGTATGTAAACCGGACCATCTCCTAACTTAGGCAACTTCAACAACAGCTATTAATAATTCGCCTTGATTACATTATATATATATATATATATATATATGTATATACAAACGCAGATTGATGTGTTGCATATGTATCGTTGATCTAATGAGTATGTAACTTTTTACCGTTTAATATTCTGAACATGGACTGTTATTTATGCTACAACAGAAGGTAAATAAAAATTTTGTAACCATTCTGTACTGTATCTGATTGACAATAGTAGTGGATGAAATTCTACGTAAAAAAAAATAACAAACAAATGATTTTCACGACATTTGTAATGCTTACACCAGTAATATCAATTGCTTTGGATTCCATAGCAAAATATTAATTTGAAAGATTGATTTATGTTTGAATTTCTAGACAAATTTCATCTTTTTCTTAGTATTATTTTTCCGTTTCCCATTCCTCTTACCTCATTTGTCGATTTTGTTTTTTGGGTTATATTTTCTCTCTGACGTAGACATTTTACCTTTATCTGTAGAGCGTGTAAGCTTGAACGTGCTTATTAAGCTAACATCAACTAAAATTAACATCGATTTTGATAAGAATCAAATAAAGTAATTGCCTTGCATAGAACGCCTTCTTACTGTCACCTACGTTTGTAGACTCGCTCATTATCTGGAAAAACCTGACGATCGAAAACGCGATAATTACGGATATCAATATAAATATTTTGGAATTTATGAATTGTTTTCGGTACACATCTTTAATGCTGAAGACCGACATAACGAACCACTTTTCTACAGTACTACAAAGCGAAAGGGCCAAGCAACTAATCTACTGCAAATTCGGCAGAAGTTTATATAACTAAAAATAATACAGAGACATATGCATGAATCTACAACTATGATAAAGATAAAACGAAACAATGTAAAAATGACACCACGAATAAGTAGCAGGTTAGTACGATTAATTAATGAAAAGCAAAAATTGTATAAAGCTATGAAAAACAATCTAACTGAAGAGAACATACAAAAAATTCAAAAATTCAACTCATTGACGAGATTAAGCGCACGAAAGGAAAATACTATCAAACGGAAATAAAAAAAAAACATAATACGACAGGAAAGTAGGATGTAATTAGCAATACATCTCCTAAACAAAGTGACAACGAAATAAAACAAATTGAAATCGAAAATGGGTTTAAATGATAAATTAAATGATCAAAATTTATCGTTCAGGAATTTTCCACATATTTTGCGAAAGTTGGGCAAAATTTAGCAACTAAGAATCAAAATAGTTGAAATAAAAAAATCATTAACATATTAGCAGCATAATTGTTCGTCCTGACGAGTACTGATGAAGACGAAGTATGGCGTGCAATTATGTCGCTCAAAAACGAAAAAGCTCCTGATGTAGATGACGTAATAACAAAAACACTGAAGTTTACCGCTCATAAACTGGTCAACCCACTTCTCTACCTTTAGAATTGCGCTTTTTACAATAGGACAATTACCAATGGCTTTCAGAAAGACGGCAATAATGCCAATACCAAAAAGAATAAATTCGTTAATTGCAGACCAGTATATAAAGAAACGGATTTACATCTTCCTTGCGAAAAATTCAATTCTTTTCAAATTATCAGTACGGTCTTAGGCACTCAGGACGCTATTGATTCAAATATAGTAAACGGAATCTATAGTGATTCCGGTCAAATATAATACGGTATTCCGCAAGGAACAATTTTGGGTCCAACGTACAGCAGGCCACATTGTGACTTTTGCAGATGATACAGTTGTATTGCACCGCGCTGATTAATGAGAAACATTGAAACAGAGAAAGATTTTAGATGGCATTAATTCAGCAAGTAAACGATCGTTAATTAACAATAAATTAGAGTATAACACGTCGTGTAATTTTTACATCATACTCGACCTACCTCCAGCAATGCAGATACTTAAGTGTAAAAAATGGAGCAGAACACACCAAAATAGATATAATACAAAACACCAGATACCTTGGTATCTATATCGAGTCACTCCTTATATGGAACATGCTTAGTTAAAAAATTTGGATTCTTCTCTCATAAAAGAACATCGAATTCTGAAATTTTCCTCGTTGAAATTTTAGATAAGCAGTAGCTAAAAATTGTATACTATGTACTGGCTCAAAAATGGTGTATGGTGTAACAGTATGAGGAACTTCTGCAGAGGTCTTAAATTAAAGTAATATTTAGAAAACCGTATACTTACCCATCGAAATTACTGTGACGAAACAAAGTTGTTTGATATACAGCCGTTATACTTCTATAAAAATGTTTTATCGCAGCACGTTAATAAACATAATCTCATACCGATAGAATGTGCATATTGCATGATGATACACGCAGTAAATCGGCTAATAAACATAGAGTACAACGTAATTCCTAATGACATAAGGGTTATCACTAATATATATAAGTTTAAGACTAAATTAAGACAATGGATCCAAAATAAAGACAAAGTTGAAATACATCAACACGTTTGTTTATATTAAGATTTTGTTTAAGTAATATGTGTGTGTGTTAAAATGGTTGCATACATTAAAGTGTATTATCCCATGAAGAAAGTTCGCATTCTGTGGATTTCTTTCTTTATACTTGTTCCTTCTACGATTTGTGCATTATTTTGTGGACTATAGAACAAAAAAATATCCTTAAATTATTATTATTATTATTATTAAACACATTTCACTTTGTCATCTCTTTTGCATTGAAAACATTCACTACGTGTAATTGTATTTACGCCCAGAGATGTAATTAAGATTTATTGTTGTTTCATGCTAGGCTAAACCATTTTACTATTATAGTGATTATGAAAACAGCTATTCTCAATATTTATTTTATCAGTTGGCTGTGACTCAATTAACAATGAAATATATCTTTGGTACGATTGGAGTGTGAATGCATTTCATAGTAAGTAAGTAATGAAGTTATCAGTGGAGTATGTGATAGAAATGTTTTTTTGTTAGGGGAATGTAAGAAGAATTATTCACTTACTACTTTATCGCTATCTGTAAAGAACCTGTACTCCATCATCCTCAATGACTGCTAGGAAACTTTACAATTACGAGTAGCATTTCTTACCTGAAACCAATTTAAGAAAAACTTGCTTCAAACGAAAAGAATCAGCTGCCGGCTATTAGTCGTGGTTGAAACTAGGGTAGGGAAAGCATCAAATACCAATAAGTTCTATCCGTATAACGGGTCAATTTAAAGTAAAATTAAACGACAATTATTTTGAATCCATTACCATTTTGTAATTATTTCAATTGATTCTGTTAAAGTAAAGTATATTTGCAGTAGTTCATTTTCAAAAAGCGCTCTAACAAATGTTTGATTTTAGATTATTAACATCTTTTTGCCCAAAGTTATAGCTGAAATAATATGCTAACCGCATATTATTTCAGCTATAACTCCATCCATTAAAAAAATTACCTTTCTACAGAATACTTCAATGTCATTTTAAACCACAAGCCTGTACACCAATATCTATGCAGAAAGACACAGTTAATATCTCGGGCCCACCAAGGTAACTCACCCCTACAAGGGTAGTTGAATGTATCCCAGGCACAACTAAAATTGCAAAATAAAATTAGTGATTAAGCGTCCTGTATACCATTCTAACCCCAACTTTTAACTAGTCAACATTTTGTGGCAGATTATAATTATTGCCAGTGATTTAATAAACTCTTTACAGATAACAAATTAAACAGAATACTTATTCCTAGATTTCAGGAGTCGAAGTGCTCGACATTTGGTAACCCTATAACGCTGAAAAGTATTACACAAATATTTTAAAAACTGCTAATATAAAATCTCGTAGCATGACTTTTTCCTCAAATATTTAATTTTGTCTTTATTGCTTCCTATCCGTTCATTGAATCCACAAAAAACAGTGGAACCAGTTCAGGAGTATAATTAGCGCAAAGAACGACAAATCCATCGCATTGGCGCCTCAAAAATTCCTGCGTTTCCGCAACGACGGAAAATAGCTTTTCGTTACGACCTGTCGGCTAGGAGTAAAAAAAAAAGAAGCTGTTAATACGCCCGATTTTACGATATTCGAATTAAGGAATACCAGCGCAATTTTTTACACGTTACGCTCGCTTTAATGGTTATAAAATGCGTTGCATTTTTTTTTTCAACGAAGGCAGCACCTCCCGCTGGCTACTGTCCGCATGTGAAATTACGCTATTAGATTATTAACCATTTCCACGACGCAAATATTTATTTATAGGATACGGAACGATCGTCTTTACGATGATATTCTAACCGTTCGAAAAAAATCGAAGGCGAACAAGAGAAGAAAAAACCGAAGGAAACGACCCGACGCAATATTTTATATCGTCAATTTAACGTTTTGTGTACGATTCGGATCGAGATTAAAACAAACAGAACGGTTAAGAAATAGCGAACTCCTGCAGTTTGATGTGGAGGTAACATAGACTGATGTTAAACATATTCCGTAAAATAACACGTCAAATATTTGGAGTGAAAGGCGATACATAAACATTATTTGGGTTCTTGTGTATGGGCTGTCTGTTTCCAGGAGGAAAAAATGCGTGCATACAGACAAATAGAGCAAATCTTCGCAATAATATGACTTTTATTTGTCTGTTTTGTCTAAACACGAATCCATAATATATCATTAAACGGCTGTATTCTCATAAGCTTCTTTTAAGAAAATGGGTTGAAAACAGTATAATGTTGATGTAATATTTGTTGTACTAGAAAACTTCTTTATTGGCTAAGTAAGACGTCTATTGTTTGGTAACACCGCGTTTAAGCAACAGATGAACGGTAAATTGCACGATTGTATATTAGCATGAATGTAATAACGCGAAGCTTCCGCATTACCGTGTGGCTTGTTAGTATGGCAAATATTATCGGAAGGGAAACTTTTCTTTCATACCGACCTATTTTGCAAACGTATTTTTCGTGATCCTTTACTAGTCGCAGCGGCCATTTACATATGTTTGTTTTCTTTGCCTCTGCTGGGAAAATTTACGGAATGCCTTCATCAGGAAGGTAAATAAATATCTGACTTCCGTATTTACTAGTTCACTGAATATAACACCGACAGTCTTTGGTGTGATTAAGTGAGTATTAAATCTGGCTTCTCCGTCATTACTTAAGGAAGAATAAAACAGCCAACGCTTTCGTACTTTTGAGATATTTATTGTATGAAAATAAATGTAATTCTTTCCTAATGAACTAACACGGAGCCATCCTAATTAATCGTAAGATAATCTGCAATTTTAACTTTTGCACTCTGCATGATCTAAACTAGCATCATGTAGAGGGAATTCGAAAATTACGAATTGACTGATTTTTAATTCAGCTAGTTTTAAACATTGCTTGAAGGTTTTTTATTTCATTATATTTTTCCTGGTTGTTTACTAAATCGCTGGAAAATATCTTTTTACTATATATAGATAGATATATAAAATATCTACTTTTTACAATGAAATGTGCAACGAGCAACAAAGTGATCATTACTCGTTTTAATGAGTTACTATATGTCTTGGCTAACCTCTTAAAGGAGTTTTTTTTTTTATTTTTGATACTTTGCCATTATCGTAGCGTAACTTTTTTGTTATAAAATATTAGCGGCAATAGTTTAAGCATAATCTTCATTTGATACATGATTCAATTTTGAGGTTTTGCCAAAATCTTAGACATTAACTTTGAATTTATTTCGATTGGGCTTATATTCAATGGTTTATAGTATGCTATGCCGATGATTCTTTTAGATTGATAATCAGACTGTTCCTTAATTAAGTCAACATTTGAAAAACACTTTTGCGATTTAATGATTTTATAAGCAAATGACAATAAAGTTGCTTTGATATTCTGTTTTACTGAAGCTTGCAAACTAGGAGGTACGTATTTTCAACACAACCTTATTTTCAGCTGTGAAAAATGGTTCCTTACATTTCATAAGATACGTTTAGGATTATGACTATCTTTTTTGATTTAATGGATGCGTTTGGAAATTACGGCTTAATTTAGTAGTGTGAAATACTAACATTCCTTTCTCTAAGAAATAGGCTGACTTGTTCAGAAAAATGTTATATTACAAGAAACACATTATTATCTTTTATGCAATATAGAAGATGAAATTCATATGCGTCTTGTTACAAAACTATCTTTTAAGCGGTGTGCGGAAAATGCTTAAAAAAAAAAGTTTTGGAGAGGAGGTTCGCATAACAACAGGATGTTTAGCTTCTGCTGCTCTCGATATGTGTTTGATTTTTAAATAGAATTGCCTACATATGATATGTATTTCAGGGGGTCCCTCTTCCGTACGTGTCTCTTTTCTTCAAGATTTCCCCGAAATGCCTTTGTTTCTTAAACGGTCGATTTCCCAAACGCTTTACATGGTAGAACGGTGATTCAAATTTTATTTAATCTGAAGTTTTCGGCAATATATCGAAATTTTGTCTATGTTAACTAGAGGCCATCGTTATTGTTGCCACATTTGATTCATGTTATTTCATATTTTACGGGACATCCTGTATGTTTCTTTCAGGATCTGGTAGAGAAGCGCTTCCAGAAATGTTCAAGCATTCCCCTATACCTGTGCCTACTAATATTTCATGTAATTTTTTTTTGGGAATATTTTTTTTAAATTACCTACCAAAGAAAGAATTATCTTTTATCCACGCACTACATGGAGACGCTATCTATATTATTAATATAAAGTATGGAAAAATGGAAATGGATTATTACGTGAATTAAAAAACGTGCCTGTTCTACAATGAGGAAAGACAATTAATAATTGTGTCGAAACATGTGCACAAAAGGAACTCCGCCACTTACCGATTGTTTCATTATAAGTTAATTGTGTCAGTGGCTAATGGCTCAGTACCAAGCTCAACAACAATAACGACAGTTTTTTCGCAAATTACTTTCGAGGCACGTGTTAAATTGGAGAATTATAAAATGTCTTGAAAATGACAAAATAAAATATGTACCACCCTGTCTACATTGCAACATATATTGAAACGAAAAAGGTGTTTGTTATCTACAGTAATATTTCCATCATCCTTTAGTTTTCTGCTCACAACGTGTGGAAGATAATTTTAGTTTTTCACGTGCACTTTGACAAATTATAAATTAGTTTTCGCGATATTTCACAGCGCTCTTTAGCATCCACTTTATACTTTTTAAAGATAGGTGCCGTACATCATCGTAACGATTTATCTAACGTGAATCTCTCTCTTCGCACTCTTAAGCATCTAGCAAAGGAAACGTCATCTTGTCGATGTTATTCTTTTAAATGCATGGATTCACCTCATTCGTTTGCTAAGCATATATACTTCTCGACGTGTCTAAATTCAGCCCGTATAGAAAAAGGCTGCGGGAAAAGGAAACGTATGATCGTATATTAGTTAACGTCAAGTGACTTTTCTAGCTCCTCAAGCGATTAAACCACCAACTTAGCGGCGTTATTTTTCTTTTTCTCGCTGCGTCGGAATGGCGCAGAGCACATGTCAAACGTGTTCCCTCGTTCTAAATTACGAAAGACACACAGGTTATAGAGACTTGAGGATCTCATGTTATTTATGATTCTCGTCTTCTGTGATGGAATTAATATACTGGGAAATGACGTCGGTGTAACGCTAAATTTCACCTAAGATTCATTTGTGTTTCTGTTTTTGTTCCAGGTAAGCAAGATTGGTTCTGGTTGTGAACGTGCTAATGGAGAGGTGAGGTTTCTTCTTTCATATTTACATGCATAAAAGCAAATTAGTAGTTAGTAACGTAGATAGCTATTATTTATCTATATTAATTTTGCTATGGTTTACATGTATAAGTTTTAAAGTAGGTGAACCACAATATCGTTGCTATTGCGGTATTACCTTAGATAGAAGGAGCAATTTTGACTGATCTGTGTTATTCCTTTTAGCTGTAGCTAGAGCAATTGTTCAAACTTTATTGAAATAGTAGCTTGACGTTCTTTCATTTCACTAAATAAAAGAAATACGTCAAACAAAAGTCCACCAATTTTATTGTGAACGACTAAGTAGGATAGCGCCTCGAAAACTGATATTAATAAGTATTACTAAACTTACCCACTAATATTCCCGAGAAAATATGCAAAGATAAAGACTCTTTTTGTGAGGCTAATGTAGTCGACAAATTTTCAACCTTCAGAGGAGTGCTGTAAGGACTACAGGCGACTAGTTCAAAGTTAAGATGATTGCAAAAGAAATGGACAAACCTCCACTGGAACCAATTATTTCTATATGTATTAGAAAATTATACGAAATTAATGTGCGTAATGTATGACTGAGCAAGAGCAATGGAGTAACCCTCAACGCCAGTCAACAAACTCTGACGACTATCCACCAACATTTATCGAGTATAATTGCCCTCCTCATTGGGGTGAGCAATCAAATTATAAATTACAATAAAATTACTTACATCGCTTCTTTAATGTCCATAGTATATAAAATTAAACTAAACAGATCAAAGAATAAAATGAATTAAGATATGTACGAGAGGGGATCAACTATGAATGGACCTTTCCGCCCTTGATGTATGAGAGTGGCAAGCACTTGCGTGATAGGAAGGGATGGTCTTTAAACCGCGGCACCTTCTTGAGCGCAGCTCCGCTTATTTTCTTGTTCTCACCATGACCGAGAAGACCAGAAGAAGTACCATGTTTAGTTGCCTAACGCATCGTAATTAAATTTCTGATTAAAAAAAAGAATTTCCTAGAGGACGAAATATCATGTAAGACAAGACCAAGTAACGCCGACTAAATCCAAGCACCACTCGGGAAAACCCTGATGCCATTCGTCATTCACGAAACTCATTGATTGTGATTGTTGGGATTGACCACACCTGAAGTTCAATTGAGAGAAAAAGCTATGGTAGCATCCAATTTTCATTGTTAGGAAGTTGCAATTTACATTTGTGCCGAAATTTCACAACGGCTACTGGTATAATATGAAGCGGAAAAGAAAGAGTTTCTGTAGCATATAGTGACGTGGATGTACCACTGTATACCAGAATCAAGTAAAGAGTGCGCTGAGGCAGGTTATCAGTTCAGAACATGACCCGCTACCCCTTCACGAGAACACCCGACCGCATACCGTTCCCCTATATTCGGAAATTTTTACCACTTTTCTTAAAGATGTGCATTTAAAGTAATTCCCAAGTGCCTAGCTCAGGCATGGGCAACCTTTTTTAGCTGCGAGTCAAAATCAACTAAAATTGAGTGTTTCGGGTCAAGGCTGTTTTCATTTTCATTCTTTTTTTTTATCAAGAATATAACAACAATACGCTTCTAAACTTTAAAGATAATATTCGTTTCATGTTTATGTTTTATAATATATTTGTACATATTATACTTTCCTTTGGGAATTGAAGTAGGTCACTTGAAATTATCAAATGGCTTACTCGGTAACCCGGGGGTCATAGCTTTCCTACGCTTGCTCTAATTCATTTGGAAACCTACTATTTTAAATGTGATTTTTAATTTGTTTAATTATGATTTTAATAATACTAGTAGGTGCTATCTTGTTGTAACTAGTGTAGCTCTTTGTCTTTTAAGAAGCATCGATTCTCGATTTGTGAGGATAACGGCATATAACAGACTTAATAAAATTAAATCCAGTATTTATAAGAAGCGAGGCCCGTCAAGTCTTACTCGAACCAGTAACAAGAAGGAAGCGTTTCCATTCGTATAAGTGAATTAGCCCGTTAATATTCATTTCAAAGAGGGCGCCACCGTAAACAAGCAAAAGAAATGTAAATTCAATTTACGACCGCTTCGATAAGAGACTGCTTGGTGCTGCTGTACAAGAAAGTCGGAGTAGCAGCACGAAAAAGACAGGATGAGAGGTGGAGATGGCGACCATCCGAAAAAGACAAACAAATAAACAAAACCTGTGTTCCGCCATCCACCGTCTTCTTCCCTTTCAGGGGGTAGGTACGGCTTCGAAAGCTCTCCCGTCGCTTTGATTTACCTTTTTGATTACTCGCCTCGTATAGTCTGGATCTTGCCGCGAAATAACGAAATCTCCACGCTCCCGTACTCGTATATATCTAGTAGGACATCCTTTCTCTCTCTTTCTCCCAGCGCACTCTCCTCACGGGCGTAAGCTACATTTATGATCGCGTAAAATTAATGCAAATCTTCCGAGATACACCTTGTTTGTTCCTGAGCGACGGGAATAAGGAATAAGTAATAAAATTGGGAGTTGTTTGCTTACCTACCGACTATACCGACGTGCACCTTTCCGCTTTTGCCTTCGTTTTCCCAGACGGGAGCGCTACAAGTCAAACAGTGGTAGTAAGAAAAACGAAAAAGGTCTGAAGAAAGGGAAGGGAACGGGAATCTTTAGACTTGGAGAATATGCAAAATTACGAAACATTTTAGGGGTTTAAATCTCTTAAGAAGACGAAAAGCAAACGATGCAGGAGCGTATTCGGTAGGGAATTATTTGTCTGTAACTATTTGGTTTTAAAACAATGAATTAGATGCAAGTTTATACAAGAGGAAGTAAATATGAGTATTACCATTTACAAATTTATATCGAAAACAAAAGTTATTATTTGTATCAGATCAGAATTGAACAGTTGCCCTAAGAGAATATTAAACGGTAAGGTAACCACTACAACATAAGTTTGGAAGCGGTTCCGAAACGTAGGTTAAAGAATTTACTTGAAATTATCTAACTACAGGAAGAAACTTGTAAAATTGAAGCGATAATGGCAAGGTCTTACGGTACACGACGACGTTGAGCGTTTACTGACTCTATCTTTTGCCTGGTAACTTAAATTTTAACCACTTAATTTGAAACATTACAAAAAATTCAAATAAAAAGGAAATACAACAATACCAAGGTTTGTAGAATAACACGTTTAATAAAGAAGTTGATAAACCAAGAGATCTACTAAAATTATAATTGTTGTTCTAATTTAGATGAGTATTTTTGTTTGCTGAAGGAAAGCGTCTGTTTTGATTTATTCAAATTAAGAAAAGATAGATGTCTAAGCCTAACAATGAAAGAGGCCCTGTATAAGAAGATTTATTCAAAATTTCCATATAATCTCCTGCTATCTCAATGGATTTTTTAGATCGTTTAACTAATGCGACAATAGCACTTCAAGCCATGGCTGGTTGTTCCCAAAATTCTCTGAAACTGTTTTATGGATCCCTTCATCGTTGTTGGTAAAAAATAGCCACTGAGGCAAGGTTGGGGCCGTACGGTGGGTGATCGAATTCCTGAATCACCACGGGCGCAACGACGCTTTGAAAACTATAGTGTGAACGGGAGTGTTGCTAGGCAGGTACCAGATTTCCTTAGCATTTCGATGATGGCTTGTTTAACTGACGTAGCAAGCCTGTATAATATATTGCGTTTACTGTAGTGTTGCATTCTTTAAAGTCGCGCGACAATAAGCCTTAGCTATCCCAACAAATTGTAGCCATCACTTTTCTGTGGTTTTTTGTCACCTTGGCCTTCTTAGGGATGGATTCACCTTTCCGAAGCTGGGAAGGTCTGGAGTCTGGAGAACGGGAGTCTGGAGTCCAGTCCAGTCTTTTGGGCCAAAGATCGTGGTATAGAACCATTGTTCCATTCCCAGACACTGTTTGGTTAACGGTTGTGTTGTCAGCTTTGTAGCTCAAAAATCGTTCGGCTACATTCGACACGTTGTCTCTTCAGGACCGTGTTGAGCAATTACGGGATCCATTTTGCGCTAATTTTGATCATATCCCAATGCCCGTGCAGGATCTTCAAAATACTAGTTTTTGGAAACTCTGTTTGTTCCCCGTATCTTCTTAGCTTTAATATTTTCTGGAGTCACTACAATAATGCATGTCCTAATAGATGAACGATAATGTAAAGTCTTCATAGATCCTGTCCAGCTCTCCTTGCTTTCGGTCGGTGTCTTTCCTTCCAAGGTAAGAAATTTTATGACTGTAGAATGTTCAATTTTGGACCACTGAACTTCTTATTCCTCACTTAACCGAGCAATGGCTATAAACTACTAGATTATTATTTGCATGTTAACTAAAAACAGATCATTGGCAGCATTTGATTTTGATATCCTTCTTACTACATAGCTAAGGCTTAGAGTACGTGGACCGCAGTTAGTACCTTCCAGTAATAAATTCTATAGTCTAATTGAACAGTATTTGTTCAATTAGACTATAGAAACAACAACAACAACATTTGAAACAAATGGACAATATAACGACGAATTTAGCCTGGTGTAATTATCATTTTCCTTTAGGATTAAGTTATTATTATTAGCTATTTTAAAGCTCTATGTAACATTATAAAAATTATTAAAACAATTCTCAAAAAAATATGGTAAATGCCAAAACAATGTACATGATATACGTTTTATTGCATTCTACGATGAATCGTAATCAAAAAGGCATACTTATGTACATGTCCTTTCTACCTCCAACGTTTATATTGTGCAGCACAAATCTCCCATCTATTAAAATTCAGACCGCAAAATGAATTTACATAAACTTGGATTATTTTAATGTGTTGCAATTCATGTACTTTCTTCTCTCCTAAAGTTTTTTGCTGTCATGCTTCTATTTATATCAATTTTAGATTCGAAATACTTTATAGCTGTCGTAAGCATCCTCTGTTATGTAAGTCTATGTTTTCTGAAGCAACAAAAAGTATTTCCACATGCAAAATTTTTGTCGTAGAATGTGACAGAAATTTTTTGTTGTGAATTTCTCTCGAAATTTTTCTAACGTTCGTTCTTTTGAGTCTCTCGACAAAGACTAGGACCCCTTCATTTTACAGATGATAAAATTGTTTTCTTAATTTCGCTAACTAGAAATAACGAGAAATTACCAGTAAAACCAGGAGTGGTTATTTCAATTCAAACCTGGCTTGAATGAAAAGTGAATAGAGTTTGTTTGATTTGAGATTGATTAAAATACATGTACCGTTTCTAGAATATCCATATAATTTCGAAGAGAAGATGCCACTAATTAAGCAGTAGAATTCTAGAAAAAAATCCACTGGTTGTTGGTGTATTAAATTGAGGGAAATAGGTGTGTGAACCAATTTGTATCCGTGTGCAACGATCTTAAGCCGGGCCTGTTCTATCCTGAGAAACGTTAAAGAAGAACCACTTTTAATCGGATTTCCGTGTCGGGCTGATTAAAATGCACCAAACGTTAAAATGTACACGGCCTGGGGAGTCGCCTAATTGCTAATTATAACTCTGTGTATTTTATAAATTGAGATTCTAATCGCCAATCATGATAATGAATTAATCGGCGCGAGCCACTCTTATATAAGGCAAGCAGATGAACAACTTTTAATTACTCGCGCTCATTTTCAACTTCTTCCTCGCGCGCGTAATCCGTCGCCCATCCACCGCTATCCTTCAATTTCTTTCCCGAAACTGGATTAACGTGCCGCAACGAATAAGGTGTTATCTTTGCATCTTCATTCTTAAACGCTCCGAGTCCTCGCGACAAGGAAGAAGCATGAGGAAAAAATTTTGCTTGTATTAACGAACGAAGGCTTGTCCGTCGAATTATTAATTTCCCTTCCCTTGAAAACTCCTCAGCCCGCGCGATCGGAGAGATGACACGAATGGTGGAAAGCAGCCATTCCGTTCCATTCTCGCTAGTCCTTTCCACTTCTAAAAACTTTTAATCTTATTTAAAGAGAGGAACGTCGCGCGCTATATCCACCTAAAAAACAAACAAGCAGATAAACTCCAATGTAAACACGAAAAGAGATACTACGCGAAACGTTAGAAATATGAAATCGCCTCCTCTCTCTTGGAATCGAAGCGCCATCGTATCCTCCATGGTTCCTCGTCATAAAATAAATTGAATTTCAAATGAGTCCTGGTTTGATGATAAGATTTAAACCTGGCTGGCGTCTTGATGTATACGCGCAAATATATTCTCTCGCTGGGTGTGATATACATATCGGAACGTGTGCGCCATTTGACCGGGAAAATAGATGAAAGTAAAGATAGCAGAGAAGGTTGTTTTGAACGTAGAGGGGAAAGAGAAATGGATGCGAGATTGAGACGAGATAATTTTCGTTTAACATTTATTAACTGCATTTGCAGTAAGATTGCCTCAGGTATTCATTTCTACCCTTGAATTCGGTACTTCTCAAGTTAATCTATCCACCATGCAGAAAAAAACAAGTCAACTATACTCGAGTTCCTTGGAATCAACAATTGCAAATATTATTAAATTTAAGCTTTGAACATTTTTTGTTAAGTTGTTCTGTTAAACTTCATTCTGTTAGGGATTTTATAGAAATTGATAAATGTAAATTTTGTAATTAAACTGCTAATGGCTTCGAAATATACTTAATCTCTACAGACTCGACATTTTTTTTTTGTTTTTTTTGTCCAAGTTTTTGGCAGTCCAAAAATTACTATTGACTAAAAAAGCCTTTTATATGCATTTATGTAAATTGACCTAGGCAGTGAACTCCATAAAAATATGCTTTTGGCGAGAAGTATTTAGAAATATTTCGCAACAGAAGACGCAATAAAGAATGCAGCAGGCAAATATTGCACGTTTCTGACAAGCCACATTCTACAGTACTGAAAACATTATTTCCAGTAATCTTACTCATACGCAACCTTTTCTACCGTAAGTATGAAGATGATGAATATTTTCCATTTAGTTCTGTCCTTAGTTTCGCTTTTCGCGCGGGTTCGCCTTCCCATCGATCTTCCTCTTTTCCTTTTTCTCTCGATTTCTGTTTCTCAAATTATTTTTACTCTTATCTTCCTTCATTCTAACAATGTACCCAAACTATCGTAGTTTTTGTTGTTCTATTTTTTTCCCTGCTTATTCGCACATCATGGGGCACCAATTCGTACCGTAACGGTATTAGTTTTGCTGTCGCATTTGCCGTTGAGTGGCTTGGGCCAATAGTAACATAACGTCGCAGAAACGCACTCGCATTGCGACTAAACAAGCCCAAACATTGCTTAGAAGTTATCACGCGATTCAATCGTCAGCAAACGCGGCACCCACTACGCCGGTGCCAGTAATCTATCATATTGCCTTAAGTATTCCAGATGTATGTTTAAAATTTACCCATTATAAATTCTACTATTGTTTCTAAATTAAATAAAGTAGTTTTGGCGTTTAGACATTTGAGTAGATATCAAAGATTTATGAAACCGTTGTGCACACCGTTTCTTGTTCAGCGAAGGATGTTTTGTTCTTGTTTTGTGCTTCGCTTACTTTAACAAATGAATAATTCCTTTGTATATCTATTTTCAATTACGTTTTTCAAAAGAGAATTAGAATGTTGTCAATTACAACCCTGTTCGTGGTTTTGATGAAAGGGGTCATTTTGCAAGAGCTCACAGTAGGAAGCAGCGACTATAACTTCACAAAATCCTTCTACGTACTTGTTATTGTTTGCTTATTGGATCAAATCTTGATGTTATAGATACTAAAGAAATAATTGACAGGATTTTTTTCAGCTTACAAGGTACATACGTAATGATAAACACTGCAAACCATTCAACTTGCTTAAGATATATATCTATATATACCAACTATTAGTACGAACACGCCAGCAGGTATTTCACGTGTTTTCTTTCACTTAATTCTGAATTTTACATGGATATGAGTACGTATGCCATACAGCTTGCATTTAAGCATTCGTAGCACGTCCATAACGCGTGTTTTAATGCGGTTCGTTTAACTTGAGCGCTTTTAGAGGAGCATGAAATGATTCGACATATGTATGTTGGAGATTTTTTGGTTGCTATAAGCGGCTATCAGGCGCCAGTCTACATCACCTGGGTAATATTTCGGGATACGTGCCTTGATGCAGTGCTTACACATGACTCACGTGAGTACACTATCGCCAAAGAGTTCACGGGATATTTGCAATTAAGACAGCAAAACTTACCTTTCTTATACGTGAGTATTTAATTGCCTTTTATTTCACTTTTATCATATAGCTTTTTTTGTTATCAACTGTGTTGGTTTTATTTAATTAATAATAATAAATAGGCTTATTTTGAACACTTACGCAATACATAACAACGTAGATACGAGAATATAGGACAGAGGCAAGTGAAAAGTAATAACAAATCCCAAAAGATAAGCTAGCTAGTAATTTAAGTACTTCGATATGCCTTTATTTGTTGAAATAAGGCGAAATAGTCTTGATTTCATCTGGAAGCTAAACATACTTAAACAACAACTTCTTTGGTGGTGTATGATACTCTGGTTGGAATACCAATGAAAATAAAAGTTACATAATGAGTCTACAAAGCTTCTAAAGAGGGTGACGCTAGTATAAAATTAATACTAAAGTCACGGCTCAGAATTACCTATTTGTTTCTTTGTGCAAATAAATTCAACAAGGTTTAAAGTCTGATTAGGGATCATTACTATAGTTATTATACTCGGATTAGTGTTATATTCCACCGCATAACATGTAGGCGGGAAATATATCAGTCACCGATGTCTTCTCTACACTTCACCTTGAAATACCCTTCAGCAAACATTGCCACACCTCCATGTTTACCTGGAAGATGCTTGTAACGTGAAATTAGTGGTGTAGGTTTTTTTAAGTTGTAGATCCGATTGCCGGTGCTCAAAGAGGAACAAGACGCCCGCATTAGCATCCTTTAGAATAATCAAGTTGCTGACTCTTGCTGCTTATAGGGCAGATGTTTTGACGCAGGAAGTTCAGATATACTAGTTCTTGTCCCGAGCATCCCTAGCTTGACGGAATAAAAGCAGTTGAGCCTCAAGCCACATTTCAGGCTTTAAGATAGAGCCCAAACGTTTGGAGGGTGCAGACTATAAATGAAGAATGTTGTACTGGTTATTTGCCTTTTATAGATTCGCAAGTACCGTCCCTGATCTTTTTTTATAATTAATTTCTCAGCTGATAAACCAGATTCCAGATAAATTGAAAAATCTAGTAAATCCCCTGATTTCTATGTTATTAGAATTGCTTCCGCGTACCCTGCCCCAAGATCGCCGTGCAATTGTTCTCTCTAAAAAATGAGATTATCAGCAACTTTTTCCGGCAAAGTGTTTCTATATTGTGAGTTCGAGATATTTGTGTGCTCCTTTTCCGAACTAATTTCGACGAAATGCTTAGCCGGAAAATACTAAACGAAAATTGTTAAATATAGTAAATTAAAAAAAAAATGATAAACGAAAAATACACCGAAATGAAAATTTCTGAAATAGAACATTAACGAAATATAGTGTAATATGGTACTCCTAAACTAATGGGGCGTAAAAGGACATCCCCTGAAAATATTCTTTCTGTTGCTGTATATATTTGGATTAAGAAAGAAATTAGTTTGTTTCTAGCAACGACTGTATCCGATTATTTCATTTCTGTTTTGCTTAGTTGTTAAAACTTTTTGCGAATACTGTACCTATATGGCTAAAAATATTCCAAAAACACGTAGATAAAGAGAAAGCCTATTGACTCCTGGTGGTGCTCTACCGAAAATAAACCCTTCCCCGTGTTACTCTCCCCGTCTGCATCCAAAACAGACGAGTGCACGTGATTCTTTGTCTGTTGTCGTGCCTAAGGTGTCTGCGTATCCGAGATATGTCGACACGCCCAGGTGAGACCTAAATCTGGAACTGCTAAGGTGTGTTTCGTTCGCTCGCTTTCTTGCCAGCTATTTTAGGATGCGGCCGATGCAGGCGAACCAACGTGACAAAGGTGAAACAGCGACGTTTTAACCCCCTTTTCCGATATTTCGTCTCTGATTTATATCGCGAACGCGGGACATGTTTGTCACTGCCACAATGAACATTATTTTTGGGGTTGTTAATTTCAGAGTTAAGATATGCTGTTGACGACGAAACATAGATGAGGTTTAATTAAATTTAATATTAGTTGGTTAGAATTCCAAAGTTTTTGAGTAGGAAGTCCAAAATAAGTTGGTTACAGCGCCCCAGTAAATGCCGAAAATATGTGATAAATAAGAATATATTATCTTTAACGGCTCAGTCTAGCAGTTGCGGGTAATACATGTTAACATGGGTTATCCCATGCTATAGAGCTGTCGGTACCCCTGAAGTTTATATTTCACTTTTGTTGAGAAAGTTACTTACACATACTTACGCATAAATTCAAATTTCTGAAGTTACAATTCAAAAAAATGTAATAGTTTATGCCCAAATTAACTTAAATCTGTTATGATGCGCAACACACATTATTCACATTATGCACGCGCAAACACGTACTTGCGACTCTACAAATGAACAAAGGATGAAATAAAAGTTTTCTTTCTTAGCAATTAATATGCTTAAGTTTTAAACAGATACGAGCGTAAACATTTAGTAAAATTCCCGAAAGAATTATTTTCTATGGCAGTTAGGATAGAATTATACACCCTAGCGATTTGAGACGAAAATACGCGTCCACATAGTGCCGTCTTCTGGGTGGGTGGCGTAATTTTATCCCCTGAAAAGCGTAAATTTAAGTGATGATCATCAGTACGGAAAGTGATACAGTTATATAAATGTTGTGGAGTCTTGAAATTGACCACTGTATTGTACAAGCGAGCTATTTGTAAGAATCTGCGGTTGTACATATTCACTCACCTCAACATGTGTGACCTTATCGAACTTACGAATGCCAAATATTAGTAGTAGACAAGGCTTTCGAAGACGCTGAATTCTGTTACTTATGTCCTGCGTAATGCAAGAGACGCAGTAGGAAAGTTGTAACAACACAAAAGTTGCACATAATAATGATTTAATTTTAATGTCTGTGAGAATCAATAAGTTTTGAATTAGTGTGAACCTTCTGTATAATTTCTGATTTCTGTATAAAATCTAAATGTGTTATCTAAGACCAAACCTAAGTTTCTTGCTTCTTCTCTAACTGGAATAATATCGTTCGAATTATTAATTTTCATATCTCTTTTTAATTCGTCGACCTAATCTTTACTTCCAAAAATTAAAGAAACAGACTTGTCAGGATTAATTACCAACGAGTGCTGATGCGCGAAATTTGCCACGTTATTTAAATCACTATTAATTTCATAAATCGCTTGTCTATAATTGTTTAAATAAAAGGAGCCGTGGCAAACAACACTAAAATATCGGGGCATTGTGGCACAGTATGACCGAATTCCTCGAAGCAGCTGTTCCAGATTAATTAATTAAACTTGTGTAGTGTGGAGTGTACCGATACTTTAGTGTAGTTTGCCATACTACCCTACACTCCTTGGCTTGATCATTGAAAGGAGCTATATATGGACGTCGTCCGCATACATATGCATAGTGCTTTTTCCATATACAATTGTATATAACGTGAATAAGGACGGCCCCAATATTGTTCTCTTCACGTTTAATGCTTTACAAGTTGAGATGTTACCATTATGACATGGGATTTGTTGGAATTTGCTTTTCTTTTGCATCGTACCTAGTTAGGGTTACAATAATGATCGAGCATGGTCGAAGATACAGTGACGTTGGTTGAATATTTGGCAAATCAAAATCAGTCATCCATCGTAGTGTATGTCGCTTGAGGGAAGCTAGGGCGTATGAGAGAAGACGAAGGCAAGGCAGAAAACGTTAAACCATGGTTGCAGATGCGCTTCATAACGTTGTAAACACTGCAAAACAGGCACTTTAAACGGAAAATTTACTACAAAATGTTCGTGGAATCACCATAAGAGCGTTCAGTAAGAACAAGACTTAAAGAAGTTAGTGTTAAGTCACATATACCAATAAAAGTCCCAATACTTCATAGATGTCATCATGTAGCGTGACTAGAGTTTGGTCGAGAATATTAAAATTGGAAGGATAACAAGTGGGGCTAAATTTTGCTCACGGATGAGAGCCGCTTCTATACAAATTCTATTGACGGTTGGGAAAGATTGTATTAACGCCAAAAGAACTAAATACTCTGTTTAATTTTACTACTACTGCATCTTTATAGATAGTTACATCAAAGATATCCTCCAAGACCATGTAGTTGCTTTTGATATATATCGGAGAAAATGTCATCCTAATGCAGCATAATGCGCGCCCACACGATGCACACTGAGTAACTAACCTTTCGAAATGGGTATACTAACAATGAATCGGGCAGCATGCTTTCTTAATCTGGTCCAACTTGTGTGGAACATGCTGCGTGGAAGACTTAGGTAAAAATTTCCGGCTATTCAAAACACAGAAGAAATAGGAGTTGCATTGATTGAGGAATGGGGCAGATTGCCTCAAAGACTGACCGATGGCCTCATCAGATGTACGAAAAGAAAAATGACTGCTGTTGTAAGTGCGTGTGGGGACCAAGGAAGAAAAAACGAATTTAGAATGGTAGATGATTAATCATCGAAAGCTATTCTGTTTAAAACTAAATATTTTGTTTGAGTCTGACATCTTAAGATTTCTGTCAATTTCAACAAATTTCCCATTATCCAACCTTTGTAAAACAAATTCTAATTACTCCACCTAACTTAGTATTAAGAGATTGCCTGAGAGAAATATTAGCAATATGTTATCAATTTTTTATTCTTAAAAAAAGATTTCAGTAAAATCTACTTGACGGAAATCACGATTCACCGCTTATCTTCAAGAATCTACTTTGTACTAACAATTCAACAAAAGAAATGTATTACTGTTCTCTATTCTTCACCAGACCGACAAAATAAGTCACAGCATTGGTAAACCCGAAGTCGCTATGGATTGTAATAGTACTAATGGCGGCGTCGATACAGTTGATAAACAACACATCGGCACACTCTGCACCATACAAATTTAATGAATTAATTCGGGACAGCTGTTTCGAGAATACACGGATCCTCATTTTCAACCGCATGACCGAACTTTTCGCTACTTATGACTCAACAAGAAATATCCATGGACGGCCAGCGATAGTTGTTACTGTTACTGTTGTATCATTAGACAAGCGTCATGTTACTGATACCCGTCGCACTTCTAGGTATACTGTAATTATTTTGCTGAATCCAGATGTAACCTTCAGTAGGGACTGTTAATGTACCAAACATCTTATTTGCGCAGAGTCTACGGTCTTACTTTCTTATCCGAGAAGAAAGCATACTCAGATTTTTATCTCTAACTAAAAAGTAACCGTCCCGGCTGATTTAAACTCACTCGTCGTTTGGATCGAAGAACATGTATGATAATTATTCAACCAAAGAGTCGTTCAATCAATTGCAGTATTCTATTCACCACTGAACATTGTTGGTGTTAATACACCATTGCAATAATCCAAACGTTACTAAAAGGCGACAATTTAGTTTTTCGATTAGATGATGAACATCTTAGGCAATCACCTTAATGTCAACAACAACGCACCGAATTGCAAAGGATAATTCATCCAAACGAGATAGCCGCAACCATTGTGTAGAAAATGTGGCTAATAAAATATTTTTGCAAGAGGTCTGGAAAATATGTATATGTATTTAGAACAATTATGTTCTATAAGGAGAGAATGATTGCTTCTTGAATGCATTGAATTAAGAACTACGTAATTTGAAACACCAAACAACAAACACAACAGGCAAAGAGTCCTATTTTTTTGAATAAAGTAATAAATTTTCGTTCAATTTTTTGTTCAGTTAATGTAATTTTATTCGCTATTGTGTACTTTCCCTGTAGTTGTTTGTTGTCCTGGGAAATCATATTGCTATTGTCATTATTATATTATTATTATATTAACTCAAACGAATCATAAAATATATGTCATTAACTTCAGAAATCTCTTCTATGTGTATACTTAATTTTTACATGGAAACAGGTACCCCTTGAGATGCGGACTCTCAGCAGGCGTGTTTCGGAAGCTTAATACATTTTAGCTATAGGCGCACATTTGATACGATATACATCAACGATACGTTCTCATTGATTTAATTAAATTTTTTCGTTAAATAAATCCAGTCTTATTTTTAGCGTTTTCTTGCTCTTCAATCGTTAACTTTCTGAACTTTATATTAGTATTACGTTGTACCAAATCAATTTTTCTTTTTGTATTTAGTCATCAATCAAATAGTTATAGCACAAAAGAGAATCTTTGACACGATTTATACTGTTAAGTGGTTGGTTGATTTAATAACAAAATTTGTTACTTTGACACTTTTTAAGCCAGCAAAATCAATTTTATGATTTCGTGGCGTTTATTTTCCCAAGTGTAATTAAAATATAAGATTACTTTGATCATAAGAATAACTTCTAATATTCCAAACCGGGGAGAAACAAAGTACTGTTAAAATGCACTTTTATAATGTGGTAGAAACGTGCGAAACACTTACATACATACATTTAAATCAATGAGAGTTTGTAATCTAAGTTAAAGGATGCGCTGTCATTTTAAAACCTCCCTAAAAAGTAAGCGTTGTGATATATTGTTGTACCTCCTTCACCTTTGTACATCACTTCAAATTGTCTTTCAGAAGGAGAACGTATACGAGGTCTATTCCGCACACGTAATATATGCGTACGCGTAGGCACGTAGTGTCGGTGCCGAAAATTCGTCAAATAAAGAAGAAACTACCATCAATCTTCCTATACATGGAAGTTACGAATTGTGTCTCAGGTGTGTTCGGTAAAACCGAACGCGATTGTAGCCGACATTCTATTGTTACTTCGGTTCTCCTATATTAAATTTGAAATTTATTCGTCACCTGAACTGAACATAAATACCGACTTTTTCTTCCTCTTCCCTTTTACTGCGTCATCCTTAGTTCTGCTTTCGTTCGTCACCTTTATACCTTTGTACTTAGAAGTAAACTCATGCTCACCTTTAAACGAACAAATACAGCAGTTATTCATTAGAGTAACCATAAGGTAATGTAATCTAGAATTAACAGAACAGGTATTGTAGCAGAGGGCATTAAATGCATTTGCTGAAAATGAAACGTCCGAGCTTTGAATTCTGTTTTCACTCAAAGTTTCTGTGTGGGGTATTGAAACAATCACCTATTGTCTTGAAGTTTCCGTGGGTGTTGTTGAATTCTAACCCTAGTGGAGGACATTGTACACCTTTAGAGGAAGTTTCGCTGTAATTACTAAATTGTTCCTGCAGTTTATAGTAGCGCCTATACATGTATGAAGTACTTGCAGTTCTACGTAATTCGCGCAAGACAAATGACTAATAAAAGTTTGAACTTTTGCAATTGCTTAATTCAATTGTTTATTGAAATAAAAAAAGCTTTAAATCTTCACTAGCTTTATAATTTTCAGATTGTAACAGAAATATGTTTGTATAAAATCTGTAAGAAAAAGTCGAATTTTTTTTATTAGTAAGGAACGCAAGAATAACGTACCGAGCTCTTTATTTTCGGTAAACGATAATATAAACTTCACATAAAATTGTCCTTTTTTGGTTAATCCGACCAAAATTTAAATTGGTGTAATGAGGTCCTTAAAACTAATTGCGTCTTTTTCTAGGTAAGACTCAAACTGCAAGGCTGCATTTAATGTCATGCACAGTGAGAAAAATTTCTTCAAGCGCAATAAATCAATTTGTCCATTGATTGTCAATTCTTTTCCCTCGCCCTGAAAAAGTTTTCAACTTAATATATGTTTAACGATAAAATCTGTTAAAAATGTGTATCATAAACTTTACACTTAAAACTAGATTTTCGTGGGCAAAACTGGAGCACTAAAGTTACCGTAATGTCATACGTGCTGGCCATATTCCCTCGTATAAATCCCCAGTTCATATATTTTCAGAACCTTGTTCTGTATCCGAAATAATTTACAATACCGAAAATAAATATTTCGCACTTCTAAAGTTATTATCTGATTTCGAAGAGACTAAAAGATGATTTAAACCAAAGAAATCGTAAAACACTTTCTAATCCAACGCACTTTAGGCTGGTGAAGCGTGCTAGGATCAGGGCGCTTCAGAATTCAGAAGTAATTTAAAATTATTTACGATGCATATATAAATCCGTCGAAGAAACGTCCGTTCATACCATGAAATTATTAACTAATACCAAATGTTCCTCATAATTTTGCCTGCAATTTATAAATTGCTTTCAGCAGTTATATGGCGGTAAGTTCTTCACAAGTTTTGTTTTATGGTAGCAATGTTTATTTCTGTTTTACTTGCATGTAATACGCATCTCAATTTAAAAGAAATATAAAGAAAATACATAATTTCCTTGTTTTTTGCGTCTATGCTAGGAGCGAATCACTTTTCAATACCTAGTTGTACTGTATCCACAAATTCCCAAGAAAATGTTCGTTAATGATGATAACTAAATTCACTTATATTCTTTTCTTATAACAGATAATTCATACGGGTAAAAAAAATTGTAAAATTTAGAATAACTTTTATTAAGAATATAAGTCGAAGTGGGTATACATACACAGTTGAACAGTTTTGTTATAACATACTGTTAACTGCAACAAGATGATTTTTACCCTTCTTAATTAATACAACCGCTAAATCTGCATTCATTAGCAATTTTACATTCATTTCCAAATACTAACAGCATATGCCTACTCTAGATATCGCCTTTCAGTGGTTCTGCTAATTTCTTTGTGTGTGAAGGCAAACCACAGTTGTCCAAGAGAGAATAAATTACAGGCAGTCTATCTAAATACAGAAAAATACTAATTATTATTGGAATACAAGGAACATTAAGAAGCTATATAATTTTGCTACAACATAATTAAATGTTAATTAATTGAAGTGCAAGTCGAAAAGTGATTACTGTAATTAGGTTATTTACAAAAAAATAAAATATATAAAAACTAGTTGTTACCATAATGCAGTTTGCATATTTCTACAAATATCTGTCCAAATTAAGAGATTCTCACCTTTCCCCTTTCTTGGCTATTTCCTTAAATAGCTGGTATTTTTTTAGAAATCTTATCCGATAACAAATTTGAGGTATTAGTATATTAATAATGGTTCTGTCAATTCCTGAAAACAGCGTTGATGGATTTTTATAGAGCAATTCAATCGATATTGTCCATCACTACTTATCAATATCTTTCCCATGTGTTATTTTTCACACGCTCTACTTTCCACAACCAAGAATTTTCCAACCAAGAATGGTTTCGAATTTTTAGTATTCTAAATTTTCGGCTAATGAAGTCATCGAAATCTCATTTAGTAGAAAAATGAAAAATCTATCTGATATTCTCAACATTACATGTTACAAAATTACAATACAAATTTGTGGAAGATATTGTAGGTTGTATAGCTTCCTTCTAGCTATAACTTAAAAAATGTCTTTAAATTCAACTTATAAATAACAATTACTGTATGATTACGTATACGAAGCTAGATTTTAAGTTAATGAAGAATAAGCCATAACGAAAATGTTCTTTTATATTACTTAGAAATGAAACATTATTACGAGGAAACCGCACAGAATCTACCGCAACAACCTTTATTGCTGGAACTGGCAGTTCAAGATGCCATCCTGAATAAATATTCCACAAATGCCATTGTATGATAGCACTCGCTATTGAAAAAAATAAAGAGCTATAAATTGAGAGGGAAAATATCCTATTGGTTCAAACAAGCACACGCACCAAAACTGCTATTCGAATACTACCTTCAATTAAAAGTTACTTGTTACGCATGTTAAACAAATATCCTCCACTAATAGATGCTTTAATGTTCAACAGACTCATGCGATTTGTACAACCCGTGTTGTAAAAATTATCGTAATGAAGTTGCACCAATTTTTTTGTAGTTTTAATTGCTTAATCAGTTGGATGTACAATCATGATGCAGTAGTCATCACATCAATTGATGACATGTAACAACATTATAACATCTACATTGCAATTTTTTCCAAGAACATTTTTCTCAATGTAACTTTCATAGTTTTTCCGAGGTAATTAAATTTTTGAAGAACATCAACCTCGGTAGGGACTCGAACATGATGCCTCTCATTTGCCATACAAGCGCGGAAACTGCAGCACCACAGGTTCCATGTCCGGAACGGATCACTAGATCTTGTTTATTGCTGCAAATGCATTATAATACCTCGATAGATATATATTCCTATGTTCCGTGCTTTTGGTCACCACACCCTTTCTTCAAGTGGGAGATGTCAGGTTCGAGTCCAAGGCCGATATTTTTCAAAAATGTAATTAAACCAAGGAGATCATGAAGTTTCACATTTTAGAAAGCCAATTAATGAAGAAAATACTTACTGTTTGTCGACATGCAGTGTTCCGTCTTAACCAGTTCCTATGACTACAGCGTGCATTTTTACCGCAGAAATCGCTTCCATCAATACCCAGCTGTATATTCTAACTAGTCATACCTACGAGGCGAATAGTTCGTGTAAGATAAGAATAAGAGTGCGTCCCTAGAGGGTAATTTCGCAACGATCGCGCAGATCGTCTCTACGTTTGAATGTTGGGAATCAAATAGAGAACAGGTGGAAGACATGCACTATTTAAAACAGTCGGATTCATTTGAAATTCTTTATAGCCCGTGTAATTCAGTTAGCTTTCGCAAGATAGAAACCATATGCGTATTTCGACGCAGCACAGCGTCCTCTTGCGCTTCGATTTTGCTACCGGTGCGGTGGCATATGGCCTCGCCTGATGCGCGCCGTAAAAATAAAGAAAATTTAATTTGAGACACGGCAACCAAGGCATGCATTCGTACGTCTACGTCACCGCCAATTAAACGCGTTTGGTTGGATCATTTACTAATAATAAATGAATGAACTAAAGAATTGTACAATTACTATTTTTGAACAATTTTGCAACAGACGATTGAACTTCGTTGTTTGTAATCGTAATTCGTCTTAATTTTGGTGATTGCCTACTATCTGCCCCTAACATCGCAGAGTACTTTTCATTTGCACAGGTTTGCGTTTATGTGTTAACACTGTTAAACATTATAATGGTTAACTTAACAAATCCATAGCAGCTTTAGTATACCTAATCACTTCAGCAACAGTTCTTTCGTTTTAAGGCAGTGCACAACCAATCATCAAGATTTCAACCGATGCAAACTACATAAAAATTGTATAAATTTTAACGTTATAATTGATGATGTTTTTGCACAAGTCCACGAAATAATGTCTTTTTGCTAATATTTTGGCGCGCGATAAAATTAACATGCTTTGCTAATTATTATTTAATTAGAGAATTTGAAGTATATGGTAATTTTATTATTTTGCGTATGTTGGATCTCATAGAAAGTGCAACATAAGCTTTTGAGGAAGTTTCCTTGCCTTAACATACATTTGCACAGCTTCCTAACTCAAGTTCGACCACAAATTGGGATTCTGCGGAATCGATTTTTATATTAGGAAGCCCATTTTAGCGACTAGCGAATTAGAGAGCTTTGTATTCTTGACAAGTCTCCCAGCGCTTCTCGTATTTCACCGGAAAAAAATAGAACTATAAATACGAGTTCATCTCCGAAATAAGCCTTTGATGGAAACTCATATCGTATAGTACATATTTGATATCAGAATTGAGATCGGTTCCAGTTGTAAATGGCACTGAACCTAAGCGGCCTCAAATTTTTCATAGAAATGAGAAACATACCCCGTTAGATTTACTGGTACGCAAAGTCTATTCTCCTAAATAAATCTCTAACATGTTGTTTAGTCTGTGTAAAGGTTACATATTTCTGCACTGTACTTATGCATTTTTGATTTTCCAAAATCTCTAAATTTTGATCGGGTAAAAAGTCCAAACATTTAAACTTTAAAAACGATTAGAGCATCGAGAAACTTAAAAAATAGCTGTGTTCGGCGGTTCAAGATATAGCCGACAGACTGGTCAAACTTTCACGGTCTTGAATTTTTCCATCCCGAGCCAATTTCTATCTCCGCTGTTTGTAGGCAATTTGGGATCGCCAGATGCTCATGTCAAAGGTCTAGACGAGTACTTTTTAGTTGTATAGGTTCTAACTATTTCGTTACATTCTACATTCTTGTTATTTTTAAGGACCATTAACATCTTAGTTTTACGTCAATGAAAAACAAAATTCAAGTAATTTATATAAATGTAATAGAACCACTCACATACAAAGTAGGAATCTATGTAAAATTCTATTAACATAAAATTATTGGACAGACAGAGAATCACTGTAGAGAAAAAAAGCATAATACAGAGATCCATGTTTTGTAGGGGTGTATTTAACTTCGACGGAGAAGTACTTGTTTCGAGAATGTATTACGCTTATAGGACCTCAAGAAGTACAACAATTCTCATTCTCAGTACTTCGGTTAGTCGGTTAGGCGGTTAGTACATCGCACGATATGTGGTTCTCATCTTTGTCGTTTCTGCACGCAGCAGTAGCAGGAAGCATAGTTACAAGACATATACCATAACAATAATACTTATATATTGTATATGAGGAATTGCTTTCAATAAATTATTTTTTTTTATGCACATGTACTGTACCGCCATTGTAAAAGATACTGAGAATAAGCAATCAGGTTATACATCTAAGCAAAAACAAATAGTCCTCTGTCTTCTGAAGGAAAATTCATCGAAACGGACTACTAACGACATTTGTTCTTCAAACCAGGAAAACGTGAGTTATTCTAAAACAAGAACAAACGATAATGGGAATGCTTTTTAAAACGCTAAAAAATTCTTTATTGGAAACAATTTATTTTCAAGACATGGCTTAAAATGCCATTTCTAATCAGTGGTTATTTTTAAATAAGTGGGGCTTTGCCAGAGACAAATTCTTTTTGTAAAAGCCCACATTAATATAATTACTGTGTTCTTCCCGTTTCTACATACATAAGTGAAGATCGTGTGTTTCAAAACCGTTAACTCTAATGTAAATGACACTTAATAAATTGATTTATTAATATTTTTGTTGCTGGACGACGCTGTCCCCTGCGTATACCCCACAATACCTAATTCTTTTGTTCCAATTTCAAGTGGTTCGTTCATAATTCTTTCTCGGAATTGCTGTTCATTGTAAATTTCCTCTTCATAATCTAGTTTTTTTTGCGTGGCTCCAGAAGTAAAAATCCAGTGGATTTAGATCTGGCTATCCAGCGGGCGACTGAACTGGACCGCCATTAAAACGGTTACACTACCCACGGACATGTTTCTCCCAATCATCAACGTGGCTCCTAAAGTATCACTGCTGCGTCAGAGTTAATGCCACAGCAGTACGAAACGACAAGCTAGATATTCCTTGGCGCCTTCTAGAACCGTTTAGAAAGTAGCAACCTAAACTGGATACTGCTCTCCTATCGGTAAACCATTGAAACGAGTCTATATTTAGGTATAGGTATAAATAAATACTAGGATAAATAATATATTCGTGCTAGAATAAACAAATGGATATATTCACAGTTTATCAATTGCTAAAGTATTTTTTTAACAATATTGGATATTACAATTGTCTGAGAAAGGCTGGAAAGTCGAAACCAGTAGCTGCCAAAATATATACAAACATATTTAGAGAGTGCTATTATAGCATAACTTATTCTGCTGGATAAAAGTGTATTATACGAGTTGGGCAATTTTTGAATAGTACAGTATCGTTTGCCAGGAAAGCGGGGAGTGGTGTATTTTTCAAAATACTTAGGTGCGTGAGGCTAATGGCCCTATTCAGTATCTTTAAATCGGCAATAAATTCATTTCAGCCAAAACAAACACATCAAGATGGAACACATAACCATTGACTTTATGTGTGTTTACATAGACTTCGCGTCCACCAATTCGAAAAAATTTATTGATAGTGCGAACGTGATTTATGGGATCTTCTAAATAACGTGAAATTTTAAGGTATGTGTAGAAAAAAAGTTTTCTCTTGTAAGTTGTAACGACAATGTTTGAAAGTAATATTTTTTTTCTTTTTTCATTAGCAAGTGCGTCAAATTTGCATCTAGAGTTCTGCGATAATTTATTCATTCCAATTTAATTAATGATGCTATGCAACCTATACACCTAATACTTTAGTGACAGTTATGCATATCGTCACGCTCTCGCTCTAATATGTCATCGTAAAGTTGAAAAAATCTAAACCAGTACCTCTGTTATAAGAATTTTCATGTTTTTTTTGCGATAAAAATCTTGCATTCTTGTTCCTACAACTATACAGCATAAATTATTAGAATAGAATCGTTGTTCACCTGCTTTTCTATAATGCATTACTTTAACTAATGTAAGCCGTTTCGAAAAGAATTCTAACTATTTATCACCTTCATTAATAGCGGTCGTTTAAATTTGTTTATCTTGATAAATCTCAATGTTGAGCTACGTTTAAAAGTCGATTTCTTTCTGTATTTCGAGATTAATGGCTTCGAATGTAAGCGCCGACTGCTACTCTAACGTTTTCTGAAATAACACATCGCGCTGAAAAATGGAAAGGTAACCGATATTCGTTAGCAAAGGTATTTTCTATTAACTTTAAACTGAACGTGGCGACATTTCTTAACACATATATTACGTAAACTAACAGAGAAGCATGGAAACGGAGCACATTTGGTAACTTTTCAATGTCATAAACGAACGAAAAAGTAATTTTTAAGAAAGCAATTTGTGACAGTTAAATTAAGAAAAACTTTTAGCCGTGAGGTGTTTGTGGTCGACCAACAAATTTAAGGTTAAGTAAAATTGGAAGATGAATTTTAGTTAATACTAATACAGTTACAGTTTTAATTTTAAAACGACGCAAAAAACTGCACTATCGTTTCTTGTAACGGACTCATCTATAAATGAATTTTTTCTTTATTAATTTCCATGTTTTAAGTTTAATCAGTAACTACACGTTTCCCGAGGAAAGTAGCAGAAGCGCCTTTTAACTGCGTTATTGCTTATACCGATAGGCTACAATTGTTCTATAATTTGTAGTTTCTTTTTTTGGTAATCTTTTGACGTGAAAACGCCATATGAAGTATTTGTTCCTTTATTAAAACTTTAGTGAAATACATATCATCCGAATCTTCTTAGTCTTTAAGCAAAAGATAATTACTGAAGACTACAAACTGGATACCAGCAAAATCTCACCACGATCCATGTCTGCAAGGTATTTGAGAGTGGTGACCTGCTTCTGGCGTTGTTTTCTTCTTCCAACGTGAAGCGAGGGGTTAGTTTGGGATCATTATTAATCACCAGGAGATTTGTATTTAGTACAGCATTCAGTTTCATAGTATCAGCATCTAATGCTAGTTTTCTTATAGGTAAGTCTATCGCCATCAAGAGTATGTCTTGAATTCACTACCCTTTTTGTGGAATATGTTGTGTTGTAAGAGTGTCTAAAGCTAATGAGTTTGTAGATTAGATGCATTAAAAGTTAAAATAACTGATTTAATTCTATTAAATTTAAATCTTGGCTCGAATTAACTTGAGACTCAATCCCCACGCATTTAACAATGTATTCATGCATGGAGGACATTTTCAACATTTTCTCCAAGCTTTTACCTGTTTGGAAATTAGTTCTTTTTATAATCATAATTATTCTCGAAAAGAAAAAAACTACCGCGTTGTAGGATTTCAATAAGTACTCGAACTCTCTGGCACTGGAACACCGAAACACTAACCACAATACTTCACTCGAACTGTGAAACCAAACAGTTTAGTTTCCCTGTTGATTATGATACCTTCGTTATTGAAAAGTGCCTGAAGTATTATGCCAGGAGTTTTAGTGAAGTGTTTCACACTACAATTGATGAAATAATTATTATCCGTAACCCAATTAATACATTTTTTGAATAACCTGAGTTCATTGTTGCCATATAAACTAAACAGGTTTCATGAAACAATATTGGACTAATAATTGGTCATTTCGTTAGCTACTCATACCTCGCTAACTCGTAAACGAAATCCTAAGAATTAAAAAGTCCGACTGTCAACTGATCCCACAAATTAGAAAGGCAAAAAAGTTGTAAAGTCCCAAATTTTGTTATTTTCTTTATTAGAAAGCAAAATTTTTCAAGCGCTTTTTCACTCTTCTTCAGAGTGACAAAAAAACAATTGCAGCCAAGATATGAATTCAAAGCGAAAAAATTAGGTCACATCTATGAAAGTTTCCAAATACTCATTGTATTGAAAAAGTTTTGCAACACACAAGATATATCAAATTTGAGTTATTGTACACGTGTAACAACAGAGAATCCAATTTTGTTATTTATACGACACGACACTCGTCTGTACCGTGAAACCTTTCTATTTAAATATTTATTTGAAAATACATATAACAAACTTTTCAAATTTTAAAATTCAAAAAAAAAAAACAAATGGTCTATGGACGAAGTACGTTTCATAAGCATTTTTAGAAAGATATAACGTGTTTAGATTAATTAACAATTAAACATTTCTTACATATTAATAAATGTAGTAAATACGTAATTCTCAAATTTTTTACGGTATCGTGCTTTTATTTCCGCTAATATCCTATTTTCAATATTATTTATCTATTCGTCTATAAGTCCCGGTTATATATGTATCTCGTTTCCTTTATCGTTCTATGAAGGGCGAGTGAAAAAAGTAAACCGATTTTTTAATTCCTGTCCTTTAATCATAGATTAATACTACACGCGTCCCAATCTGCTATGATCAAGTTCGACAGAGAAATGATAAGATAATTAGCGAACAAATTTATAATTAAAGTTAATCCTTTAAACTAAGCTTCTAGGTGCACAAATTGACCCAAGCATTGAGTTTCGCAGAACATATAACAAAATTTTTCTTTTCTAAATTGAAAATGTTATGCCATTAATCAACCCAAAAAAAGGCGTTCTGGTATGTAACACGTTTGTTTTAAATAGGCTTCATTGCAGATAAAGAAAACTAACTAAACACGCCACAGTTGTTTAAGAGGCCCTTTTTGTCATCTTCGCTCTTCTGGGGTATTTTGCGATGTGTTTATTTACGAAGACATAATCACAAGGATGCTTCTTATCTATCATGTACCACTAGTTTCTTCTCGACGTTCATTGTCTTTACGTAGTAACACGTACGTGTTATTTTGTTGATAGGTAGAGTGGGAAAGCTGTAAGTTAGGGCACTGAACTTCATCTAGTACTTAGAGTATGTCTACAAAAGCTGCCGTAACCGCTCCATAAGCCCATCGGCAAACCAGTTGTATATTTTGTTGCTAATTTGTTACCCAAGAATTGATTTTGTTGTTCCAGCCGTTTCCGAGGAAACGGTGGCTATGCTAGTTTAATATTAAGCTAGCGTAGCCACCCTCAGTAACTTTTGATCCACTGCAGGTATGAATACCAACTAAACGGTTTATTTACTGCTAATTTGTCGCTAATTTGTTATCCAAGAATTGATTTTATTACACCGGTGACTTAATATTAAGCTAGCGAAGCCACTCCCTATAACTTTTGAGTCACTACAGATATCAACACGAACTAACGGCACGCACTGTTGCTAATTTGTTGTAGAATGTGCGCTCTAGGTATCAGTCTTTGTATTAGAATTCTGATTTTCGCTCCTCCAAATTTTTCAAAATAGATGATTAAGCATTGAACGGCGGCAAATTAGTCGATATGTTGTTGCTTATTCTTTATTGCTTCGCAATGATTGATTATTTACTTCAATCAGTGGTGGGTAACAATCGCTATGCTACTACTCTATTGATCTAGCGTAGCTACCTGTGAAATTCAATTGACTATGGTTATCAAAACAAACTTAATTGCGAATTTAGTCCTTGTTTCTCCGAAACGGTTGCAGCCACAAAAACAATTCTTGGGTAACAAACCAACAACAAATTAACAACAGAACATGCCGTTTGGTTCGTATTGCTATCTGCAGTGATTCAATAGTTACAGCGAGAGGCTAGACGCTAGCCCGATATCGTCCTTTCTCAGAAACGGCTGGAGCAACAAAATCAATTCGTGGGTAACATGTTAACAACAAAATGTGCAAGTGGTTTGCTGGTAGGCTTATGAAGTTGCTACGCCAGCTTAATAAACGTACTTATGGTAAGCAATGTATTTTTCTTCTATGATTTCGAATATCGATCGAAAAAAATGAAGTATCCAAGCATTTTTTGAGTAATGAAGTTAAACGTTACAGCACATATTTTTGCCCATGACTGTTCGAGTAGGTTCGTACAGAGATACCAGGCAGCTCTATACATACGTCAAATTTTCAGCGTAATCATAAACCCTGTGCCTAACATTTTTCGCAATAAATCTTAAAGAAGTGCTAACCCGTTACCTCACGAACTCATTAAACCGTAACATACGCGCGCGATATTTTCAGCCGTACGGTCGCGAATCAAGACGAATCGAAATCTTAATTGGAATACCTCGAACTCGTGGAATACATCCAAGAAGATTAATCAACGCCGGCGGTCAGCGCATCGGGCGATATTTCACTCATCTAATTTGATTACTACAGGTTAATAAAGGAAGGTGGCACTTCGCTCCTATTCAATACTAGAAACGGACGCCGCGCGCGGTCGAACTGCTTACGTTTTGACATTCGCAAGAAGCCTTGGCCACGTGATTTCCTGCTAGTTTGCCGAGGCTATCAATCATAACGCGCGGGAGGAGAGGTACAACGGCGACGAAGACTCCGGCATCTTAATCACGGACCCTTTAAGAAATATCGTATCCAGTTTGTCTCAAGTGTCCACTGGACCCCAATGAATAATTATGCGAATCTGTGTCGTACCAAGTTGGAGATTTGAGAGGTGGAGTTCGAGGAGGTCGTATGTCGTACCAGATTACCTTTTGCAACTTATACTGGTCTTGATCATTTCGTTTTGTTAAAATATGTGCATATACATGCGTCGTCGTAAAGTTTCTTCTATTTCGTTTACAATTTCTCCTTGCAGACACTCCGAGGTTCGTTGTCAGGTATTTGATTCCATTCCTTATACAGCGTGTACATACATCTAGTGCATAGACCAAACGTAATTCCTTCCCTGCGTAATTTAGAAGAGCTTCATTCTACAAATATATTGAGATGCTTTCTTAAATGAAATATCAAATTAAAATATAATCAAAAGTCCTGTTTTTATTATCAATGCTCCACGTACAAAATAATTTAGATTTACGTTGCTTTTGAGTGTTTTTGTTTGAAGCGGTTCCTTTAAATTCTACCTTCTTCCTTACTTTTTATTAATACTCCAAATCCTTTTGTTGAAAATCCCCGCCGGTTGTTTTCCGTAATTTCTTCTATTCATTTTTCTTTCTTATTTTCTTCGAAGTGTCTTTTGATTACTTTTTAACAATTTCTAAGTAAAGATAATACTTTCGATATCGTTTAAACTAAACTTCTAGATAAGTTTTCCGAAAATGTCTGTTGTGTGAAAGAATCTTTTCTATCTGTCCACTTGCTTATCCTATTGTCATAGGAGTACCAATCCAAAGACTTAATACTTTTTGCGGTCATCCTATCGATGATCATTTCCTATATAAACTTTGTTGCAACAGAAATCACAAACTAGTCGGAGCCAATCATATACTGTGTAATCATAAAATAGTTTCAGATTTTTTTTAGATAATTTAATCGCGTCTCACTAGTTTGTGATTTCTGTTGAAACAAACCTGTAGATAACATTGTGAATTCTGACTACTGAATTCCATATAACTTGTATTACGTGGGAATGTTGTGTTTTTTACAAAAAATATTTTCAATATGTAGCGAATTATTAAAAATAACTTGTGACTTTAGTTATCCCCCAGAAACTAATATTAATGGAGTCTTCTTTTAAATAAAAACAAAAAGTGAATAATATAATTTATCAAAATGCCAGAATTTGAATAATAACACAAAATAATTAATTCTATAAGTATTAGATGGGATTTCATTATTCAAATAAAAATAATAAAAATTAACTAATTAATGCGTAAATGATCGCACTTCATTCTTATGCGCCACCTTAATATACGGGGTGTTAAAGAAACACTGGGATTTCGCAAGAATTTTAAATTATCTTAATAACTTAGAAAATTAAGACAGATAAATGTGTATAAGACTAGTCTAAACTTGTAGCGTTTGCAGAGAAACTAAATACCTTGTGTGTTTGGATATCATTTATTACATTATGCAGAGCTTGTCTCTGAATGTTTTATATCTTCCACCAATGCATTAAATCGACACTCTGCATAGCTAAATATTTGCTATTTAGCTGTTAGAAGAAGAGTAATCCATAAAGTTATTTTACAAGATGTATTTAACACTGAAGTCCAAGCGTAGCGATTGATTAATTTAACAAAGAGTCGTGTTTCAAAGCCGACACTCCCAAAAAACAAATTCGCAGTTTTTACATCAATAAAAAATACATTGTATTTTTAGTTAAAGTATTACATTTTAATGTAAATCTCCACTGTATACTTAAATGTTTCTTCACTGCTCGTGCATTTTGCCTATTGCCTACTTGCCTGTAAATTCTACTATTCTATATATCTTGACGTAGCTCTTCTTTAGAAGTTAGTTTATTTCTTTAGAGTAATGTGCCTCTGCAATGTTACTCCTGATCTACTTTTTGGGTAGTTGTTCCGTATCTTTTCAATACTAATAATCCGTGTTTTATGTCGTACGAAACAAGTGATTTAAGCACGTGTTCTAAATTCGCGCGTATCGTTTGAATAAGTTCTCCGCACCTCTGTAACATTACTGTCCAGCGATTTGAGGTTTCTTCCTACGGGGACAATTTTAGGAAATATTGAGTTAGGAAAATTGAAATAAATGTGTCAATATTAACGTTAACATTTCGTTACTTAATTTTTCCACAGACGCTAAAGAGAAGTAGCGAGAGAAACATTACCATCAAATTTATTCGGTGGAAAATATGTGAAAAATAACTTTCAGCCATTTTAAAAAATTTTTCCTAAACTTTAGCTGCTTACTGTACGTTATATATACACTTCCTCACATATCCATTAAATCAACAAACCCGTTACCGTATAAAAGTCTAAAACGAGCAACTCGAATAAATTAACATAAAGTCCCGCTAGTTTCCTTTGCCTCCCCCCGTTTCTCGTTCGAGAAGCGGCAACCGCAGCTCCATACCGCATGTACAAGAAGAAGAAGAACAAGAAGAAGCTTCAGAGAACGGAACAAACAACTCTCGTACACACCTACATCGTGTAAATACTCCGCACTCGCTCAAATCTACATCTTAATTGGTTGTCATGTTTATTGCAGCAGTTTAAAGTTGGCTTTACAATACTGTTGCGTTCCGTGTTTGCTCGTTTCGCTTGCTTCTTGCTCGTCTGATGATTTTGCGACGACTACTACGACGATAACTGCACAGAGACCGGGGCGCATTTTAACAGCACCGATGGCGTTTCGGTGTCGCGTGAGAAGAATCTTTACGACGGTTCTGGTAAAATCCGACAAAATACGGTGAAATTAAGAGAGGACTGTTTGATACTTAAACTACACCCAATATACGTACCTGTGAAATTAGTTACTACATATTACTACCCTGATCCGTTCTTATTTATTTATTATACTTATTTAGAATATGTGTTTCACAAATGAGTGTAACGGAAGCTGGCAAAAAAATATTTGTAGTGGTTTCCCTTCAGTTTCGGGTGCATCTTCTTTACCGTATATTCGATCACTTTACACAATTCCTGGTGAATTTGCTTTGTTTTTGTATTCTTCATCAAGTAGTAACACTTCCTTTCCATCATAGCCTACGTTATCAAATCCGCATCCGCCAAATTCGTTGGATTCAGTCGCTTCTGCAATCTGCGCTACTACAATAATAAAAGAAAAACATATTAAAGAACCTTTCTTGACAGCTATCGAAAAGCAAGCGAACGAAAATAACTAATCCACACTGGCTGCAGTTAGAAATGCACCACCAAAAATCTCTTGCAAAATAACGTTTAATAGTATTAAAAATGCTTATACTAGGTTAAAAATGCTACCGCCTGAAACCGGTGCACTACCAACCGCTTCAAAAGAAAATTTCTTTTAAATACAATTAATTTATGCATAAAATGGATGCTTAGATCCTTCCGCAAAAAGTTCACCACCTACAGTTAACAGGAAAGTCCACTGTCAGTCATTTAGGAAGGCTTCATTCCTTCTCTCAACTCTGGATGGAGCTCTCAACTCCGCTCAAGCAATTTCGTTTCCTCTATAAGGGCCATTATATTGCCCAGAGGATATTTGAGTTCTTTCGAAGGCTCCAATAGATCCTCCTTGAAATGTTCCTGCCCGAGTACTTTTAATTCTCCACAAGTGCAGATCGCTCCTGTAATTTGCATCTTCTACACCAAGATTCGCTTACTCGATCTATGTTATTTAGATGTTTCTTCAAAGGGCAGTCTTTGAGACACAATTCCACCACTTTTCGCAGCGCATGACGCATAATGTTCGCTACTGTCCCATGCATCCATATTCTTTGCTCGTTTACTGCACAACAGTGGTGAGAATACTCCTCCTTGAGGGAACTCTCTAGTAGCCTTGATGATGATTTTTTGGTCAGATATTAGGACATGGACTACTCTACCTCTTATCATGCAGTTAACCCATCTGGGCATGGTATGATTTACAGTTGATTAAGGATGTCGATGTGTTGTCGAAAGCGCTTCTGTGTCTAACACCGCTGCAAGGGCAAATTTCTTTTGGTGTAGGCTCCTTTCTACTTCTCTTACCAAACTGTGCAGGGCAGCCTCTCGTGATTTCCTCAGTTGATAAGCTCATTGCAGAGGGTCTCGAGGACAATCGGTTAGTGTTCCTTCTCGAAGACTTTCATGACAAGAGGGTTCCACAGCTAATTTCATCATTGTTCCGTATTTTTTTCGAGGAAATATAGAATGACGAGGTCTGTAAATGTTAAGAAGTTATGCAATTCCACAGTTGTAATACACGGATGCAATTAAAAACAATTTTTATGCAGGATGGAACACTCGCGCACAATACCGACCAATCTAAGATTTGTTAACTGCTGTTTTTCAAGCTCGTGCAATAGGCAGACATTTTCAAAATTCATGGCCGCCAGATCGCCTGATCTGAATCAACCTGATTTTTAGCTTTGGAGTTATTTAGAAAAAATTGTGTATAGAATAGGAGTACAAAGGTTAGAAGAAAAAATGTTGTGTAATACGATGTTATAACTAATACCACCACAATGGAGGTCTTGTTCAATGTGACCTCTATTTTTCCAGAAATTCAGTTACAATTGACTTTTGTTGTTGACTAAATTTGTTTATAGTTATAGTTATATAGAAAGTGTATCCTTTACTTTATGATAACCCTGTATAAGCAATAGTGTAATCGCGTTCATTTTGTAGTTCTTGTATTCTACTGAGCTAGCTCAGGTAAGTTAATCAGGTAAGCTTTACCTCTCCTGCGGCGAATTATATTAGTATCGGTATCATTATTTGAATACCTTCAAGTTTGTAAACTACTCAAATATCGCTTTGCTTGCGATACTCAAAGGGGATCGCTGACGTTGATATAGTCTCAATTACACATGCATATGTACGCTGTCAATGTTTAATGGCATCGATTCGGGACGCTCTTTGTATCCCGAAATACATCTACCAAAATCTACTGTCTGTCATTCTAGCCGTCATCAAAGACCCGTTTGTGATTTTTATGTCAGTCACACGTCTTCAAGTGTAGTTTCTTAACCTTTTCAATTAACTTTGAGGAATTCATTTCCTTATTTCCTGAATATACATAAACAGTTTTTTTTTAATTACATATTTTTAATATCCAATAACAACTAACCTTAGTCGTTATCATATTCCTAACTCCCATTTATTATGAAATGATCCCAACGATTAGGCCCACTCCAATCCCGAAATCTGAATTAGTGCACGACAATTGATCCATTTCACAGATTACGTCGGCACTAACTGAAATAATCTACCAACCTTCCTGAATAATTTCGCGAGAACCGAATACCGGCGCCCTCTAGTGGCTGATTAACCGTTGCTATCGCACGCTATTCACGTTCGTATTTTCTTTCTAGCTCTTGCGCTCCTCCTCCTCGCTCACATCTCAAGCTCGTGGTGAGTCTCGTAAAGGTAATTCGGATTTGTGTTTTAATTAAATAATAACGTTAGAATGCGAACATCAGCGTCACTTGTTATCTTCTCTCTGCTTTATTAATCGAATCTTTCCTTTCCGATGTTGTTGTCTCTTGTATAGTACGTCTGTCTGAGATGTAACAACGTGTATTCAACAGGAAGACGTCGGAGACGCAAGAGCAATGCTCTTCTTCGTTGCATATGCATAAAGTGCAGCATGTAGCAGCGCTATCGGAAATTGCAATACAATTTCGGATTAATTTTCTCTGTGCACTTTGTAATTCTGATTTAAATATCCGGTGAGCTGCACTAATTCCGACGGTGTTGTCTGTTATTGAATTTTAAAACGAACATGAACTTCAAACTTGAATTGCACGCATATCAGTTAGGGTCAGTCTGTTGTTGAATTTTTCTTTTCTACATTTACGTTGAGATTCATGAAAATTATTATGTAGAAGACATTGTAGTGATTTTAGTGTTCGAAAGTTCTATTTACTTACTTAGGTTGTTTTCATTTTTAATTGTTATTAGTTACAATATCGCGCGACGTAGTAGTGCTAATTGGTCTCTGCCCTTGATTTTCTCCTAAATTGTCCTTGTCTTGCACCTGAGTGTGTAGTAGTGATCGTATCATTACTCACATGTACTTTAAAATACTAAAAGTAAACTTATCGACTTCAAAATGTTGATATGTAGGGTTACCGTGGGAGCGAAAGCCATTTTCGTGTGCATATTGGGGGATCTCAGAGGTCTTTTTGTGTATTTCGAAACACCGGAAAATGAGAAACAAATAATCTTTGACCGAACGAAATCTTTCAGTCTTGCTGATTAAAAGTTACATAATTGTATGTTGAATCGTTTTGGTTCCTCCAATCCAGAGACTGGATTGAAGGAAATCTTAAAACTTGAGATTCCTGTTCTATTGATGTAGATAACCGCAATATTTTATTTTAAATTAGATTGTAATTTAAGATAAAGTGCCATTAATGTTCTTATTACTATTGTTATTTATATATTCATTAATCTTTTACAACCATTCCTAAAAATTAAATGAATAAATTACGGATCGAAATGAGTCTATTTATTTAACCTGATACATTATCAAAAAATAAAATTTTCAAGAGACAACCACGAATAATTATATATGTTTGATTTTGTATGTATCACAATAAGAAAGAGATTTTTTCTTTGAAGTAAATTCTGATGGAGCTTGAACACGGAAAGGATCTTGGATCCCCGCAGATTTCTCAAGATTATCTTCCTCAAGGTATTTTGCAAACCAGTCAGTGAGCTTTGAGAGATTTCTCTTCAAAAAAGGGACAGCAAGCCTGAAAGCAACGATTTTATTGGAGACCGCCGATTTGTGCAATTCAAGTTGTTGTTGTTGTTCACCATCATCATTGATTTTTTTTATTCACAACGTTAAAGATAAACTCAACGAGACAGATTACAGTCGTGAAAGCTTACACTAAACTATTTACGAGCTGTGAGCTTAAATTTTGATTCCATCTTTTAACATTCATTAGTTAGTTGTTTGGGATGTCAGCGATCTTTTCTAAGCTCTAAACTAAGGAAAATGGCCAATACTTCCGAGAAAGTGTATATTATCCATTATAACTTAATTTTTAACTTCCAATTGCTCAAAGAATGTTTTAAAAATTGAATGCAGTATCGATAGAAATTGTTCAACAAGTATTTCCTTCCAAAAAGATCATAAAAACGCTGCTGGAAGCCTTTCATTGTAAATGTACATTCCAAGCAAATTACTAAAGACAAGAGATCATATAAAAGCAATGTTCAATTTGAAAATAAATGCGAGGCAGTCCAATGGGAATACTTTGAAAATTATGAAATTATGAGAAACAACTTCATTTTGTTGACTTGATTTGTATACAACAACAGCGGGATTTTCGCTAAGGATATCGAATAACACTATTATTTGAAGAACAACAGTGACTAGTTAAAAATTCATTAACTTGGACAAATAAACACAAAGAATTGAAAGCCTTTAATTAAACAAATTTGTAGAAACAGTTGACGGTTAGAGTTTGAGCTAAGAAACTGTAATATTTCAAAATTTTCATTTAACTCTATTCGGAAAATAACAGAATTTAGTTATACAACTCACTTAATATTTCAATAAACATTTATCTTTGAGAAGTTCGTTTCTTTTTCAAACGTCTCATTACAATATATTTAAGAAAAACGCTGAACTTATGAAAGGTAACAGATTATAGCATTTATACTGCATTTTATTTTCATAATCTTCTAATTATTTTTAGTAAACTACGTTCCCAGCAAGCACTTCTGTGTATAGCGGTTAAAAAAAATAAATACCATAACATCACTAACACACCAGTTACTGATTTGTTTCTCTTTGCAAATGTGCTGCATCTCACCTTTTTATTTTTCGATATATTCTTCCTGTATTAGTTTATCTGAGACAATTACGCTTTTGTATTGAGAGTCAAAGTATTAAATTTTGAAGCAATTAATTTCTCATTTCAGTTAAATGTTTTACAAACAAATGAAAGAAACATGGTGATTTTGGAGAGTTACTCAATTTATCCAGTTTCTTTTAAGATATTTAACAATTGTCTAAATCAGCAAGAACCTTGCTCTAACTTCATGGCATTCGACATAGCTTTCTATAGAAAATTCAACGTTTTATACTAATTTTGCAGTTCCCTCAACAATAAAATGAAAAAAAAACACATGTAGTTCATTGTGCAGCTTGGATATAATTTACTGTCCTAGTAATTTACTACGATATTCAGTTGCATTCTGTTACAGCTAAGAATTATTAAGAATAAACATTTTCAAACTAGAACGCATTCAAAACCTATGTTAGGTAACTTCCACATAGAGCTTTGTTATAGGTTTTCACGCTGTCGTATCCTTTAAATATTTCCCTCAATTAAAAAAATAAAAGAGGAACAAAATAAGTCATTTATTAGTCCAATTCTACTTCAAGATGTCAAAATAATCTACACAGAGTGTTTTATTCTGTCGTTCTTTAGACTATGAAATTCTTATAACTAGTACATACGCAATGTAGTTCAACAAAAATTTACATAGATAGTCCTTGTTTAATGAACTTTATAAGGACTAATTGATTTTAAATTTCGCATAGAATATAAATGTAGAATAAACAAATGTTTTTTTTTGTGTTTAACTTTAAAGCTAGTAGTGCGATAATAAGACATTGTGACATACATGTATTGGAGAAGGAGACCACTTAATATCAATAGAACAGAACGAGAACAATATTCATAGTAGAAATGTCTTTCGGGTGATGTCGCGTAGTTAATATTTTACTTGACGTTTCGCTGACCATGCTCTCAGCTTCTTTAGAAATCAAGTAAAATATTAACCATTTCTCCTATGGATTACGGTCGTGAAAGCCTACACTCAACTAGAGAACAATTTTCATTCTTGATATGTACAGTCACGCAACAAATTAATGTCTCCTGCTTTCATTGACCGGATCACCTTTCAAAAGCTCTTCAACTGCATTTGGGGTCGCACTTAATACACAAGTTGTGAGGAAACGACTTAAGCGCTTATATAAAATCATATACATCATATAATTTTTTAAAGGCAAGTGCGTTTTAATTTTCTAGCAAGTAATATAATTTTAATTACTCTCGCATACTGCATTCTGGTGCAAACTTCCTCCTATACCATCACAAGTAGATACAATGTGATTCGTACCCCCTCAAAGATCTTACCAACTACCTCCAAACAAGGAGGGGAATTCGAAAATATCTTACATGAAGCGAGAGTCGATACAAAGTTCCTTGGATTTAACTCGAAATAATGCTCGAGGTGAAAACAACGAGCTTCATCGTCGTCCTAGTCGTCTTCCGCAGGAGTCAAACTAAGAACAGAATGTTGTTACAACCGTCTGCCATCTGATAAATTGGGGATTTAAATTCCAAATTAACTTGTAATGTAAACAATTGCATAAATCTCGAGAGAACAAAGACTTTCTCCGCACCGCCGCGTTGCTGTTGTCGTGAGAAGAAGAATCCAAATGAAGAGAAGAAGGTATCACCGCGAGAATTATATCCAGCAGATTATACATCAAGTAGACAGGCAAGCACGTAGCGTCAGAATCCTCCACTTCACCCGGCGCATATACTTACACTTACTTAGTCGCGTTCGCTCACCGACTTCCCGCGAAAAGCATCCCATAACTACCTTGGCTTTATAAAGATAACCATAATAATTAAATCTCGAACCCCTTTCGAGCGCGAGTCGTACAAGTTTCCTTTTGTTTCCTCCGCCAGAGTTCTTGGTGTAGCGCGTCTGTTCATCTCTCTATTTAAACGTCAACTTTACACGAACTTTCCCGGGCGTTCTCCCCATACATGCTCCTCGCCTGTGTCTGCCCCCAAATCCGCACGAATAACTGACTGTTACCTATATATGACAATGATGAGTCTTCATCCTCGAAATGTCGCGTGTAAGATTTTGGCTTCGTGGAGAAATAATCCTACTTCTGTCATTCTACATCGCGTACTCTTGCAGATAGACATATACTTCTGTGCGGTGCGGTTGGTTTCGTATCTCATCTTCATATCTCACTTTTAGACTTACTACACACATACATATGCGTACATACAACCGGCAGAAAATTAGAAACGTGTCTCCCTGGGCGAATTTTATGATTAACGAATGTCGTAGTGTACCGGCAACTGGGTATATGGTGAATAACTCGGGGGATTTGAGGGGAGTGAGATATATCAAGCGCATACGTCTATGTGAATCAAAGATACATATTTAAAATGATACAGCCCATCTTTATATATTATCTGCTGCTCTATGTAGAATGCGTACGTAATTATCTGTCAAGTAGGAACTAACATGATGTATTGTTTCTTTTTTTGTGAAGAAGTCAATGTTCAAGAAACCGTTTACCTTCTCCATTAGATAGTAAATCTTTCCCATGTTGATTACAACTTTCTACAAGCAATTCCGTATTGCGCTTGACAGAGTAACTATATTCCAAAATGGTAATGAAACGAAAGCTTTTGCAGATTTCAACATGAGGCGTATGGGCACAGTTAACTCTTATTTATGTGATTTTACGGACGAGATCCGATACATACATTGGGCGCTTTGGGAAAACTACATTGCTATTAAAATTCAAAAGAAACGAGAGTGATGTAGATGTAAGTTTGAAGATGTCCAAAAGATTTTGGTATACCATTTTTGTAAATATAAGATTTTTGTAAATTACCAGTAAAACAGGAATAATCTCTTGCTTAGGATAGCCACCAGTAGTGCCCTAATTGGTAACTAATCGGAAATTTATGCCACGTATTAGAAGCTAAGACGCGGAAAGATTAAACCAATTCATTATATTTTTGTATATTATTAAAGCAAAACGTTTTCTTTACCTATTTATATTATATTACCTATTACATTTCTTATATTCCACAGATATTTGATTAGTGACCCATTCATCACTGTGACAACGGTCCTAATATCCATAATTAAATGTTATTCCTTTGTTACTTAACGCGTTGGATGGCGCAGCGATTCAGTGGTAAAAGGAACTACGCCTAATTGGGCAGAGTTAGGCTGAGCGTTCGAGTCCAACCAAGGTCAGAGTTTCCTGGTGGATCCACCATTCGCATATTAGGGAACAATTAGCTGCGTTTCACCGTTTACGGGGATGGGGCGTTAATAACAAACCCATGGAACATTTTATATACCTCATTTACACACTAAAGGCTCTTAACGTTATGACAAACTTTAAGCTTATCTAGCCAGTGAACTGTCATCACATGTCAAAAAAGTTACGCATTTAACACATTTGTTTCTTCTGAGGTTTAAAAAATGTGAAATTGTCTTCGCTTAATCCTAAAACGTGTTCACAGCATACGTAATTCATTCCCAATTTTAAAGAAAAAAATAACGAAACGGCAATTCAAATTGATTTGGGAGTGAACATCGTCTCTCTTGGGTGACGTTTCAACAAAATATGTTGGTACGGTTCCAGATTGCTCCTTATAACCTGCCTAGAATTTGTTAATTGAATTCAGTTATTAATTTGATATAAATTCCATGTATTTCGATAGGTCTAAACGTTACTGTTTTAAAGCTAGCTTAGTCTTTATGAATGTTTCATTAAAATAATACTGGTACGTATCGCTTATTTCCTCGGCATACAAAAATGCTGACTAAAGATTGTTACGAATTAATAAGCTGTATTAAATAATATTTCCATTTTTATACAAATATTGTATGTACATGCCGCCTGTCTCGGTCAAGTGTGTTAAACTTCAACCATCAACATCTATGTACTTTTAAATAGAGCACCCTGTATATTTTTATTGAAGATTTATGGTATTAAATTTATATTAAAGTAAGGAGAGCAGTTAAATTAATTTTAGCTAAAAACACACAATTTCAACATCCGAAGCAAGATATAAAAATTGCTATCATCATGGAAACCGAGACAGGTGTTCATCGCAAAAGTTCGATTACAATATAAAAGCCGTTGGATTGATATTCCTGCGTATACGAGAATGGTACCTATGATGAATATCTGTGTTAAGGAAGACAACGCAGTTGCATTGAGTAAATTTATTTCTCGACGTAGCTGTATGCGCTTAGTGTAGCGAAGCTCCAACTTTTCCAAGCCATCCAAATAGTAGAATTTGGCGAACATAAAGCAGGCTTCGGTTTTGGCAGTGAGCTCTTCGACTTGAACCGCTTTCTGTTAAGCTATTTTCTCAAGTTTGGAAAAAGAAAGAAAATAACCAAATATGGCGAATATGGTGGATCACCAATTCGTAAAATAACTGAACTAGTTTTGCTGTCACAGTTGTGGATGAGGACCAGGGCATTATCATGATAAATAAGAATTTATTTATTCGCTAGACAGAGCATTTTTCTCTTTCGTTTCGTCGAATCGGTCCAAGAAATCAGCATAGTACTGTTCCCTAATTGTCCTTCCCTTCCGCAAATATTAAATTAAGACTGATTTGCGGATCCTAAAAAATCGTCGCCATAGCTTTCCAGCTGATGGAATCGTCTTCGCCTTCTTTAGTGCATGTTTGCTGGGAACCCATTTTGCTTAATCTATAGCCACATAGCGCCGCAAAAACTCATTCGTATTGCGCTTAAACATGTTCAAGCATTCCTTTAAACTTATCACCTCACACTGTTGACGCAACACCAATCTCCTCAATAGTTCTCTCATACTCAATTTTCTGTTTTGAACACATTCAGTTAAGATATTTGCCATACTGGCAATCACTCTAGTCTTCCGTCGACTATCTGGTAACATGATATCATCGCAACTTGGCCGCCTCTCGTCAAAAACGAATATTCGGCCATGCTTAAATTCAATAATTTCATCTAGAGAAGTTGGAAAGGTTTTATAAACTCCTTCCAACTACACATAGTTGCCATCCAAAAAAGAAAAGAATATAATTCTTTTTCCATGATTTTCACAAATATAAACTTTTGGCTTTTAGCTTGGTGTTTGTTAGGCACGAAACCGGTCGCCTAATTTGGAATAAAAGAATTTGTGAGAATAATTTGGACGTTTTCTTCAACTTTCCCACCTTAATACCCACATTTTTAACAGCTCTGAAACAGTTCTTCAAACACATTCCATTCTCGTACATGCAAGCAACCCAAAAAATACTTTTGACCTAATGTCTTAAAGAAATCTTTTCAAAAACCATTTAAAAGTACACTACCTGACAAAGACATAGACGCGGTATCGTTTTTATTTACGAAACAAAGTTTTTAGACAGTATATAAAATGTAAATGAGGGTTATTAATACTTGTTATGTAAATAGTCCATTTATAGATATTTCTGGGTATATATTGCTTTATGAGGGGTAATTGAGATTTTCCCAGATCAAAATAGGAATTTTAAATGCGACAAAAATTTAGTCCCTGTGCATTTATTACATTAATATAAGCAAAAACCTTTTAATTTGATACTTCTCTATATGCAGTGGTTGTGCTGGTAACGTGTACACATTTCACCACGAGAAATTATATTTTATAAAGTGTTTGCAATATGGGTAGAAAAAAGCAATTATCCTTGATAGAAAGGGGTAAAGTTCTAGCCTGGCACCAGGATGGTGTTAGTAAGAAGGAAATTGCTCGTCAGTTACGAAGAAGCGATCATTGCGTTAGAAATTACTTAAAAGATCCGGAAAATTACGGCAAACCAAAAGGCCAAGGGCGACCGAAAGCTGTAAGTGAGCGGGATAAACGCATGATATTGCGGTGTGCATCCAATTTTTCTGCGTTGGCGAGAGTTATTGCAGAACAGGCGGGGGTACAAACGCACGTGCGTAATGTTCAAAGGATTTTAAAGGCGTCACCGGTAATATTACGGAAGAAAATGTTGAGAAAACCGCCACTTTCGGCGAAACACAAAGAAGCGAGGTTGAGATTTGCCGAAGAACACATATCCTGGAAGAAAGAATGGGAAAAAGTTATATTTTCCGATGAGAAACGTTTTAATTTGGATGGACCGAATGGGTACTCGCATTATTATCATGATCTGAGAAAGGAACCAAAAGTGAAGATGACCAGACAATTAGGCGGTGGATCTATGATGATATGGGCAGCGATTGGAGCCGCGATAAAAGTGAGATAGTGTTTTGCACAAACAAAATAGCATGTGTGATGTATAAAGACTTATTGCGTGACAATCTTCTACGTTTTGGAAATCAATGGGCCGGGCGCAATTTTGTTTTTCAGCAAGATAACGCGCCAATTCATAAAGCAAAAACAATTACTGAATGGTTTAAAGAGAAAAAGATTAAAACTTTACAGTGGCCAGCACGGTCACCAGACTTAAACATTATTGAAAACATGTGGGGTGAATTGGCAAGTCGCGTTTATGGCGGGGGCCGTCAATATTTCACTTTCAGGAACTGAAAACTTCAATAGTGACTGAATGGCAGAATATCCCTCAAAATTATGTGTTAAATTTATATAAATCTGTTAATAACAGATTATTGGAAGTGATTAAGAACAATGGAGGATCTACGCATTACTGATCACACTTGTCTCACTTGTTTATTTTTGTTTTACATTTGCAACAGATCGTCTAAATTTTTGTCGCAGAAATTGTTTAAACATTGGAGTAATAATTTCTTATTTAGTTCATATATAACTGGAGGAGATATTTTTAAGTTTATTTTACTTTTGTGAATAAAAACTTAATTAGATATCTTGCTAGTTTCGCAAAGAAATGTTGTAACCATTAAAACCCTTAAAACATCTTATCGCGTCTTAGTTTTTGTCGCGGAGTGTAAGTTTATATGTTTCTGAAGTTAAACATATTAATTTGGACACTTTTCGATTCTGAGAAGAGAACGAAATAAAAATATTCCAAGCTAAGAACCAAAGGGGATTCTTCTTTACGTATACTTACAAACATACTAATATCCATACAAGGAAAAATTAAATTGTTAAAATTTGCATTTTATTACTGTTACTGTATTTAATGTTATTAAAAAACCTAAATAAAATCGAATTAAATATAGTAGTAAAAAACATCAACTATTCTCACTATATTAGCTTGAAGTACCCCCGTCAGAATTACATTTAAACGCAGTATGCAACCTCAGGATATAAACAAGCATCTAAACTGAAATTTAAAGCCATTTAGAAATTAACTAAATTCAGTTGATGCGGGGAATAGAGGATGACTTCACGTACACACCTCACACTTAGAGAGGCAGAATTTTTGTGTAGCTTGTATAGAGACATATTGAAAATGAAACGGTGAATAGGATTTTTCGAATTTGCTTTTAACTATCTGTAACATTTCAGTATCTACTTCTGACATTTAGAATGTATTCTGAAGCTATAACACTCCGTTATTTTGCATAACTTAAATTTATTCCAGGTATTTATCATTAATTATTTGATAATTTTATGTTGTTCTGAAACACGTAATTGAAACCTTCTGTAAATTTTCATTAATACACATGTAGTTCTCTACCACGCCCTCTATAATTTATTCGTTCCGTTAGCTTCTCAATCAACTCATTAACATAATCCGAAACGACTTCTTCTAGCAGTTTCCTGCTCGCAGTGAAAATTTTATCAGGAACAAACTTGTTTACCGTACAAAGTCAACCTCGCACAGGAGGAAGGAAGTGAATTTCCCTGAAGACAGGAGGTGAAATTAGTGTTAAACACACACAAAGTACGAGACGCGACGGGGAAACAAGAGAAGCGCGAAAACCGGGGAAAATTATAAACAACATTAGAAACGGAGATCCCGTCGGCTAATAGGTACGCGCAAAATTGCCAAGGTAAGGTAATCGAAAAGTATAACAATATCAACGCGCGATTAGCCCGAATACGTGCACTTGAATTTTGAAATTCGTTTGGATATAGTGGCATTCCTGTACGGAGGCGGCACGTAGCGGAATTCTCGGCAACTATTGTGCCGACAGATGTCGCTGCTTGCCAACTTTCTCTTATCATTCTTTATATTTCCTCGGACGCTCGCATTCTAGCTTTGGGACTTGGCGAGCGTAGAGTTGTCTGCTAGATAGAATTTAAAATCAAGATGTTATTTGTCTATGTTCATATGAATTCACATGGACTTCTTTAAGATTAAATACCTACTTTTTTCAAACTTTATCGGAATTGAAAGAGAAGTAAATGTTTTTATCTCTTCTTTTTTTACTTGATTACTTACTAATTCAATAACTTGGTCTAAATAATACCTCTTGTAGTATTCCACCAAAAATGTTCTCTATATTTAAGTAATCTCCGATAATTTTGTATACCTATAAGTGACCTTTGTAACCTATAAGTGACGTGTCAACAATATTTGTCCGAAGATTTTATTAATTTTTACACAATCAACATTGTGTTTATTTTCTTTCTGCTCCAGCCTAAAACCATGATTTGCATTTATATTAATAAGGCAACTTCCCCAATTTATTTATATAATGATAATGTTATTTATTTCAACGGAAATATAAACTTACAAAAGAGTTGCAAAAGTAGAAACTGGCGCCACAAAAGTTCATGATAAATTTAATAGTTAATCTACGCTCTCAGACTTGCTATTACAATTAGTGCAGTATACACTCTTTGAAATATTTATTTTATTTCTAAAATCAAAAATAACGCATTCGTGCACATAAATACCGAATAAAATTAGTAATCCATTCGCCTTGAATAGTGCCCACACAGCCCGCTTCTGTAAGTAAAGACACGTTCCACATTCGACGAATATCTCCGCAATTCCGTATTCCGTATCCAATGATCGACACAAAATAAATACATGAACCCCGCTAGGATCAACAAATTTTCCTGGTGGGTTCCGGTACTCCATTCGCCTGCGCTTCATCCTTTACGGCGAGAAAGTGATAGTAACAAGACCGTGGAGCACTTTACACACACAATTTGCACACTAAAAAGGGCCATGAGGTTATGAAAAGCTTTAGAAGCTTATACACCCCGTTTGGCCGTCACCGCACTAAAAAGAAAAAAAATGCGAAACGAAAATTGGCGAGTCAGTCACATATCTGCTCTATTTGATAATCCCATTCTAGTGTATCATCTATAGCAACACCTAAGAAAGAACAATGTTTGACTGATTTGAGTTTTTGCTTATTTAAAGTTATACTACCGGGAGTCTTAATATTTTCACTACATTTGAAAAGAAGAATGCAACGCGCTTTATTTCTGCTTATCTGTAGAACATTTAGCAGAAACCATTGTTTAAATTAAATTAATATTGAGCCGTTTGGAGTTAAACGAAGCAAATTATCACCACTAAAGTGTAAGTTAGTATAATCTACTCAATGCTGAAATATTTTCAAATACATTATTAGGATATAATAGAAGGCTCAGACTATTGCCTTTTTGGTATGTCAATATTTCTTGTTGCGATATTTGAATATCCCAGCACTATTACTGGCTAGTTTTACGGTTTGTTTTCTCTCAACTAGATGTGATCTGAACCAGTCGTTAGCCATGCTCCTAATACCATAACGTTCCATTTTTAGAGTAAAATAAGCGCTTTTGGTAGGTCCAGAAAAAACCACATAGTAAAGTATTCTTTTCTAATTGAGATAGCATCGCACATACATATATAACAGGTGTGTGAAAAATTATGCTTTTTATTCAAAAATGATTTTATGAAATTTGTCAAATAACTCGAACGAATGCCAATAGGCATAGGAAGTAAAATATCTTCTATCTTTATTTTCTCGTATAGGATATGTGAGAATGTCCCAAAATAGCGATTACTACCTGCATTAAAAAAAATCGGGAATTTCCATTAACTAATTGGAGGCAACCTCCGTTGAACACAGGAATTTTATTCCACATGTGCATTTTTTTCTGCTACTAATGTAACATTACCTATAGGAAGTGAAAGCACCAATATACTTTCGGTAAAGGTAAATGTACATACGCAACTTAATTTCGCCGTAAAATTACCGTTTAATTAACAAGATTTGTCGATAAATATACTTTGTTGTTATCTTTTTTTGAATTTTCAATTTAAACTGCAATTCATTCTTTAACACTTCTCCCACTTTGTTTTCATACCTCTTTTTATCTATAACATCTTTCAACTCTTCACGAACGATCAATTTTAACATCTAAATATTCCCACTTCAAATTTCACCATGTTACTTTTATGAAGGTGAAAAAACTTTTTATTTCAATTTAACATTTTGCAACATAACTGTAAATACTCCACTATTCTGGCTAATTATTGGATATTGCCGAAACTAGTTCCAGTGTAAATAAAAATTTGTAAGGAGTAACGAGTAACATTATCGAATCTTAAAATATAGATCATCTATAAAAATACTTGTTTTCCAAATTTTGTAAGCTGAAATCGTCTTAATAAATATGTTATCCTGTCTAATCATGTGTAATTATCTCAAATGTGTAAAATAAACTCTTTACAGTAAAATTATCTTTATATTTGTGGATGTTTCACCAAAATCATCCTGCATAGTAAAATTCAATTCTTAATAACATTTCTTGCAGTGTAATATTCGGTATATACACCTACCTAAAAATTCACTTTATTTTTTTTTTCAATGTAAAACAAACAATTCTTTTTGCTAGATTTTCGGTACACTGTGTATTTTTGCTGTTATTAAGAAGTATTCCAAACTTGACATTTATAGCGAATACGGAAGAAAAGATATCGCTGTTTAAATTGAAGCTTAAATTTGTCAAATATTGGTCGATGGTTATATATAGAATTTGCCATGAAGTAGAAAATGTTAATAGAGAATAAAGCTTTTGTCGACAGTACACAGTAAATAAAATTTTGGGAATATGCACAGAAATAGAGTGAACACAAAAATTATGAATTATCAAACTAATGCATAAGTATATATAATCATGTATGTTTTTGTTTGTCTATTTTCACCTGATAAAGTAAAGTGTAAAATATAAACATATGTATGTTGAAATACTGACTAAAAAATTAGGATCCTTTAGATGTTCTTCTAATGCGTTTTTTCATCGTCATCTCCTAAGTCACTGCCTTGCTTTTCTGTTGACTCTCTAAATCTACTATGCCTAAATGAATTGCATCCAACTCATGGGTTGCATCATTGGGGCCAAACTAAATGAGATCGCTAAGAAAACATGCGGAACATACAATAAACTTATAACATTATGCCAAGAGCTCGCAGCACAAAACCCTCCGTAGTTTTCCAAATTTGTCGGGTCCTGAAGGTGAACACCTTAGGGCGCTGTATGGGCGTAGGCGAAGTAATAACTATTTATATTTTAACATTTCCAGATAGTTGTATAGAATCAAACCCACTAGAGAATAATGATAGCAAGGACTGTGGCGTAGTATGGTAAACAACACATAAGTGCCGATACTTATGTGTTGTTTACCCACTAAAGAAGTACATACACCCATTACACGAAACAGGCTGTGTTGAGTAACGCTTTGAAGGGACTGCAGTCTGAGGATCTTAAAGGGCATCTCGGAGCCCTTGAAAATCCCAACATAAATTATCTGATGCACAATGCAAAGGACATGATCCGTATACTATCTTCATCAGCCTTATAAGGTGATCATTGAAAACCGTACTGAGTGGGCATCCGGGCAGCCTCAAAGCAAAAAAGGTATCCTAGCATGGTACACTCACGAATAGAAGGTGCTGGAACGGGTATAGGCGTTAATGGTCCTAACTACCACCTTAAAATGCCGACAGGTCTCCACGCCGCCATATTTCTAGCAGAGATCTCTGCTTTGAACTAGTGCATCATAAAGAACCTCGAGATAAACGAAGCGCAACCATAACTATATTCAGTGACAGTCAAGCAGTTCTAGAGGCTATCAAAGCCTACTCATACGAATCTGGTCTGATTGAAAAATGTATACACAATTTAAGGAAATTGTAACTCAAAAACCACGTTACTTTACGATCAAGGGAACGAAGGTAATGAAAAGGCAGACAAGGTGGCTAGAGAAGCAGCAAATATGTCCGTAGGTCATTGGTCCTAACCCCTTCTGTGACCTACAAGAGAGCCACATAAAGCATGTAATTAAAACATGGGAGGACCGCGTACTGAGAAAATGCTCCAGGACAAAATCAGGCAAAAGTATTTACATTAGGCTCGCCAAAACAACAAAAATAATGCTATCGTTGAGCAAAGGGGACCTTAGATTACTGACAGGTCGTGCATTCCTAAAATACCACCTATTCAATCTAGAAAAAAACTCAAGATCAAATCTGTCGTTTATGCCCAGAAAATCTGGAGACGGCAGAAGACATTCTATACAAGTAGTCTCATTCGGCAACAACATTTCAGTAAACCATTTCTGATATCTACTGAACTGGAGAATGAGAATCCTAGAGTGATATTAAGGTTTATCAAGAGCCTTCACCTATTCTAACACATATAAGGGCATTGTGTTACAATCTATCAAGGTCGCATTGACTAAAGGCATTTGTGCATTACGCCCACTTTTTGGGTGTATAAAATTAGTTTGGGCGACTATCGGATATGTACCCACCGGACCCAACTGCCATCACTGTATGCCGATAATATCATCCACCACAATTTCAAAATGACATTTTGCATGCTTCATCATCATAGATTTAACAACAGAGGGCCGTCATGAATGATTCTATCAAATGATATGCTTATGTAACCAAGCAAAAGAAAACTAATTGTGTTAAGCTTTCTATCACTATTTTGTTCGAATTAACATTTCCTTCGCCTTTACCTGAAAATTTCTGCTTTTAAAGGAGTATTGTACATATATATCTCCGAGGTTGGTGGTTTTCTGAATGAATGAGTTTTAGTTCATCTCATGTTAACCTATGTATATAATTATAATGGTGTTTGAAATCAGCTTGTACTTAATGTAGAAAAATTCTTAACATTGTTAATTTAAAGTACCAATTGTAATTCCCTATTCCCAGCTAGAAATGAAGAAGAATTCTTTTCATCTTGGAAAGAATGATCGAACCCTCTCTGTACGTTCTCCAAAAAATATCGACTTTAAAAACTTTCAGGATTTTCCCATCGGCATCGTTACGAATTAACTCCTTCCTTGTAATAAATTTCGATACCGAACAAAATGAATACGAAATACCTAAGGAGTGAAGCTCATATTACACAAGGGCGTATTCATCCGGTCTCGTGTACAGACGAACTTGCGGAGTTTTATTCATTGCGATTCTCGGCGCAAAGTTTGCCTGCGTGTATTACGTCAAGTAAAGTAGCGTCCTCTGTGTCCTCGGTAGTTGGTGCATAAAAAGTTGTATTTTGCTTTCACGACTCGACGTTGGAAACTGTTATAATTCATGAATAATAATTTGTTTTCTAGGTGTCAGTTTTAAATATACGTATTCAAATTACACGGGTACGAAATGCGTTTTCAACGTGCTATTTAAAACTTAATTGACTGTTTTTTGTTAGGTGTATATTACAACGTGTTAGTTACTACTACTGTGGGCGGGAGACTCTAATTAAGTAAATTAATTAAGAAGTTATTTACGATGTTCACTTTGGATTTCATACAAAGAAATAATTATTTCTATTAAGATTATTAGCATTACTTGAAGTATAAGGTTAGTTCCCATACAAGGAAAGATACCTTATTCTTAGAATTTGAGTGTTGATAGTGTGAACAGATTCTTCAATATAAATGCTTTAAAAGAAGCTCCTTCGATCAAATGAACATATAACTTTAAACGAAATTTATTCTTTTCAGTTTAAATATGTGCACGATAAAGGAACATTATTTTCGAAAATTCGTAGAATCTTGTTCTTCTGTGTGACACGTCCTTTCCAATGGTCAATATTCACAGCATTAGCAGATATGATCACTGTAAAAAAATTAGGTAAATTTACAGGTGTATGTGGTGGAGATTACCTTATTGTAAGGAGTGTTGTTAACCGAATTTTACGTGTACAAGGTGAGCTAAATTCGATACTTTTAATAGGGAACTTATATTCCTAAAGGAATTAGACAAAAAATGACCTAAGCTTCTGGAGCTCGATTTTAAATAGAAATCGATTGGTGAAATCCCTATTTTTATATCTTCCTTAATATAAGAGATACAGAGCGTTTTTTTACTGTGCAATTTTAAAAAACCCTTGTAACTTTTTTATTTGTGAAAATGCTTGATTTATATAAAGACTATATTAGGGCACTTTTTGAGGCAGAATCCTATGCTCTAATTTTTTCTTTTTTTAAACTCCTATTTTTTGAGATATTATCAAGACGTTTTTTTTATATGGAACACCCTATATATTTTTACATTATTGAAAAGCATATAAAATTACCTTTAGAATGATATAACACATTTGATATTTTATTTAAACAATGTTTTAATTATTTGTTTTTTTTCATTTAACATTATGGTCCTCTTTTCCTTTTATCTACTTTTGAACTCGCACCGAATCATAATATAATATTAGATTACTTTAAGTAAATATTTGATTTACTTTATTCTCATTCGAATAACATTCGAATTAACATTAGTTATAATAAATACGTGGAGAAGTGTTTTATTATTATTTTTTTTATTATTACAATATTTTACTAAAATTACTCGTTTTTTGATATCCACTAAACACGTAAATGCAAAAGAAAAATAACGCAAACTGATAAATATAATTGCCAAACAACAATGACTGGTTGAAAACTTATCTTTATGATGGCGCAATAGCATATTAATACAAACAGTTTGTACAATAATAGTATACTCAAAATGATTATTAAATATGCCTCGAACTTACTCTTTTTTTATTTAAAAAAAAAAATGCAAAAAAGTTTCTCATACTTGATGAAGGAATCTTCGCGTTTAATACGGTTAAAGTCAAACTCGTCCATATTTAATTTCGGGATTTAACGCTACTCTGTTTAGGGAGCCCATACATTACCTCAATTTCTAATTCAAAGCGGAGAGAAAACGACTCTTAATTTAATCATTCCTCCAAACAAGGGAACTGAAGCGATAGACATGTTTATTGCTATACCTTGTTGTGCTGTTAGGAACCTTGTGATTGGCTACGGATCATTGACGAAAAAACTAATTTTCACATGATAAATGCCGACGTTTTGAAATTTTCAACGTGGGGGATCGGGGACGATGGAAGTGTATAAATAGCCTTTGCTTTTGTGTTTATTCTTTGCATAGGTAACATTCTGAGTGAGTACATATATCTGAAGAATTTAATACCATTCAATTGCTATAAAATAAAATTACATAGCAACAAAGTTTCGTGTTTTAAAAGATAAATGTATTTTATGTGATTTGAATAATGATGGCAAGAACTATGGCAACCACTAAGGTATCGATACACCACGCCAGCACATAAAATATAAAATAAACTCAGAACGTACGTTTAGTTTGTTCAACATTCAAATCTGGGTCTTAAAAGAGCAATATTATCTCATTACGTTTATATCTCGCTTTCAATGTATTCATACGAGAACTTCATAAATATTTTAATATACTTAAACATCTGCGTTAATTCAAAATGCCGTCAATAGAAACACACTTAAGTATAGGCTCTCACGGTGGTTATCTACTGTTCCGGGTATTGTCGTTTCGTTGAGTTTACTTTTTACGTTTCAGAAGATTTCTGAAGGCCTTTACAATTGCAACGACACAAGAAGATTCCGCTACATAACTTCCTTGCTTGTTGCATTCAAACTGCATTATAAGTGGTCTATAGACCCTTCTACTTTGGCTGTAGCCTCCATTATTATTTCAAACATTCATTTCTGAAATGTTTGAAAGTTTTTATGATTTTCTTTATATTATAAGTCAGATTGATACATTAGTTATGAATCTTTCCAGTGATCGCCCTGGTAAGGTGGAGGAAGGAAATTAGTTTTGATGTTTCCTAATTTTTGATACACAGACTTACTCGTGTCAGTCACCTGTACCCTTAACGTCGACGGCTACTTTGATCTCTTTATACTAACTGTACCCAACTTCACCGTTAAGCTTACAGGTCGGTGCTAACTCGAGGTAAAGGCATGAAGACAAATGTAAAATACAGACATTACATTATGTAATCGATGAAATTTTTAACTTTTGAGCAATACAAAGTTAATACTGATAACGATAACAAGCATTGAGATCTTGTTAAATGAAAATTATTACATTCAGGCGTTTACATTTGCAAAACCATCAATCATGATCTTACAATTATGCATGAGGTTATTCTGGAATGTTTTAAATCCCAACACAAATTTGGTGTTACTCATTAAAAATATTCTGGGAATATAATTGCACATGCGCTAAAGGTACTTTTGAAAATATCGACTATGTTGGACGCTCATTAAATTCCCACATTTGTTTACGGGAACTTTGCACCGCCATTTGCCACTGTGAAATTTTGGGCTCCTGAATTTAAATTTGGTTGTGCTAGCTTGACGATGAACGTTCGGGACGGTTAAAAACCGTACCCACTACCGATAACATCGGAATTAAAGTTAAAGAGATGGCAGAAGCTGTGTATATCTCCAAATAACATATTTGTCGTATATTGACTGAAGATTTGAGCGTGAGAAAGCTAACCGCACGCTGAATGTCACGCTTGCTGACTTAGAACGAAAAACGGATTTGAATGACCATTATTGAAGCAACTTAAATAAAATAGGTCGAACTTTTGGCTTCGATTAACTGTGGGAAAACTCCTGAATCTAAGGCACAATTGAAACGGTGGTTTGCGAATGGTAAACTGTTACATAAGTCGAGAAGGTGTAGGCGATTCTCTTTTGGGATGACTATCTCTAACTCTACGACTGTAGAGTTGCTAATCAACTATCTTAAAACAGGAAAAACAATAACAGGGTCATACTACGCATCATTACTTGGGATTTTTAATAATTATCAGTACAAAATTGTCATTTTATGATAAATCTAACACAACATCGTTAATGCCCATTTAATGCCGACAATCGCCTATTTTTTGATAAACTTGAGTGGACCTCATAAACAAATTAATTTATGCCAAACATAAAATATTTTATACTTACAAATTCGTTATATGTTTGTTATTGCAGAAAATATGTTAACTAAAGGCTATTAAATGTAAAATTTGTTTTATTTATAGCGACTCACGGACGTCGGCTATAGATTGATGTTTATAGAATTTGTTTTTTTCATCTGTGGCTCCTTACCCTACTAAATTGTTCAATTTGTTTTTAAAAGTATTAATTCCTCTGAAGTTGCCTAGATCTTTTACAGTTTACAGTGGGCAACGATCTTGTAAATAAACGTTACCAATAAATTTTAATTTCACAATTTTTACCCTCAGAAAAGCATCTATTAAAAACACGTGTACACGATACAAGCGTCGAAAACAACCGGGTTCCCCCAAAAATACCCTCTAAAAACACTAATTGAGTGCTCTCACGATCCGAATTAAGCCTTCATCGTTTTCATCGTTTTACCGCGACCGGCATAAAGGCACGAAATTAACTAAATAGGTTTAAATTGAAACATCCGTCACCGTACGCTGTGGAGCAGGTGAAACGAACATCACAAGCAGGGGCACCTACAGAGTGGAAGCTCGTCCAATTACCGTCACAATAAAAACTTGAGAGAACGAGGGCTGGCCGAGCGCAAAAGTGATGAGTCATGTGGCGTGCGTTGGTATGAAACAATGATAAATCATCTAGAAAAGGATAAACCGGAAATATGAACTTGTTAATGTAACATGAAGAATAAATGTATAATCCTAGGGTGATTTTACCGTATGATGTTGCGAGTAATCTTGGCTGCCTTTAGAATACTGAATGAATAAAATACGCATGCACAGAGCTAGTTAGAGAAGGTATCATTGAGTATGTTTAACGTAGATTTTTAAATCATGAATTACCACATCACACTGCACGCCCTGTGAACACTGATCCAAGTATTTGTGTCTTTTTTACTAAAGGTCTACAAGTGGTAGGGACGTGCGCTTACTTATTATTCTACCTTCGGGAGTATAAAACACATGTTGAATCAATATTAGGATTATTTTGGAATTATATTGATTGCATACTGTAATGAACTATTAGCCAATGTAAAATGTTATTCAATATATTCTTTAACCATTATTAAATATTAAATACTAAAATACGATATCCAAGAAGTTAAAACTTTGAAGAGACAAATGTCGGACGTGTTTCAAACATTGCTGAGTGCAAAATTTAATTTACTGTCTTGGTTCTAGTTTTAAACGGAGAGCTACGCTCAATGCGCTGACCTTTCCGTCTACATTATTTTCCACACGGAAGTAATAAAAATGCTCTTTTGCAAATGAAAGCTCAATATCATAATCTGCTCTAGAATTATAGAAAAAATCAGCTTCATTTTTGCATTGAATAACATTCAAAACACAGTTTGGTATACACATAATGCAGTATATTTCGTATTCTTCTTGGCAATTTGACAAAATTATGAACCTCAGGATAAAGCGCTATAGTTCTAGTCACACGAAACAGCATTCATTTGTAACGTACGTATTTCTACGACACTTGCATGTTTATGTACCACAATTTCACATCTAATATGGCGGTGTATGAGTTTATTTGATCTATTTGTGTACAATACAGCAATCTTATAAATACAATACAATAAACCTTGAATTTTTTATTTGTTTTATTTCTTGCTAGAATAATTTAATTCCTGTTTACAATTTGTCGTTTGGAAATTAAATTTTGCGACTATGTCCTTTTTAAAAAAAGAAAAAATTAACTGTTTTTAATTTAATTAGGAAAATTAAATTATTTTTGTGCTCACACTTTGCTCAGACGATTGGGAGATTTGCTCAAACGATTGGACGCTAAAATATGTAACGACTAATGAAGGTAATAAGGGTGGACTTTTCTGATAACTTTATAAATATTCATGTAATTTCATATATATACGATCGACCCCCAGAGTTCGCAAAGCTGTGCCGATGAGCGTTATAACGAAACGCCTTCGCAGATGGCGGTGCTGGTAGTTTTGAATTAATTATTCACTTAATTTATAAGAATTGTTTGGGTAGAGCAATGAATTGTTCTGAACTGATATATTTTACTCAGTGCTTCCTGGCTTCGTCGGCTAGCTTTGGGCGTGCCAAGCGAAAGTTATTTTAAAAAACAATGTAAAACATTATTAGAATAAATAAATAAATAAGTAAATAAATAAAATAACGAACACAACAATTGGTAGAGGGCATCTTTTAAAAGATTTCAACCGTACCCTAACTACTAACGAATAAAGGAACGTGGGTAGCCTTTCCCGTTGGAATCATTAAATTCCTCGTGATCTACTTTCTCAAAATTGAATATGTGTTATGAACGCGTGCTTTTTACATAAACAACACTAGAATAAACACAAATAAACATAAAAATTACGTAAATACCAAAATCAGATAAATGTTTTTCTCTGGAACTAACCTTGAAATTCGGGTCGGAGGAGTCACAGTGAAGCGCAGCGTTCGCCTGGACAACGTGGGAGGACTCGATGGTGATCTGAGTGGAACGGATTCAGGATTACTCGAAGGGAGATTTTCGTGGAGTAATTTTGGGAATTTTGGTTTCTGAATTTAATCAGGAATAACCAGAAATCGGTTATAAGATGGGTAGTACTTGGTTAAATAACTAAAATTGAATTCGGTTTTCAATGGAGATTAAACACCCTTAGCTGCGACACTTGGGTAACTCTAGAAAATTTAGAGGACAACAAACACCGTGTTTGCTTTCGATGAGGTATAAACAGCGTATGGAATCCGGAAAATTGAAGTCGAATTTGATCTTCAGGTATGCTCCTATTTGAATTCCATTGAAGGCCACAGCAACATGATTATTCAGACGAATTCAATGTGTTAATATGTCGCGTTCACTCTATCGTACGCAAATGATGACCAGGTTCCTTTTCGGTTGACTTATTTAGATTTTATTTTACAAAATTAATAGTATTTGTCAGTTTAAAATATTAAATTTCGATTTGTGTCTGACATTAAATAAAATCGTAATTTCAAAGGTTTAAATGTTATAGTTGTCAAAATATGTTTATAAATTGATAGTGTTTAATTGGTTACCTAATGTTTTGATCAAGATATATTAATTTGTAATTACTTATTTTTGTATTTATTCCAGTTTAACATTGTTACCAAACTCTATACAATGAGTAACGATAAAGCGTAGCACAAACAAGAATTTTTGATAGACGATAGTCATATCTTTTGTCAAATTCAGTTATATTTCTCAACATAGACTCCTCGTAGCTCCATATACTTGTCCCAGGGATGCTTTCATCTCTTTAGCACGTCCAAAATAGACGTTCGCGAATATGATGGTATCCTAATTCATATACCAATGTGGTCGGTTTGCTAAGAATTTGCGTTAAAATATATTTCTTATAAGCTGAAGCGTACGTTTATATAGTATTTGTGGTAAATCACGCCGAATGAGCGAAGTTCACGAATAGTTCTTATTCGTTATTGAATAACTGAAATCTGTACACGCTTATTCTTATTACAACACGAATTTTTACAGTCTGTGACGCAAACTCACACGTTAATATGAAATGCAACAAAGAAAAGCTATCGTCTTTTACTTTGACACCGCCACCCTCTATTATCCATGTTTTAAAGTGAAAATACTTCAAAGAACACGTCACGTCACTTGTTCTCTACTTTCATCTCTTTATAAGCTTTATTTTGTTTGTCTTCATGATAGCGCTGCTCTTTGCCAGAGATACAGTTATTTGCGCGACATAAAGTACATTATGTTCAATACTTGCGTTCAACCACCGACATGAATTTTTGCTGATATCGCGTAAATACGCAATGCATTCCAAGAATAATATCCGATTTAAATGACCTTTGACACATTAATTTTTATCTGAAAGTTAAGAAATCCTCAGAAATCGTTTAAAGCATTTACACCCAACATTTTCCAGCCAACTTTATTTAACGGAACAAACAGAAAATTCATATTTATAATAGACATTGTGTATTTCGATAGATTTATTATTCCTATGTTTACCTTATGAGAGTATTTTTGTTGATACGCATAGCATGATTCGATGAATGCACTTAGCAGTATTTGTTCAATTAACTAGCTCTCTAGTTATCGTTTGTAAAGGTCGTAAGCTCATTTAACGATTAACAGATCCATTGTTCGAAACGAAAAATAATAACATTCTCTGTAAACAAGTTCATTTTTTGTATTAATCGAGATATCTAATCCACGACAAAAGTACTTTTGATAAAGTTTGTTCCAGTTCTTGTTGTAAAACGTTAATTGTTGCAATTCCAAATAGGAGTGTATCAAAATTAAAAATAATACGAGATTTCTTTCATAACAGAGTTTTGAAACGGGAATACGGTTATGGAGAAGGAAATGACATACAAAAATATTTGGAAACGTGCTTTCCTAAAACGTGTTGCTAATGCTGTAGTCCTATTTCATATATAGGTAATTTTTCACTGTTTCCAGCCATCCTATCTTTAGTCTGCCTCGTCTTCTTGCTCCTCCGTCTGTTTTAGTCAATACCGGTTTCACCTGTTTTTCCTAACTCGTTCTTTCTGTATGGCCTAACCATCTAGTACGTTGAATTTGTTTATGTTTAGTATTGAAGAATTATTGCTTTCCTGTTAAATTCTTTTCTCCATTCTGTGTCCCTTAATTCAACACGTCCAACAATTCTCCCTAAGGTTTCTCTTTCCTATCTTTCGAGGTTTTTCCCTTTTTTTATTGATGGTCTATACTTCAGACGCACATGTTACCATTGGCCATACTGTTGCTTGATATAGATGCATTTGTTGCACTTCGCATTCTCCTTTACATCTCTGTTGCTTTGCTGCCTTTAGCCGTTGCCTGGTCTATTTCTTTTCTTTCTCTCCCCATATTTGTTATTGTTACTTCTATATACAATCGACTTTCTCTGTAGTTTTAGTGTATATGTAATTTTCATGTGTAATATTTAATGGCCATGTATTTTTCACGCGTAATGTTTAATTACCATTTAACTTTCAGGAGAAACATGTATACACACCTTATTTTTAAACGCCTTTTACTTTTTATTTGCAGATTCTTGCCGATAGATCTCATAGAATAGTATAATTTTAGTAACACTAAAATTAGTAACGAAGTCTTGCACAGCTAGTTAGTGAAAACTACGATTTCGGCCATAATGAAAAACCGAGAGACGAAATTAATATTTTGTCTGGATTTCGGCCAAAAGAAAACTTAGACAGTACGACCACTCAACGTGTAAATCGTATCTGTTACGATTGCTAATGGATGTCTCAAGTACAACTCAGTATCAAATTATTACCTTCGAATTTTCAAAACTTTTGCTTATTGTTGTAAATTTGAAATATTATTGCCAGTAATATTACTAAGTTACCATAGTAAAATTACTACCTTTTTTTAGAGTGTGGTGCCGTTAGGTCTTAATTACTTCAGGTAAATTCAATGGTGGAAGCTAATAGAGCCACGCTATGCGCCATCAAAGAATTCCATTTACAGAATTAATTACATTAACGAAATAATGGAGATGGAGTTTACCACACTATGAATTACACTGATTACCACTTCAGGAGTGATAACCTGAAGCACACATTCAATAAAATAGGTCCGTGAGCGTCTTACAACCCTGTACTTAGTGTCATGTACCCGAACTTTATACTCCCTAGCACGCGTTACAAGTTACAATATCCGGGGCGTCATCTGTGTGGGTGATGCCGACGCTTCGCCTGGTTCCAAGGTACTCCCGGATATTGGTCAGTTTTATTGCGCGACCGGAGTAGCGGACCCGACGAACGTGAGTCGGTGGCCGTGCATGTTTTTCCAGCCATCATCTCGTATCTCCTGCGGACAAAAGATATGGCGGTAGGGGCGGGAAGCGCGGCGACTCCTTCAACGACGGAAACCTGGCTCCGATGAAGAAATAACATTTTATGTTGTTTTTACAGGCGATCGGTTGAAATTGCGTGTCCCCACCGGTGCTCCCCGACGACTACTCGGGCGCAAGAGGACATAAAACCTCAGAAAAAGAATTATGCTTTGAATTAATATCTCGAAGACGTTAAATTAATAGGCGTTCATTTGGCCTGTCACGCTGCGGTTCGATCTTCACGATCGAATGAATAAATATCCGGTGGATTTTATGGCGAAACAGACAAAATTTCAATCAACCATTCCTATTAGAATAAAGAAGATAGTAGTTGTTTCGAATCTATCTACGAGGGCAGTTTAATAATATCTTTGGTATTTTGAAATGTAAGAGAAACATTAGGGACTATCCAGTATGGGCTATGAAATCGCACATTATAATTCACAACTCAAAATTTGGAAAACGATTGCTGAGCCTATGCCCACCGTAAGCGCTAGGTACAGATTGCTGAAGAACGCTGATCTTTATTTCCTACATTACAGAAGTAATATTTTTGATTTGGTGCTAGTTTCTAGGCGTTCTTTGCTGATAAATTACATTATGTTTGGTGTTCGTAGTAATTTTATGAGGAATCTCATCACTTCTTAAATATTCTAAAACATAGAGCAAGAAACAAGACCGAGTGAAAAAATTTTAGTTATAGATATTATTGGCTCAAAGCAATAAATTCGGTTAATTTTGTGAGTGTGTAACACTTATATGCGTTATCAGTGGCAAATACAATTAGTATACTGACCACGTATATACTATCGTAGTGTTAATTAGTTTATGTGCATTTGCTTAAATATTGTGATAATTTGGTAGAGTTTTGATAAGTATAGTATACACGTCCAGATTACGGAAAAACGGAGAAAACGTTTCTTTATCTTTGTAGTTGTCTGTCTATTATTCCAGACAATATAGCTACTCCTTAACTTTAACATTCTGACATAAATAATCTTAATATTCCTGTAAACTTGTCTTGTAATTGGCGTTTGAGCGGTTGAGCAATAAACGGTTATTATCGTTATTATTATTATTATTAAATGCGTTTAATTTGTTCAACCGCAATGCACACAACACATGAATTCGAAAAATTATACTTTAGAGCACTCGATACAAAACAAGTGGATACTACAGTTAGAATGGAGCATATTCCAATTACAGTATGATAATGAATTCCTTCTCGTTCATATGTATATACTGTAATGTTACAACTGTTGTCTCACAGCAGCGCCAGCCATACATCTCATCTAGTAACTTCAGTTTATCCACCTATCCGAACTAAAGGTCCCTCTAGTAATTAAGAGTTCGATTTTTAAAACAAAATTCCTTTTTCTGGACTATTATCTTTGGATTGTGGGCGGTAAAAGGATATTATAAGTCCAGCCAACGACGGTAATACTGAAACGGGACAGAAACTTCTTTTACATTCTATGTTCCCATGTTCCCTAACTTCTAAATTAATATAAAATCTAGAAGTTTAGTGTAAGTGTGTAACGTAAGTGAAATTTTATCAATTGTTCGGTCAGACTTTATTAAAATTGGTAGTAAAGTACGCATTGTAAAGTTGCAGGTGATGTAAAATATCATCGAGGAGCATAAAATCTCAACTGCAGTTGCGTCCCTACATCATGCTACATTAAAATTCATATATTTCAACATCAAATATATTTTAAAATATAAAACCCATCAAAGGTCATTATTCTACAATACATATGTAAAAATCTCTTCAACTAGAAGCCTAACATTTTTGCTCAATTAGCAACTTAAACAAATGTTGATCCAGATGTAACGATCAGCTCTAGCTTCGGTTGCATTCGAGTAAAGCATTCCTTCTCCTTTTTCTTTAATCTCCTAATGTATCACTCTAAACGATTCATTACATAATAATATGTACAGACCGTTTCATAAATAAACGGATCACGCACGATATATGAATATTCTTTGCATGTGTCCTAACCATCTTAGTTGGTTGTGTTGTGTATTTGTTTTTGCGGGTTCAATATTTAATTCTGTTCGGTATGTTTCGTTCCTTATCATATCTTTCCCGGTTCTTTCTTTAATTTTTCTTAAAAGTACCATTTTTGTATTCCTTAGTTTTTTCATTTGTCTTTCTGCTGTCGTCCAGAATTCACTTCCTTGTACGAGTATAAGCCTGAGTAGCTTTCTTAGCACTTCCACATTTGCTTTTTTCATATATTTCTTTCTTTCCCAATATTGTGTTCTTTATGCTACTAAATTTAAAGTAATCCTCAAAAAGAATAAGAGGAACATCAACGTATGTTAAATTTGCTTTCGTATACAGACTTCTGTTATCTCGAGTTATCAGCAGATAAAGAAAACCATTTTTACAGAAAGCGCTATCGCAGTTACGCTGTATAATATATATTTGCATAGAAATCAATTTGGTCAAGAGATTTTGGAAAGATCGTGGTTGTATGTAATTAAGTCGAAAACTTCCTTTTTGCCCCCTATATATACACAATACATTCTAGGTGAATAGATCAGATAGCGGTACGGGTTTCTATATCTATTAATGTTGTTTTCTACGCATCGTGAAAATAAATGGAGCGTCTGGTCGGTCCGCCGAGTCCACCATTTCGATCGGCATTGGCAAGTTGACGAAAATCGAAAACTATAAACCTATTTTTATTGCATACGCGCCTATACCTATTTTATATACCATTTTTCATATCTTTATGGCCTAACAGAATTGGTTTAAAGATTGCCGCCGTATCGCATAAACTAATAAATGCATGGATTTTTGGGAATCGGTTAGGATGGGTATACTAAAAGCAATAAATATTGAAAATAAATTCCAGAATAGACTGTGACTGTGTATTATTATTATAATATGATAATATTACGACAAGTAAGTACATTTTGAGTAATAAAGTATTACGGAAGAAGTATGCAAAATCTATTAAGATAAAGCATTCTATTTATGTAGTGGAAAAAACTCGATAATGAGAAAAATACGTTTATAAATAAGTTTTAGCGTTTATCTTATTTGTATTCCACTCTCATTAAATCCCTTTTTTCTGATAAATAATCAATAGCAACACTAGAATAGTATCTTCTAAACATGTTTGTTATTTTTAAGACATGCTTCTCTCACGTAAAACCACGCCACATGCCAAAAAAAGGTTGATTGATTTCAAAATGTTTTATTAATGTCAAAGGTGAATGTTTTTAATACTACTCGTGCCTCTAATTATATACCGAATATATATTGTTTTTTTGTGATGAAATAAGCATGTTAGCATTAGAAAATTTACATAAACATTCGCATGAAATATTTAGTCTCAAATAACTAGTCTCAAAAATGTCAATAGGGTCAAAGGTTTTTAACATAAAAGATAAAGAAAAATAGGAATATCAACTGAAACAAGATGATTTTTGTGCTGTCAACACTTGCAAGTTTCAATTTAGGCAATAATAAATATCCTAGGTTAAATTACTCAAAACGATAAGAAACACGCGCACGACGCGTAATTCTAAACCTCAATCGCCCATTCTCTATTAGGCGTAGTATGTTTTTGTGCTAATATTGATAATGTATAAAAAAAGAAGAAAACGAATGAAGTCAGTGCTGCCAATAGTTAGCGTGTATTCCAATTATTCAGCCTATAAAATCTCTTTCGTTTGCTTGTGTGTCAATAAACTCTTAATATCAAGAAGAAAAAATTGAATTAAAAATTGTAAAACATACTATTTTGGGCTGTTACTTTTGAAGGTATTTTTTAAAGGATTTTTAAAGCAGAAAACCCCTCTGTTTTTAAATGCACGTCCCATTCAACCTGCAACTTATCTCGTACGTATGTTGTAGTGTTTTGGTGGCTACTCATTTTCTCTTCTTTGCTCATTTGGTGTTGAGAAAGTGCATGAATTTAATTCATATAAATTGGTCCAGTAGGGACTATGGAAGAAGATGCAGTAGAGCAAAACCAAGAATAACAACTGAAAGACTGAAAGAATTTAAAGAAAAATGACCAGTAAAAATGTCTGTGACTGTAAATAAATATTACATTAACTTAACTGACAGGTATAAATGAAATCACAGAAATGTAGAATTTAGATTAAATGATCTTAAGGGCCAATGACCATCTTGCAAAAGAAAAGATCACGGCGAAGGTCGAATGTCAGCGATAAAGGCGATAAATTTAATTTAATAGATACTTGAAGATTTATTGTATATGAATGTAGTAAAACATGCAATCCCGTATTGAAGCTTAAATTAGTAAGACATAACCCTGACTAATAGCATAACCTGGTAATTATACTCTACATAACATACCAGACTATTAGCATAACCTTCTTGCCGAAGGTGCTCATAATGAATATACCAAGTTGTGTCTGCACTTACGATGATAATATACCAAATATGTTAAATGTTAAATTGTGTGGAATACTTTTGGAGAAATACAGGTGCACCAACTGTGTGTTCACGTTAGGCGACCGTCGATGTTATGAGAATGATCATTCGAGTTACCCGGATTTTCTGTTGCTGGGTACCGATTGCATATCAATTGGTAGATGATTAACGAAAATCATCAACAATACTGACCTCGGTATAGACACCTGCGGAACACGTGATACGCGGATAAACTTGAAGGAATTGTTATGAAATACCTTCTTGAAATATTATATTTCAACTCCCTTAAAAAGCAATCACTTTTTATCGCTTTCTCGAAATCAAATATTCTTCAATCTTTATCTATTAGCTTCGAGCCAGTAGATATTACGTAAACATCAAAATATCGCATTTCGATCCTTTCGAGTCCAGGGGATATTAGCAAAAACGATTCGAATTCCTGTCCGGATTCTTCAGACGCGTCGTCATGCTCCGCTGAAAAAGAAAATACGACGAATCTCGCCCGTCTTCATACGTAAATAATTTTGATTAAACGAGGATGTATTTACGGAATATAGTGTACGAACGTAGGGCCGGCACCTTACTCCTCAGCGTCGTTCTCACGATGCCCTTTGATTAAATTCTGATCGCGACGCGCTGCGCAGCGCCGCTTCGGTCGTTGGAATTTCGACGTCGCATCTCTCACCGCTCCTACGTTGTTTAATATCATTGGCTTGTCTTCTCCTATCTTCCTTTTTTCTTTTTAACGAAATCCTTATGTGAGTTACGCCGCTCTTTCTTTCGTTTAAGAAATCATGTGTATTCATATTTATATTGTCAGACTTCTTACTGTAATAAAAATGTGTTTGTGCTAAACACGAGGGGGAAAAGGAACAATCAAATAAAGCTGATCTGAAATATATTACTTTGAGTTTTAACAAAAGCTAAAAATAAAAAACCGAAAGAGTCGCAGACGGAAGTCGTTCAAGTATGGTAGCGAAAGAATCTAAAGTAAACCATGAAGGATGTACCTTCGGAAGTGGAATATAGTTCCTAGAATTTGTATAATAATAATAATATTAATAACCTGCCTTTGTTAAAGTAAAAGAATACATTTTTTTTCAAGAGTAATTTTTTTGCCTTTCTAATTTGTCGAGTCAGTTGGCTATAGCAAATAGCAAAAAATTATAGTGAGTCGTGGTGAGCTTAAGCTCCAGCTACTCTACTCAACCAGGACCCACCGCAACAAACAAATAGTAGGTGTGCGCAGCAGAAGAGCAAAATTACAAAGTACAGTTGCTGCAAAATTAAACTAAAAAAAAGTGTAGTGTTAAATATTATATTGCGCTACTGCTCAAAAAGAAAAAACAACTTCAGTGCATCGTCTTCTGTGGCTACCCAAACACTTAAAGCGTTTAGACAGAGATTTATAGAGCTTAACGGTGTGTAACTAATGGATCGTTCAAATAAAGACCCGTGAAATACTAAGTTAATATTTGCGCCTAGTATTTAAGACATCTATAAAATGCAGAGGAACTAGAAAACCTTTAAATGTGGAAAAAGTTGAGGTAGAGTGAAGCAGCGCTTGAACAAACCAAGTTAAGTACAATTTACGACGATTCTCCATATTTAACCAACATAGCTTTCTCAAAAGCTTCGAAATTTCGTATTTTTTGTATTTTCATAGATCAAAAACCAATCTACAACAAAGATTCTGAACCTTCTGAATTCGATATTTGTCGTACAAAATCAAATACGAACCATAAATAGTAGCAGTGATTAAATAATAATTAGATAACAAAACAAGAGAAACGCAAAGTTGTTTTCTCAACATGAGGGTCAAGTCATGCCTCTTAATGTATAGCATTTTTATAGTCGCATAGGACTCCTAAGTAAGTACGAAACATGCTCTTTAAAATGAAGTTGAGAATCAAGATACAACGTAAGATCTTTAGCAACATTAACAGAAGGCAAGCATACATTTGAAACCGATAATTGTAAATTGTCTTTTAAAAATTCGACATGCTGTCTCGAGCCAAATAGACCATTGACTTGTTGTAAATACTTGAATAATTAGGTCAATGATATTTGCGGAAATGGAAAGAATGGAGTAACTGCGTGCCATCGGCATAGTCTGAGCATGACCGCCTTCGATGGATTTTAAAATGTTAGTAATGTAGATAATAAAGAATAGTGGTCCAAAGGGGACCCTCGAGGAACGCAGGACAAAATATCTGTAGTGTTAAAGCAATTGTTATTGTATTTAATTCCCAATGTCAGATAGATCCGCATTTTGGAGCCGTTTTTGTTCTGTATTTCAATGATGTCTATTCTGTCGGATGCCTAGATACAGACAACCACTTTTTGACAGTTAATTATGCAGATGACACTACCTTAATATCAACTTAACTCAGCTAGTCGTATGGCTAAAGAACAATATTTTAGTGACTAATCACGGTAAAACACAAGTTATACTTTTTAAAACGAAACTCCATCAGGATAGTGATATTATCGTAAATGGCAACTTATGATATCCTGTACAGGCCGTGGTTCGTCTTTGGGTGTCGTGGTGCTATTCGATATGGCATCATTGTCTGAGGTGGTCGTAATGGTTTACTGCGAGCTATTCTAATGCAAAAAAGAATATTGACATACAATAGAGTTGTGTACCGTTTAGAGGATAAATGGTCTTGCAGAGGTTATTTTAAAAATAGTTGTAGAGCGCCACCCACACGTCTCATCTAGTGACTTCAGTTTGTCCACCTATCCGAAGTAAAGGTCCCTCTTTTGGTTGGAAGCCAGGACAAAATTCCTCCTTCCGGCCTATTATCTTTGGGCCGTAGGTGGTAGAAGGATAATAAATCTTACTGAGATCCAACTTTTAATGACCAGTGGTAACCTTCCTGAACCCAGTAACCTTTCTAGACTTGTCATAACTTGTCATTAATTGCTAAAAATACAAAATGCTGTTCCTTTTTTATACTATTGATGCATTTAATCTAGACAGATAGTATCAGTACGATGCAAAAGTATCTGTAAAGACATAGGACTGATATGAAGCTAAATACATACAACAAGGGAATGTTTTATTCTCTTATTGTTATTATGACATTCTCCTCTCTATTCTATTGTACGCTTCCTAGATTTTGTGTTATTATAACTTTTAGTATGTTATGCTGATGCTCAATTGCACCAGATCTTATTTAGAGACTTATTTATTACTTATCTTGTAAAAGTACAATTTCACTATGCATTAAAAATCATCAATATATTCAGGCTTCTATTTGCATTCGGATGGTTCAAAGTTGTAATGTCATTTTTACCATGTATTTAGATTAAATTACTTACTTTGTGCAAAATTTATATTCTGTAAAATTTTCTTCGATTCCTTTGAGTATCTTTGAATTTTGTTCTCTTCTCTTAATTTCGAAATTATTCGTTTCATAGCTTAATGATTTAGGTTCATGTTAATTCTAAGATAATTTTCACAAAACGCTGTTTCACTGTCAAATATTTATTCTATTTGTTTGTGTCCGTTCATATTGTTAAAAAATCTGGCTGTCTCTATATAATGAAAGCAAGAATAAATTATATTAGGAGCTATCATATATCTCATGCCTCGTATTATCTATTTTCTGAGTGCAATACGAAGGCCAAAAATATATGAAATATATAGGTCAAAAAATAAGTGATATAAGTATAAGTGAATAAATGCAATTAACTAGAGAGTATTTTTAAATCATGAGGTTTAAACGCTTATAAGTGCAAAGATAACCTTTAACGAAAAAGTATCCTCTTCGGCTACAATTTATCGATGGTATTCAGTATCAAAATGGAGAGGGACGTCCTTGTGCAGCCATGATAGGAGAAGATATTGCTACTGTTAAGAACATAATTGAAGAAGACATCAGAGCCACGTATACTGTAATAATGCATCAACTCAAAATGTGCCCCCAGTTAAAAAATGTTAGCATCCGCTTTCTAACTTTTAAAAAGCTAAGCGTGTGAGGATTTGCCGTAAAACTGTAACTCTTTGGAATAATAGGGCAACGTATATTCCGTTCTTTGACGTATCTACCTGTCAAAGGAGCCGTATATACATTTATAGAGACGAAGAGACAAAGAAGCAGTGAGCTATGAAAAACCCTATTTATGCGGTGTTCGCTAGAAGTATGGGCCTGCTACGTGCAACTGAATTGGATGAACAAAAACAGATAGAGTTAAATGGTGCACCGAAAAATGTTTGCCTGAGATCTTCAGTAGTGCTCCACGGTAGCGCATCGTCCCTTACCGCAGTTCTCACGCTCAAACATTTGGTATAAGGTATATAAAAGCAAGAAAGTCACCGTACTCACCTGATTTAGTAATGTGTAACTTCTGCCTCATTTATGGATTTATGGACATTTGGGAGGTACGAGATTTTCATCTAAGGAAGAAATTGATTCGCTATTCATCAGCAATTTGCAAAAAAAATTCCAAAGAGGATTAGTTGGCGCCCCTTAAGAAGCGGAGAAAATGGTGAAATTAACCGTCTTTCTTTCTTAAATATACTATCCTGGCCCGCATATTTAATGCTTAACCTTTCAGATGTTTGCATATCCTGGTTACAGGCGACGTTATAGACTTCGGTGACGTGATGTTGACTATTTGTTAAATTGTTGTGTGTGCGTTTTTGACAAAAATTGTTATTACAAACAAAAAATTGAAAATTCAAAATATAATTGTTAATGACCAGAAAGGCCAAATTTAAACCTACCCCCTACCTATAATAATGAGCTAGATCCCTATGGTAAGGGTTGAAAGTGAATCAGCCTATATGCTACAGATATTTTCTTTGAAAACTGAAAAATTATAATATAAATAAAAAAGTTAATTTTTTGTTGTAATGTTGGTAGTTTTTGACTATCCATTACTATTGATGCTATTTGCTACTTACCGTTAATCTCAAAACATTTATGTTTTTACTTTTCGCTGATACGTATGTTTATTATAATCGTATCTAAACCGCAATAAGATTAATTTGCATAGCGCCAATATGTAGTAGGTATCTTTTAGATAAGCAGCAATTACTTTGTCAGGAGCAAATTGTTAAACATCTTCTGTTTTGACGTATGAACATGTAATTTGATATTCAAACAACATATAAATATGTTTTTGTAACAAAATTTATTAAGACTTAATTAATGTTATCCTAAATGACAGGCATGTTTATATACATACGAGATGTGGTTGCAAAGACGATATCGTAACTGCAGGAGATTTTGTAGCTACGGATTTGCTACATCACACGCACACACAAAGGGAGGAAATTTACGTCACCCAGCAGTGTTTAACATAAAAATATAACTTATTTACATCGATCTTGGTACGTGAAAATGGAAACATAACATTCAATTATACAATTTTCCAATATGCACAAAGTTTTCCTTTTTTTTGGTGAAAAGTTTCGAAATTTATTTTCAAGGTTTTTCTCGCTTTTAACCATTCGAAATCCACACCGTCGCTTTAGGATCAATGAAATTCACGGATGGAAAATAAAAGTAATCCGCCTTTAAATGTGTCAGCGTAAAGTCTTCTTTGTGTCTGTTTAGCGCTCGCGTGCAATAAGAAGAAAGGCACAGGAGCCGCCTAGTTCCCGACGACACGGGACCCAACCAATACGTGATATATGTGACACGACGCGCGGGGAAAATTAGTTTCCGAAGACAAAGATTCGTCGGTATGCCGTCTGAAACCTAGTGCCTGCTGTTGTCGTATCTCCTACCATACTCCGATCTCACACACACATGCACGGATAGAGAGGGTGATTCAACTTCCCACCCCCCACGTGTCCGATTATATTTGTACCGTTACACGATATACGAGTTTAATCGTGCAGATTTTCTACCCTAAAATGTCGATCCGGTGCGAAGACAAGTCGACGGTGGGACACCCATTAATTCCCGACATATTTTTGCGAATTCTCTCTATAGCGATTGAAAATTTATTTTTTTCAATCTACATAAAAAGAGGGGATGGTTTAATTTGGATTCTCAGATCCAAATAGGCAGACTTTAAATGGCGCTTAGGTGAGCTATGTGACGGATTGTATTAAATTGCCGTAATGCTTACTGATTAAAAGTTATAAAACTGTTTGAGTCAATGTCAAGATTTGAATAAATGTGTCTGTATTTTTGAAATCTTTCAAAACATTGAAATTTGCTATACAAAAAAAAAATTAATTTCGTAAATAAATAAGTAATTCTTATTTATTTACGAAAAAGAAAACTGTAAATGCTCTAACTGTATCAATGAACAAAAATAACATTTCAACCAAAGCTGCTAAAAGAACTCAAGGTGAGCCGACTGCAAGCAGCCGTAGTGCCGCCACCAGTCCCAAATAAGGCTTTGCTAAAAATTATAAAACTCTAATCCCAGACAGAAAGGAATGAAAGAAATTTAGTACACAGACAAATATTGAAGTTGGCGCCGGAATCTATGAGATTGGACCACGAATTGCCAATTCACTGAGCTTAACTCAAAGTGCTACAGTGTTCCAAACTAAAGTAATTGCAGTACTCTCTATTCAGACCGTCAAATATGAAATCGGAGCTGATGAACACGCTAAACATGGTAAGATCATGAAGGCCGCCAAGGCAAAACGAACTAAGTAGCGTATGTAGGCTAGTCAGTTGCCGATAAAAATGCGAGACCTATAATCATGACATATGCGGCTACATACATTGGGAAGAAAAGGAATCTCAGGTCTTGTGGAACAGTATTCTATGTCAGAAACAAGCCTAACAATTGTTGATTCGACACAGGTCTAGAGTAGATCTACTAGCCAAAGACAGAAAGTATCTTAAAACAAGACTTACTAACAATATAATGTATCCGCGAAAAACCTACGAACAATCTAGGTCTGACACAAGAATCAACGTGCAGTTCCTATCAGGCGGAAGAAGAGACTGCATACTAATTCATTGGCAGGAATACGGCTGAGATAATGGCTCGGCATATCCAAAGGTCGAAAACTACGGACTCATTAGACTATTACGTCCAAAGCTATCGTAGGTGATTTGGGAACTAAGAAACCACAATAAATCTGAAAAGTTCGCAGTAGGATAGATCAGAGACCACTTCTTACCTAATCCAAGCTACTCTAAGGCAAAAATATTACGTTCTAAATTCAACGTATTCCAAACGTTGAATATCTTTAACTTAACTAAAAGTTTATTTGTTTGATTCAGTTAGGATCGAGCCTATTAGCATGGTAGATAAATTAAATTACTTGCAATATAAACAAGTAATATTCGAAAATTGTCATAAAATAGTTGTATTTTAAATTACTTTTGTTTACTTAACTTCTTGACATTTCAGTTATACTATGCGTACTAATGAATATGAACTCAATTCACAAATCTTGATGCTAAATATTGCCGTTATCCAAATAAAATTATAGAGAAAAATAGGTTAATGAATGCAACATTTTTACTGCTCTCTTCGTATTTTCATTAAATTCCAAGTGAATTCCGCAGTTCTCATTCTTACATTACATATTGCAGATAAAATAACGACTACGTACTGAATGGGCGAATATTTTTGACGTAAGGTAGTGGTTAGCATGCCCAAATACTTAACTACATCGAAAATTCTAAGGAAGTCTTGGATTTCCATAATTCACAGACGTACGCTAAAATATATTAGATAATGGTAATGTTTAGGATTGTAAAAGCTTGAGTATTAACATATAACAATTACCATGAAAGTTTTATACATGCGTGCTTTTTCTGTTTCAGGTATGTATGCATAGCTCCCTCATAGATTTCGGATGGATATAAGGGACGCATCAGATCTGGTAAGGTTTGATTAGAATTTTGTTTGAAATTTATAGCCTCACTTGTTACACAGCATAGAATTCCTTGTCTTGGCTTTTAATAATAAATCTCATTAAGCTCATACCTATTTAATTTAGTTTTACTTTCTTTGGGATTTTCGGCTCAATTTTTTTCTATGCTTTTTCAATAAAATTACTATAAATTACGTTTCGGAATACACATGTCTTACGCCATCTAAAGAACGAAATTTTGCATATGGAATTTAAATTAAATTGACTCCAGATGCACGTCATTATGTTGATATCCATCATGACAAAATATCTATATAAAAAGTAAGAAGGTGAAGGAGAAATTTCATATTTCATAAAATCAAAACAGAATTATAAAAATTCTAGGTAAACATAATCAATGGTGTTATAGGTAAACAACAAAAGTTTTTTGAAAAAGGAATAACAATATTTTCCGAAAGATAATACATAGTAATTTTATTGAAAAATACAAAGAAAAGAGAATAAACCAGAAATCCCAAAGAAAGTATAAGTAAATTAAATTGAATTTAATCGGTTAAAAAAAAGAAGAGGAAGATGCAAAAGTCTTTACATTGTCAAAATTAAGCTCATACCAACAATTACTAATTGACAAAATATGTATAGATATAGATTTATGTTTAACCATTTAAGTTCAGTGATTTTATGGAAAATGCTATCATACCATCTTTAATAGAAATATATAGTAGACACATGTTCTGCACCATTTCTAACGAGGAACCGATAGAAAAAAAGTATTATATGTCATTCTAGAATGACCATACCTATCCATTTAACTTAGCAGGGAAAAGAATATTGTGGTGAAGACATCTGCGAAGTATCCTCTTCTCTCTGCTGTTTTCTTTTCGAAAGAATTTAAAGAATGCAAATGCAATAATTTTACTTGACAAATTTATTTTACATCAACTAAGAGATTAAGGAAATTATTTTTGTATTTTCTTTTACAAAGTCTTTCCACTTGATAATTGTTTGATTTCCGTTTTGTTTCCTTTATCAAGTGTTCCCACGACATAAGCTTTTCTTCGCTCTTCTTCTCGTGTTGTGTTCTGATATGCCCACTTCATCACTTTTTTGCTGTTTACGCCATAAACATGGCTCGCCCAATCCAATTTCTTTCCTTTTGTAATTTCTTCAGTAGATGTCATCCCTAGCTACTCTTCATTATTAATTATATTTTTCTGGATTTCACTTAGACTTTTAATTTACTTACCCATAATGATTCTGCGTGAGTTATAAAGTAAATGAATGGTTGAAATGAAAAAAGGTGAAACTCTCAAAAAAAATTTATGGTTTACTCTATAAGAAGAGAGCTGGAGCTTTTTCCATTGTAATTTACTTTTTAATATAAATCTTGATGAAAAATATACTTCCTAATTGATTTATTCATTTTACTTAATTTTGTACGCGACTGTCTCAGGTAAAACTCTTTTGCAGAGATTAGAAACTTCAAAAGGTTAAATATCTGAAGATGATCTTTGCCCGAAACCTATCGCATGTAGAATTTAGTAAAATCATTAGATCAGTTAGCAAATACATTTTTCATAAAATTCTTTGTTTCACGCCTAATTGTGAACATCACTTTCTAATACTTCAGATTTGAGTGTTCATGATTCGCAGCCGTTATCTTAACTATCATCGCCTCTATTGTTGGGCATGTTATCTGGTTTTGTTTCTATACGTATTTCGATTCACAAACTAATATTTATCGAAAAAAAAGAAAAAAGAAAGCGGGGTGAATGTGAAACAAAAATAGAAACTCTTCTGAGTGAAGGGCAGACTAGCTACTCGTAGAACTCTGTATGTATGTATATTTCGTGGATGACGGCACTTATGAGAAATATAAGTTTCTCCCGGACCGCATCCAATATGTATACCTCTACTTTATACGTGTAACCTATGTCCTCTCCTCACCCATACCGCCAGCTCATCGACTTACCGCCGTCCACAGTATTTTTATTAGCTCGAGTGTCTCAAGTCCACCATCGCTTCGAAGACCTCGGGCGACTCGGGGGTTTTTACTTGATGTATGCAGAGAGCTCAGGTCCGTTATTGCATCGACAGCCTGCGGCTCTTCTACCGGTCAAGAATATCCAATACCCAATCATCTCTCCTAGCGGGAGCGGTGGCGGCGTCCGGGAAAATAACCGTTTTATTCGCGACCGCGGCCCATTTAAATTGCTTTATCGAACCATCTTTACCTTCCCGGTTGTCCTGCTCTTACGTTGCTCCCCACCATGTAATCTTGTTTGCAATTGAAATTGTACGCTAGTAGATGGAGAACTGATGTGGTGCTTATGGAAATATTGACTGCAGTTAAGTAAAATTTGAGCTAATAGAAATATCTATCTATGCTAAAATCTTCCTATCGTTACTGTTTGTAATATTGTAGACTGTAGCACTTCTAATAAAACTTTCGCCGAAAATATATTTGATAATTTTTTCGTAAATAATACCAGCAGTTGTAACCTCAAATTAACGTGTAACGTAGCTTTAAGAACTGGTCTCTGGTATCCTACTATCTTCTGTTTCCAGTCTTGTAACCTTAAAGAAGGACGATTACAAATTTGCATTAACTAGAAATATATTTAAGTAAAGGAAGCTTTTCATTTTCTCTACTTAAAAACCTAATGGAAATAAATCGCAGGAAAATAATGGAAAACGAAATTAAAAGAAATGAATTTATAAAATGAAATTAAGATTTTACCTACGTTGTCTCATTTATGTTTGCAAACTAAAAGAAGTGGAATTGAAATTTAACAACATTGTTACATTTGCATTCTTTTTATTTACATTCTCAGTGATGCAAACTTTAAATTTAAATGCTTTACAGGAAACTCTTATTTAGTTCTAGATGATGAATGGGTACCTATATTCGAAAAGTAAACGTTTGTTTTTTTTTGTTTATGTCTGGCACCAAGCAAGACGGTATAATTACAAATACATTAGTACCTGGGCTTACGGAATTACTTGGTACCAAAAAGCATTACGTAATCCGAAATTTCGTAGCATATACATACAGTACCTTTAGTGACTATTTCTGGCGCATGGGATACAACGAAGGTAGCATGTTTTTTTTTCATTTAGATTGCAATATTGATGACGCGACAAATAAGGAAGTAGATAATAATAGTAATTGTAGAATTTTCGACTTTGTTCTTTAAAAAGAATTCTTACACCAAGATAAAATTACTTTTCAAGACTCTACTTTTTAAGGTAAGAATATTAACTGCCAGCGTACTCCATTGGCTATTCTAAAGTAGCGGTAGTTGCATGTTCCACTGGGAAATTTGAAGCAATAATTTGTAAAGTCACAGTTGCGGCCGGAGCAATTTTTATTGCTCCAGCTAGAGGAGGAAGAGTCGCTCCGGAGCAATATGGCCGACTAACAGCAGCTGATGTACAACATTGGTACTGCCCGGTTCAGAATTTTCAAACTTGAATTACAAGCTCCGAGTGCATTCTAATGCAGTCCAAAGCAATACGCTATGTGAATTTAAGGCGAATGCGACGCGGTAAAATAGTGGCAGACTATCACACAAACGATCACATTCCGTTGTATATAACTATCCCTTTCCGGCATGTATACGATTGATGCAAAAATTCTGCCGATTCTGTGGAAGTAACTTGAAAATTTTGTAACAAAGTACTATCGTAAACCAAACCACCTCTGTATATTAACATATCTTAAACAATAAAAAATGAATAAAAGATGCAAAACAATCATTAGCTCTGGCAAGTAGCAACAATGTAAGAATAAATAAGCTTTGCTATTCGATTCAGTAGACAACAAACGGCCTTTTTCTCAAATATCTCATTTTTCACTGGTTACTTGCTAGTGTAATATTAAATCTATTGTAGTAAACAATCCAGATTAGTTTCCAAGTTATTATTATTCATCGGACGTTAGAGAATTAGTCAAATAACAGATGCGAACCGTAAAAGAAGGATTTCCCGAGAATGGCTGCTCCAGGCGTTGTAGAAATTCCAGGTAGCAGAACGTTGAGCTCGTGATTTCAAATCGACGTTATAGGATAACACTTTTCAAGCAGAACAGCCTAGCAATATACCTTTCCAACCCGTAGAATTTCACCATAAACATAGGCTTAATCATTTTTTCTTTTGCGCATCGAGAAAAATGTTTAGTAGCCCCCAAGCAAAGACTTTAGTAAGATGAATGAGCTATATATTTACATAAGAAATGGATACTAATAACAGCAATTTATTCTATTCTAGTGGGAAAAATAAGCTAGGTAACTAGCTAAGAGCAAACAAACTGTTTACTTGCATACTGCTGCAATATTGCCTAGAAGGGTGGTGTGTCCGTGCGCCTTTCTCTGGAAAAGAAAAATAAGATAAAAGCGTTAGGCAAGCCAATAATCTCAACATAAAACAACAAATAACGGAAAATAGAGGGGCTGTACAACTATTTTCCATGTAAATTTATAAGAAAATAAATGAGTATGTGGATGTAATGTTTCGAATTTGTTCTATTGTTTTCCGTGTATGTTATTCCATAATACTGCGTTTAATGGTACTTGTCTTACTCGGTAAAACAAATATTCTGATAGAGCTCAATTCTACTTACCGACAATAACCAGAAAGTTGAGAAAAGTCGGCAGTGGAGATGGACGACTCGATCAGGTAAGTACAATATTTATACAGATACTTGTTTTATAGTTAGTAGTTACTCAGTGGTATCTGAAAGACTAGAAAACATTATTAGCAGTAATATTTTTTAGAAATTAGCAAAAACTCTGATGCAGTCTGTCATTAATTCGAACAATACTTGTTTTCTGCATGTGGCAGTGTAGCATTTAATCACAGCGTTCCCGCTGTTTCCGACCAGCCAATATATTAAAACATTTAATATTTTGTGTCAGATTGTGATATACTTTTATACTGGCCCTTAGAGATCGTGATGGCAGCGCAAAATTCGAATTTCGTGATTGATTTTCCTGCTAGTTTGGATCTGACGCTTGGAGAACAATTAAATAGTGCTAGTGTTTTTGAACTTGAAATACAATGCAAGATAAAATTTCAGATTCTATGTTTGCTGCTCGCAAAATAAAAATTTCAAATCAAATTAAAAGTTCGGATTTCTTCTGTTACGAAACTACAGATTGAGAATTTAAACGCACGAAGGATAGGAAACGTTTAATATAAGTAAATATTCATTCTCATAATTTTTGTCGAACGTAAAACGATCACTTCAGATAGTAGCACTTGCTTAATCTAAATAAATAGTAATGAAAATTGCTTTATGCTTCTTTATGTATGATGTAAACTGATTTAACATTCAATTCTGGAAATATAAACACACTTTAAACTTACAGAGACTTGTTTCTTGTTAGTCGCCAGTTCTCTTTCGACTACTTTTTAAGTGTAATCGAGGAAAATAATAAGAGTGATACTAATAAGGCTCAAGTATCTGCAATAGAATTGTTATTGATAATTATTATATTTAAATACTAAAATCTTGGCAGCACATATTTTTATTCTCATCGATAAATGCCATCGACAGCTTAAAACACAACAGAATTCGTTAATAGCACAAAACTACTGCATTATTTTTAAAGACAGTCCAATACTACCCCAAGCGGCGTTGTTGCAATAACCATTATATCATTCTGATATGTGATTAAGATAATTCGGTCCACTATTGCGCAACGAAACAAAAATAGAGCGTATAATGGTATCACTAAATAAGACAAAACTCAAAACAGGGATGGCGGGGAGCGAGAACGAATAAGCATTATGTGATGCAATTCAATAACGACAACAAATTATTTTATTTAGCACAGAAAATATTTATAGCAAACTGTTTTTATTTGTGCGAGTATTACGAGATTTTAATAGCTACAATTTAATGTATAGTTGTGGTTAATAAACACCATGCATGCTTGTGCGGTTTGTATCTACAATTTACCCCTACTTTCAAGCCTTTGTTGGCATAATGTCGGCATAAAATACATAAAATCATCACTACAAAATCACCGCTATTTTATTTTTATTCGCATAAAGTGACTAATCGCCCTATGCCTCCGCAAAATCGGAGCATTTTACTGAAAGTACAGCCAAGCTACTAAATTCCACATCACCTACGTAGAGATTAGCACGTAGTAGCATCTTCTATATTCCTAGGGTATTCAATAACCTCACAATGCCAACTCGCATTCCCTCCTAATGGCACATTAAGTATTGTTACCTTTTCCTCAGCCCATTTGTATTCAGAGACCCTAGATGTGCTCGTCTTCAATTCACGCACACATATCCACACATCTACGTAGACTTGTGTATGTGCATAAGTGTATAGTGTCGAAAGCTGGAATTTATATCTCTTTCTACCTTTAAGTGCATTAACCTTCCTCCGTGTATGTGAGAAAGGAAAATCCTGTCAGTACGAGCGAGCTTCATCTGTTATTATGATGGATAACGGAGTGGCATCAATTAAGATTAGACTTTAACAATACGTTTTAGCGCGCGATTTCAGAAACCATGCCAGTAGAGTCCAACGCCTATTTGACTCCCATTGTTAAAATGCCGAGGTAACCACATGCTATGCGTCTATACATACATACATATGCTCGTTGGTGTGTGCTGATACACTCACAGAGTCGTAGGCGAATAGAAGCAACGGAAGGCGACAGCAGAAAGGGAAGTAAAAGCACTTTAGTGTATTGAATTTAGTAAGTGACACACAGGTTTTTGCAGGATAACCTAGGACAGGCGAGATATAACAACCGTACGACAAAAACCTGTTCCGTACATTGCGTTGGAGTGTAGAGATCCCGTCACGTATTCTATCTTCCTGATGTGTCTCGCTTTTTGCGCAACGAAGGTGTAATTTGATAACTAGCAATTAGTTAAATGTAGCAATTTATCACGGCCGGCTAAGATCGTTATTAAAATATAATTGAATTTCGGTGAACAAGTTTCGAGGGGTCAGCTTACATAGTCATGTAACATATTACGCCGATGTATGTTGGACGAGTCTCTATATTCATCCTTGTGACGACAAGCTGTTTGGAAGCATGTTAAACTTTTTTCTGTTGAATGGATCCGGACGTAATTGCCCGAGCTAAACTTATTAAAAAGTTAATTTTACAGGACGTATACAAATTTTAGTTCCAAAAGCAAATACATAGCCATCAACCATTTGTCTTCTTGAATTTTTCACTACAACGTTACTGTAACATTTTTGTAATAAACACATTTTTAATTTAGAGCATCATTGTTAGAAAATAATGAAATAATTATCTAATGATTGCCAGCGCAATCTTTTAATGCAAACCACTTTCGATGATGCATCGTTGATCTTTTGTGGTTTTTCGACAATGTCGACATCCTTGATTTTTTGTGATTTTTCATCGATCATCTTCTATGTGAATGTGCAGTCATTAATCGCAGACGACATCAATAGGTGATCCCTAAGACCTACCGAACTAAAGAAAGACAATTCTAGAGTAGTGTTAAGGTAAAACAGAAACGAGTTATAGTGTAAAAGGCAAAGAATGCGGAAACTGAAGCAATTTATCGAAGCCCACTAGTTTCATTAAATAAAATGCACTCCCACTCGTTTCGTTCAATTTCAACACTCTCTTTTAACGACACTTTGATAAAATTAAAAAGAATCCCTTAGACGACGTCGCTGTTTGTGGACTGACTTAAAAATGTATCAATGCGGGGATTTTTTCCTCGCGTCTAAGACAGAGAACCAATTATTTCCGGAAGAAAGGTGAAGTATAAAAAGGTTTTTCAATCAGGGGGTCTTTAGTGTCTTTGCGTGACAATGAGAAGTGATCCTTCGGTCCTGGAGAAATCCTTCAGTGCAGGAAATGGGCCGCTTTCATTACCGATACGTGCTCTATTTAATGGAGTTTTCTTGTAAAAAAAGCATAGGTAAGAACCGACAGCGCTACCTCCTTAGAAAGAGCGGCGCGCTCGGTCGACCCATTTATTACTTATCAACACTGTTTTAAGTTTTTTTTACTTCCTTTCGGAGAGGTGGAAGTCTTCATGCCTTCACGCTTCCACGCTTTTTTTCGCTGCTCCTCCTTCGATCACCTTTGCTGCGCTACATCTTTCTTTTTCTAGCCTTCTTTCTTAATAATTCGCTTAAGATTGCGATGGATATTCGAGGTAAAATTGAATTAAGCTGAAATGGCAAATGCTGCTATCTGTATTTTTAACACTTCCTAGCGGAAATTTACTTTGGATCATTTAAATGGACACGACTGTCGATAGATGGCCCTCAATTAACAATTGTATATTGAATGAATTGTTTGAGTTTGAAATTGCAAATAATTATGTGGGCTTGAAACAAGAATATAAATAACTTATTGTCCGCTTCCGAAAGAGCGTGATTATCAATAGATAATTTAAATTAATACATTAAACAAGTTTCTCATGAACTGCACATTGTTGCTAGTACTACTACAATTTAAAATATAATCTTGGTACGAGGGTGGTCTGAAAATTTTCATGCCTTGACATGAAGTTATGGGTTGTAAGATACTTTTAAACATTTCAACCATATTAGAAAAAGAAGTTTTTGTTTTACAGTCGTCTCTGTCAGTCAGTATTAGTATTTCTGTAAGAATGGAAAAAATCGTATATCGAGCCGTCATCAAGTTCTTACATTTGAAAAGCAACACGCCTTTCAAATACAAACCGAGGTGGACGCTGTTTACGGGGCTGAATTTAAACGTGGTTGTACCACCTTAGTTGACGATAAATATTCAAGACGGCCAAAAATTGACCACTGATAACTTTGGGAAGATTCACCAAATGGTGCTAGACGGCCGTCGAATTAAAGTTAGGAAAATAGCAGATGCTGTGAGCATCTGGAATGAAAGTATTTGTCATATATTGACCTGATATTGGGGCATAAAGAAGCTTTAAAAAACGCATTTGAATTGGCATTTCCAAGGCCCTGTTGAAGTTTAAGCGAAATAAGTAGGAGTTTTGGCGATGATTGATACCTATAGACGAAGCCTGTATACACTAATGCACTTTTAAAGCCAAGGCATCGAAGCAGTGGACTGCGAGAGGGAAATCGGTTGCAAAAAGGAGTAAAAAGAGCAAAAAGGACTGTTACATCGACTGGGAAAGTGATGCCAACCATTTTTTGGGATAGTCATGTGTTAATCTATTATTCTTGGGAAGGAGAAAACAATAACGAGAGCATCATTACATGACAAGCTGAAATAGAAAGTTTTCTCAGCCTTGAGTGTCCGCCATGGCAAAAATCTATGGATGAGGGTTCGAATTGACAGACTACTTGTCCTTTTCAACAGATCTCTATTATATCATGCCAAAAGTGCTGCATTTAAATAGCGAACATGAACAAAAATGAAATTTAAGAACAAATTTTATCTGTATTTTTGTTCAGAAAGTGTAAGAATATCCACCTATGAAGGTTTACTTAGTTTGCGAGTATCATAGAATCACGTGCTTGGTTTGGAACCCCATTAAGGACAACACAATTTACGTTAAAAATAAAATGTCTAAATTCATGTAATAAAAATTCTCTTGCACCTTCTGTGTCAATTTAGCAATATTCATTATTTCCTTTAGATACGCTTTACGTCAATTTGTAATGAATAAAATAAACACTACGTAGACTTTCAAGGCTGTGCGTTTATTACTGGTGACCTCTTCCAGCTTTCGCTGTCAAAATTTCTACTCGACATTTTGTTAATTATTCTGGTAGCTTCTTCGGGATAACTGAGCTATTGTATATTACTTTTTCTATTCGTATTTATCGAGCAGAAAGTTTACTGAAATTTGCGTTAATTCTGATCGCAATTTTTCATTTCGGATTGTCTAAAAGAATTTCTTCCTTTGCTTTGCTTTCCAAAAACTTTTCTAATGCTTATGATTTAATTTACATTAAACACAGATACATATGCACTCATTTATATACTATCTCTGACATTATGGAAGGTTTTATTAAAAGTTCTGGTACATTTATGTTTTTCCTTAGGACATCAACTTACGTTTTCTTAAAGGAGGTGTATCCAAGTAAAAAAATTAAAAATGCACCAATAGAAATATCGCTGTCCACCTGTATCCTACTTTTTAAAATTGAATGCTATAGTCTGAAATAAATAAAGAAGTTTGAATATAAAAGTATTGATGTCTCAAAAATATTAAAATATATGATTTATTTAGTGTTAATAATAAATATATTTTTTCTCAGTGTAACTACCACCTAAACTAATACGTTTCACACAGAGGTTTTTAATTTTTTTACGCCAAAAAGAACCTCGAGAGATGGATGCGATGCGCGACCACAGACATTTCCGCAGACAGTCAAGTAGCATTAAAGACTTTAAAACTCTGTATATATGAATTTGATTATAACACTGCCCGATTTGTTCCTTTTCTTGACACCTGACCTCAAAATCTAAAACTAACAAAACCATAAAACAAAATACTTGAAGTCAGAAATAAAATCGAAAGCACTAAACTTGTAGAGTAAAGGAGAATGACAGAACACGAGATACTACGAAGAATTAAGAAAAAATCACGGAAAAAAATGAGTTAAGTCATGTAAAAAATACAGTAGAACCATGGTGAGGCTGATAAAATCCAAATAGAAAAGTTGGAAAGCATTCAACGAAACGTAGAAGTCGTAAAATATTAAAGAAAAAGATTGGTTTTCCCTTTCTTGATACCTGACCTCAAAATCCAAAATTAACAAAACCCTAGAATTAATACTATAACAAATAAGGCTTTTCTAGTCTTGTCTTAGGAATGTATTCTGTTATTCTTATTTGCCCACCTTTGGGAATAAGACTACAACAACACGGTAATTTTCTGCTAATTGCTTGTTTGACCTTCACAATACGGTTATAAAACAGTAGAAAGAACTGGTTATAAACCATATGCAGAAGTTGCTGCTGAGGTATTAGGTTTATAGTAAATGACTTATATTTGATGATTTAATACCAAATCTAGAACTCATAGCACACTGAAGTGGTCGTTGTTCTGCGCATTTCTCAAGTTATACCTGTCACCTATCGACGACATACGCGTTTACAAAATAGAATATGGGTTATTGTACTATTTGAAATCATAGAGTAATTAATTATGGTATTTTTTAAATTATTATTGTTAAATGATTTTCACATTTTTAAATACATGTAACATCAATAGATCTGTGCACTCTGTTGTCATTGAAAACTGTTTAATTCTGATTTGGCTCTATTCGGAGCATGCACTCACTTAATATTCGAATCAACGTTTAGCCATGAAAGGTATATTTCTTTTAAAGAGTCTCATAAGCTTAAGGCGGGCTGCAACATCCTTTCTCAATGTCACAACCTTTATATTCTTTTGGCCTTCATAAAATCTGTTATTTTGCTCTTGCTCTAACTTCAAAATTCTATTTTTTTTTCATAATCGTTTCATGCTTTATTAATACTAGTCTAATAATTGCGATTGTTTTCAAAGATTATACGAGTTCTTAATATTTTTGAATCTATACACCTTGCAATACACTCATCGCTATCGGTAATATTACTTCATGGTACGGCCAGCGCTGTTGCTCAATATCGCGCATCAACTTACCCAAAACATCCGCACGTCTGTTGCCCGAAATTAAATAACCGAATAGACGTAGCGTAATGCATCACTCAGCGATGAGTGTAATAACAATACACGAGCGATTCAATTACATTTTATGTACAATCTGCACTCGAGTACAGCTACATACACACATACATAATGCAAGTGGTGCTAGCGTAGCGGCGTAGTTGCGAAACAGAAGGACCGAGCGAGCGTCGAATCCGGACGCTTAGCGGCGCAGGGCGGTACGGTTCGGGTAACAACCACTGCCGAAGTTCGAGTGCATTTGTCATCCTGCAGTTCTGCCTGATTTGACGGGTCGCCGCGATGTTCTATACGAACGACGCACGCCGTCGCTCGCTGCTGTCAACGCCGAGGTGCTGCCGTATACGGTCCGCCGTCAGATATCAAACAAATCACATTAAACGCAAATAATCACATTACACTCTCCGCTGATTTATACGTTACGTTTATTTAAGCGACCTCTATTGTTGTAAATCACGCGTTAAACTGTTTAGGAACGGACGAATCCGAACGAATTGTTATTTATTCGGGTTTGATATTGGAACACGGAGGAATCCTCGACGTAGTAATGGTCGCGAAACGGTTTTTTATTGGACTTTATAGGATGTAGTTAAGACCAAAAAAAAGGGAGAGAGGAGTAATGCCGGAATGTGCATCTCGCGAAATTTTAAAAACTAGTTCGAACAGCATGAACATATTGGTTAAATTACTTTACATATAACCAAAGCTCGCCAAATTTTAAATGGGTAGCCTACGAGGACTAAAGAGTTTTTTTCTGTTTTTACTACGAAATATTTATTTTTCCATACACAAGATTTTATTACTTAGTGTTGGTCTTCCTAAACATTGATGAAAATGACATTGCAACTAGGTTGGACATCTTCTTTAATGAATGTTATAAAACCTGAAAAATGCAAGAGTACAAAAACGTAACTTGCTAACTTGGTACATTTATTTAATTACGACTTTGATTATTGTAATTATTGTATACCGTCACAGAAATTTGGATTAACTTAAGGGCATCTATCATTATTTCAGGCAAATTATGAGTAAAAACAAAGTTTGATCGAGTTGTATTCTTAGCATCGAATTCATAATATTTACAAGTTAGTAATTAGTCCATTATAACCTGCGAAACACTAGAATGTTAAAAACAATCCCCACTATATATGGTATATAGTATTTGGCAGTTTGAGAAAAATTTCAATCATTGCATCGTTTATTGTTATATTGATTAGTTTTTCACGCCTACATACATAAGCGCAACTTACTATTAATGCAAACTGAATTGAACACCATTATAACAACTAAAACTCTATGAAGCATAAAGCCTTGGTATAATACTTTTATTTCGAGGTACATTGTGTTATCAGTTTTCACAATAAATGGACTAATTTCTTCCGTCTCTAATATTTTAGATTGCTTTGTTAGTAACATACTGTTGGCGCTTCAAGAATGCTCGAATTTACATACTACATACTTGTAAATTTAAAAAATGAACGTAACGTGGAGTACATTGACCATAAAGTAGAGGCCTTCGTTGTTTCGTTTTCTATCTAAAAATATGCCAGATACTATTTTAACTAAAAGTACATTCTTTTTATACAGTTAACGTGATTTAGTATGTAATAAATTACCAAGCTCAGGTCGAGTACGATTTATATAATATAACTTTCATCGCGTGACACATTTTTATTCAATGTCAATGTTAGATAATGCGACCAACCTTCATATCATGCAAGTTTAAATGCCTGCAGCAGCTGTCAATGTACATGTTTTAAGTAAAAAAAAGAAGAAAGTAATGTAGAAAACTTGTTTCATAAGACATTTTGCCGCACTTGTTCGTTTGAAATCAACTTTTGGACGCGTGTATCAAAATATGTTTTATTGTAGAGGCATAATTGGTGATCTATGGTTAGACAACTTTCTTAGCTGCGCTTACGGAAATCAATCAACGCGACTTTTCACATTGTAGATATTATACACATAATGTGACAGATACAGATACTGAACTCGCAGCAGATATGGAGACGATACTCTAAGGCCGAAGCGGTTCAATTTGTCAACCCAAAAGTTTTTAAGATGAAACAGAATACATTTTTAGTATTTTAATAACAATGGTAAGCAATTTTGTTACATTTCAACAAAGTCCGCAGCTTATTGTTTGAGAGTTACACGCGGCCTTACCGAAGGTACTTCATCAAAATATTCTTTACACTGCGGCAAACGGTATAATACCACCGACATGCTTTCAAACGAACTGCAGGAATTTTACTATCGATTAGGATATTGTCAACAAAGGTCCCGTTTTCTTTGTTAGTTCTCGAGCAATTGATTTAATTTATTGATAAAAATCATTTCTTAGAGATTCTACTCTAGTGTATGAAACAAATTTTTCTTTGTTTATTGGTTATTTAAAATAATAGTTCCAGTTATTATTTTTCCCACATCGGTTAGTAAGATTTAAATAGTATCAAACGGTTGTTTACTGCTTCGTGTTTTTACTGCAAATATTTAAGATTTTTATTTTAATCAGTAGAATCCTTTAGTAGAATACAGTTGTCTATTTTATACTTTATATTTATAGGTCGTCGATATTTTGAAATTAATTCTTTTATTATATGATATTTTCGTTATTATAAAGAACAAACGTCCCGAAAAGCACACAAAAGAGCTGTTATCCTCCCTTATTATTGTATAAAAGTTTCTTTGAATACTCTAAACGTGCTTCTATTGGCCGTTCCTCGTATATAGATTAAATAAAACAGAGGCAAACGGAATACGAAATACAAGGCCGAAAAACCATTCGTTGGATCGTGAATCCGTACCCAACACAAGGCCAGTATTAATGTCATTAATGTCAGATAAACAAATAGCAAGGAAATGAAGAATAATATTGAAGGCTGTGAAACCGGAAATGTCCTTGAGACAAATAAGGAAGTTGCAAACGATATCGAAATGTATTGAAAAGGAATACTTTTGAAGAAGGGAGTATTTTTTATAAGAAGGCGTCTATTAAAAGTTGATAATTCTCGTCGTATCACCGAAATAATATAGGGGTGATTTCTTTGTAGTAACGTAAAGTCCCCAATAGATCCTTGAAAATGCTAGGTGTTGATTGAAAAAGAATCCAGGTTCAGATTAGAGGTACGAATGGGTCGGGCGGAAATAATCGCAACTGGTCGCGCTTTCTTGGAACGAGTTGAGTGACACCCGTCAAGCGTGTTTGGCGATGCAACCTTTTACTTTACATAGTTTATTTCAATTGCATTACTGTTGCTGTTTTATGGTTATTTGGAATTGTACTAACTCAAACAAACAATGCAACGCGTGCGATGTATTCTTGATAATGTTTTATTTTTGAATTTGTTTCTCTTACTTTTTACGTTGATACATTAAAAAATTGATTGAAATTCATCGTGGTAAATGGAAAAGAAAGTGGTCCAAATTTCACAAAACTCTTTAATAAATAACTATCAATATCGAGCTATGCACGACTCATTCTTATTCCCGAATTATAAAGCAGCAAGTTCTAGCTATTTAGCTATGAAGGTATTTATTAAAGATTTTTCTAAGACGTGAACTCTATTTATCTCAATCTGAATTATTCACACAGAATCAACATGTATTATTTTTTAATTGATTTTATAATTATATATTGTTATGAACCCTCCTTATTTCCTTAGCTTACTTTTTGTATCTCTATCTTACACATTATAATTTTATTCACATGCATTATTTGGAACAATAAATAAAAAAGAAACATGGAATTTTGAAGGTATTTCAGAATTGAATGCCAGGAACATTATGGTAATTACCATATGTACTTATGATGTGGATATTGGATTTAAACAAAAAGCAAGCGGAATGAAAGAAAACAATCAACATTTATTAATATGTTCAATTCCTGCTAGATATTCATATAAACACAGACAGGGCGAAAAGTAACATAGGACCAGCACTAAACCGGTGTAACCGGGTAAAGCTACCAGGTGTGTCGGTAATTCCTTTCCGGTTTTTCCGGCAGATGTCACTGGCCATAAGTATGAAATGTTATGATTTGATACATATGTAATTTTATTCTACTGACATTAACCTTAAAACTACACAAGTTACGTTCCGCCAAAATAACAGCGTTATAGATTTATAATTTTTTGAAAATGTCGAGTTTTGTGCCTGAAAACGTGCATTTGCGGCACGCATTACTTTTCTTGTTTCATCAAAAGAAAAAAGCCGCTGAAAGTCATCGTTTGCTAGTAGAGACTTACGGTGAGCATGCTCCAACCATAAGAACATGTGAAACGTGGTTTCGACAATTCAAATGTGGTGATTTCAACGTTCAAGATAAAGAACGTCCTGGTAGGCCGAAAACGTTTGAAGACGCGGAATTGCAGGAGCTATTGGATGAAGACTCAACACAAACTCAAAAACAATTAGCAGAAAAGTTGAATGTGGGCCGAGTAGCAATTTGTGAACGATTACAAGCTATGGGAAAGATCCAAAAGATGGGGAGATGGGTGCCACATGAATTGAATGACAGACAAATGGAAAATCGAAAAATCGTTAGTGAAATTCTGCTTCAAAGGTATGAAAGGAAGTCATTTCTGCATCGAATAGTAACGGGTGATGAAAAATGGATTTATTTCGAAAATCCCAAGGGAAAAAAATCATGGTTATCACCTGGCGAAGCTGGCCCATCGACTGCAAGGCCAAATCGCTTTGGTCGCAAGACCATGCTCTGTGTCTGGTGGGACCAGATTGGTGTCGTATATTATGAACTGTTGAAACCGGGAGAAACAGTTAATAGTGATCGCTACCGACAACAAATGATCAATTTGAACTGTGCATTGATCGAAAAACGTCCACAATACGCTGAAAGACATGATAAAGTGATTTTGCAACATGACAACGCGCCGTCTCATACAGCAAAACCAGTCAAAGAAATGTTGAAATCACTTGGATGGGAAGTTTTATCGCACCCGCCGTACTCTCCAGACCTGGCTCCATCCGACTACCACCTTTTCGCATCGATGGGGCACGCGCTTGCAGAGCAGCACTTCGCCGATTTCGAAGAAGTTAAAAAATGGCTCGATGAATGGTTTAGCTCAAAGGAGGAACTGTTCTTTTGGAATGGCATTCATAAATTGCCTGAGAGATGGACAAAATGTATAGAATCAAATGGCCAATACTTTGAATAAATAAATTTTAACTATCCATTCTAAGTAACGTGTTTTCTTTAGCGAAAAAACCGGAAAAGAATTACCGACACACCTGGTAAACCAGCACTCTTAAGAAAATGTCTCGGTATGAGATAGAGTTCCCAGTATCTTGGGCTCGAATTTTTTTCGCTATATTTGTTTGAAAAGACTATTGCTGTGAGTAAACGATATTTTCGATTTTGGCCAATTATTAAAAAATTTAGTCTAGTAAATATCATACCTTACTGTCGGTAGCGTAAATTCAAATTTGCTAAACGAAATATAATGTTTTTAAATACATATTTATACTTTTGTGGCACTCAGACTTGGTTTCTTTTGGCTTCAATTTTAGTAGTGATTTTTCTAAGATCCTATTAACCTAATTTTCTCTTTGAATATGTATGTCTATTTTCATGCTTTTATTTTTGAAGTTAAACCCTATTTATATACTTTTTTAGAATAGCAACAAATATATTTATTATTTCTTTTTCCTGTTCTTTGTTATTGTTAAATCAACATGTTCGCTAGCATTAGTTGCTTTAATGTTTTAACATTAACAGACATTAGCAGACAACATAAGCAGCAGAAAGCAAGATGCAGACACAATAAGATTTGAGGACCATCATCAATAAGAATGTGATCATGGACAATTGGATAAAATCATACAAAGAAATGTAATTTGTTCAAAGACAAAAGACCTCTCGTGCTTCAGTACAGTCATGTTCAAAGAAAAAATTTGATCGTCAACAGACTTGACGAATCGATAGCTGATAAGCGTGCAGGATTGGACCAAGCCTGATCTATATAACTCTCAGAACGGTCGCCTTTAGTTAACATATCTGTGCTTCATTAACAACTTGGCCATCCTCATTGACTCAGGTACAAAATGAACGTTCCCCCAAAGAATATCTAAAAATCATGAATATTTTTCAACAGCTTAAAAAGGAAGCCGGAATAAGAACATCGAGGAAAACTGAAACAACTCTTGCTATTAGATTTATATCGCATACTTTTGCTGAGAAAAGCACGTTCTTGCAAAGTTTATATTCACAACTTTTCTGGAAATTATTCACGATCTTATATCTGGATATATATCCTCAAAAACATATTCAACAAGGTACTTTATTAGCCATTGTGGTGGAGTTCGCTGTTTGTTTAGATTCCCTGCTTAGAAATCACCGATATCTGACGTCCGCGTCTACGCTGCCCTCTGGCATCCGACGGACACCAAACAACAGCAAACATCTAACTCTCTTAGAACTGTGTTTACCCGGCTCCGGCTAGAGAAGTTTAGCGACTATTTATACCCGAGAATGGTCCTATACTACCAAATCCAAACAAATTAAATGCGATTATTCGTTCGTGTAGGACAAAATGGTTGGCTAATATTGTTTGCTAATATAAATCCGAATGTTAAATATTGATGGATATATATCTTAAATACCTTGCTACTTTGGCTTTTAAAATAAATATGGAGTTGTGGAAAGCTATCGATAAAACTGGGACATCCTTGCTCCACGCTTTGAAATAATGCATTGTTATGGATTGTTGATTTACTTTTCATACACTTCATAACAATTCTCATGTACTTATACTTTAAGAAAACGTAAAAATGTCTCAAGAGAGAAGTGCTGTTACTTATTTCTTTAAGCAAAACGCCCATAAAGGAAAGTTGTTTGTAATCCAAAATTAAACTTACAAAATTTAAAGTCGGCATTTTGAATTTTACATTTTCAAAAACTAAGAGTGTGTATGTGTATTGATGTCACAAACATGTCATATTTGCTATTCGATATCACCTAGCTACCTTCAATTCACACTTATTGGTAGTTTTGTGTTATTGTTCCCTTGATTTTTTCTTAAATGTTAATCAAAGAAGAGACCTTACTTAAATGCTATGGCTACGGAACGTTTTCTTACGCAAAGTTCCCTTACACAACTGTATGGCGCGAAACATTGCATAAACTGGTACAAACAAAATGTTGAAACTGGATCTCTTCTGGATTAAAAAAAAAGGAAACAAAAAAGCAGTACATGGTGAGGGTCCACAATTATCCAGCCTTTAAAAAATTCAAAGAATGCCTGTTAGTATTTTTGTATATTTTAAATAAATATAATAGTTTGCTCGCTTGACTTTCAACACGGTTTAAGACGAGGAGTAAAAGGACTGCATCGGTTTCAGTTTTTTTCAGCACTATTGTCTCTGCAATTGATCTGGTACCGCCTAGATTGTTTGTTGATATCAGCCGGAACCTAAGGCAAGCTAAGATGTAAAAATCACGTTAACCTTTGGTGGATCTTAGGTCACCAAGCAATTGCAATTGAAGAAGACGCGAATGTACCTTACATCGATCCAGAATCTTACTGTGATCTACAAACAGTGCTATCCCTGAGTGAAAGTGATCTTAGGACATGGGCGCCTTTGTCGCTATCTGACAACTTGATCATCTGTGCCAAGAAGCGAAGATATCGGAGTGCATTCTGTGAGAATGTGTTGCTATCAAAATGTTGAGAAGCTATTCCTAACACCTAGTGAACCGCAGAAACAAAATCTCAGAGTAGTATTTAGCTTCATTAATAACCTCCAACTATTGTAATACACATAAGGGCTCTGTTATAATCGATCTATTCAGCTTACTGTAATTTCAAGCACTGTTGCTGTGTTGCTTTCAATATTAATAATACACTTTGCTATTCACTGTGTAGTTATTCTTATTCACCATTGTGCAGCTGCAAGTGTTTAGGCCTTCACTTTCACCTCGGCATTTGTATATTACGTATGACCCCATTATCTAGTCATTCTCCTCGATATATTATACATTACAGTGAGGATATTTGAACGATGTATCTCTTGACCTCATGCCGAACTGCATATGTTTAGGTTTATGAGTCGAAGGTCAAATATCTCGTATTATTTGAAACGTGTACCTGTTGCATGTAAAAATATGCGATTGATCGCAAATTATTCTATGCCACTATGAGAATTGCAGTAGAAATAAAACGTAGTAATGCTTTGCAAGAAGAAGCGTTTATTTATTTATTTATTTATCAACGACCGTAAGCAATTATTAGTTAAACAACTAAACAACTAATGAATAAAAATGTTTATGGCTAGATAAAAATACTTTTCTCTTTTAACTATATCAATTCGCCTAATACAATGTGTCTATTCATTGACCTATCAATCTAACCTGTATATTTCTTGCCGATTGTAGTTGACTAATATTCCATCTAAATACGCAACAAATGCATTAATATCCATAAAACAAAAGGTAATCATCATGTTCTAGCAACCAGTTTCCCTTTTTTCTAGCTTCACATTTATGCCAACTTGGGATCTTACAATCAGGTGAGCAAATATTTTTACTTCTTCAGGATTGTGTAAGGAGGTAATTTTATACTTGTTCACAATTGATGCGACTATGGTTCTCAGTTCTAGGAGTGCAAACCTCATTCCTGAAAAGTGGAGCAATTCAGCAGGTTGGGCATGTACTTTGGAAAGTCTTACCCAAGCAATTTCGTGGTCCTGCACTAAATGGTATATAGCTGTATGGATGTCGTGCTTTAGCATTTTCAGGCAAGAATCGTTCAGGTATGAATTTTTCTGGATCCACATAGTGATCTGGATCTCTATGGACACCGTATATGTGCACAATGGCTTGGACTCCGGCCGGTATTTGATATCCATCTGGAAAATTTTAATTAGCATGTATTCTTCTGTAAGGATGGCTTTTATATATATGACCGGAGGATACTTATGGTAATAGAAAAAGAATCAGAAGTTCTTCACCTATTTCAATGTCTTCAGTTGTCGTTCTCGTTACAAATGGAAGCACAGGATATAATCTTAAAGTTTCTTTAACTACATAGTCAACATATCGCAGTTCATTTAATTCGGTGATCGTGGTTGGTGCCTCCTTCCCCTTAAGGACGCTTCTTACTTCTTGAAGTGCCTTTTCCTACAAGATGATAAAAATATAGACACATTTTCAAATTGCTGGAATAAGAGTATTCCATCTACCTGTACTTGCGGATGATTACCCAACATGAACAAGATCCATCCAATCGTATTAGCTGTAGTTTCAAATCCCTAGAAAAATAGCACAATCTCTTTATACTTACTTCTTCGCGAATTTAGTACAACTTACTGCAAACACAAATGTATCTGCCAAACCTTGCAGGTCAGAATCGCTCAATAAATTCTTATTTTCCGCCGCATCCAAGACCAAATCGATAAACGCAAGACGTTTTTTCTTTTCACCAGTATCTTTGGGCTTCAGTAGAGTGTTAATCTTTTCATGTTCTTTTCTATAGTCAACAACTTTCTTTGAAAAAGCATGTAGTTCATCCAGCAAATTCTTGTGACGTCTACCAACTGGTAAGAAGCGGAATATGTAGTCTGAAATCCACGGTTGCCAATACCTCCACATGGCTATTTCAGTTATCCTGGAATAAAGCGTATTATAATTTTATGGCAAAGAATTGAGAATTTCTCTAATTACTCGTGCACGTTTTGAATGTAATCCAATGGTTTATCCGTAATTTTTCTTAGAGGTACGCCCATTGAAGTTTCTGCAAAATAAAAATCGAATTTATTAATTACCCTGCAATAACACTATATTTTTCTAAAACTACCCATTATAGTTTCCAACGTGCTGACATGGACATATGGTAATATATTAAAATAACTGCCGTCTGCTTTTGCTGCTAAAATGCTATTAAGACGTTTAGCTTTTTCTCCAAAAATTTCCGTAAACCCTTCAAGAATTTTAAAATGGAATGTTGGGGTTAGTAATTTTCTTTGCAGAAACCATTTTGCACCTGAAATTATATTTTTAATTACTTCATATTAAAAAGCCGATATTTTTGAATCGCTTTACCTTCGCTGAGGAGTACACCTTCACCAAGCCAAGGAAGGAGATATTCGTAAAACGGTCCTTTGGGATTGTGTGTGGAATTTCTTAGCAAAACCTGCATAAATAAATTGATTTTGTGATTGTAATTGTAAATTGAAGATAGAATGTTGTCAATACCTGTATATGGTCTGGTTTCATTACATGAATTTCTGGTATATTTCCATTCCACGATCTATAGAAAGGAGCATACTTCATCGTATTTTCGATAAACTTGTATATGACATCTAGGAAAGCAAAATATAATTGGTGCATTATATTTATTGTGAAACCTAGACGGTCAGACTTACCAGCTCTACTAGCGGTTACATAATCGCGAAATGTTCCAATAAGTGGGTACCACTTTTGACCAGGTATTTTTTCCATAATGTCGAAAACCTTCTTCTTCCATTTTAGACAAATAGCCAAATACCAGACTGCAACTACGAGTACTAATGGAAGAACCAACATGTTGAAGAGCAGGACGAATTTTACTATCACGATTTCGTTTGCACGTATATATACTAGTATTCTTCCATTTTTTCCAGGAAAGAATCAGATAAACCAACGCGGTAACTTAGAAGATTAAAAAATTGAAACGTGTTGGAAAACAGTTATTGATACTGTCATCGTTAGAATAATTGCAAAGATAATCCACTATATTAATCAAACTCCATTATACATAAATAACCAGTTATGGGTTTGACTTTGTTTATTATTTTAGCTATGACAATGCTATAATTACTATATATATACTACTTACTCAAGGAGTGGATTTGGCACGACATATGTATTTTTTTTTCTTTCAAGCTTTGCGTGCATTGCTGCTATATAATTTCATGTCCCAAACTGAACCTATTATTTCTTTAACTTCTCTTCTATTATATATACACGTGTAGACAAACAGAGGTGTTTTCCTGTTTATTAATTGTCACTCCTGAATTATAGACTAGTGAACACATACGGTGGCAAAGATTCTTGTCTTTTCTATTTGTGTAATTCAATGAGTTCTCTTCCAATAATATTCTCTTATTAGTTCTTTTATTTTCTTCTTTATTTTATTCTCTCTTTCTTTTTTTCTTTTCTTTTATTCTCTTAGTGCTGATACGATTTCGCGTGACGTCTAAATCTGCCAAATTGTTAATTGGAGAATGTTGTTAAAACTTTTTTGATATATCTATGTTTTAAAATATTGGCAAATTGCATTGTAACCGTTGTTAAATTGAATACTTTCCCGACAACCTAATTGATGGTTACACGTAATTTTTGATTGGTTTGATGGCTGGTTTATATCAAGGCTTTTCTTGGCTTTGCGGCACAATGGAGTGTTTTCTTTTCGAAATATTTTTAGTCAAATTTATGTTACTCCATAAACAATTTGTTATTAGTATTTAAACATCCTACACACGTTGCGATTGGTTGTACTGCAGACAGTTGAAGCGACCTTAGTAACGACGTGTGCCGTTCTAGTACAGTATGTTTGATGTTACGTGTTTGATGGCAGTATGGAGCGGCCGTAAAATTTGGTGAACTGGACGACAAGTCGCAAGGTGTATTGTCGATGATTAATACTCAGTAGTAAACAAGTCACATTTTATAATATAATTTACAACAAAATTTATCATGTTCTGAGAGGGATTTATTGAACTTTAAGGTTGCTGTCAATCTCACCTCAGCACTTGCTGAGTGTCTCATAACAGCATTCTGTTTAGTAACTTCAAGCTTACTTAATTCAAGTAATGTGTTGAATAAATCCATCCTGAAATAGTTCTGGAAATCTGCAGGTTCATTTTCACTTGGTTCGCGTACTAACTTTGCATTTGAATAAATATCTTTATCTAACAACCATTTCTTTCACCTTTTTCTTTTCGTTTTTACTATCATCTTTTTGGAGTTATCTTCCATTGCTAATACCACTACTGCTATAATTCCTGCACGTTTTTTTCTTTTTTTTATCTAAAGGTGCCACTAACCTGCAAGGTTTTATTATTACTGGTTCATTTTTCTTTTACTACTTGCAATACGACACGGGGCACTTTGCTGAGGAATGTGTCGGTTCCCTCAGGACCTATGGTATGTGTTGTCATCTGCAATTATTGAGTGCAAAACTTCCACACCTAAGCCTTATTAAAAAATAATCAATAGCTGATGGAAGTTTAGTTCAATTTGTTGATTGAAATACATGTCGCTGGTATATAGCATTTTGCTGCAGTACAGTTTTAAGGACTCCTCATATGAAACATCTGTCCAAATTTTTTTAACTTTGTCATATTTTTTATATTTCCTTCGTCACCACATTGCGCAGATAATTACATAATAATATTGATTCTTTAGTAGTAAAGGAATACCACCACTTTTATGTTTTGACTGAAGTTTTAACCTGATTACAAATGCTACTGAAAGGATTCTACGGAAAGATTGGTTACAGAAATTGATTTAACAAGTTAATACATCAAATTATCTATATTAACACGTTAAATACATTATCAATCTCCTTTAAATGAAATATGTGTCAATCTCAGATAATTTGACCATCGTAGACGCTTTTGTCGAAAATATTAATTTTACATAGTGATCATAAAAATAACATTGGGTGTGGTGTCAGTGGGAAACAGATTGTTTGTTGTACATTTGTTCTTAATGGTTCAACATTTGTTGAAGCATTCAGCTTGTTTTCTTTTAATAGTACCGTTATAAACATTTCGGAACTAAATCATTTACTTGGTTTTGGTTTTATAGTTGAAATTGTTAAAGGGAAAACTGTTCATTAGTTATTTCGACTACTTTTCCGCGTTTACTATCCGTGAGAGCTTGTGAGGAAAGGCTTAATTTACCTTTCACAGGAATATGCATCATACGCCAGTATGTTAGTTGGACAAGCCAAGCAAACATTCATATAACACAATTTTCTATTCTTTTACCTTAAAATAAGAGCTGATAATACCAACATTCTATCTGTATTGTTCAATACAAATGAATTCTCCCTGCAAAACAACTTTACCATTTCAATCCACTGGCACTACAAATTATTGAGTACTGGGCACATGCAATAATTAAATTTTCAGTATTTGGTAAAACAGTGCGTTGTTAAAGAGCATTTATCTGTTTACTCTCACTTATGAATATTTTGCTAATTTTTATATGAATATTCGACGATAAATGTATAAAATAATGATATAATTCAATTCGTTCGTTATTAAAAGAAACCGCCGTTAATACGTGTGATTTGAACAGATAATCACTATTAATGCCTTATCTTTTTATTCAGTGAATTTGAATTGATTTTAGGTACTTGAACAATGACAGCCGTTTGTTTTTAGTAAACAACGCAAATTATCCGGGTAAATTTGCATTGTCTGATGTAAGTGATGTGTTCCAGTTACTCCGATTTAAAAACTTGTCATATGTTTTTAAGGATAAGTTTCACATGCAATTTAAGAAATAAAGGCAACGAGCTATAATGTAAAACTAAGAGAATAAATTAAAAAAAAAATTATAATTAGTAGAACATTGATACGTATGCATGAATATAGCCGCATACTCTTAGGATTCTTAGGATACATTAAAAAATACCTGGAATTTACAATTCTTTATTGTTCCTAAAAGTTTAACAGTAACTTTTGGACAGCTGCTATATAGGTACAACTTAGATTATGTAATGAAAAACTAAATATGCTTAAGCACCTTACCTAGACATTCGTGTCAACGGGTGGAAATAAAATAAAAACGTCTAATTCATATTATTATATTATTACATTATTTTTTAGTTATTCCCGCGGCAACAAGTGCTGTCTGCTATCCAAGGTTATATCCATTAACATTCTTTCACGAAACCATTTCAGTAGAGGTCCACTCTTGTAAAAATTATAAACGACTTACTGGGAATGTAAAGATATTTTATTTGGATCTAAGTTGTGTAAAATTTGTTCACCATATGAAACTAAGGCATAGTTGCATAATGTAGTACATTGATAGCCTAACAACTATCGCGTAATTTTCAGATAGAAGAATCGTTCATTCTATATTTGCGTATTGATATACATAGGTACCTACACGAAACGATACATTGCAGTTATCAGAATAAAGGAAGACATTTAAAAGGTAATAGTTTATTAACAGTAACCAGAAATATATATATATTGTACATCACATATTTATCGTCTAGTTATAGATAAATTTAATCTTTGCGTAAGTTGAACTGCTCACGTGGCTCTGTTCAATTAAAACCATCGAGAGTCATCATTTTTTAAATAAGGCAAGATATACATATGTATTTGTAAGCGACACTGATCTTAGATAAGAATGTTTAGGTCGCTACATCTAATATGGCACTACGCGTACATATATAAATAGTATTATTTCTTTTTATTGAAACATTTAGATAATTATGTTTATGAACCTTTATGTGAACAAACATGAAAAAGCTTTAGCTTCGCCTCTCTAATTTAACCTGTATTCCTTTCTGTGGCCTTATAAAAATGTGCGCGAATATTCTTAGTTCTTCGGGAGTATGCAATGAAGTAACCTTATACCTGTTCAATATCGTCGCGATTGTGGTTTTCATTTCCGTTAAAGCAAATCTTATTCCTGTAAAGATATTAATGGCTATTTGTCTGGAGAAAACGCAGACATAAGAACTTATTAAAAAGGAGAGTTTAATTTCTTTGTTGAACGGCGATCGCTGTATTTAATGTTAATTAAACGCTGTATGTTCTTGAAGAATCACGTCTCAAGGATTCGGTTAATTTTGCAGAAAATACTAGCAGTCCGTGCTCAAAAAGCACAGAATCTTGCCTGCTTCTACGCTCCCCTTTTTATAAGCTATGTCTTTTATTACAGTTATAGAGATCTCGTACCTAAGCAATTTCTTGGACCAGCGCTAAAAGGTATGAATGCAAATGGGTGCCTCCCTTTAGAATTTTCAGGTGTAAACCGTTCTGGATCAAATTTATTTGGATCAGTATAATGCTCAGGATCCCTCTGAACGGTAAAGATATGAGCAATAGCTTGTGTACCAGTAGGAATTTTATATCCATCTAAAAATAAAACTTGAGAGTTTTCGCTATGCTAGATGTTTAAACTTAGCACCTATTTCAAAGTCCTCAGTAGTTCTTCTTGTTACAAATGGTAGAATGGGATATAGTCGCAGAGATTCTTTAACCACACAATCAATGTATTTGAGTTCATTCACTTCCTCATACGATGTTAAGATGTCTCTGCCATTAAGAACTCTTCTAGCTTCTTCGAAAGCTTTTTCCTGTAAGGAGAAATGTTCCCAAGCAAAGTTTTAACGATAAGAAAAGGTAATTGACTTACTTGTGCTTCTGGATTATTACCAAGCAAAAATAGTGCCCAGATCAAAGTATTACCAGTAGTTTCGTAGCCCTATTAAAAATAACATTATTAAATTTTCCCCTAAATTTTTTGTATTATTTGCAACGTACAGCCAATAAAAATGTATCCGTCAACGCCCTCAAATCAGCATCACTCATTTTATGTTGAGTTTCTGTTTCATCGATGATTAAATCCATGAAAGATAAAGTTCTTTTCTCGCTAACTTCCTCCTGTATTGGCAATGCCTTTCTACGTTTATTTTCTTCAAGAATCTGTTTTCGGTGGACTACTACCTTATTTGAAAAATCGTGTAACTGCTTAAGCAATTTTTTGTAAAACCGACCCTGAGGAAGTAGATAAAATAATCTATCTGTAATCCAAGGCCTCCAAAATCTCCACATACCCAACTCAGTTATACTAAAAGAATTTAAAGGAATTATTTTAAGCTAACGTAAAGTCATATTCGATTAGTCATACTCGTGAACGTTTTTGACGTATGTTAGAGGATCGTCTGTTAATTTTTCTAAGGGAACTCCCATTGAAGTCTCTACAAAATGCAGAATAAGTACTACATGCCATATCAATACTAAGTCGAAACTTACCGCATATGACACTCAAAGTACTGACGTGAATATATGGTTGGATGTTGAAGTATTGGCCGTCTGCTTTAGAATCAAGAGTGTCGTTTAAAATGTTTGCTTTTTTACTGAATGTTGGAATGAAACTCTCAAGTATTTTGAAGTGGAACAATGGTGTTAATAACTTTCTTTGGAAGAACCATTTTTCACCTAAGAGTAAAGTAAATATTTTGTAAAATAGAATGAGTATCACATACCTTCGCTTAAGAATACCCCATCACCTAGCCATGGAAATATATAGTCATAGAAAGGTCCTTTTGGTGTATGGGTTGAACTTCGTAAAAGCACCTAAAAATTAATATCGATTTGAGTTAACCATTATCTGAAACAAAATTGTTTTACTTGTAAATGGTCAGCTTTCATTATATGCACCTCGGGTAAACTACCATTCCACGATCTATAAAACGGCGCATATTTCCTGCTAACTTCTAAAAATTTGTATATTACGTCTAAAATAGGAAAACATTTAGGTATCATGATATTTTTCACTACAGCTTTCAGATTTCTTACCTGCCCTGGAAGCTTTACCGAAAACGAAGTACGTTCCTAATATGGGATACCAGTTCAAACCTGGCATTTTTTGCACAATATCGAATATATTCTTTTTCCATTTTAAACACAGTACCAAATACCAAATGATCACCACAAGTAGCAACGGTACAACCAACATCGCAACTGGTATAATAAACAAACGAAATTGATCGAAACACTTATATATCTCAAAGAAATCTATAGGAGGGAGAATAATCGGTGCTGCCAAATGAAAATTGCGGTTGCAGCACAGAAAGTAATAAGTACGATGCAGCAAGCGATACAAGTGGGTATATGTACATGCGAATGTATTTGCTATACGCGGGGCCTTCATATGTAAACGAAGTTCGCGGTAGCAACAATGTCGTCTGGATTTAGATTAACCTTTGCGAGATTGATTGCAATTATCTTGAATATGTTTTTTTTATCACTTTCAAAATGTTTCTACTCTAAATATATTTACTATCAATCACCTCATTTCTTACGTAGATATCCGAAAGATAGCACATCTTAGCTTTGTAATATATTTTTAATTATTTATCTGACAATCAATATCCATTTTTCTAAAAATACGAATATAATAGATTTGAGATAAAATATAAATAAATCAATCTTTGGATTTTCTACTGTAATATTAACAGCTGGACCTGGCACCGGTTTAGTATTGTCGACCACTGACAGCATCCACTAATTGCAGTTAATTTCGCTCATGTATCCTCGCCGATTTTGTTGCTGCTTCCCAACTTTATAAAATTATAACACTTTAAGCTTCTCTTCCAAATAATTTCAATATCTTTACTCTGTTCAAATAATTCGCTACCATTGACAATATTCTAACGTAAATGAAAGTAGTAGAAAGACAAAGATAAAAACAGAGGAACGTTTTTCTTATTATACCTGTAACAGTCATAAGAAATTAATTGGTGCTATAATAATACAGTCGCGAGTAGATGCACCGAAACTCCCGTCTCCATCGTCTTTTCTTGATTGGTACTGCCATAAAAATATACCTGAAATCTTTCTGTTTCACACCTCACCTTTCCACCTTTCTACTCTTCCCGTTCCGTATCGCTAGGTATAGTTCTTTAAATCTGCAAATGGAAGCAAGCCATAGCTGTGTTCCAAACCAAGCCAAAAATTAAGCAAACTTATATTTGTTCGAATCTAAGTGACGTGCTCGAGAGTGCCACAAATGTTCAGACAAGAACTAATTGTGTCTCTCGTATTCAGGCTTCACTTTGTTGTACAAATACCTGAATTTAATTCAGTGAAAGGGAGATTTTACATAGAAAGGCAGCTTTGGGGTAAATGTGCTGACCAAGAAGACGATATTACCGTATGTACTGATTGATAATGAACGTAATAAACGTGATACGGATTTTCATAAATAAGGGGGGCCACATTCTTGCACAAAGATCGAAAATATTTATGCAATTAAACGTATTTTCTTGGAGTGTCAATAAAAGGCTGCAATTTCTATTTTAGCCAAGTATTTTGAAGGAAAGTACAGTAATGGGGACTTGCGACAACCTATAGAGAGGCAGAAAAGAACCATATCAGAATATGTACTGTTCTAGCACATTTACCAGATGAAATGAATGGAAGAAAAATATTATTGATCTTCAGCAAATATATGATGCGGGAAAACCTCCAATCTACCACAAATTTCAATTTTTAAAAAATAATGTTACGTAAATGCAATACTTACAATTGCAATAGTTTCGATTTCCACAAGTTCGCAACTGGGTCTACAACCGTAATTGTATACGTGTTTTTTTTTTATATAGGAGATAATAAACATCTTAATATGTGGCCGACCTTGGGTAGCTCACATCAGGCCCTCCTCCTGTGGAAGCACAACAGTTTCCCAACAACATATGCAAGAGAAACTGGAATAATTAAAACCAACTTTCTTGAACAAAGTTCCAAACCATACCTAGGTGAAATTCTATTGTGGTGCTCTCAAGTAATAAACTGAAAGTACAAACACAAATTCTAAGTATAATAATTAATTTAAAAACGTTTGAACCAAATAACAAGCAAAAAAAGCTATGCAAGTAATGTGAAATAATCACAAATAACAAAATATGAGAATTTACAACATTCTTACAACGGTATTCACACTTAAATTATGCAACCTTTTGGGTATTATTAAAAATAAAAAAAGAAAAATAGAAAAATTGAAAACTGTTATAATGTTTTAAATAATTTCATCAATAAATAAATAAATCATAAATTAAATGTCATAACTTTGATGTAGTCTATTTAATTGAATTCCTCTACTTGCTTTATTATTGCCAAAACAAAAAAATAAATAAAAGGGAACATTAAAATAACATAAGTTAAGGTAAGATAGAAAATACAGTATGAACAATCTTGAATGTTTAAAATAAAATTCAACTACACGTATTTTTGTATTTAAAGAAGAGCGTGTTTTATTCCTTAGAGTGGGCGATATCGGAAATCTCAGGCTAACAATTAAGCCTGCAGAAACGAGTTGCGGTTCACGTAATTAGCAGAGACTAGACAGACTCGTGTTTGTTCGTCTCATGGAAATACTGCTTTCCCTGAAAGTCCACAAAATCTGAGTTTGTCTAGTTTTTGCTAATTTGGGGAAGCGCGCGGAAAGTGTACTCGTTTCTGTAGGCTTACTAATGATCCAAAACCATTTCCACAGGAACAGAATGAATATTTCAGCAATTATCTGATCGAAATGCTTTTTCCTGCAGCAGTACTGAGCGGCAGGAACAGATATTTTGACACGTGCAAAGAGAAAAAAAGGATAGAGAAAGATAGAAAAGAATATCTTTCGGTTAAGACAGAATAACTATAGGAATCGATTTTAAATCAAGAGCAAGATAGTGAGACTTGCTTGCGTTTAAAAGAAATATTTGGCTGAACATGGGGCATTGAAATATTTACTTAAATACACGACGTATTACAAATTTCCAAAAAGAGAAAGAATTTTCCAACGGCTCAAAGAAACTGGTTGGCAACGCAGTTTGTCTTTCTCAAAACTTCGTATGGTGAACACTACATCGTGAGAAGTCACACTTTTCTCCAGTCTCACGCTAAAAGTATCAAACACCTTTGTGTAAAGAGCTATTCGCGTTCTCTTGTCCAAAAAATGTTCAATGAAATAAATATTTAATATTTACCTTGGAAATTGTCTTTTCCAGAAAATTAATTTTACATGCTAACATACCACAGAAAGAAAAATTTTTGGTGAAATTAAATATAAATACATTAAACTCGAATATATTTTGTATTTAAATATGGGACAAGACCATTTTGACAATCGTTTTTATTTCTTTTTGATACGCCTTATATAATTTTAATAAACACTGCGTAGACTCTCAAAGCAGCTAATAAGCGCCAGAATTCGCTATGTCAAAATTTTTGCTTCACATTTTGTTAATCATTCTGGCAGCTTCTTATCGGCAGATTGCAAGCAATGTTGCACCTTATACCCATTCATCAGTTTGCTTGCTATAAAAACAGGGAGGAAGAATAAAAAGTAGTATGTTCATTCGTTAGCAACTTCCATAAAAGAAACTTTACTTTTAAGTCAATCCTGAATTTTGTCTTGGATTTTCGCATAAAATGTAATTTACTCCCGAATAATCTCTCTATTATTGTTTAACATTGCTTTTGATACATGTCTTTTTTTGTTAACAGAACTTTCGTAACTTCAAAAACACGTTGCCAAAGAGCAGTACATTTCTATTAAACAAACAAAAATATGGTAAAAAACACTAAGGTATCTGCACACTCCGTATCAGACAAGTTTAATTAATTAGTCTGCAACAGTTGTTCTGTGAGTATGTGGATCGTTTAGTGAAACACTTGTTCCGGATTAATCAATTTAACTTGTGTGGTGCGGAGTGTGCCGATACTTTAATGTTATTTGCCTTACTACCCCATAATTCTTTGCTGCCATTATTAAACAAAAAGATGTTAATAATTTATCTTTATTTCTACATGGTCACCATGTAAAATCGAAATCTATCACTTAAAAAACTAGCTTTTTGAACGAATCTAATAACTACGAGTCTTTTTTTAATCGGGGTCACCACAGCAACAAATATTCATAAAATCTTTCGGATCTTTCGAATTGTAGGAGGAACCTCGAAACCTGGGCATTTTTGATGTCGACTTATAATTAGCAAAGCATTACCTTCAAATGATCAGGCCTCATTATATGCACATCCGGTACATTACCATTCCAAGATCGGTAAAGTAGTCTGTATTTTTGGGTAACTTAAATAAGCTATACAATCTGTTTTATTAAGTTTACCTTTTCATTTCCGTCTGTTTTTGAATGTTTGTAGATTATTACCTATTGTAGATCAGGTACGTTCCCACGATAGAATACCACTTTAGTGCCTGAATTTATTGCACAGTCGCGAATATTTTTTTTTGCCATTTTACACATAAATACGATCACAAGAAGCGTCAACGGTATTAGCATGTTTACAAGAAATGTGATCTTAATCTGAACCCGTCTCAGAAAGCTTATTGCTTGCAAAACAAAGGAACAAAGACGTTATGTTATGTATTCTACACTCTTATATACAAGGATCGCTCTTCACTTATTGAGACATGGAAAGTCTGATGATTGTTATATAAGCTTCTACGAATATGTTTGTTGATAATAATTATCGCATAAAGAACGAAAGCGCTTACATCAAAAAGTTTAAGGTCATTGGATGCGTATTGTACATCAACAGTAATCAGTTACCAGATACTTTTAATGAAACGTCATAAATAGATGTACAGTGGTGCATTTTTTTTATAAATGCATCCAAGGATGGTAGCATGGTAAGAACTTCATTTCGTGTTAATGCTTTTTCCGTTTTATGTTTTTGGATAATTATTGGTACACCTGTGGTTTACAGCTTGTTCTACAACATTTAATGGGTTTTAAGACGTTAGAATCCCCATTTTTTTAAGTAAAGGGGCACTACGTGTGTGTTTCTTGAAAGAAATTAAGATTTACTCAAGACCATGTTTTAGTGTTTTGACTATTGTCGCTTCCACTGAGCAAAATGTTTTCTCACGAGAGAAAAGATTTAGATTTAGAAAATTTGGATTTTCATTGGTTCTAAAGTAATGAAAACCCAAATGTTTTACGAATATTTGGTAAACTATCCAATATTCACGAAATTCGAAAGCTTATAGCTTTAAATCGTTCTACTTTCAGGTTTATGGCAACTATTTCTAAAAGCTTGGCATTGGTGCAATGAGTTCGTCACACTACTGGAAAGCTCTTCTTCAATTGCCAAGCGCATGTTATCTTTGAGTATTTTAATTATTAATTGTCTGAATGTTCTACTGCAAAATTGTCACGTACTCTTCTGCTCGAAAAACTTTGAATTTTATTTGCCACCATTTCGATCCTGTAGGTAGACATTTCTGTGTTTTAATTTCTTTTACAAAAATGTAAAACCATGCCACATTTCGAAGATTTTTTATTATTGTAGTATCATTTGTAATTATTAATGAGTAATTTATTACTGCCCGTTGACAGGTGCTTACTAGGTAATTAAGCACAACTTAAAATGAGTTACAATTGTCTACAAATTTTTATAATTCTAATTAGTAAATATCTTCAAGCTTGTTAAATCTCGTAGAACATGCAGTAGACCACAGGTGTGCTAAAATTGTCCAAGAACCTAAAATGGAAAAACCACTAACACCTCGTAAAGGGCTTCTCTTTTTAAAAATAAATTGGGGATGGTTCTATGGATCTATTCCTGCGAAAACCGACACATCAAGGGAGTTTTTACCAAAACTGATGGAATTGAAAATATGATAAAAATTTGGAATCGAACCATTAGGTCCAACAGTGATTTAACATAGCAATTTTCACTTTCTAGCTCTAGCTCCCTAATAAGGCAATGCACAACTTTAGTACCTTCTAAAATACCACAGAGACTATAAACTACACAACAATGTTCTTAGGAACATTTTTGCTAAGTTCGTACTTTTGCAAGGAGCCTTTCGTTCGTTCGTATTCATCTCCTGAACCGATCTAAGATTCAAATAAATTAATAAATAATTATCTGTGGTAAAAGTTGAATAAATACAATATTTGCAATGTTTTACAGATTCGGAGTTCTTACGAATTGTGGGTTTAGGAAAATTCACTGTTTACAATTCGCCACTAGAAAAATACCCTGCGCATAATACACCCACTTCAGTTCACTGTTCACACTTCGCCGATTTGAATTAATCGCGCACAGTGTACCACTCGTAATTTATAATTCGTTGTAAGGATGATTATCCACACTTTTTTCTTAATTTTATATAATGGACGAAACAAGTATTCCTAGGGGCAATTCATTAAATATAGTAATCACGTATTCAAAAGAAATAACATATTACAAATGACATAATTAAACTTGGATAACCATAAATTCACTTCCAACCAATGCAAGAATATTATTGTATCGGCATTAAGTTCTCTCAATCTATTTCCTATTTGTCTTTTAACCCTTTATGGTTCTTGTACGTGTGTAGCTGGAAGCTAATTGCTTCTCTAAGAAATTTAAGGTTCCCGCGGCACACGAAATTTTTTTAAATTGAACACCTTGCATGTTGTATTTTTGTGCCTCTTCAACTTTCTTCACATCCACTACTTACACCATATGAGATAATTTTGTGTAATAATGTTTTAGAGAAATGCCATTGTTTCTCTAACGGCCGATATCTTGAACGCTTTGCATTTTAGAGTGGTTATTCAGATTTTATTTCGATTGATTAAAATCGTTTTAAAAGGCATTAGAAACATCAAACCGGCTTAGGATGAAGTATCGGCAAAGTGCTTAAATGGAGAATGGCGCAAACTCCTACCAGCACGATTTTGAAAAATACATAACTGGAATTTAGTTGAAGACATTAGCATACTTGCGCGCGATGTAGGATTGGACGATGGACAGCTTAGGAATGGCAAAGCTTTTAGAAACCCGTGATCAGTCACATTGGCATGAAGGCATACAAGAATTAACTAAAGAATTCTCAACATGCAGAGGAGGAAGAGGAAGAAAACGAAGGGAGTTATGAAAAAGGGCCGATCAAAAGTGTATTCTTTCAACCATGGAGAGTTTGACGGATGAACTTTGTGAGTTAGACAACGACTGGGAAAGAAAGTACAAACGTAAAAAGCAGTATTATTGGGTTCATTTGACCACATTTCGTTCTTAATGATAGAAAACAAAAATTTCAGAAATCTGAAATTTCACTTTGTTTTTCATAAGATTTTTTAATAAAAAACTTCGCCTTGTTTCTTCTTAAAATTATTAACAACATAAAAGTTTATAATTTATTTTGCATAAAAACTGAATATTACATTTGGATTTGATTTACGACAGATAAATTTAATTTTACAGGTTAAGGAATGAAAGACCACAATTTGTATCGTGCGCTGCGCAAAACACCCGATATATGTATATGAATATAATTTTGTGTTGTCCTGCTTTGAATTGATGGAAGAAGGAATTGTCTTCCTCCCACGCACTAGGCGTTTATTCTATATACAAGGCGATCGATAATTAGCAAACCTTTCTATTTTAAATGAAATGCCCTCTGTGTTATGTGTGTCTTATTTATCTTGTTACAACTTATGATTTGATTTATATTATCTATTTTTAAGTGAATATTATTCTTATGGAAAAATTATTTTTAGCCACAGAATCAAAATTGGTCTAGACATCTCAGATTTTACGTTCTAATTCGAATTGCTGGAATCTTTTTGTGCATGCGTTGACCTTGTGTCGGGTATTTTGTATTTAACGCACTGCTGTATGTAAATATGTTTATTACTTTGTTTATAGCTGATTTTGTAAAATCACATCATAAACTTACTTCTATATCCTTTATATCATAACGCGACGCGATATTTCGACATACAGAAATTTGTAATTCTAATATATGCTTTATTTTTGCAGCACCTAACAAAGGAATTAGTTACTGCAGATACGTTAAAGTGCTCAAATATTTTGTAATCACAGAAAGGGTACTATTCCAGTGTCTATCTACACGCCTGCTCACCTCTACTGATGACAATGCAAACTGTTCTACTATAATAAATTATTCGTAACAACGTTCTTTGAACCCTTGAGGGAGACAATCGGTGGCACTGATTAGAAACCTAGATTTTCTGTTTTGTAAATGAAAAGTAGAAAATTAGTGTGGAATATTATCGATAAATTTGACCATTTCTTTAGACACCCGTTTTCGAACTAGCGTAACGTGTCTCATCGGTGAATGGAGAAGAACATACCTAAACCAGTATATAATTATTTTTGGTTTTTTGTAATTGAATCCGGATTAGTTTAGAGCGCATAGATATAAATGTACCACGATGCCTTGCCCTATGATAGTGCACTTGAAGTTACATCTCTGTAACCTGTTTTGCTCCATTTTTGCTTATTTTCTTATATGTACATCTTTATCTTAAAAGCCCTCACAATAAGAGCATTACCATTGTTTTATGATAATCTTATTTGTAGTATATATAATGCTCTCTCTCCCTCTATCATTTTCCTCTCGTCTAATAACCAAAACTAGTGCTAGATTTATGTTTTTCATAGCCCATCCATTTTGTTTGTACCTGTCTGCAAATTCCTTTAAATAGAAGGTACACAAATTCATTGAAATGTTGGTCTAGATGACAAGTATCAGTAACCTTCGCACCACACAAGTTTAATTAATTATAAACACCTTATATAGATCGTGCCTAAATTTTTGCCAACAAAATAATTCGAAGGAATTTGAAATTCTAACAATTTGGAATAAGCTCCTTGTTTAACATCATCGCAATATTTTAAAACATTTTTCTATATTAAGTATAGTTAGATTAGCCTTTTGCTTAATGACGCTGCAGTGTTTAGTTCAACGTAGTAAATATAGCATGACTTAAATACTTTACCTATTTATATAAATATTTTCACATAAACTTATCCACTTATTGGTCTCCATCACATCAATATTTAGAAACTTAATGAAGTTGTTTTCTGGTAACGCATAATGCTCTGTATAATTAACGACTACTCGTCAAATTGGCGTAATACAGATTTATGAGCTTAAATATCCAGCGGAATGGTTTTAGTATCTATTTGCCCAAATTAATTAACAAATAATTATACAAAAAAAGAAAATCAGGATCTGAAAAGACTATGAATTGCATGTAACATCCGTAAGCGCATATTTTACATGTTAAAAACTGCTATAGATTAGTACCCTGTAAGAAAAAATTATCTCTAACACTTACACAAACGAAGCAACATTTAACACATTGTACATTATTTAGGACTGCGAGTATCTATTGTCAGTTCTTCTCTCTTCTCCAATCTAATGTTGATTCCATTTTGCGATCGTATCAAAACGTGCGCAAAAAATCTAATGTTTTCCGGTGTATTCATTGCCGTAAATTTGTAGCTGTTGATTAAAGTGGCAACTACAGTCCTTAGTTCCAGAAGGGAAAACTTTATACCTGTAAGTGAAAAGGAAATAAACGTAAATTCTAGGAAAGGGGCGGTAATTAATCTTCGAAATTACCGCATAGCTAATTTTAACATTAATGTTAGTTATAAACAACAGTAGGTTATCTGTACGCTAAAATCGACAATCAAAAAAATTACTTTTATGGTCATTGCTATGATTGCAGTGACACTTGACATCGGTATCTGCAGAAGTTTATCCCGTGTGACGTAATATTTTAAGACGAACCATTTTTTTTGAACATTTACTTGTCTTACCTAAACAAATTCTTGGTCCGGCGCTAAATGGCACATTAGCAAATGGATGTCTTCCTTTACTATTTTCTGGCAAAAATCTTTCTGGTTCGAATTTATTTGGATCGGTATAATGCTCGGGATCCCTTTGAGCTCCAAATAGGTTTAGTACTGCTTGTGTACCCGCCGGAACTGTGTATTTATCTGAGAAACACAGAAAAATGTACAAATATAATTACTTTGGAATTAGATATAACCTATTTGAATATCTTCGGTTAGTTCTCTTGTAATAAGTGGCAACACAGGAAATAATCGGAGGGTCTCTCTTACTATGCAATCCACGTACTTTAGCTCCTGTAATTCCTCCATCGTGGTTGGTGCCTTCTTATCTTTAAGAACTCTTCGAATTTCTGCGTAAGCTTTTTCCTAAAACAAGGAAATTTAGGGGTTTCTTCAAGCTAACCGCGAAATTATTACTTGTATATCTGGATTATTCCCTAGTAAGAATAGTACCCATCCCAGCATAAGGGCTGTAGTTTCAAAACCCTATAATATGAAGAATCCGAATAAATGATTAACTTTTGTATAGCGGTATACTTACGGCTAATAGGAACGTATTCATTAGGCCCTTCAAATCTGAATCACTAACAAGGCCAGCATTATCTTTTGCATCCAGTACAAGATCTAAAAAGGATAAGTGCTTTTTGCCATCCTGAGCATCAGCCTCCATTTTATTACTATGTTGTTGCCTTTTGAATTGTACCACTTTATCAGAAAAATCTCCTAGCCTCTGCAAAATCCGGCTGTAACGTCTTCCTTGTGGATGTAAATAGAAAATCCAATCTTTTATGTAAGGTCTCCAGAACCTCCACATTACCAGCTCGGTAATTCTATAAAAATATAATTACTAGCTTGAAATATAAGGTCCTAACTACTTACTCATTGACATTGTTAACATGCTCCAAGGGATTGTCGGTAACCTTTTCCAATGGAACACCCATTGCGGTGTCTGAAAGTGCATAGTTATACCTAATGCAAGCCAAGAATATTAACATACCAAATATCACATGAAGTGTACAAAGGGAGATATCGGGTAATATATCGTGGTAGTTACCATCTGCTTTGGATTCGAGCTGCTTTACTAACGATAAACTTCTTCCGGAAAAAGATGGTAAAAAACCTTCTACTATTTTGAAATGGAAAGTTGGTGTAAGAAGCTTTCTTTGTAAGAACCATTTTTCCCCTAGAATACAAGTACATAATTACATTGTAATTGTATGAATGCGCTTGTAGACTACTAAGACTAACCTTCGCTTGTAAATACGCCTTCTCCTAGCCACGGAAGTAAATTCTTGTAAAATGGTCCTTTCTTAGTATGTTTTGAACTTCTCAATACAATCTAAAAGAATGTATATAATGCGGTATTGTAATAAACCTACATTTAACCAAATTCAATGTACTTGTAAATGGTCAGCCTTCATTAAGTGCACTTCAGGTACTCCACCACTCCATGATCTATAAAACGGTGCATACTTTGCGGTGACTTCTCGAAACTTATAGAATATATCTAAAACACCTCGTTTTCAGAACTGTATATAACTTAAATTGTTGTTTCTTACCTTCCTTAGATACACCTTGAAAGGGTAGGAATGTGCCTATAACGGGATACCATTTTGGTCCAGGAATCTTTTCCATTTTATCGAAAATTGTCTTTTTCCATTTTATACAAATCGCCAGGTACCACGCTAACACAACAATGATTAGAGGTAGAACCAACATTTTCGCTTGTACACTAACTTAAATCAAATGAAACTCTGGCCAGGCTGGTCTATATATGTATATATATTCGCTTCTTATCGATAGCGAAAACATAAAGCTCGCAGAATACTGTTTTTTTTGTTTTTTTGTTTTTTTACTGTGTTTTTTTTTATCTCCATGCTTGTTCGTTTCCACACTAAATATTTCAAATGAGACAAGGAAACAAACTGATATTGTAATACTGGCGAGCACGAACCCGATTTAAATGATGCACGTACCAGAAGTATTGCGTTGAATACAAAAATTGCGATAGCTGCTTTTGATTAGTAGCACATACTAATTTCCACGCAAAATCGGCTCCCCACATACCTGTGCACCTATAATAGTTTAATTATCTATTTATTTGCCATAACTCTATCGATATTTAGTTACCAGATGTGCGATATTGGCTTGGCAAACTTTCCTGTCAACCTTGACGGGCCTACCTCTGGGTCTTCTTATGTAACCACTATGGCAACTCAAGGTTACTAGCAAGTATTTGAATTCTTTAAATGTTTATTTACAAATTTCACGCATGCTGCATGATTTATATTCCATCATTCACGTTTACTAAAATATAATATACACGTTGAACGGAGTGTTGTAGCGGCTGACTATAGCGTATTGTGTATTAGTATTAAGTGTGCAGAAACGAGTTGCGCTTTACGAAATTAGCAAAGGCTAGATTAACTGGTGTTTATTCATCTGGTTCTGTTTATTCATCTGGTTTCCCCGGGAGTCGACAAAACACGAGTCTGTCTAGTCTCTGCTAATTTTTGAAGCGCACGGAAAGTGTACTCGTTTCTGCAGGCTTAGTTAGTATACATAAATACATCAAAAGTAATCAGACTTGGTATACATATCCCATTAAAACAAATTTTAAGTTGACGTGTGGCATCTTGTCATCTCATTTAGTTTAACATTGGTGTTGACAAGAATTAATCATTAATAAAAATTTTCGTATTGTAACACTATTAATTGCTTTCGTCTTAGAATGGGCGCAGTTGTTACGGCAATAAAAATGTGAAATTCCAAGGAGTAGTAAATGCATTGACCTCCAGTGGAGTTAATTTTTAACAACAAAATAATTAAAACCAAAATTATAACCATGAACAAACATGGCAAAAGTTAATAACTGCAAAAATTAATCAATTGAGGTCAAAAGAAAATTCTAGAAAAAATAAAAGAATTCTAAAAATTATTTATATAATTCTTTAAAATATCTCCGCTTTCTACCTCACAATAACCCAGCTTATCATAAATAAATAATAAATAAAATAATCATCACTGAATTGTATAATTCGCATATGCAGCTCATCTAATGCTTGTCGTCTTTCATAGCGAGCTTCCCTTCAAAAAGAAATCACTCAGCGTTAAGTCAAGAGATCTAGTCGTCCAAAATGAAGTGCCCCAGTGCAAAATGTAAAGAAATTAGCTCTTGAACAACTCTCCTATTAAGAGTCCAGCAACCGTCTTACTGAAACCAAAATTAAATATTAAAATTTCAAGCAAGATACATACTGCAGAAATAATACGACTACGCAGCTAATGTCCTGTTTAAGGAAAATGGCCCTATAATACGACGTAGGATTCCTGTCCAGACATTTAGTTTCTGAGTATATTGAGTTGTAACAGCCCTACTCAAATATTTATTTCCTTCCAGTAGACCAGTAGCGTACGACAGATTGATTAATTATGGCGTTTATGAGGGAAAATGGTTATTTGCCTGCAAATAAGATAGTTTGTATAAAATTCTCATCGGCATCAAATTTTTCCCTCGTTCCTTCACAAAACTGGAGATACGTTTAAAATGGTCATTGGGGAATATTTCCTGATATTTTGGACTTCGTAACACTTTTACTCATTCCTTACCCTAATAGTTATATTTGGAACATTTTGATAACCCTTACTCATATTCGACGCACTTTATTAGAATGTTAAGTGGGCAGCGAGTTCACATCCTGGGTCTGCTTAGAGTCTGGCTAGAATGGCCATGGCTAGATGGCATGGTCATGGCGAAGAAGCGCAAAGCTTGATCAGACAATTATTTGAGATATATATCGTAGTACACAGTTTAATTCGTAGATATCGATATTACCTGATTATCAAGAGAAACATCTTTAATCGCATTAAATTACATTTGCATTGTAACAGTTTACTTTTTCTACTCTTTATTTAGAGCGAATAAGAACATTTAGAACAGAATAAGAAGAAGAAATAAAAAAGTATGAACCAACGCATATAAATCTACATCACTCATCAAATTAGGGTCGTACCCGGTGACCAAAGGTCACCTTTTTCTCACCGGAACTTTCATCTTTCGCAGTCGGAATCTCCTATTGTTGCCTTCGACTTGCATTTTCAAATTGCGATTTCCTGCAAACCGAAAATTCGTGAAGATATTTTAAATTCTTGGGACACTTCAATAAGGTGTCATAAAGTGTTCCTTTGCCTGTATGCACTGAACATCTCATAACAACCTCAAATACGAATAAATTACAATTATGAGAAAATAAACATTTATTGTGACCGTGTCTATAAATGCTATGGTTCGTTATAATTATTTCTACGTCTATACCATTCCATGATTTAAATAGCGGATTATGAGCCGCTATTACCTCTAGTAGTTTATATACTGCCGCTATATGCAAAGAAATCAAAAGGGAAATTTCTAAAATTTTCATTTTGCACTTGCCGTTTCTTGGTACTCCTTTAAGAGCGTTCGTAAGTTGTCTGGAAATTTTTCCACATAATACATTTTTCTTACATTCCAACACAGCAGCAATTATCAAACCACGGCGACATAAAGTGGAGGAATGGTCAATATTTTCAATCGATTAATTTCGATCAAATTAAACCACCAGCCTGAGCTAAACAATGGATTGTTGCAAAAAGCAGCTGCCAAACAAAACACAATTGATTTTAGTTAAAATACATCAACTTAGGTCAAATGAATCTCTGACTACACATACACTACCCGACAAAAACATAGACGCGGTATCGGTTTTACTTACGAAACAAAGTTTATGGACATTATATAAAATGTAAATGACGGTTATTAATACTTGTTACGTAAATAGTCCATTTATAGATATTTCTGGGTATTTATTGCTTTATGAGGGGTAATTGAGATTTTCCCAGATCAAAATAGGAATTTTAAATGCGAAAAAAATTTAGACTATGCATTTATTACATTAATATAAGCAAAAATGTTTTAATTTGATACTTCTCTTTATATGCAGCGGTTGTGCTGGTAAAGTGTACACATTTCGCAACGAGAAATTATATTTTATAAAGTGTTTGCAATATGGGTAGAAAAAAACAATTATCCTTAATAGAAAGGGGTAAAGTAAAGCACCAGGATCGTGTTAGTAAGAAGGAAATTGTTCGTCGGTTACGAAGAAGCGATCATTGCATTAGAAATTTCCTAAAAGATCCGGAAAATTACGGCAAACCAAAAGGCCAGGGGCGACCGAAAGCTGTAAGTGAGCGGGATAAACGCATGATATTGCGGTGTGCATCCAATTCTTCTGCGTCGGCGAGAGTTATTGCAAAACAGGCGGGGGTACAAACGCACGTGCGTAATGTTCAAAGGATTTTAAAGGCGTCACCGGTAATGTCATGGAAGAAAATGTTGAGAAAACCGACACTTTCGGCGAAACACAAAGAAGCGAGGTTGAGATTTGATGAAGAACACATATCCTGGAAGAAACAATGGGAAAAAGTTATATTTTCCGATGAGAAACGTTTTAATTTGGACGGACCGGATGGGTACTCGCATTATTATCATGATCTGAGAAAGGAACCAAAAATGAAGATGACCAGACAATTGGGGGTGGATTTGTGATGATATGGGCAGTGATTGGATTCCGCGATAAAAGTGAGATAGTGTTTTGCACAAACAAAATTACATCTGTGAGGTATAAAGACTTATTGCGTGACAATCTTCTACGTTTTGGAAACCAATAGGCCGGGCGGAATTTTGTTTTTCAGCAAGATAACGCGCCAATTCAGAAAGCCAAAAATTATTACTGAATGGTTTAAAGAGAAAAAGATTAAAACTTTAGTGGCCGGCACGGTCACCAGACTTAAGCATTATTGAAAACATGTGGGGTGAATTGGCACGTCGCGTTTATGGCGGAGGCCGTGAATATTTCACGGTACAGGAACTGAAAACTTCAATAGTGACTGAATGGCAGAATATCCCTCAAAATTATATGTTAAATTTATATAAATCTATTAATAACAGACTATCGGAAGTGATTAAGGACAATGGAGGATCTACGCACTACCGATCACTCATTTGTTGATTTTTGTTTTACATTTGCAATGGAGCGTCTAAATTTTTGTCGCAGAAATTGTTTAAACATTGGAGTAATAACTTATTATTTAGTTCATATATTAATGGAGGAGATATTTTTAAGTTTATTTTACTTTTATGAATAAAAACTTAATTAGATATCTTGCTAGTTTGGCAAAGAAATGTTGTAACCCTTAAAACCCGTTTTAAAGTTTTTGTCGGGGAGTGTATATACGTACATATATGTGTAGTCACTCAACTAAATATCAAAAGTTCTGTGGCAAATAATTGGATAATTAAACTATTACATACAGGTACGTGAAGAGTGGACCTTAAGTGGCAAAAAATATTTATCTGCTACTAACAAAGGTCCATTATCCCAGTTGTTATATTTAGCGTTACTAATTGTTGTATCGTTTAAATCGGGTTTGTACTAAGCCTGCTAAACTGAGTACACTTCTCGTGCGCTTTAGGAAATTAGTAGAGACTAGACAAACTCCTGTTTACTCGTCTCATGAGAATGGGTTCGTGTTGCCTACTGGTTTCCCCGTGAGCCGACAAAACACGAGTCTGTCTAGTCTGTAGTATAAGTGTCATAAATTTCGCAAATGCGGCATGATTTCCAATATTGCTTGCAAATCTATATCGTATCATTTGCGTGCACTAAAAGATATACGTAAATAGAAAATCGCGAATTTGTTTGATACCCAAAATTATTTATTTACGATTTTGTGCCTATCGTATATCTAATATGACACCTTTCAAAGTTGTATGCGTTAGTAGTATTGTTGATCTAGGCGAATAAAAATATATGTGATATAGTCGGTATTTGTATGATACTGTATATGTTACGTAATTTACTTTGCTATAGCATTGTATAATGCACATAATAAACATAATGATACGTTAATAAGCTAGAAAACGATAGTAACGGAAGTATAGATGCAAAGGATACACGTGTTCTCAGGAAAAATGTGTAGATGTGTATAAGAATTGAAAATACATATACTTACCTAGAATTACCTTGTTTTGTTCTGTTCGCCTACCCGCGGACACAACATAAAGAAAATCCAGTCCGACACGCGTGTTTCATCGGTATAAAATGTGATTTCTCATTCTAGTTGAGACCTAATGAAAATGTTAATATGTTTGATCTATGCACGTCTCCGGTACATCATTATTATAGTGCAATTATGATATCCAGATGCAAATAGACTTGTTAGTTTATTTGTTATTGCATACAACACAAAAATATCGGCACACTCCGCACCACACAAGTTTAATTGATTAATGCGGGACAACTGTTTCGAGTATGCATCGATCCTCATCTTCAACTGAAGACCAAATGATGAGGATCAACGCATCCTCGAAGCAGCTGTTCCGGATTAATCAATTAAACATATGTGGTGCGGAGTATGCCGATACTTTTGTGTTGTCCTTGCTATCATTATTGTTTGTTATGGATTACATCTAATTATTTCATCATTTTCATAGAAATCATAACACTTCAATTGAGTAACAAAAGTTATTATTATTTGTGATGTTTACAGTCAGCCCGCGGTCTCTTAGATACAAGCTCGCACATTGGATACTCATCGTGGGTATTTCTAATTTGGTCTACGAAGACTACTTTCAGGCCGTCGTGGAGGGCTTTCGACGAGTACACGTTGACCACTCTACGTTAACTTCCCACCTTTGGAAAAAAATTGAAAAGTTGAAAGTGTGGCAACCTATCGCAAACGATTTTTTTCGTTTTCGAGCTGCGAACTGTACTTGGAATAGTATTTCGGCAAAGAAGTAAACGTTTTCACTCAATATCGATAGGATCGTACGAAAGAAGGAAGTTTAAAGACTGACTTACCCCAGGAAAGATTATGCTCAGCAAATTATTCAAACCAACATCGGGTAAAGTCATATAGTAGCTATATAAGCATTTTACATACGACATACACAGTCAGTGTGATCTTTTAATGATAAATAACAAATTAGGCTTGCATCATGCATAATAATGCGCTAATAATATAATTCGTTTCCATGCTGAAGTAACTAATTTGGAATGTTTATTATCGTTAATAAAATTAATCCTATTTATAGACATTGTTATTTTTGAATAGCTTCAATGATACATAGAACTTTGCAATAAAACATAAGCCAGGTTATAATCACTTTAAAATGATGAACATTATAATTTAATAAATAATATATAATGCAATACATGATATCAATTTCGTTATTTGACAGTATATTGTAGGTTACGGCGCGAATTTATCTGACGATTCAAGCTCTTTTCCCCATGCACGCTACGTATATGAAATAAATTTGAGATTCATTCCCATCAATTTCCTCTTCTCCATCCCATCGTCTTTTGGTGATCGTTTAGCCATTGACATTGCGTATTCAGTTGTGCCACATCTTAAGTATAATAATCTTTCAATATTCCCCAGATATGTTCTGTCGGATTAATGCAATCATGTGGTGTCAGACGCGGTAATTATGACTATATTTCTCTGCAAGTTGGTCTATGGTATTTCATACATCGGAGCAGATGTATTTCTACAAAATTATAAGCAACAATAAGAACAAAAATGTTGTGACCTGTAGTTAGAGCACCTAAGAATTTCAAAATAATACGCTGCTCTGCAATTATACGAAATCCACATTCATTAAACGACATAATTAATGTTTTTAAATAAATTTGCATTCAGCATTTCTGATAGCGCACTCTGTGATGTTGTCAACATTCACAACAGGCTTCTTTCTATTCTGTTTTCGCTTTGTTCGCTGAGTTCTTTCCCATTCCGAGCATCAGGAGAAATCTTACTGACAGCAGCAATACTTATACCCAACGCTTTGGATCCAATTTGCAATTTGTAGCGACACTCGCCATAATGTGTTATATATTAAACTTGAAAATAATTGTTTTAGCCAAATTAAAAAGATACAAAAACGCAGTGCACGAATTTGGTCCGGTACCGCTACTTACCGGTACATCGTCAACAGTTGGAATGCATTGGAGGGCAACGTGCAGCGCAAGTAGCGTAAAACGGTTCATTACAAAGTATAGCTGTCTACACCAAACGTATTTCGATGTAGCGGTACACAGATGAAAAATACGCATTTGCACAAGTAGTTAGAATCGATAGAGTTCAAATTTTACGGTGTTGCGTCAACACCGTCGCGTTGTAAGTGGTGTTGAATAGGCACAAAAACTTTCTGAGTTACATATGTTTCATTTCGGTGCAAACTGTCTCCGCTTCAATGAAACATTTCTCCGTTGCGGTGAAAAATGTTTCCGTTTCGGTGAAAAATTTTTCCGTTTCGGTACAACAAAAGAAAACAATTAACAACAAAATTGTGTCATTTTAACTCTGTGTGTAAATTTCTAACAGAGAAATAACAGCTTATTAACCAAACAAAGTATAAGACATTTAGCATTGTATCACGTGTGTATAAATTGTCGCAAAAGCTACACGTAGCAACATTTTTCGTTCGTTTCTGAATCGAAAATCTAAATGGTAAGATGTTGTGACATACCTCATACGTCTTCACGAGATTCTTGAAGTTCGGTTTTTTAGTGCCTTAATAAGCATTTGTGTTCGATATCTGTCGATACAGACAGCTGCAATTTTAAATTTAGACGACTTTTTATTCCTATTTTTTCGTAAACAGTTTCTTTTTGATTTCAGAGTCTGTTTTCAACATTTCTTCATTAACATCCTCTCATGAAAAACACATTTGGCAACGCTGTAGGACAATGAGTTTGTATTCTAATTTGATGTCAATGAAACTTATTACTGTCAAATGTTGATATTTATCTGAATTAATTCTTCTCTCGTGTACAATTTTGTGCACTCTGCTCTTATTTTTCGTTATTTTCGATTTTTCGTTTTTTTCTCTTTCATTCTTCTCTTGATTAGTTTTTCTGTTTTTGTGTTTTATCGTTCTTGTGTTATTGTTTTGTTTATTTATAATGCATTTTACATTTAATGAATATGCCGATGTGTATATGGTATACGGTTTCTGTAATGGAAGTGCTAACACGGCAGAACAGGAATATCGCGTACGTTTTCCAAACCGGAGACATCCTACTGGAAACGTATTTCGACGGCTGGACCAACGTCTACGTGAAACTGGTTCGTTTAATAAATGAGATGCCAACGCTGTTCGACCTAGACAATGGCGTACAATACAACTGGAAGAGCAAGTTCTAGACTCAGTCCTTGAAGATCTCTCCGTCAGTACCCGACAGTTGGCGTCCACATTCAATATCCTCAGTAATAACACCGCTCATTTGGTTCTACGAGAAAACCTTCTTTATCCATACCATATAACTAAAGTGCAGCGGCTCTATGAAAACGATAACATACTTCGTTTAAATTTTTGTCATAGAATCTAGGATTCAAGAAGATGGCGACTTTTTAAGAAGTGTTTTTTGGATCGTCTATGTTTACCAGAGATGGTGTACTCAATATCCATAATTGTCACCATTAGGTAGATGAGAATCCTCATGTTTCTGAGGAACACGGTCACCAGAGAATGTTTTCGGTTAACATCTGGCTGGGCATACTAAATCACCAGGTCGTTGGGCCAACCTATCTGCCAGATCATCTTGATGCCAACGGGCACTTAAATGTATTGGAACAAATTATTGACGAGATGCCATTGAACATACGCCGTAACATGTTTTACATGCACGATGGGGCTCCTTCTCAATTTTGCTCGTAATGTGAGAGAGTGGTTGGATACTCACTTCCCTAGCAGGTAACAAGTATTGCCAAATGTATGTTACCTTCAAATGGTCCCTGAAGACGTATAAACCATGGTACAACATTTTAGCATTTAGATTTAGAAGCCGCTAGATTTGCCGCTACGTGTAGCTTTTGCGACAATTTACACACACGTTGTATATACAAAATTATATCCTTTGCAATGCTAAAATCATTTTAACTTCTTAAGGATAAGCCGAAATGAAACCTTTGACCGTTTGGGATACTAAAAAAAAAGTAACTACTTGCTAGTTAGTTACTTTCCACAACAACGGTGTTACTTTACCATAAAATAGGTGATGATTTAACTAAACTGCGGGATATATTACTATCCTGGAACTTAACACCGTCCCCTTTTATTCTGAGAAATTTTTATCTGTGTAAGTAGCATACTCGTCTACTCCATCCCTGGTTACACTGTATTTAAGCAAAAAACATACAAAATCTATATAAGGTATGGAAAAGCATATTTCCCCAATCTCTAAGAGTTTGTATAATCACCTAGCTACTACACATTTTTTGTTAACACGAATGCGAAGACAATATATCATTATTAAACCATCTGCATATTGTTCTCTGTTTGTAATAGAATCAGTAACAAAGGAATCAATTGAGGGTTACTAATGTTTTATTCGTAGATGCCAATATAAACACATGCATATGTCACACATATTTAGTAAATATCTTTAACTTTTACCTAGAGTAACGTTTCTACTACATAGTAGATTACCTAATACGTCCATTATCTATCGTCTCTTTTCTCTAGCTTGACGTTAATGCCATCTTGCGCTCTTAGCACCGTATGAGCAAACAGTCTTTTTTCTTCCGGAGTTTCCTTCGAAGTAATCTTAAACTTTTTGATAATCGCTGCAAGGAAGGTCTTTTCTTCGTGTATGGCAAACTTCTGACCTGCAAAGCTTTAATTTGTAAAGATGTATATGTTTGAATTTTGAGAACTCCTTACCAATACAATTTCTTGGTCCAGCACTGAAGGGTATATATGAAAATGGATGGCGCTTCTTTATATTCTCCGGTAAAAACCTTTCTGGATCAAATTTGTTGGGGTCGGGAAACTGTTGTGGATCTCGATGAACTTGGGCAATATGTAGAATTGCTTGAGTACCAGTCGGAATCTTGTATCCATCTAGAATTTTCTAATTACATTTTAAGGTCTCGTTGAGGCCTTCCAATCTTGCTTACCTAATTCCACATCCTCAGTCAGTTGACGTGTTACAATCGGTAAACCAGGATACAACCTCAAGGATTCTTTTAGTACACGCTCTAAATATTTCAGTTCGTTCAGTTCTGCCAAAGTTGTTGGAGTAGGTTTATCCTTTAGTACGCGGACAACTTCCTCGTATGCTTTTTCTTGAATATCTGGATTATTACCCAATAGGAAAAGAGTCCAGCTGGAGGTTATTCCTGTGGATTCAGAACCCTGGAAAATATTTTGCTCTAGTATATACTAAAGATGTGTAATTTACTTACAGCAAATAGGAAAGTATGAACCAACGCATGCAAATCTGCGTCACTCATTAAACAAGGGTCACCGGATACATCTAAGATTAAATCCAAAAATGACAGGAACTTTTTCTCGTTGAAACTTTCATCCTCCGCAACTTGAATTCTCTCTCGCCGATTTCGACTAGCATCCTCCAATTGTTGCTTTCTGCAAGCTATTACTTTCGCCGAAAATTCGTGAAGATATTTTAAATTCTCGCGATACTTCTTTCCTTGGGGCAAGGCATAGAACAGCGTATCCCATTTCAAATAGGGCCGCAAAAATCTCCAGACAGCTAGCTCAGTCAAACTGAAACATTGAACGTTAGTGCTTCTTTTAGAACATTTTTTTGCAAAGTTCACTTACTCTTGACTAGTTCTTATATATTTCTGGGGGTCATCAGTAACAGCTTTAACTGGAACACCCATTGAAGAGTGCAGCACCATGTCTAAAGTGGCACAGCCTATAATGGGTGCAATGTTAAAAAAAGTTCCATCTGCTGACTTAATTTCCAATTCGTCTATTAGTGTTTGGGTTTTACCGACAAAAATATCCATGAAGCTTTCCAATATTTTAAAATGAAATGCCGATGTTAAAAGTTTTCTTTGTGCGAACCATTTGGCACCTGAAATTAAGAAATTACGTACTGCCTTGATATGCGGTTCCAGCATTTTACCTTCGCTTATGAACAGTCCTTCTCCAAGCCAGGGTAAAAGGGTATCATAAAATTTTCCTTTGGTTACATGCGCTGAACTTCTCATAATAACCTAAAATAGGAATGCATAGTTGTGAAAGATTCCACGTTTATTTTGATCGTACCTGTAAGTGTTCTGGTTTCATTATATTTATTTCCGCATCTGCACCATTCCATGATCTAAATAACGGCCTGTGGGCTTCTATTATCTCTAGTAGTTTATATAGCACTTCTATATACAAAGAAATTGAAAAAACGTCTTATCCAAATTTTCACTTTCCACTTACCTTCTCTAGATACTCCTTTAAAAGCGTAAGTTGTTCCGAAAATCGGATACCATTTTGGTCCTGGTAATTTTTCCACGTAATCAAATACATTCTTCTTCCATTTCCAGCACAATACCAGGTACCAAACGATCACGACACAAAGTAAAGGTATGATCAACATTTTGATTTTACACAACTTGGACCGTCAAACTCGGCTAGACAATGGATTCTTCCGAAAAGGACTTGTCGCACCCAAAATTTCTTATCTTATATTTGTGTTTGTATATATATACGTATATGCATTGATAAGAACTAGTTATAGTTGAAGTACACTAATTTCCATTAAATGAAAGTCTATATACATATCATTTCTTATCAACAGCGAAGACATCAAGTTCCTAAAGTACGATGGTCTATTTCTTTTACTTATCTGCATGCTCGTTTGTATCCACACCATATATTTTAAATGACAAAGGAGCAAGCTGATATTGCAATACAGAAAAATACCAGCAGGATTTAGATGATAAAGGGAGATGTTAGTGACACAAGTATTATGAAGAATACAAAATCTGTGATAATGAATTGTTGTTAGTGGCTCATAATAATTTCCACTCAAGGTCGGATCTTCATAAACCTGCTTCTAACAGTCTAAATATCCATTTATTTACCATACAATCATTAATATTTAGATATCGGTCACCAGGTATCTGATTCTAACTTAGCAACTTTGGCGTGTTTAACCTTGAATATTCTTATATAACCACGAAAGCTATTAAAAATACCTTAATGAATTAATAGCAAACATATTTGAACTCCTTAAATGTCTGTTTACCACTTTCAGGCATGTATGATTTTCCAATACTATTTACAATTGTTTATAACGCGTCATTTGCATGTACTAAAAGGTAATATTTTTAAGTAAATATTAAATCCCATTTGGATTCCGATTTATTTTATAGCCCAGGTTCTCTATTTACAGTTCCGTGCATATCGTGGATATATCTGGCATGATGCCTTCCAAGGCTTTATAGGTCTTCAATATTGTTGACCTAGGTCAATGAAAATGTCCTAAGGGAAATTTAGTCAAGAACACCCATACCATCGGTGTAAAGTGTGATTTCACATTTTAATTGAAGCCTAGTGAAGTTTTAATACGTTTGATATGGTGATTTGGAGTTTGCCCAGACTGCGTCACTGTTATAGTGCATTGGCGTAAATGTTGATATTATCCATATGCAAATAATTTTATTACATTGTTTATTATTGATTACATGTAATTATCTCTGCCCTTTCATGAAAATTAAAATACTTCAATGACATGATGAAAGTTATCTGCATAGTGTTTGTTAACATGGATGTGAAAACAGTGTATTAATGTTGAATTGATAATATTAAGTTAACTGCGTATGGTTTTCGCTTTGATATCGCGTCAATTACAAAAAGAAATCAATTAATCCAAGAATATTAATGTTCTATTTGTAGGTACCAATATTTCCATGAAACATATATATGTGTCGCACATATTTGTAATTATTTTCAGTTTTCACTTAAAACAATATCTCTATCACATGTTAAAATTCCCAATACATTTATTCGTCCTTTTCTCTAGTTTGACGTTAATGCCATCTTGCGCTCTTAGCACCACATAAGCATGTAGTCTTTTCTCTTCCGGGGTTTCCTTTGAAGTAATCCTAAACTTTTTGATAATAGCTGCAAGGAAGGTCTTCTCTTCGTGTATGGCAAACTTTTGACCTGCAAAGCATTAATTTGTAAAGATGTATATGTTTGAATTTTGGGAACTCCTTACCAATACAATTCCTTGGTCCAGCGCTGAAAGGTATATATGAAAATGGATGCCTTTTCTTTATATTTTCCGGTAAAAACCTTTCTGGATCAAATTTGTTGGGGTCGGGAAACTCTTCCGGATCTCGTTGAACTTGGGCAATGTGTAGAATTGCTTGAGTACCAACGGGAATCTTGTGTCCATCTGCAATGCTCAATTATACTGTAAGCTCTCATTATGACTTTCTGATCCTGCATACCTAGTTCCACATCTTCAGTTAGTTGACGCGTTACAAACGGTAGAGCAGGGTACAGTCTCAAGGATTCCTTTATTATACGCTCTAAATATTTCAGTTCATTCAGTTCTGCCAAAGTTGTTGGAATAGGTTTATCTTTCAGTACGCGGACAACTTCCTCGTATGCTTCTTCTTGAATATCTGGATTATTACCCAATAGGAAAAGAGTCCAGCTGGAGGTTATTGCTGTAGTTTCAGAACCCTGGAAAATATTTTGCTCTAGTATATACTAAAGATGTGTAATTTACTTACAGCAAATAGGAAAGTATGAACCAACGCATGTAAATCTGAGTCACTCATCAAATTAGGGTCACCGGATACATCTAAGATTAAGTCCAAAAATGACAGCACCTTTTTCTCGTTGAAACTTTCATCCTTCGCAACTTGAATTCTCTCTCGCCGATTTCGACTAGCATCCTCCAATTGTTGCTTTCTGCAAGCTATTACTTTCGCCGAAAATTCGTGAAGATATTTTAAATTCTCGCGATACTTCTTTCCTTGGGGCAAGGCATAGAACAGCGTATCCCATTTCAAATAGGGCCGCAAAAATCTCCAGACAGCTAGCTCAGTCAGACTGAAACATTGAACGTTAGTGCTTCTTTTAGAACATGTTTTGCAAAGTTCACATACTCTTGACTAGTTCTTATATATTTCTGGGGGTCGTCAGTAACATCTTTAACTGGAACACCCATTGAAGAGTGCAGCACCATGTCTAAAGTGGCACAGCCTATAATGGGTGCAATGTTAAAAAAAGTTCCATCTGCTGACTTCATTTCCAATTCGTCTATTAGCGCTTGGGTTTTACCGACAAAAATATCCATAAAACCCTCCAATATTTTAAAATGAAATGCTGCCGTTAAAAGTTTTCTTTGTGCGAACCATTTGGCGCCTGAAATTAAGAAATTACGTACTGTTCTGATATGCGGTTCCAGCATTTTACCTTCGCTTATGAACAGTCCTTCTCCAAGCCAGGGTAATAGGGTACCATAAAATTTTCCTTTGGTTATATGCGTTGAACTTCTCATAATAACCTAAAATAGGAATGCATAATTGTGAAAGATTACACGTTTATTTTGATCGTACCTATAATTCTAAGTTAAATATTTATTTTGTACGTACTTGTAAATGTTCCGGTTTCATTATATTTATTTCCGCATCTGTACCGTTCCATGATCTAAATAACGGCCTGTGAGCTTCTATTATCTCTAGTAGTTTATATAGCACTTCTATATACAAAGAAATCGAAAAAAACGTCTTATCCAAATTTTCACTTTCCACTTACCTTCTCTAGATACTCCTTTAAAAGCGTAAGTTGTTCCGAAAATCGGATACCATTTTGGTCCTGGTAATTTTTCCACGTAATCAAATACATTCTTCTTCCATTTCCAGCACAATACCAGGTACCAGACGATCACGAGACAAAGTAAAGGTATGATCAACATTTTGATTTTAATCAAGTTTGACTGTCAAACTTAACTAGACAGTGGATCCTTGCGGAAAAGGACTCGTCGCACCCAAGATTTCTTATCTTATACTTATGTTTGCATATATACGTGTATTGAGATAAGAACTGGTTTTGGTAGAAGTACACCAACTTCCACACAATGGAAGTCTGCACATATATATATCTTCTCTTATCAACAGCGAAGACATCATAATATCAGAGGTGATGTTTTTCCTGTCTTTTATCTGCTCATGCGTGAGCAACAATCTGTGCAAGCTTTCGTCATTTGCAAATCCACATGCAAAATTGCAAATCATTACAATAATTATGCAGTTCAAATAACAGTTGATCTTTCTTGTGTTTAATCGCATTAAAGAATATTATACTATTAGTTTGCTTTGCAGACGTCATTTCAAATTATTCAAAAACTAGAATTACCGAACGAAAATGAATGAAACTTTATACTGCGATAATTGATTGATAAATCATCCGCAGTAACAATTTGCATTCTTAAGAAATTCTACCTTATAGTTTTCTTGTGAAAAACGAAATAGTGCATATTTCATACATATAACATACAAAAGTTCCTAAAGTACGATGGTCTATTTCCTTTATTTATCGGCATACATGTTTGTATCCTCACCGTATATTTTAAATAAAAGAAAGGAGCAAGCTGATATTGCAATACAGAAAAATACAAGCACGATTTAGATGATGAAGGGATATGTTAGTAACACAAGTATTATGTAGAATACAAAATCTGTGATAATGAATTGTTGTTAGTGGCTCATAATAATTTGCAATCAAAGTCGGGTCTTCGTAAACCTGCGTCTGATTCATTTATTTACCATACAACCATTAATATTTAGTTATCGGTCACCAGGTATCTGATTCTAGCTTAGCAACTTTGGCGTGTTTAACCTTGAATATTCTTATATAACCACGAAGGCTATTAAATTAATAGTAAACAAATTTGAACTTCTTAAATGCTTGTTTATCAATTTCAGGCATGTATGATTTTCCAATACTATTTAAAGTTGTTCATAACGCATAAATGGCATGTAGTAAAAGGTAACATTTATAAGTAAATATTAAATCCCATTTAGATTCCGATGTATTTCATAGCCCAGATTCTTTATTTACAGTTCGGTGGATATCTGGCACGGTGCCTTTCAAGGTTTTATACGGCAGCAGTATTGTTGACCTAGGCCAACGAAAATGTCTGTTTAGCGACCTAGGGAAAATTTAATCAAGTACACCTATATCGTCGGAGCAAAGTGTGATTTCACATTCTAATTGAAGCGTAATGAAATTTGAATACGTTTTGGAGCTTTCGTGAGTACCTCAACATTGTGTGTTGGCGTAAATATTTATAATATCCGTATGCAAATAATTTTATTACATTGTTTACTAGCGATTACATCTAATTATGTATGTAATTTCTCGAAAATTATAGCATAATAGAATAATAAAAGTTAATTTCTGTTAACACGGATGTGAAAACATTGTATCGATATTAAATTTTTTAATATTAAATCAACCGTGTATGGTTTTCTGTTTGATATCGCATCAGTAACAAAGGAATCAGTCAATCCAAGGATACTACTATTTTATTTCTAGGTACCGACATATCCAGCAAACATGTATGTGTCACACACATTTGAAATTATTTTCAGTTACCACTGAAAACAATGTTTCTATTACATACGAGAATTCATAATACGTCTATTCTCTTTTCTCTAGTTTGACGTTAACGCCATCCTGCGCTCTTAGCACCACATGAATAAACAGTCTTTTCTCTTCCGGGGTTTCCTTTGAAGTAATCTTAAACTTTTTGATAATAGCTGCAAGGAAGGTCTTCTCTTCGTGTATGGCAAACTTTTGACCTGCAAAGCTTTAATTTGTAAAAATGTATATGTTTGAATTTTGGGAACTCCTTACCAATACAATTCCTTGGTCCAGCGCTGAAAGGTATATATGAAAATGGATGCCTTTTCTTTACATTTTCCGGTAAAAACCTTTCTGGATCAAATTTGTTGGGATCGGGAAACTGTTCCGGATCTCGATGAACTTGGGCAATGTGTAGAATTGCTTGAGTACCAGCGGGAATCTTATGCCCATCTGCAATGCTCAGTTACACTTTAAGCTTTTTGTGATTTGTGTGGCTTTCTGATCTTGCTTACCTAATTCCACATCTTCAGTTAGTTGACGCGTTATAAATGTTAGAGCAGGGTACAGTCTCAAGGATTCTTTTATTATACGCTCTAAATATTTCAGTTCGTTTAGTTCTGCCAAAGTTGTTGGAATAGGTTTATCTTTCAGTGCGCGAACAACTTCCTCGTATGCTTTTTCTTGAATATCTGGATTATTACCTAATAGGAAAAGAGCACAGCTGGAGGTTATTCCTGTAGTTTCAGAACCCTGGAAAATATTTTGCTCTAGCATTTACCAAAGATGTGTAACTCACTTACAGCAAATAGGAAAGTATGAACCAACGCATGTAAATCTACGTCACTCATCAAATTAGGGTCACCGGATACATCTAAGATTAAGTCCAAAAACGACAGTACCTTTTTCGCGTTAGAACTTTCACACTCTGTAACTTCAATTTCTTTTCGTTTTCTTCGACTGGCATTTTCAAATTGTTGTTTCCTGTAAGCTATTACTTTCGCCGAAAAATCGTGAAGATATTTTAAATTCTCACGATACTTCTTTCCTTGGGGCAAGGCATAGAATAATCTATCCCATTTCAAATACGGCCGCAAGAATCTCCACATAGCTAGGCTCAGTCAAACTGAAACATTAAACATTTTGGTGTCTTATGCAAAGTTGTTGCCAAAATTCGTATACTCTTGACCAGTTTTGACAAATTTCTCGGGGTCATCAGTAACAGCTTTGACTGGAACTCCCATTGAAGTGTTCAGCACCATGTCTAAAGTGGCACAGCCTATAATGGGTGCAATGTTAAAAAAATTTCCATCGGTTGACTTAACTTCTAATCCATCTATTAACTCTTGTGTTTTACTGACAAAAATATCCATAAAACCTTCCAATATTTTAAAATGAAATGCTGACGTTAAAAGTTTTCTTTGTGTGAACCATTTAGCGCCTAGTATTAAAAAATTACTCACATTTTATATACGTGTTTCCAATTTTTTTACCTTCCCTTGTGAATAGTCCTTCTCCAAACCAAGGAAATAAGTAATCATAAAATCTGCCTTTGGTTACATGTGCTGAACTTCTCATAATAACCTAAAATATGAATAAAGCATAATTGTAAGTTAAACATTTATTATGTACGTACCTGTAAATGTTCTGGTTTCATTATATTTATTTCCGCGTCTGTACCATTCCATGATTTAAATAATGGCCTGTGCGCTCCTACTATCTCTAGTAGTTTATATAGCACCTCTATATACAAAAAAATCGAAAAAAGTTTTACCGGCATTCGCTCTTTTCACTTCTTCGCACTTACCTTTTCTTGGTACTCCATTGAAAGCGTAAGTTGTGCCGAAAATGGGATACCATTTTGGCCCTGGTAATTTCTCCAGGTAATCAAATAAATTTCTCTTCCATTTCAAGCACAGCACCAGATACTAAACGACCACGACACAAAGTAGAGGTATGATTAACATTTTTAAAGCAACGGCTAACCTTGATTAATATTCAGTGCTGCGATACCTTCTATATATACATATGAAGACAAACTAATCAAGTGTTAATTAAACTTGTAAACAAGTTCAGTTTAGTTGAAGTACAACGTTGAAAAGATAAAGGTGAATGATTGCTTATCAAAGGTCCTACCGAAAGAACGGATTTAACTAATAGTCATCACTTTTACACGCTGTTCTAATCCCACTAGCAATCCCAGTTATACGAAAGAGCACAGTTTCGTCCATTGACACAGTCGGAAGCGACTGGGTGTGTATTTATTCGGTTATGACTGATCTTTCCAACTCGCGCGTCCTAATTTTTGCGACAGAATTCGATCCTCCCGGAATAGATAATTCCAGCAGCAAATCCCTGAATTTGGATGATAATTGGTGTGCTAAGTGTTGGGGAGCAGTGCGAAAAGTATTGTTAACGAGCAGCAAGCAGCAACCTCATGCGCAATCGTCTCTTCAGGAAAGACAAACAATAGCAACAATAGCTTTCAATTTTTATTTGCTCAAATTAGGTTTAACTAAGTGATCTATAACCGAAAATTGGGATGTTTAGTTTATCCGGTACGTTGTTTATTCCTTGAGAAAAAATAAAGCTAATGTGTGAAATACACCCTATACCTTACTATTGTTATAACACCATCCCAAATTCACTAATTATTACCAAATGCTTTTATTTTATCATACAGGAGAGTAATATTAATTGGAACGTTATCAAACAATCGAAACCCTTTTTTCCAATTGGAAAGCTTTGTATACTTTTGGTCTGAGCATATTTCCTATACCCAATAATGTTCTTTATTATTCCTGATCTTGTTGTTCTGAAACTGCTCGTAAACCTATTATTTCATGTTCTTTCGTACACTATTTTCGGGCGAAACTGATATTTATGTTTGTCAATCAACAATAAACCTTGCTTTTAGTCGCTAAGATGCTGATACTTAAGGACATTTACGATTGGGGTATTGTGCTTTATATGAACGACTTGCCAATAAACAATTTGGTCGGGCTTCCTCAATAATAAATATCATATCGACCATCCCTTCTTTAGAAAAATTCTTTTTAAAATGTAAACTTCAAAATAATCAATTAACAAAAAACACAAATTAAACAGCAAAAAAACAAACAACTAACCGATTTGGCAGTACATTTAATCAGCTTTATACTTTTTTATTAATCATTACAATCTATTATTTTGGAATTATCTGTGATCTAGGTAAAACGTAATATTAACTTTAGGTATAGCAAGTGTCTTGAAGGAATCAAAGAGATTTTAAAGTTACTTTGAATTAATTAAAAATATACAAGGTGTTTCATTTAAAAAATGAGTTTGATTGTTGTTGATTAGTAAACTCGCATTATTGTCAAAATGGCAGTAAAGAATTCTTGTAAAATAATAACAAATAAGATAACGAACGTTTAAGGGAATACTTGAAATACATTTTTTCCCATGAAAAGTGAATATCTAATAATGTAATAATATACAGAGTGTTCTGTTTAAAATAAACTTGAACAATATCCCACAGAAATAGAACACGCTGTGTGCTTCAAAATAATTTCCGGTCACAGATTACTTGATTTAAGGAACTTTTCTTCAAAACTTTTTTCCATTAAATGAGTAGATAATATGTAATTCACCTTGTACAAGATAGTTCTATATAACAATTCCATTTGCTGCAATGTATGTATGAGACATACCATAGAATCTTATTAATCTGAAGTACATTGATCTGATTATTAGGATTAGGTTTTGTTCTTCTATATAATATTTGTTTAATTCTGTTCCTTTTTTGTTCTGTTCCTTTTTTAATAACTTCTGACAGGTTTAACATTTTGAACTTTTTTAAACACATTTTAAATCAGCATATAAAACTGGAAACACTGCCCATTTAACCAAATCTTCACCTTCGATGATCAGAAGGTTACCCATGCAATCTCACTCGATCTAGAACAGCCTGTATATTACTACATTTTTGATTACTTCTATTCGATTTTACAGGTTTAGAGATAATTAAGATCACTTTAAATTTTTGTTAAATTCCGAGGTTCCTTCAATGGCTGATATCTTAAATGCCTTGCACGTTAGAACCATGATTCACATTTTATTCCATTAAGTATTTCCTTTTTCGGCGATACGTCGAAATTTTTTCTATCAACTACATAGCGTCTGCAAGATAGCAATCGAAGTCATTGATGTGTTTGTTCCATGTTATTTAATTTTTTTTAAGCAACATTCTATATATTATTGTCGGCTCTGATGCAGAAACTATTCTAGAATGCTTCCTATGAACATTTCTCTGTAACTGAAATGTGTCGTTCTTTATTAAATTAAATATGAAGCTATGCAGGTAGATATAGGGACTATTGAAAAAAGTAGAAGATAAATTGAAGAGATGTATCTGAAAACGTTATAGCATGCAAGATGTTCTATTTAGAAAACCAAACATATCATTTGTGAAAGAAACTGAATACTCTATAAAGCTGGGCATGGTTTTACGTTGTGCAGAACAGGCATTTTTTTTTTAATACTACTAACTTTTTCTCTAAATTTAGCAGTAAGGTAATAATTATCTTCTTCCAATTCGCCATGTGTGGATACAATGTGTTTTATAACATATTTTAAGATTTCAATTTTCATATTTTTGTGACGATGTTAGTCAGTTCACCCCATCGCACCCTGGTACACGAAATTTACCGCACAAGATATAGATATTCCCTGGCAATGAAAATTGTTGTTATCTTATGCTTTGCTTGATGTTTGTTGGCAAGAAGTTACCAGCTTATTTTATTTTGTTCATAACAAACGATTATAATAATTTTACAATGGATACATGCTGCAGAAAATTTACGTTGATAGCATGTAAAATTTAATACAAAAGAACTCGTACGCTCGAAGAATTGTAAAAATAATATTTTTTGTGGATTGCATAAATAAATAAAAATACTTCCTTGGCTTTCCTTTAATTTCTTTTATAATGAAGCTTACCGTTTTATTTTTTATTCGGTTGTAACATTTAACGCGCGTTTAATTTCTTTGCAAATTAATTTAAGATACCATAGAAAATAAATCCAAGCAACATTGCCTGGAGTTACTTTCACAGTAGTAAATATTCCACAACCCGCATTATTGCAAATTTTCTGGGTTCATTGACGGGAACCTGTTAATTTACATAACGATTACGAAAATATTTTCACTGCTTCGGTTCGGGCAATATAATGCGTCGAGAAAGTAGTAAGACTTACTTTGCTAGCACTGCTATGTTTATAACCATTTCGTAACAAGTTTAATTCGCGAAAATATCTGAATCATATTGGAACTTTTTTTATTTCTTTACTTTTAAATTAACTATGTTTTTGTAGTTTGTTTATCATAAGATATCAAAAATATTTGTCACATTGTATTTGACCTTTACGCAATTTATAAAGCTTCATTAATATATATTCTTTTTTAATACATGTTATCTAGTCTTAAACAATAGTTGAATTTCTACCCAAAGAAATACTTTAAGTGGTGTCGTGCAAAAAGTGTAGTGTGTTATCGGTGTTCCATCTTGTTGGAACCACAACTGGGACCTTCCTTTGCAACGGCATGTTACCAGTCACCTTGGTTATTTAGTCATCAAAGAATTCTAATATTGATCAGCATTTAAATTTTCTCGAAAAATGTTGGGTTCAGTTAATCTACCATTAAGTATACCACACCACACATTGGTTTTTAAAAGAGTGTTGATCTCTGCATTCAATCATAAGTTTGGGGTTTTCATCAACCCACCGTCTACAGTTCTGAGAAGACACTAGTACCATTAGAAGGAAAGGTTGCTTCATCTGTAAGTATTATTTGTTTAGCAAAAGAACGTTTGTCGACGAGGTCACATTGAAACCGTGTGCAAAACTGAGACCTAGCATCAAAATCTCAAACATTCAGCATATTGACAAATTTGGATTTCAATGGAAGTTATTTGCCCCTGTTTTCTATTTCTTCTTTCGACTAACACTTTAACATTTCTGAGGACTCAGTAGATAAACTGATGTTTGTATGACGAAATATACAAAACTGCAAAATTTGCAATTGTATTCTCAGCCAACGTGTAAATTTATCTAATTGTAAGAATAGTAGGCGGCCACTATTAATATTTTCAGGTACGAAAATAGGAAGATAGCCCAATAGCTTTCTGTGCAAAATAGATTAAACAGAATACATCCGAAAATGCCTAGAAACATTTATACAAAAAAAAATGCTGAAATGCCACCAGGGCAGGGCTATTTTAGCAAAATGATTTAATTTTGAAAAATAAACATCCTTAATAAGAAATAAATTAAATCTTCTAAAAGAAAATACAAAAAAAAAAATGTACACAATGTGACAAATAGTTTAAAACATTTTTTGGTTTCTAATGATGCGGACACTATAAAAATCTTCAAGTTTTTTTCATACTAGCTTTGTGCGTCATTTAACAATAACGGCGAAATTATTTGATGTGGTTATAGCTATCAAGCCGAATAGAAATAAAACGGAGATTTTAAAAGTACCTACGTGTGAATACTTAGACTAGTCGATCATTAGCGAAATTATTTTGACTTGAGCGATGATTATATAGAAAGAGTATTGAAAATGTGCGATAAGGAATGGTTTACATGCTGCTATCTACCGCTATACCTCGTCACCTCACAGAAATATTACGTTTATATATTAAGGTAAACACTTCTATATCTGATACGCATTTATGGCGTCCGCGGAATTATCAGAATTTATGTGCGTTAGAAGACGGATTAACAATAAAGCAGTTCTTACGCTTTATCGTATATTTACTTATAAAAACAAAACTAGACGGTGTGAAAGGCCTTTCATTCGCCAAAGATTTATACTTGGAGAAAAGAGTTACAGCAGCATCATATGACGAAGCTCCCACAGCAAATCCACATACGCTCGGGACCAAAAAATTTGCAACATCTTTTTTCCTATTGTAATCTTAAATTTTCGTCAGAATTTATGATATTTGTTTGTCGCTGTTAGTTGCTGTTACCATATTGCAAAATGGATGAAGTAGTGGCGTGTAGCTAGAGAATTTAGAATTGCTCCCAATGGAGCATGAATGCATGGTCACTCTTAGTAACATTCATTTATGAAATAATAATTTGATAGCAATGCGGAGAAATTATATTAAGCACTTCAGGTTGCATGGAAAGAGGTAGTAACACCCGAATATTCTCGAGATCTAATCTCACCCATACTTCGATGACAGAAAACATTGTGTTTGTTTGTTTGTTTCTGTTTCATATTATTCGCTGTTGGAGTTATTAATATAAAATGTTGTTTATGTTTTGTGAATCTTATCAAATAATTCCTTTAAAATAGCGAAATATACAGGTAGTTGTAATATTATTTTATTGATGGTCTTTATGTACGAATAGATGGGATTTCAAAATATGTGCTTGGGCAGAGCATGATAAAACTCTTTTAAATTGAGGTGGCTCCTGTTGCAAATTTTTTGGCCGCAAGTTTAGTTAAAAGCATAATATCGCATATATTAAAAGTTTATTGCTATGATAAATAATATCAAAATATAATAATTTACAAGCAAAAATATTTATTATAGCATTGTAATCATAAGCAGTCAAATTTGTTATTAAATCTATTATAAAAAGCGTTATCCTAGCGCACTAATCCGCAAGCAAACGGCTATTCATTTTAATGCTTCAAGATATTTGGTTTTTACCAAATCCATTCAGTATTCCCTTCTTTCTATCTTAATTTTAATTCCGTCTTGAGGTCTTATTAGTGTATGGGGCAAAAGCCTCATTTCATCTAATTTCAGCATTGAGGTGATCCTGTATTTGTTTATTATTGATGCGAGGATGGTTTTCTCTTCTGCTAAGGCAAATCTTTGACCTAAAACAAATTGCCAATAGAGCAGGGTTATATTGCTCAGTATTATTCGGAGTAAATTACCTATGCAGTTTCTTGGTCCAGCACTAAATGGTATATAAGCAAATGGGTGCCTGGTCTTCGAATTTTCCGGCAAAAACCTTTCTGGAATAAATTTGTTCGGTTCTGGAAAATGTTCGGGATCTCTGTGAACCATTCCAATATGCAAAATCGCTTGAGTTCCGCGTGGAATTCTGTGTCCGTCTAAAATGATCTTCTATTAGTGTCACTAACCGCAATTTAATTTTTAATAAAGGTACCTAATTCTATATCGCTGTCGAGCACTCGAGTTATTACACCCAGGACCGGAAATAATCTCAAAGCTTCTTTGATGACACATTCCATATACTTCAATTGGTTTAGCTCTTCCATTGTAGTGGGCTGCGGTTTGTCTCCAAGTACCGATCTCACTTCTTCAAAAACCTTTTCCTGTTAATTGTGTAATATGTTAACTTTTTGAATAGTCACTTTGGCGAATTTTTACTTACCTGTACTTCTGGATGGCTGCCAATACAGAATATGCTCCAACATGTGCTGTTTGTAGTCGTATCGAATCCCTAGAATTTCGAATATTTACCATAATTTCAGTACGTCTATTATATTGTAAAGTTAAAATACATACTGCGAACAAGAAAGTGTCCACGAGATCGCGAAGGTTTTTATCGCTTATTAGGTTTGGATCTTCTGCGGTCTGTAAAACAAGGTCCAAAAATGACAACCGCTTCTTTTGTTCTGGCGGATCCTGGTTTCCCACGGCATCTTTACGTGTCTTCCTCTCGGCGATAACATTACTAGAGAAATCATGCAATTCCTTCAAAATCTTCCTGAATTTTCGTCCTTGTGGATGGATGTAAAACATAGGATGCCAGTTGAAGTATGGTCTAATGCTTCTCCACATCGCCATTTCGGTCATACTAGAATATTTTTTTTATAACTACAGGGTAGTTTAATTTTATTGTTTGTGCATGATGCGGTAGTATTGTTCTAATTACAAATGAGAAAAATATAACAAATTACGTACTCGCGTACAGCCTGAGCGTATGCCTCTCTATTCTTGGTAATGATACTAGTAGGAAGACCCATTGCAGTTTCTAGAATATATCGTATTAGCCTCATTACTCTACTATCATTTGTGTTAACTTTACCGCATATTACTTCTAACGTAGTATTCGTAACCATAGGAAGGACATCAAAGTAGTTGCCATCAACCTTCGCACTAAGATCCTCAACCAACGAATTAGCTTTTTCAATAAAAACTTCCATGAAGTTTTCCAGTATCTTGAAATGAAAAGCTGGTGTTACAAGTTTCCTTTGCATAAACCATTTTGCACCTGAAATTAAACCATGTTATCACACATACACCAAAACAATGTTATTTTTGTCTACCTTTTGAAATAAGTAAACCTTCTCCAAGCCATTCGAATAGGTTTTCATAGAAAATGCCTTTCGCAAGATGTACCGAGCTCCGCAATATTACCTGAGAATCAAATTGATTTGTGTAGACCGTATCTCATGCTGACAACTTAGGCATCTCCTTACCTGAAGATGCTCAGGCTTCATTATATTAATTTCTGGATGCCTTCCATTCCAAGTGCGAAATAAGGGTCTGTATTTACTAACAGTGTCAACAATCTTGTAGAAAACCTCTGGCAATTTTCAGAAATCGTTAGTAATCAATAAATATAATAAAATAGCGCCCTACCAGATCTTGGTACTCCTATAAAGCTGTAAGTTGTACCAAAGATGGGATAATATTTATCGCCCGGTATTTTTTCCATAGGGTCGAAGAAATTTTTCTTCCATTTCCAACATATCACCAGATACCACAGAGCTAAAAACACTAACAACGGTACGATCAACATTGCTGTGATTAAACTAGTTATTTTTTTCCCAAGCGTGGTTTATATGTTGATTCTCCATCTGATATCCTGATCGTAAATGTTACCCAACTGCGATACCGGGAAGATGAGACAAAATTGTTAGGGGATAATAAAGATGCGACCGTAAGCTGTCTTTTTTTCGCATTCGTATTGTCCCTGCTAAGTCATTCCTCAGAGATAAATAAATAACTATAAAATGATTGCGCATAATATTATTGTCATTGAATAAAAAGTGCCGAATAAGTTTGTTGTCCGTATCTCTAGCCTTTCGAAAAGAAGTAGCGCATATATACATTTATTTTTTTGGGCACTGATGGTTTAAGTAATAAATATTGTTTGTATCTTGTTCAAGTTAAATTTGCCTCGTCATGATTTACACACAATATATCGAATTTTTCCTGATTTCATGGTTCTTCCTGCTTTCATGTAGATTAATTAAAAGAGAAAAACATATTTACGACGATGACCGGGTTATTTCCAATAGATAACCCGAATCCGCTTAATCATCGCAAGAAATGAAGAATAATGTTATTATTATTAGCGCACGTACCGCTTATTACCATTATCTATTATCTGCACTATCATGGTGATTCAGGATATTTTCTTTTAAATTCCAAAAAAAGAATCGTATTCTTGCAAATTCTTCCAAACGCAGCAGATCGCAAAGACTCCGACCGTATCTCCCACCTATCTATGCGTACACTTAGAGCAAATCCCTGGCATATACAGGTGAGTCATCTCAAAGATTGTGCCTATACTAAAGGCGAATTTCCAAAACAGTTTCTTCTTATGAGGTTTGAAAGTGGTCATGGTTTAAAATTGTATATATATATATATATATATATATATATCTAAATTACAAAATTTAGAGATTCTTCCTTACAATAATTTATATTTAGTTATCGAAAACCTCACGCCAAGCAATTGGAACCACTTATGAAAAAGCGATGGCGATAAATTTCTTTGTTCAACAAAGGACAAACAATAAGCGTGCAACTTTGAAAAGAAATCAATGATGCTAAGAAACGACCAAGATCAGAAAGAGAAGGTCAAAAAATGAGTAAATTCTATGAAGAATAATGGATTGTAAATAAATCCTCACTGAATTTTTCAACAGAAGAAACCGAAATACTCATGAAGACACTAAAAGCTAGTTTTCATGGAAGAAAATCTCCACTAGAACACATAGTAAACGACGTAGAACAAGCGTTATCTTTGATACTTGAAAAAGATAGATCATCGCTTAAAGCAGAAACAAAAACAGTAGAAAAAGAACATTTCTGGTACTTTGGAAATTTGAAATAAGATGAGTTACAATGATTCTATACAACACATGTTAGAATCAGATCCGTATCAACTTAAACTTCCCCACTTATTCATTGACAAACTGGTTGGTTGGTCAATTTAATGGATTTCGTTTAATGAATAACATGTATGTTAAAAATTCTTTAGACTTAGTGTAGTACTAACTCTAGAGAACACATTAGTGAGTATATTGGACTAGCCAAATTATGCATGGATTTAAACCCATTTAGTTTCAATGGTAAATTTTGTCGAAAGATCTTTGCGGCTTTCTCCCCCTCTCTACCAATTTATTTTTAAGCAATAAGCTTCACATATAAGTTGCCAAAAGAAAAACCACATCCTTTCCTTCGTTAGATATTTCAATTTTAATTAACCATGATAGATTTGAATTTGATATTTTTAGGAAACCTATCCATAGCAATAATTATATTCACCGAAGCAACAACACTTTCTGTATATTTAGAGAAAGTATTTTTCACCGTTTCTTCTTTAGATTATCAATTGAAAGCGTGCATCTTTTTGAATTATTTTTGCATTCCGTTGAGGCTGCACCGAACCAAATTTCATTATCTTCAATGAAATATCCTGTATATTATGTAATTTTTTGATTCCTCGCTAAATTTTAGAGTGACTTTATGCAATATATGACATGTCTAAAATGCACCGTCCTCGCGCTATGCAACTGTTTTTCTTAAAACTTTCAACTACAAAGTTACTATGTCTTAAATCATTCTAATCGTTCTTGTTTTTCTTTTTGTGTAGTGTTGAAGGTCATTTGTAAGCTAAAGAAATGCCAAAATATGTAGCTTTCAATTTTTTTCCGTTTCTGTGATATCAAATGTTGCATTGCAGGTGAAAGTTTTAATAAAACCAGGTAAATAACGCGAGAACGATAAAACCACCCTAAAATCGAGCGAAGAATTAAAAAGTGATAATATACGGGATGTTCTATTTAGAATAATAATAATAAGTCTCCCCACTACACACTGAGAGAAATCCTCGAAGCAAATACTTACACGGCGCAGTACTAACGATTTTGTAGGAATAAGTAATACAAACTAGTGGACTCTAACGAACACGTTTATCATTTGATACTAGTCGTTGTAATAAATGTTCACAGCTATTTGCAGGATCAATATTGTCCGAATGAATACAGTTTTGTTGGACTTTGAATACATTGGGAAGTAGCAAAAATTAATAGTCTGTTGTATCAAAACTTAGCACACATTTTATAATTATTTCACACTGTGATTAAACCTTCCTATTAGTATTTGCTGTGACAATATAATACAATGATGTAGTAATATATATATATATATAGATAAGTCACACAAAATTATGTAAACTTTTACTACAGTAAATAGCAATTTACCTTACAGCGTTGTACAACAAAAGATAACTGTTCATTTAGATGTTTCATACAAATTGTAATAATTATTATTACAAACTGAGTGCTACAATTTGATAGTAAATATTGTTACGAATTGTACTTGTCCCTATATGTACTACAATGTGTAGTATAAATACTTACAATTGTAATCAAATTTCCTACATTTTTCTCTCTGTGCAGCCTTTACGGAGCATTCGGTATAATAAGAAATAATTCGAAAAGACGCACGCTTCCAACTGATGAAACTTTGATTTAAAATATTTTATTCTAAAATCGATAATAAACAATACATTATAGGATATTTGTATACATCAATTTATAAGGCATCCTGTATATTAACAATAGTAACAATAATAATAAGTAAGATTTAAATTGTCAAGTTATATTCTAAGTATAAACGAACAAATATGGTTTTAATAAAAACAAAATTGATGTTAGGAGCAAAAATCAATTCAAGGATATGCTAAATTGACTTTCCACACTTCAAAGCAATTGAAATTTAAGCATTAATTAAAAATATGTAATCGACACCTTATTTTTTCCAATCATAAGCATGTGGGTATCCTTTAGAGCCCGTAAAGGAATTGGGCATTTACAAGATAAATTGTAACAACAATAGGGCAGATACAGAGACACGTAAATATAAGAGCGAAATGATACAGAAATCCATATCAAAAATAAAGACATAAATCTGCGTTAGGTAATCATTTTGTTATTACAGGACGCAAAATTGACTGATAATTATTAAAGGAATGTTTTCTACTGCCCAACTTTTTTTTAGGTACCTTATACATGCATGTTAAATTTAATTGCATATGCAGTTATAGTGTTGAGGATGTGGGTATTATAACTAAATAAACTATTTGCGAAGAAAAATTTTCGGAAATGTTTAAGGCACTTAGGTCATTATCATTTAAATCGCAAGCTCTTAATATATTAATCATGTGTTAACGTTTTACCTACCTACCTTCTAATTAATGCATTAATTTTATAATTTCTGGAAGCATTTTTATATTTCGCTTAAAAATGATATGAAATTCACTTACATGGTCGCTTTTGATTATCTGGCCACCTTTTGCAATGCTGATATTTCTGAGAATTGCGTTACATGAATATAATACGTAACTTGATAACTCTTCGGCGCCTCAAGGTATTTACATACGTACATTATTCATTGAATCATTGTATTGATATGTTCGCAATTTATTAGCCAAAATTTGAATGTCATTAAATTATTTTTTATTTTTGTTTGTTGTTGTTGTTATGAGGCGACCTAAAAGTACACACATAGCAAGGAGGAATATTTATGGATTCCAGCATCGAATGTTACTTAGTGTTTAATAACCCACTTATATGCACATCTTTTTAAGTTATGTTCGTTTTCGCGAGTTAGCAACTTTTTAATTTCAAAACTAATGTATCTACTCTAATCGATAGGTTGATTAATCCGCAAATATTTGGTAGATACGTGGTAATTTGAATAATTCTATTTCCAACGAATTCTGCAACAATGTCTACAAGTATTAGCATAAAACTGAAAATAAGGCATGTTTCTAAAATATGTTATAGTTGTTACATTTAGCAATAGATTTTAATAAACGAATTTTAAAATGCTTGATAAATGAGTTAATTTATATATGTAAGCATGTCCTTTAAGTAACGATATCTCCGAACTTAGACAGACACTTTTGTTTTAAAGATTGAGGTACAATAATCAGCATAAATAGAATACAGAATTGGTTTTCCTTTATGCAGTTTTGTGATTTTGTTCGTTTTGAACCTTAACTACACGTACTACGAAATTGTCTTATTTAAGATACTATTTTCTACATTGCGTTTCGCAAAACATTCATTGGTAGCAGGAAAATCTTTCCGCGCTGAGAAATACTTATCACGTAGTTTCTGCAGAATGCTGGCCAGAATTTTGTTACAAGCGGTTGCAAAATAGTCCTTATAAGTTTATTCTCATCGTTTGAGTACAAAATCCTTAAAATATTCAACATTTAATGTTGATTTCGAATTATTCATCAATCTAGTAAATTTGTTTACTTCCCAATTTTCCGAGCCTTACAGAAGTAATAGGTGACCTGCAATCTGTAATACTTACTTACGCAAAATTATTACGAAATGTAGGGAAACTGGCTCTAATTGCTACCGGAACTATGGGAACTTGGTATATCAGTCGCTAGTGGTATTGAAATAGATGCCGTTGCCAGATTTCTTTTGCGGCAGTTTTTGAAAAACGCGAATTTCCCGCTTTATCAACCCATTATTTCACTGTTTCGAAGTTTCAAGGTGGCGTTTAAAATCAGTGCTTAAAATTCCATTCCTACCGTGGAAGACCCTGGACCCAAGGAAATGTTGAGATGAAATGAAAAGACTCTCTGTAATTATTGAATCTCCTAATAATTTTTCTAGGATTTATTTTTCCTAGTCGAATAACCTTTAGAAAAATAGGTGCTCACCCATCTCGCCGTCTGGAGTTTAATTTAGCGAAAACTAAAGAAAGATGGCCTTTCCAAATAAAATGTTTCGTTGCAAAAAGTTATGTACTGAATTTATGTGTAAATATAGTAAGAGAAAGACCGGAAATACCGACCACATAAAAAGAAATGATGGAAATAAAATCAAACTATATATAAAACACATATTTTACTGAAGGAAACTGAAAAATGCACTTTGCAAAGTCACAAAATTTTGGAGAAATTAATAAAAACCAAAAAGTGTTATTGGTCGGTGTTAACTAACATCTTACGCTACACATGTTACTTATTTTGACATAAATCGCAAATATAATCCTTACGAATATTATTGTGTATGAGCTATCAGACCATACGAGCCATCGTTCTCCATCCTTGCCCAACTCGTTGCAAAAGAAGCAGGGCTTAGTTGCCACTTCACGTTCACATACAAATTGCAACAATGACCCGTAATAAAATGTATCTATACTTAGTTAAAGAACATCGTACAAGGAAGTAAGGAGACACAAAAATATGCAAAGGTGACAGACGACGACAAAGTAATTACACAGTGTGTCGTAAATCACGAATCATTGTTCCAAGCGAGAAATCGAAGCCTACATCGAAAAGAGGCAACAAAAAACATCGAGAAAACATCGATCATGTGCGCGAAAGTTTAGTGATTGGCGAATTAGCGGCACTGTTAGTCTTGGAAGACGTGAAAATCAAAAAGAACGTGAATTCTCACGGAACGAGCAGGTAGATCCAAAGAATTTTATCAGAAATGGCATGCTTATTGCGTAAAGGTGTCAAGCGGTAGAAACGAGCATTATCAGAGTAAAACTTACACGAACGCGGGTAATGGTAGTTTATGTAAATAAATTTCTTTTGAATTTTTTGGATCTCTTCAAGGAGATCATGTAACAATTATACTACGGATTTCATATTGGTGAGCAGTAGTTTGAAATGCTAACAGTGCTACATTATAACACGTGGTAAAACAGTCAATACGACTAAAGTGAAATGTAGCTCTCATAAATAAATCCCAGCATGGAGTATGCCTTTCTGCGGACGTAGCTGAAGCATAAATCAGTTTTTGGTAAAGTATAACGAGTATGTCTTTCACGGAGGTATCAATAGTTTTAAGAAAGTTATTTCATGACGCTTATTTAAATTTAACTGCAAACTACTATTTTTACAGTTTGAATCGAACCTATTAAAGTCCTGCTACAGTCAACAACCCACTAACGAACATATATACTTTAATACCATCCGCACACCACAGAAAATGGGCGCACTCAAAACAAGTGCTAGGAATTAGAAGGAGAAGCGGGGCCTGATAAGAGCCTTGTAGGACGCCCGAGCTGATCCCTCTATAATAATAAAAAAACCATTAAGCCTGGGATCTGTTATTGATAAAACTACATAACCATCTATACAAGTTTCCACTGACACCGAGTTCAGCAAGCCGCCGTGTAAATTGCATCAACCTAGGTACGCCAGCGATCTTTCACGTGAAAAACCTTTTTGTCAGAATGAACTGTACGAGTTCATATTTACAACCGCACCAACTTACTTATAACCGCAAAAGGTTCTTAATTTATTACATACAACATTTCTAGCTGCAACTAGCGCTATAACGCGTGAATAGCAAGAGCTGCACGACCCCTTGACGGACATAATTGTGCAACCTATCTGCGCCTTTGAACCAAAAGTAGCACTTAAATTTGAAAACTGGGCTGGCTCGCTTGGACTGTAACTTATTGACTCGAGATTTGAATATGACGAAGATTAACAAAACGAAAACTGCAAGCCTCGGGAAGGAGGTAGTTTCATCAACGTAGAATACAAAGCTAAAGCTGTAGTATGAATTGGAAAGAGTACAACATCGATTTAGAAGGGAAAAGTTGATTGTGCAGGTTTATAGATGGGAAGTGGGCTTTGAACGAGGTGATAGCAATAGAGATAGATCTAGATCGAAAATTCAATGTCGTTGGCTTTTCCTATATAATTAAATTTGGTGAAATACAAAAAAAGATCTTGAATCACGGGAGCGCGCGGTATGGTGGTCAACGCGCCCGTGTGGAAAACAGGAAACAGGTTTAAAGCGTACCGGCATCTAATGAATTTTGATTGATTCACTAAATTTAGTTACATCGGATAAGCCACTGAAATTGAATTTTTGCAGAAATTTCAAAAATCCTCTGAATGGAAGGAATACCACCAACGACATAAATCTTCGAAGGTGGAGTGTGAAACCTAAAAATTATATTGTCTATTCTTCAAACCAAGATTCTTCAGTATATTTCGATAAGTATGGTATAGAAGCAGATATGTCGGCCCCTACAATTTGAAAATCCTGTAGGTTTCTGTTTTGTAAAAGAAATACAATGTACATCACAGTGCGATGTTTATGCCAATTCGCATTTATTGATTGTGCATGGTGCAAGTAATTTCTTTTTCCTTAATTAGTTTTCTAGATATGCGGATTTATTTTGTGTAGTGTATATAAATCATATTATCGCATTCTGCATTACGCCCTCATTCTTTGGCCCATAAATGCTTTAACATTACAAAAAAAAAATAGAGGAATGGTATGATCATTTTTCTAAAAGGAAATACTCAATTTCTCTGGAACAGTTAACACCTGCTTGTGCCTATTGCTGCTATTGCAGTTGCACGGTTAAAGTATTTAATTTTCTAGTTATTGTTTTTTGCTCTAAATGAAAATAAGGATACGTTTAACATGCGTGAATTCGTCGTGATATAGGTATTAGGTAGAAAATACAAATTTGGTTTTTAGCGTTATAGGAGGCAGTCCCAGAAAAGAACAGCGGCTGGAGGAATACTACTGACACATCATATAGTATCCTCAAAACAGATAGAGTGCATTTTATAGAAATGAATAAACAAAATTCACTAACGCTGGTATCCTGTAGTGAAGTAATGAAGAAAGGCTTGGTTTTCATATGAGAAGTATGCACAAATAAACTATGACTTAACAACATAACATAACTTAATTATTTTTTGAAGTTTCTCACGGTCCTTCTTTAACAAACTTGAACCTGTATTGCTCTTTGAATTAACAGTAAATGTAGCAATTCAACACGCTTTGCATCTTTATAGTTAACTACCAACTCTGCAGCTAAGCAGAGATGTACTTACCTAACATTCACTATGTACTTTATGTCACATGTAAATGCCCATAAATACATTAGTTTGTGGGCAAAGGAAAAGAGGTAATTGATAATTAATACTTGTATGCACCGTTAGTCAAATTCTTTTGCAGATTAACAATCGATGGTACAAACAATTCCTTTCGTCTTTTCTGTATACTTTAATTACAAATAAAAGCAAACCGTATTGTATTTCTTCATTTGGCGAATATTTCAACTCGCTTCTTTAATTGCACAAAGATGCCACCCGTCGGCCTCAGAATTATGTCCCCAAGCGGTCTTACAGTATTTGCAGTATGTTTCGCCTTTATTTCAAACCGTTTAATTATACCAGCCAGTATAGTTTTGGATTCGTACATCGCAAACTTCTGTCCTGAAAGTTGGATGAATTTTAGAAAAATGTCTGTTGGGGATGGATCTATTTTTCATTTACCTATACAATTTCTGGGACCAGCGCTGAAGGGTATATAAGAATATGGATGTCGATTTTTGCAATTTTCAGGCAAGAATCTATCTGGGTCAAATTTATCTGGATCTGGGAACTGTTCTGAATCTCTATGGACTTGGTAAATATGTAAAAGAGCTTGCGTGCCTTTAGGTATATCGAATCCATCTGAAACGGTACTTGGTACAATTGAAGCCTTCGCCTATATAATTGAGGGCCCCCTACCTATTGATATGTCTTGTCCAATAACTCTCGCAATACCTGGTACACTAGGGTATAGTCTTAGAGATTCTTTTATAATGCGTTCCAACAACTTCAAACTGTTCAATTCTTCAGCTGTTGTTGGTATTGGTTTATCAGCGAGTACTTCTTCCAACTCTAAAAATGCTTTATGCTATATTTTCGTATAAGGATGACTGTGCGCTGCTTCAAGTAATTACCTGGATATCTGGATTGTTTCCTAGCAGGAGCATAGTCCAGGATAAACTTGCTGTGATTGTATCATGCCCCTAAGATTAAAATAAATCCTTAGTAATGATTCAGAACATGTTTAAGTATAAGTTTGATTTTAAAAATACGTAGTTCTATATCACCATCGTAGTAATACAGTAAAATACAGCATGGCTTATTTAGAGCAATTAAGCAGTTTAATTGGTGGAAACGTTTTTAATACCAATCAAAATGGTCGAATTGCACCAACTATCAATGTAAAATAATATTGTATAGCATACCGCAGTATACAATTAACATTTTCTAATTCTGACCTATTTTTTTTTTTATTCGAGTATGTTTGGAAAAAGCAACATGTATCCAGAGGTGTCCTTGTCTTCCCTAATCTACACATTTTTAACATTCTAAACTAAAGAGACAGTACAGTTTAGCTCACCGCAAAAATAAAAGTATCCACTTCCTGTCTTATATCTTCATCGCTTAGTATTAAACCATTTTCTGAAGCTTCTAATAATAAATCCAAAAATGACAGTTTCCTATTATTATTTCTATTATTAACTTCTTTCAGTTGTCTTCTTTCGGCTATTACTTTGTACGAAAACTTATGCAAAATTTCCCTGTATTTCTCGTATTGCCTGCCTTGAGGTAACACTCGAAAAAGGGTGTCTCCAATATGAGGTCGAAGGAGTCTCCATACTATCAAATCACAGATTCTGTACGGGGAAATGACATTTCAATTCAATACCAACATATTTTAAATGATTTGCTTGGTTACCCGTAAATGCTCTTAATGGAATCTGATTTCCTGTTCTTCATAACATTGATCACGATCCCCATAGCTGTTTCTATAATTAAACTAAAAATAGAAACTGATTAGAGTTAGATATAATTTGTATATGCTTACCACATATAATATCAAGGGTGCAATATGTTAGATCTTGAGATATATCAAAGTAGCCCTTTCCAGCGTTATTCCCTATTTGTTCTAGAAGCAAGTCACATTTTTCTACGAAAGTCACTAGAAAATTTTCCAAAATTTTAAAGTGAAATGTTGGCGTAATCAATTTTCTATGCTTTTGCCATTTAGAACCTATGAAAAAGTTTTATGATTTGATTTATCAATTGCATTCAATCATTTAAAATTCTACTAACCAGTACTAAGTAATAATCCATCTCCTAACCATGGTAGAAGATAGCTATAAAGTTTTCCTTTTATGTTGTGCACAGAATTGCTCATAATCAGCTAAAATCAGGAAGGAGGTAAAAAATCAGTGCAACAGTCGCGTAACGATAACCGTACCTCAAGATGTTCGGGCTTCCTTACATTTATTTCAGGTAATGAACCATTCCACGATCGAAAGAGTGGCGGCATAGTTTTTAGGAAATTCTCATAGGAATCAAAAATTTCTGAAAACCCTTTAAATATATTGTAGTTAATTCAATATCGTAACTTACTGTCTTTTGGCACGCCGATAAATAAATAGAGTGTTCCAAGTATTGGATATCGTTTGGGACCAGGTAGCTTCTCCAAAGGGATTAGGTACCTACTATGCCACTTATAATACTCATATAAGTACCACAACACTAAAAGGGCACAAATTATGATGAAAATAATTTCCGTATTAGTATCAAAGTATTTCGCGATTGGCATGTTAGACGTACGGTTGAATTTAGGCCAAGAGTTAATAGCAACTGCTGCAGAAGCTTGTTTTTACAATACAAATTAATCACCTTACCGCTGGGAGATACACCCAATTAAAGAGTACGCGTTTCGAGAGCTCTGTGTTTAAATACCACACTTTTTGTAGGTGGATGTGTCATGGCAAATATCAAATGAGATGCTATTTGTTAGAGAGTATCACCTTCTATTTATCTTAAGAAAAATGCAAATCGTTAATCATAGAATTGGAAAAACCTCTACTACATCGACAATATTGACAAAAAGGACGTAAGACGTAGAATTGAATTGTGCATCGTCATAGAGGCTATTATTACTGGGATTTCATTTTAATGAAATCAACATTGAATTATTGGGTAAGCTGGTTTAGGTTTAATAAGACGTAACGGTTAGTAACCCATTACATAATATAATACCGCGTCATCGCCTAATCAATTTCATTTTGTAGCCGTCTAATTTAATTAGTTCTTAGAAATCATTTCAATGTCCTTAAATTAATCAAAGCCATCAAGGAAAAAGGTGTTAGATACTAAAAGTAGTAATTGAATACCTAAGCTGAAAATTTCGGTTCATAGGCGTCACTAACGAGTACTACAACGGCGGTGCAAATCGAACGCTGCCGTGCAGTCGTAATATGTAGTACTCTGCTGCCGTTTGCGATTGAAGCTGTTGCTTTGTTTGCTGCGACGGATTTTTCATTCTAACTGGGGTAACACATTATATAAATTATTATACCTTATATACACTGGTTCACCGACGGCGTCGCTAATGTTGTAGCGTTCACGTCGGCAGTTTGTTCATATGTGTAAGACATCTTGGGGAATTCCTAACCTTCTATTCTAAAGCAAATAGGTATAGTAATTAGATACTATACTATAGTAATTAGATACTTGCTTTGTTAATGAGATCTTCGTACATAATAGAATTCGATTTGTAAAAGATATAATTTCTGGTTTTATAATATTAGCTCAGTACTGATTTGACATTAACTCATATTCGTATCATATATTAGAAGTTTAAGAACAATACTTGTTTCCTTTGAAATATTAGGCTTTTGTAAAACGTATGAGTATGGTTCTATAAGTAATGAACTCACTAAAGGCCGCGTGTTAGTATTTACTGACAATGAGAAGAGGTATAGACCCATGTAGGTTCCAAGATGTGGTAGTAGTTTATGGCAAAGTGGAGTAACGAGGCTAATAGATGTGAGAAGTAAAAGTTAAGGAGGAGGTTAAGCAAAAAAAAGGAGATGTGGGATGATCAGCTGAATCGATCGGAAAAACCGCGGTAGGTTGGGCTAAGGTTAGGAAGCAGGATTGACAGCAAAACCAGTAAAATAGTATAGCAAAGGACGGGAAGTACAACTGAGCGTCCAGGCTATGTCTAACGCAAAATACAAAGGTGGACCAAGGTGATTGGGCAGAAAACCAAAAGAAGAAAAGAAAAGGAAGAAAATTCAAACGTGGTAGTGAAAAAAGTGTAAACACGTAGTGGATGGATAAGGAAGAAAGAATATGTTCTCTATGTGGGAGGGCAGAAGAACGTTAACGACATTCGCGCGAAGAAAGTAAAAGTATAGAATGACTGAATGACGAAAGGGAAAGCAGGAGATCAGAAGAAACGTTTGAATGGAAAGAGAATGTATGACTAAAATAACATATATGGAGAAAATAAAAAGATTTTGTGTTGGTACCCATAATTAGGTTTTTATGAAATTAGATTTAGGTTTAGAATAGTCATATTTCCTAATTGGGCGTGAATATGTACTCTATATATATATACTTAAACTAGTTTTTGGCTAAACCCTTCTTTAGGCTAGATTAAAAAATATTAGTGAACAATATGTCGAATATGTCGCATTTTTTTTGCGTAAGAAGCTAAAATTTTCTAATAACATAGCAGATATCATAGTTTCTTATAAACATATTTCCGCGTGTACGGGGTACCTATTTTGTTGTGGTCCTGTATATTATTACGATTTAGTTTCTCCATCTAAAACTTAATCTGCATGGTATATATTTCATACCTACAGACAGATTTCAAAATACTTATAAGTTATGTGGAGATATGTGGTTCCTTCAAAAAGTTCAAAATGTGAACGATTTTTGGCGTAAAATCCATATTTGAACCCCAAATTGTTAAACTCAAACACCAGAACGTATAATAATGATAGCAAGGACTGTGGCGTAGTATAGTAAACAACATATAAGTAAGTGCGGAGGTTGCTGATACTTATGTGTTGTTTACCAGAACGTATTTTTAGCAGCAGATATTCTTTCTATACCTACCATATGGAAATGCATATATCCCCAATGTTGTATCTAATATTTACAACGTTTAAATGCCAGTGTTGCATTTTAATATTGCATCCAAGCGCCTAGTCTCCAGTGTTATTATTGTTTGGCTAGCATGACCACGGTAGCAAACTTTGATTAAAGATTTCTAAGTGAAGAAGAGTTATGTAATAGGAGTATTTTATGTATTAGGAAAATGTTGAAAAAGTTGTGCACTATACCTAACAAGATGTATAAGCTGCGATCTCGTTCACAACGTAAAATATCTGGCAAATTAAAACTGAGACTTGGCGCTGCTGCAAGCACCCATTTCCATGTAGAAGTAAGAAAAAGAATTAATGTATTTAGCGAAAAGGAACAAGGAAAACAATATTTTAATAAAACCAGTCAGAAACGGCAATAACATGCAACATAATTGAGATGCATTATGAACAAGCTTATCTCCAGCGAGCGCTGAAAATGTCATCCCTCTACGTTGATGCATTTGCGGAATCGTTTGTAACTGTTCTGCATTTTTGTTAGTGCGCTAACTGGATTGCTTATGTTATGTAATAATTTTGCAAGTAGCTACTTAGGCTTAAAATTTTGAATCAACGATTGGGAGCAGCAATGTCAGAATGTTTTGTTTACTATAGTCATGGTAACCAAACAATAATATTAGGCATAAGTATCACTACACAGAAACGCTAGCACATTTATATCCGATACGATGATGCTTCAGGAAGAAAAACTTTTCTGGTACTGCAGTTTGGTAATGTTTGGTCCTCAATACTTAACACCATATATATTCCGAAGCCTATGAAAAGATGCTCAAAGTACTAGCAGTTTCAAAAAGCGGGAGTTTAGTAAGTTAAGCCAATTGACTTAATGTGACTATTTCTTGCTGATCAGATTGTTTTGGAGTACATATTTACTTTCGCTTGCATTCTGCGTGGTTTTTCTTTTCTTAGATGATAATAGTAAGCTTTATTTCGAGAAGTGAAGAGTGTGGAAGGCAACGAAAAATAAAAATAATACCAAACAGCTAAAGAAAAAAGAGCCAATAACATATGATAACGTAATGATATTGATATGAAAATAAAGAAAAGGTTTTCGTTTAAGAAATCATCAAATAATTAGTCAGTAGCTAAGATTTTAAAGCTTTCTGTAATGTATAGGAGCCAGGACGATTATTATAGATCCTTACTCCAAGAATATTAAAAGAATCAGCTGCTTGGTTTTAAATTGTGCTTCTGAAGATTCTGAAGAAAGCTAGAAATTAGAAACCAGCTGTGTGTTATTTCGTTGGGTGACATTTCGACTTTATTTCGTAGATCCCTTTGCTTGAGGTATCATGTTTGTATTTTGGTCAACATATTTTTACTTTAGAGTTAATAAATAAGTAATTAGAGAAACTACTAGAGAAATTGTGAACCCCAAAAACTTATGCTACAAAACCTTAAAGCTAAAACGTATGAGAGCATTTGTCAGAGGCGATTTTCGTCTAAAGTCTAGGCCACAAAGCTAATTTTCTAATTTCTTATTCTATTCGTTTATTATTTAGATTTCAAGTAGCGATGGTTGAAGTGAAATCTGTCTTAAGAGTGTTCGTAAGAGTTCGGCTGACTTTACAACTTTTTAAAGCTTTCTAGTAGTACCACAATATAAATTTGCCAAAATTGCATCTACAATTTAAGTAAAAAATGTTTATTAGATACTCTTATTAATACTTTAATTTCTGCTATGCCTTAATTACTTTTTAAAATCATGTAAAATTGCTTTGTATGCTTCTTCACACAACTGCGCAAATTAGATAAAAAATAAAATAATGGAATTACAACTACGAAAAAAGGGCAACAAGAACAAACAATGAAAAACAAACCTATTAAAAACTTGTCCGCTTTTTAATTTACAATTTATTTTATCCAAGACGATGAATATTTATAGCGAAAATATATTGCCAATTGAAAACCAAATAAAAGAAATGCGGGTTGTTTACCTTGAGGATAAATCATAGTAGAATGTTATATAAATATTTGTCGTAATAGTTTTCGTATGGTAAAAACACTTAAGTCAATCAAAATTTGTGTTAACGTCGGCTAGACGTCATGACATTAAATTACCAACAATTTTTCAACTTCTTGCTAATGGGCGAATAGATGAAACGGTACGAAGGTTAGGTTTACATAAGAGTGATAGAGTATAAGCCGTACATACCGCTTGGTATTCAAATGATTCTCAAATAAATTATGATAACGAAAAGTTAATTATCAAGCCTAGAAGAACTGTATAACATTAAAATTATTAGCAGCATAGTGTTATGCATCTTTCTTCCTTCCACGCACTGGGTAGACACGCTGTGTATCTCTGGGGATATATTCATAGATAAACGCGGTTACTATTTATAACTTAATTGACTTATTTGTGCAAAGTTACAATAATAACCTCTACTCATTATAAAAAATTTTAATATTAATTGAAAGGAATTTGAGCGGATGTTTTAACGCTTTGTTTTCTCAAGCTTCAAACTACATATATCACCTGTTTGGTGATACGCATCCATTCGGCAACTCTAATTCCTATTTAAAACACACTTCCATTTGGCGACGAAGAATGCACAGTTTAATGTTGTATTGCCTTTTGTTTTGAACAATTAGAAAGTATCTCTACAATGCTAGTACATGTTATGCTAGTGCGTGTAAGACACAAAAGTCTCCATATGCAATTCAATAATGAGTCAAGTTGAAGACTTAATAATAAATTACTGTTAAACGCTAACAAACCGAAATGTCTTATTTTGGATTTAATATTTCACGCTGCAGATTCAAGCAAAAAGTGTAGCAGTGTGAACTACAGTTTAAGGGTTTTAACTAGAAACTCAGATGTAGAATTATGTTTTGGGTTGGTGACGCAAGTAACTTCAAATTAATTTTTGTTATTTAAAAGCAGGATTATTTAAGCGAGAAACGTTGCTAACCAGATATTTACAAATGCAAGTTTGCATAAGGACATCATCTTTTCGAAGACGGTTTAAGTACAAGGACGTACATATGAAACCAGGCGCGGAATTAACTTCTCTTGTATCCGTTGGGCGCTTACTGTTCTTGTATCAAGCTGTTTAATAGATTTTTTAGATAGATTGTACGATTGTACGATTTTGTCTGCAATATTGAGCCATATAATTTGCAATAATTTACAATACATTCATTTTGCCTTGTTTTCGTGCCCCTGCTTTAATTATAATTGATACTAAACCAGTTTCGAGATTATTACTAGCTACATAAAGTAGTCTTTATTTTTGTAAGTTGTTGCTTTTAAACGACATACAATTTTTTTTTCGACTTAATAGCTTAAAATGAATGTTGCTGATGTATTTTTACATGTAGCTCTGGTTTACGTTCCCCCGGATGTATCATCCGAAATTTATTCTAATAGGTATCAAACCTTCCTAATTTAGCTTTAATAATTCAGCAGCTCTAAACAAATCAGATGTATGAAACTGATGTAGTGAATATCAATCGTGTGAATGAGTTTTAGGATTATTGCATGCACTTACATAAACAAACTCAATATTCGTTAAAACGAGATCAATCAGACAAATAATATAAGAAACTCTCTACCACCAATACCTATATACGAGGATAGTGTGAGAAGTACCCGTGTTTGGAGACAGATGGTGCTTTGTGTCAAAATCTACATTACTGATTCTGAGTACTATTCTTTAATGGACGTCTGTTATTATTTCTGAGAGATTCATGGAGTAGTGTTATTTTGAGACTTATTGCAAGTAAGCAAGGTTATGTATTTGTGGAATCATGGAAAAAACACTATGTCGGTAAGTAAGTCGAATTATTTTTTTTATCGAAAAACGTGTGCGGAAATCAAGAAGTTGAATGCACCTTATAAGGACCATACACTTTCAATGACCATCAGATACTAGTTTAATGAATTTGACGTGCCCGAACATCTTTAATGAGGAACAACCAGATCGTCTCATTGAGGTGGCTATGGGTGATATGACCAATAAAGTATGGCGGACCACCGGGTGAAGATTAGAGAGATTGCTAATATGGTAGACGTCTCTATTGAATGTGCGTGAAATATCCTTCACGGAAAATTAAGTTTAAGAAAGTTAGCGGCGAGATGAGTGATCCGTCTGCTGACGGTTGATCAAAAATGAAACTGTGTAATAACTTCAAAGTAATGTTTGGACATGTCTAAAAGCAATGCGAGTGAGTCTCTGCGGCGTCATGTGACTGCAGCTGAGAGAAGGATATATCACTACACGCCAAAAACCAATGTTCAGTCAGCAAATTGGCCTTTTCCGTCGAACGCGCACCAAAAACGGCGAAAACAATTCCGCTAGCCGGAAAAGTTATTGCGACGATTTTTTAGGATTCGTAATCTCAATTAATTATTTGGAGTAGGGAAGAACAATCGCGGGATTTGACGCTGAATTAAAGAGAAAAAGTGAAGAAAAACCCTCTGCCGACCTTTTGTCCCGATCCACTCATCGGCAATAAACTGGGGCGGTTACGGTACGAATCGTATTGTTTGGATGGCTTAAGAGCGCTGGAACATCGCTGGACTAATGTAAATGTATAGAGCTTCAAGAAAATTACGTTGAGTTTACTAAATGCAAAACAATTGCTTTGATTTCCTTAACACAGGTATTTATCATACCATCCTCGTATATACTTAAATAAGTATTAAAATTTAATTATATATGCATTTAATTTAACCATCGTTTTCTCAAATTGGAGGTATCCATAAACCTTTAACAAAATAGTGCAACGTAACACGTAACTCTTGCTCAATAACTAAAGATTCTTTTGACTAATATATACGTAGACGTCACGTCCTTAGGTAGAGAAATGTTATAATGAAAAACAGAAAATCGCCCTGCTGTCGAGCAGAATTGAGCTTTATTTACGTAAAATTTATTCCTATAGTAATAGTGACTAAATTAGTCACGGCCAAATTTAATCACTATTCATGAGCAATTCAATCGTAATCATACCCGTCAATCATGCTGCATTTAGTCATAATTAAACGTTATTCACCAACCCATGAATAATCGTTAGTCACAAGTGAATGTTCAGATGATCAATTTTGATTAACCGTTACTAATTATCCATTCGTCACGATTAACCGTTATTTATCGCTCCTTAGTCGTGATTGACCATTATTCATGAATAAAGCTTCATCGTTAGACACGACCAAACGTTATTCATCGACCGCTAGTCATGACTAAATGCATGAACAACGGTTGACCTGGTTGATTTGGTGAAATCGCGATCGCACGTAAGCGTTCAAATATCTTAATATCTCTTTAAAGTAAGCCGGTGTGAAATGCATTTTGTATCGATGTCTCCTACAATTGTTAGTAGATAATAGCTGTAGTGCATAAAATATTCAACGTTTTAATTATTGGTCATCGCGATTAATAGTATTGGTCCATCTCTACTGTATAGTAGGCTTCATTTAGAAAGTTAATAAATTTTATCATAGTGCGCTCGCTAGATGACTAAATAAGTAATTATTAAACTCTCTTCAATTACAATAAAAATAACAAAACTACTGAAAAACCTAGTTTACGAATTTATTAATTTTTTAGACTTGGTACATCCAATTACTCTCTTTGACTATCCTAACTTCTGCCATGGCAGATATGTATTAATAGATCCTAATTAATACAATATGTTTACGATAAAGTGTTGTCTTGTACTATTAGTGTCGTTTCTCCAATTTTAAAATAATACCATTCATTGGCCGAAGCACTAATTCTGCAATGAGTTTAATCGTATCTTGTGTTTCCGTTGCTGTTATCTTATATTTCTTGACGATAGATGCCAAGAGGGTCTTCTCTTCGTATACAGCAAATTTTTGACCTGTAAACCATGGGATTTGATTATCACCTCTTTTTGACTTGGAGCTGCCATATTACCAATGCAATTTCTTGGGCCAGCACTGAAAGGTATGTAAGCGTACGGGTGTCTTCCTTGACTATTCTCAGGTAAAAACCTATCAGGATCAAATTTATTTGGTTCTGGATAACAGTCGGGGCTTGTATGAACACCATGAATATGGAGTATCGCTTGCGTTCCCGGTGGAATTCTGTACTTATCTGCAAAATAATGCATTGGTGAATGAAATTCGGGTAAATATTTATATTTGTACCTATAGTAACTTCTTGCTCTAGTTTTCTCACAATGAAGGGCACGCTGGGGTATAACCTCAATGATTCCTTGATCACGTTTTCCAAATATTTCATTTCGTTAAGATCAGCTAATGTGCTCGGTGTGGATTTTTCTTGCAGTACACTACTTATTTCCTCATACAATTTTTGCTGCAAAATAAATCGACCTGTTACTGGTTTCAGGAGTAAACCAAAGAAGTTACCTGAATTTTTGGATGATTTCCTAATAGAAATAGCGTCCAGCATATTCCGGCTGTCGTTGTATCGTGACCCTAAATTAAAAACTTCGATGTAGTAACGTTTGGTTTTGGGTATGTTATTTTTATTTAAAGTAATAAATTCAGGCTCCGATACATAACATCTGATTTTATTTAAAATTGAGAATTTTAATGCAAGTATCGCTTGTATAATTTTCAAGAATAATTAAGCTATTTTGCGTTTAGTGCAATGATGAGCTTTTTCATTTAGAGATACCAATAAAAGCTGCTTTAATATTCTAAAATTCTAATTTATTGAATGAAGTCACTGCAGCCTTTTATCGAACTATTTAATAAATTCTATCGCCAGCCTCTTTTGTCCTTCAGCCAAAAATTACAATGTTAAACAAGAGCAACAGAGTGGAATAAACAGAAAACTAAGATGATACGATAAGTTGATGACGATGCAACAATTATAGTCTGAAGGTATGTATTGCAAAAGCGTCATACCTCAAACATAAATGTGTCAACTTCTTCAGCGATATCTTGATCACTTAAAACTTCGCCGTCGGCAGAGGACTCTAACAATAAATCCAAAAAAGACATTTTTTTCTTCTTGCCAAGTATTTCATCTTCAGCAGTAAGTTTCGGGTTATAGTTAGGTTTACCCTTTAAACATTGCTTTCTTTCTGCAATTACCTTCCGAGTAAAATTGTGTAGTATGTTAAGATGCCTTTTGAAAGCCCGCCCTTGGGCCGTAAATTGAAATATAGAATCTACTATGTACGGTCTGAGGATTCTCCAAACGATTATTTGGCTAATACTAGGAAACCAGTACAGAATATTATTTTGTTGTCACATGTTAATTAAATAGTAGGTTCTTACCCATATACTGATGTGACGTATTCATTATGTGTATTGGACATCGCGTTTACAGAAACACCCATTGCGGTTTCTGAAAATGAAAGCTTATTATACAAGATGAACCAGTTAATATACATAATTTGGGACAGACAGCTGTATATTTCTGAAACGATCCATTTCAGGAAAAACCTGTCAAATAATTGTTTTGGAGGCAGAGAGAAGCAAAACGGTGATACAAAATTTTCACCGTGTTTTATTTTTGTTCTTTCAAAAGAGACCACATAATCCTAGTCAACGAAGGGAAATGAGATTTCTTTATGAACAGCATATGTAGCCTTGGCTGCATATTTTAGGCACCCCTATGTATTGTTAGAATGTGTAAAAATGCAATGGATTAAATAAAATTACTTACACATAGGTATTCTAAACAACAATTTAATATATTTCAATATTTTATTGCACCACCATGCAATTTCATCGCTATTGGACCTTGTCAGTATATAACGCATTTCGCTGTTTCCACAGCTCATCAGTACACCTATGTGGAAAGTAGCAGCTGTAATTCAAGTTCTCGTATATATACGATGTTCAACCTAACATGTTTGGATGAGAGCATCTAATTAAAGATACTCTAATCAAATATCCAAACATGTTAGGTTGTCGGTATAAGTTTTTAGCAGATACCACCAGTCATAGGTTCCCATTCTTCCAAGATTTTTATTTTTAACCACAGATGTTCAATGAGTGACATATCCAGATGCAGGCACTCTGAATGCGGTATCCTCCGAAACTAATGCAATGCCTCATTGGATCAGTGATATCAGGCGCATTGTCCTGTTGATAGTAGGAGTCGGGGTTCTCATTTTCAAATAATTTTAATATGGGTGGGCCCAAGATTTCATTTAGCATCGCTGTATAATGAACGGTATACACTTAGCCTTCGCTTAAATAAAGTTCTCTGGACACCCCCAAATATCCCCACAAATACATATACACCACGAAATTTTCGCACTTCCAGCACAGATTTCTTGGACCATATATCTTTTGATTAACATCCAGTAGGCCAATGTGTATGTTTTCGCCCATTAAAGACACTTCCTTTTGAGGTCCTGTGTCAGTAAAGACACTTGACTAGCTACACTACCACCTAAATTCGTTTCTTTAAGGCTCTTCCTACAGTTCTCGCTGAAATTGCAATTTTATGATGCATCCGAAACCTACTAGATAAATCTTTTGCTGACTTTCTTCGATCACGCAATGCCGTTCTTTCCGAATACTTATCATCTCTTTCTTTAATAATGCATTTCCGTGAATTTTTGTAGGAGCCAGTCGTGAAAACGTTCTATTGTATTTTCAACATTTTTTTTTGCTAATGGCTATTTAACTTCTCTCCGCAACCGACAACCAACCCGCATGGTGCACACAAATAAAATAATTTAAAAAAATACTAAGGCATACGATCTCAAGAATAGTTTTCACCCCGTGCGTTAGAAACACACCGATGAGAGAATATATTTTTCGTTTATAATTCCATAATTATGTAAACTACCCCAATAATATATGTTCAAGCATGATTGTGTAAACATAGTTCTAGTTGAGAATTTTTTTCCAAAATCTAAAGACATATGGCTAATTGTAAAACTATATATTGGCTATCTTTTTTCTAAATTGCAAATATAGACGACTGCCTCATGTTAAACAGCCCTCTATCTTACTAATTTGACTTACGTTACTACTAACATACCACAAATTATATCCAATGCGCAATGAGTAATATCTGGATATATATCAAATGGTGTTCCATTTGCTTTAGCGTCTAAAATCGTAAGCAATGCTTGGGATTTACTCACAAAGACATCCATAAAGTTTTCCAAAATTTTGAAGTGGAATGTTGGAGTGATCAGTTTTCTGTGTTGGAACCATCTAGCTCCTGTGTACGTATAACTTTTAAAAAATCATCCGTAATGTAATTATTTATATTTACCTGTGCTTGTTAGAAGACCTTGTCCTAACCATGGTACCAACGATTTATAATGCCTTCCTTTAGTGATATGCGTAGAATTATTTAAAATTACCTCTAAATATTCAGGCTTACAAATAACGAGTTCGGGTGAAGATCCAGTCCATGTACAAAATATTGGACCTCTTGTTTTAATAATTTCCATTCCCATATTAAATAATTCTAAAATTTATTCAACATTTGGTTACGAAACGGTACGGTGAAAACATATTAGTACTTACCTTCCCTTGGAACACCAATGAATTTATATTTAGTTCCCAAAATTGGTAACCGTAGAGCTCCAACAGATGGTACGCTTTTCATCGGATAATAAATATCTCTTAGCCATTTAAAATATGATACTAGATACCACACCACTAAGATAGCACCTAACGCAAATAAATACTCGTACATATTAAGTTGGAAATTTGTCTTGCAGGAGTGTAAATACAGCTAGGCGATAAATACGTTGTTCTCATGTGCTTTGAAGACAAACAAGACCATTAACGAGCAACGATATAAAATTATATTCATTGCGCAAGGAGAATGATTTGAACTTTAATTTGGTGCGCAATATGAATAGTCATGTTTATATCTCCGTGATAAAGTCTTCTAACGATAAGAGTTTTATCAGCAAAATGTTGCTTGTACGAATTAATAACATACAAGACAAGCGTCTACGTATTCATTCTACTCATACCATATACAAAGTGTCACGAATAAATCAATATCAACAAAGTATACTATATTATAAGAAAGCTGAAAACTTACTAGTTTATTGGTGACATTGATATTAAAGCAGCTGAATATTTAGATGTGTTTGTCGCTTCCAATTATAATAGGAATTGAAAATAGTTTTCTGATACAGGAAATGAAAGAAAAACAGCTTATGGAGTTTTTCATACCACGTAGCGTATGTGCAGGTAAATTGCATATAAAAAATCAATACAATGTTTGTATGTAGTATTATTTTGGCGCTAAATGTATAAATTGTTTTGAGGATGAAGTCATTGTGTTGAGCAAGGTTCAGATGTTACACATACAAATCTATCAATGAGGGGGCTTGTTCAACGATAATATTGCCAATAAGGCGACCTATTTTTACATCGCATAATATAATGATACGCGTAAATCCATATCGAAAAATTTATTAAGAATAAGTTTGTTTGCAAACATTGAACAATGGAACACTGAGATCATTTACCAGAACTATGTTATATATTTGATCAACCCGCTTATGTCTACCTCCATTTCGGCGTAGTGCATAGATACATGCCAAGTATTCGAGGGCTTTTTTAAGCCTGTAGCGGTTCCATTTAATTCTTTTACGGCTGCCATTTTGAATTATTGCCGTGGAACAGATTTGCGCATCACTCACACGACGAATAACGTTACGTATGTATTTAGCAAGGACACTTGGAAAAATTCTTCTTTCTCCTACAACTAGCGGGTCTCAAAAACTACGCCCTCTGGGTAAGTAAATAAAACTTATGAACTGTATTCTATATACAGGATGGTTTATAATAAGTGTACAAAAATTCGGCATCTTGCTCATTTAAGACAAAAAATGTTTAATAAACATAGGTCTTACATTTGTCATTTATAGAACTGAAACAGATCTAAATTTTAATAAAACAGAAATTATTGTAAAAATACAACATTAAAAATAATTAACTAGAAATATAAGTAACTAAAAGAAAGAAACAAATGGCTATGTAAGAAAATATTGCCTATAATAGGTGTTCAAAGTACCCCGCAGCTCGAATACAAGCATAGCATCTATGCACCATTGAGTCGTAAACTCCCACTACTGTTGCACCATCTTGACGAATTTCATTAAATCTAATTATTTGGTCAAGTAATTGTTCGCATTTAATTACTTCGGCACTGCTTCGAGTGGCCCCAAAAAAGAAAAAATGCAAGGGATTAAATCAAGAGATCTTGGACGCCAGTCAGTGAAACCTATGAGCAACCTACTTTTCAGGAAGATGTGCATTCAGCCATTGAATTGCGTGTCTAACGTAATGAACTGAAGTGCTATCATGTTGAAACCACAACGATCAGGAAGCGGCGGAGTCTAGATGCCTGAAGACCGTTACCATCACAGTACCCGTACAGACAAACAATATCTGTATACTCGGCTGCACTAAACTCATTCATTTTCAAAACTGCTGAATTTTTATCAAATTATGTTGTCCAGTTTTCAAGCATAGACTGTTAGGTCCTAACCTATGTATATGCATGTATTAATAATATTAATCATTTCTAAATCAGTAAAGTTTAAACCTGCTCTAGTTCCGTAAGTAGAAAAAATATGACCTATGTTTATATAAGATTTTTTGATTTGAATAATTTCCTGAGCAAGATGTTAAAGTCTTTTACACTTATTTTAAATCACCCTGTATACCTTGTACACACAGCAGTCTTTTCCCTTAAAAGCTTATAAAATAACCCCGTAGAGAATTGATTTCAAGAAATACGCAGAGAAGTTAAAGATTTTTAATGAAATACACTAATTTACTTGATTTACTTAAGAAATCAGCAGGTTTCCGAAGTGAATGAAATGTCTATTGTTTGCTGTTTTTTTGCCATAAGTCGACCATTTTATTTATCAACTTATTTATAAGTATAGCGCGGTGTAGCGGTTACATTGTTTTAGCTGTGTTTCACTCAATAGAGTACAACAGTAACCACCCATTGTGTTCCAAGAGCTTTATAGTTTTCGATTCCCTGCAAACCTTGCCGAAGCCGTTCGTCCAGCTTGTTATACATCCGCCCAAGTTTTCCGGGAGAATGAAGAAATTAAATTCGTAGTAACATACGAATATGCTCCCTATTAACTGTAGTCGATTGTTGTCACGAACTAATGCTACCAAAATAACATCATAAAACCTAGCAAAATGCGGACAAAGGCGCTCAAAAAATTCCTGTGTATTCAAATTGCATGGGTGCTTAAATTATGATAACGAACTTAAGGACAATTTAATTTGCACATTTTTACAAAATGCAACAACTTCCTGATGACATGATTAGAAATGCACCTGAATGACTATCACCAACGTTAAATGGAAATACTACATAATACTAAATTCAGCTTTAATATCTTATATACAATTTTATAAGTTGCTGTTCTCTTGTTGTATTGCCCCACTGTTCTTTTGTTTTACAAAACGTCTTGTATTCGCTTTAACTATTGGGCATTATTAAATAATGAATATGCTATTGAATGCTTAGCAATTAAAACTAACAGGAAATTTCATGAAAAATGTCTAAATTTCACTAAAATAAATGTAACCTAGATAAATCTATATTTTTTTGTAATTATAATTTTTATTAAAATATATTTATTTCAGATTCTGTAAGTCACTCGACAGAGTTTAGTACTATTATTCTTTCTTGCTCGTGTTCCTTTTGAAAAATAGTAGTCAATATGAGGTAATTGGGCTATTACTATATAATATCAAAAATATCTTATTTATCAGGTAGCAGTATTAATTTAACATGTTATAAATGGTTCTATTAAACATTGACTAAGGCGAATAAAATAAGTCTGTAGGCGATACATACAGGTACTAACAGTTAAGTCTTCTAACATCATTATAGAGATTCTTAGAGATATCTACTTTCGCTTTTCCAACTTTATAGTGACTCCATGCATTGGACGTAGAATTAAGTCCGCCGTAACTATAATATTTTCCTGAGTTTCCATCGAAATGATTTTGTACCTTTTTACGATCGATGCCAAAATTGTCTTCTCCTCGTACATCGCAAATTTTTGCCCTGAAATCAAGTTGAAGTTACAATGCGTTCAGTACAAGTACATTTACAGTAATACCAATGCAGTTCCTTGGTCCCGCACTGAAAGGTATGTAGGAATATGGATGTCTTCCCTTGCTGTTCTCAGGTAGGAATCTGTCAGGATCAAACTTATTTGGCTCGGGATAGTACTTAGCATTTCTATGGACCGCATAGATGTGAAGTATTGTTTGAACACCAGGTGGAATTCTATGACCGTCTGAAATGCGAAGTATGGTTATAGTTGCCGCAGTAATTTATTTCTGTCATACCTAATGTAACTTCTTGCTGTAAAGTTCTAGTAATTATTGGAACACTGGGGTATAACCTCAAAGCTTCTTTGACACAGCATTCTAAGTATTTTAATTCATGTAGTTCGGCAATACTTGTCGGTGTCGATTTATCTTGTAGCACATTTCTAATTTCTTCGTATACCTTTTCCTATACAATAATACGTTTTTAAAAATACTGCTTTATTTTAAAGGAAATATTGTAATTACCTGGATTTCTGGATAGTTACCCAACAGGAATAGGCTCCAACACATACCGGCTGTGGTTGTATCGTGTCCCTAAAATAATGTCTTAAGATTCTGCAAATTTAATTTAACCATTGGAGATACCTCAAACATAAAAGTATCAACTTCTTCACGGATATCTTCTTCGTTGAGGCGGTGATCATCTTCACAAACTTCTAGTAACATGTCCAAGAAGGATTTTCTCTTCTTTTCTCCCATTATTTCCTCTTCTAATTCATGTTTTAATATACCATTTGGTTTATTATTGTTTAGTAGTTGTCTCCTTTCGTTGATTACTTTACCAGTAAAACCGTGCAGAACGTCTAAATGACGTTTAAATTCATACGACTTAGGTAAAAATTTGAACACAAAATCACTGACGTACGGTCTGAATAATCTCCATATAATGATCTCGCTCACACTGTAAATGTTAATAATTATGTTAATAAATTTGTTTTGCATTTATCTTATTTAGATTCTTACCTGTAAATTGATGACACGTATTCGTTATCCTGTTTCAACATAGCATCAATTTGTACACCCATCGCTGTTTCTGAAATGCAGAGGTATTGGTAGGCCGGTATTAAAGTGTGTTACCCTTAAGCTTACCACAGATAATGTCTAAAGCACAATGTGTGATGTCTGGATAAGCATCAAAAGCTATCCCATTCGCCTTTCTATCCAAACTTTTAAGAAGTGCTTCCGTTTTTTCCACAAAAACTTCCATGAACTGTTCCAAAATTTTGAAGTGAAATGTTGGTGTGATAAGCTTTCTGTGTTGGAACCATCTAGCACCTGTAAATAAATAATTCATACAGGAAATTAAATGCAAAAGGTGAAATAGGTCTTACCGGTGCTTGTCAACAGTCCTTGTCCAAGCCATGGCATTAAAAATTTATACTGTGATCCTTTTGTAATATGAACCGAATTGTTCATGATAATCTCTAAATGTTCAGCGCTGCTAATCGCGATCTCAGCTTCACTTCCAGACCAAGCACAAAAAAGTGGTCCGTGTTTGTTTACAAGGCTCATTGCATAAGGGAACAATTCTGAAACCGTAAAATTTTAAATAATGCCATTATATTATTTGAAAAGGAGCGTTTACCTTCTTTTTTTACGCCAATGAATTTATGCTTCGTTCCAATTATCGGCAGCCATGCGAATACCGTCAATTTTTTCAGAGGATTGTATACATCTCTTCTCCATTTCAAATATGACATTAAAAGCCATAATGTTATTACTATCGAAAATGTCACAATGTACATAAACATGTTAGCAGCTAGGTATAGATTCTACTACTGAATATTGTTTGCTGGCTACCAATTTTATATAACCTTGATGAATAATACACTTGCGCATAATATATCTGTTTTTGACCAGTTAAGGAAATAGCATCCTAGGTAGATATTCAACTAATCGCGGCATCTTAACAGTTACAGCAATATACATATCTGCAATTTCAATAACCTTATTTCGCTCGCTGAGCAAAGTTCGCTGCGAGGGAAGTTCGCTAAATACCTAGTGTTGCCCAAGGAAAAACAACTTTTATGGGTATAGATCATTTTAATTTTCAACGTAGTCTTCTTTGAGGTTGATACTCTTAAATCCAACGTTTTTCTATCTTCTGTATCCGATCTAATAAATATTCCTTACTTTCAAATGTGTTGTTAAAATATTATGCATTGGGTCAATTTAGATCCCCACAGCCTCGGCAAACTTTTTTTCGCATTTTTCGGCAAACGCATTTTCAATCCCCCATCATTCATTACTATATCGTAAATGTTAATCATTAAGTTGACCTTATTTGGACGACCTGGACGTTCATCAAAAATTTTATCGTCGATAACGAAGGTGCAGAGTCCCTAGAAAGTTCACTAAGCTCCATTTTTATCTCATCACTTGTTTTGTTTTTCAAAAACACATATTTAATCACTAATCTATGTTCAAAAGTACAAAAGTTATTCAGAAATTAACTACCATGTCTGTCTGAAAGGTTGACAGGATTCCTGCCAAAGGTTACTTTTACGAAAAATAGAGTTGTGCTTCAATTCAAATAGCGCCATCTCTTGCCGAAGCCAAGTAATTGCCGAACTCCCGTCGTAATTGTTTTATGATGGATGTAGGTTAAAATATTAATAATTATTTCAGCGATAAAAAAAAGCTGTGGTTGAAGGTAACGTAAATGATTTGTTTTTATTCTGGAGAATTACTCAAAGCTTCCGCTTTTAACTAGAGAATTAAAATGTGGTTTTGTTATCAATCGTTATTTCTTCACTGTGCAAACCTTGTTCGAATTAGTTAGTACCATGATAGTGGTTTTACGTTGACTTGTCTTGACAAGTCTTGATATCTTCTATCAAAGCAGTTTGCTTTATAGGTTCCTTCCCAGTGCAAATACTTTCGACTCCATAAAAGCAGTGTTCTTTAATACATTTTACTAGATTCATTGAATACAAAAATTACAAGTTTATCTTTCATTCCATCCATTGTAAAATCAACAGCACAAAAACATTTTAAAAATTAGCACAATGTCCATCAAAAACCGACAGATTTAAACAACTTTCACATCTCAGATTTGACAGTCTGACAACTATTATGATTGCGTTACTTAGCAATAAGTTCTTTGAATCAACTTGGCATCACAGGAGATAATTTGGTTTTGTTCTTAGCCAATTTGACGTAACAAACAAAGCAGTTTACCAAAACCTTTATAGTCGCACGTTACAACATTTCTTATACTAAAATATAACATAAGTAGTATCGTCAGATTCATCTTTCAGTTGTGTTTCCGAAAGTGTGAAATACAGGCTGTGTAAGAAAGTTGGCGTCGCTTCCTGTCACATCGGATGTGTAATTCATCTCTCAATAACAACAAAGATTAGAAATCGACCTGTTTTTCTTTTTTTGAGAATGCTAGCTCCTGTTGCTCAAAGGTTAGTATAGAGAGGAATTCTTTGGGACCTGTCTGCATATGAGCGTAGAATTCAAACAACTTTTAAATTAAACAACACATATGGTAAGTATCGGCACCCTCCGCACCACACAAGTTTAATTTATTATATAGTAATATAATAAAAAGTCCGGGACGGCCGTTTCAAGGACACGAATGGTCCTTATCATCAACCGGTGACCGAACCGGACATTCGGTCACCGGTTGATGATGTTTTATGAAATTTAATTTAACATAGTTTTTTATTGATATTTGTCTTAATTGGGATATCTAGAATTACGTTTTCGAAAAGTGCCGCGAACCATGTCTCCGTTGTACAATATACATACTTGCGCTGTTGTCGTTAGGGAATGAATTATTTGAGTGGGGCTTATCGATTTGAGCTTTGGATATGATTAAAAACCGCTGAGGGTCCTGTGGTAACAGGCCTTGTTCCTGAAAGCGGTGGTGCGAGAAGTTACAGGTTCAAATCCTGGCTAAGGATGATGATAGCTTTCTAGCGAGTTTACTACACTTTGGACATACCGTGCGAAACAAAAGATAGTATCTTCTATTTATGTTGTATAAATATTTCAGGATCCTGTTATTTTAGGAAATTAACAATTGTATTGGTTAAACTGAAGCTGATTTATTTTAAATGAACATTTCGAAATTCTAACATCGCTGCGGATATATATTAAACAGATAGAACTAAATTTAGTCCTTTATATGAGGCGAATATGTATATCTTCTCGCCCTTAATTGCCAGACCTAGTTTATGCAGTTTCAGAATTGGATTGCGGTAAAATACACACACCATGCGGTTTCTGTTTGAACTCCACCAGGACCTGTCTGGAGTGTACGTTCCTATTACTAGAGGTGATATATGTATAGAGTATATCGGCTCCTGCAATGACAATATTTTATTAAATCGAACTGTTTAACAGAATTACACCCTTCGGTCGCAGCAAGCTGGCTGTACCTCTTCTCTCCGTAGTCTGCCGCCATCACCGTCGCGTACACCGCCCACCGTAACGCAAGACGCTGTATATGTACGGATGCATGGCGAATTTAACCTACCAGATACATATATCTTCGTTACTGTTAATTTAATATGTCGCTTCTCTCTATCGTTGTCTCTTCGGGGAGATTCCCTAAATTGTAGATATACAATCCGGGATACACATTTGTATTCGTTTGAACGGAGTAAACCGCTTCGTATAAACATAACTTCGACGTATAGAACAAGAGGGGCACCGATTCAATAATAAACCTTAAGGCGATTTATTAAGTCGACTACCACGAATAATGGTGTCCATTTAGATAATCATTCTTGGGGATTTAATGAGTACAAATCTAAAAGGTCCGCTGCAAACCCTCGTATATGAATCTCCGGGAAACCGCAGCGTAAGGATGATCAATATTTCTAAGTGATCTGAACTCAATGTATGCAAGATGGGCCACTTTATTCATATTTGAAGGGTAAACATTGATGGATAAATTCTAGAAAGAGCAAACTAAATGACATGACAAGTGTACACGTTCTTAGCTTGTAACAAAATTTCATGCAAAATGCATCAATAAATCATTGCTTTTAGAAACATTTTATTCTGGTACCATACTACCATAAACTCGTGTTTGATGTAGATTTAAATCAGAGGATTTGCTACGTAATTGGAATTTGATGACCAACTTTCAAAATTAATGGATGAATATCTACGGCTTTCTTTTTACTGTCCACTTTTCTTAATACCGTCATTGCATGGTTAATTATTTCCATATATTGAGCAGAGGAATTAGAATTTTTCAACAAGAGCGTAAAATACAGTATACCTTTTCCTGTACTACTCTTTGTTCTGGTCTTCAGAACAGCTACCAAAAAGGAGATTAGAAATTGATAGGCAAAATTGAAAAACCTCACACTGGAAAAGCACCAAGCAAAGTTATTCGCGTCAGGACGGTGAAAATAGTACTATCCTTCAAGGAAGGGCTTTTGCTGCCTGAGTATACATACTATTTTCTGCAACTACTTTTTAACTTTACTGTAAAATCCTCTGAAGCTATTTAGATATTTAAAATCGCTGACTAATACAGTACGTTATTGAAACCCCAAAAATGACACGACCTCATCAAATAAAAACAAAGCCTGCATGAAGAAGGAAGGAGTATTAGGATTCAAAACGATATTTACGCTCTACGCACGCTTATTATGAAGTCAAACGCACTTTTGAAAATAAAACATGAAAAAGATTTTTCAGGTTATTGGCAGCTAAAAGGATTGATTTGATGCAACCATTTCATAACTACTAGTATGGGTAAAAAACATCGCGACAAGGAATTCCCTTTTAGCAGTAGTCTCTTTGAATTTATTTTGTTGGGCATCTGTGACGAAAAAAATCGTAACCGATAATTTCAGCGCAAGTCAAAATCACGGAATTCTTATCTGCTCATTAAAACCAATTAATTAAATTGAAAAACATATATAAGTTGCTACGTTTATATAAATTTTGATATTAGAATGCAGCAACAGCAACCTCATTAAATCACTAATGCGCTGACTAGACACAGCAATATTTTTCTCGAAGGACTGGCTTGTATCTGGTGTTGCTCAATATGTGATACAATTCTACTTTCTTATTCAAATAGAGATAATTTACTCGCTGAAAAACTTTCGCTTGCTAATCGACTTGGAGCGGAGAGACCTTGCGCAATTGACGCTCCTCCTCACAATAACATTTTTAGTTAATCCGATGTAGCGCATTCGATACCGTTGAGAACTAACATATTTGTCATGAAGGTGAGTGTGCAAGTTGCCTTTACCAAAGGTTAAGCTATACATAATTATAGATAAATCACTGCGATTGTTGATAAGTATAGAGCAAGTTTTTTGGATAATCATCGTGACTACATATACCAGGTGTGTCGGTAATTCTTTTCCGGTTTTTTCGCTAAAGAAAACACGTTACTTAGAATGGATAGTTAAAATTTATTTATTCAAAGTATTGGGCATTTGATTCTATACATTTTGTCCATCTCTCAGGCAATTTATGAATGCCATTCCAAAAGAACAGTTCCTCCTTTGAGCTAAACCATTCATCGAGCCATTTTTTAACTTCTTCGAAATCGGCGAAGTGCTGCTCTGCAAGCGCGTGCCCCATCGATGCGAAAAGGTGGTAGTCGGATGGAGCCAGGTCTGGAGAGTACGGCGGGTGCGATAAAACTTCCCATCCAAGTGATTTCAACATTTCTTTGACTGGTTTTGCTGTATGAGACGGCGCGTTGTCATGTTGCAAAATCACTTTATCATGTCTTTCAGCGTATTGTGGACGTTTTTCGATCAATGCACAGTTCAAATTGATCATTTGTTGTCGGTAGCGATCACTATTAACTGTTTCTCCCGGTTTCAACAGTTCATAATATACGACACCAATCTGGTCCCACCAGACACAGAGCATGGTCTTGCGACCAAAGCGATTTGGCCTTGCAGTCGATGGGCCAGCTTCGCCAGGTGATAACCATGACTTCCTTTCATACCTTTGAAGCAGAATTTCACTAACGATTTTTCGATTTTCCATTTGTCTGTCATTCAATTCATGTGGCACCCATCTCCCCATCTTTTGGATCTTTCCCATAGCTTGTAATCGTTCACAAATTGCTACTCGGCCCACATTCAACTTTTCTGCTAATTGTTTTTGAGTTTGTGTTGAGTCTTCATCCAATAGCTCCTGCAATTCCGCGTCTTCAAACGTTTTCGGCCTACCAGGACGTTCTTTATCTTGAACGTTGAAATCACCACATTTGAATTGTCGAAACCACGTTTCACATGTTCTTATGGTTGGAGCATGCTCACCGTAAGTCTCTACTAGCAAACGATGACTTTCAGCGGCTTTTTTCTTTTGATGAAACAAGAAAAGTAATGCGTGCCGCAAATGCACGTTTTCAGGCACAAAACTCGACATTTTCAAAAAATTATAAATCTATAACGCTGTTATTTTGGCGGAACGTAACTTGTGTAGTTTTAAGGTTAATGTCAGTAGAATAAAATTACATATGTATCAAATCATAACATTTCATACTTATGGCCAGTGACATCTGCCGGAAAAACCGGAAAGGAATTACCGACACACCTGGTATTACTGTGTTTCCTACGTCAAATTCCGCGAATGTATTTGTTGCAACTCAGGATGAGTTGCTGACAGTAAATAAACATTCAAATATATGTATATGTAGTTGTTTGGTAACATTTTTGAATATAAAAAGTGAATGATTGTCACACCTGTTAATTTTCGCTACACATTATCAGCATGACTATGTAAAAAGAAATAATTGTAATGCATCTATCGAGGCAACTTAGTTATTTTTTGCAAAAGTAATCATTGCACCGTTGCACGGTAAAAGGTGTAATAGATGTATTATTCAAATCGCATGTTAATAAAATTTAAAAAAATCAATTTTGTAAAAAATCATTACTTATGTCCGTATGCAATCGATTATATTGTGCCAAAAGTCTCTAAGTTACAGTTTATATATTTCTTGGCAAATTCTGAACGTTTTAGCCGATTTTGATTAGAAGTTAAAACAATTTGTGGCACACTCGACCACACACCATATCTATGTAACACGCGGCGGATATGTGTTTCTTAATAGTTGCCCTGATCTCCGTTCGTAATTTAGTAACATTCAATTTTAATTTTTCTTATATTCGTTCATCCTTCTCACTGAATATGTTTTCTACCTCGATCTGTCTTATTTTGTAAAATTCTTGGACACTTATATTTGTTAATTATCTTTTGGATTATTGAATGTGTTCTACCTATTGAAGTAGCAAGTTGTAATGATTTTTCCTGGCATGACAAGCTCTCGTGTATGTCGTCGTTGCGTTACGGGTAACTACCCGTACGTTTAATTGTGCGATGCCACAATATGTATTTATTTTTAGGTTTTTAATACTGTAGCATAAATAATGTATTTCATTATTTCTCAGTGGAACTGTTATGTTGGATCTTCACATATAATAAGTTATTTGTAGTTTATATATATAAATAATTATTCAAGATAATGCAGATCTTTTTATTTTCTTATCGGTGTGCGCTCAATTTTGCAGGTAACTGTATATTACAAACAACGAATATTGTGATATTTCGAAGCTGCAGCGATTTGAAATGAACACATATCTGAGGAAGCTTAATATGTAGTAACACGATAACTTTCTGTTTCAAGATATTTAGAAATGAATCGTCTCTACAATCTGCCATAAAATGCGACAACAGATAATTTCGTTTTTCGAGGATAATCTTCGTATATCCCACAAAAATATTTGTTGGTAATAGTACTATTTTCCATATCACTGTATAAGTTGTCGCTAGTTCCAGTATTAATGCACAGAAATTCTTTCAGAACGTATCGTAAGGTCTATAACCAGAACTGAATATATCTATATGACCCCTGTTAACTACTTATGTTTCCCAGAATAAGTTTCTCATTAAAAGAGTGATAGCGGCATTCAGACGAAACTTATCATAAATTATTAAGTAGATCTTTTAAGCTTTCATTGCAAAATTTTCTCCAAATAATTTACATTCATTACATCGGTTTGCCTTAGTGTATTATACGTAATTTTTGTGAACCGTAGGTTGCATTTTCTGCGATACAGTATCTTCAATGTGGCCTTATGACGAAAAGTGATAATGTTTTTTCATTATCAAAATATCCGGATGTACTTGAAGATACAGTGACAAATTGCTAACTAAATGTTCAAAGTACATTCATCCATTTCAACTGATTTGCTTACATGCTTGCTAGCTAACGGAAATATTATACTAAAACTATATATCTCATTTTATTTAAATATAGGTGCTAGAAACTATTAAAGGCAGAAGCCCAAGTTGAAACTTCTTTTAATTCATGCAGCTCATTTCGAAAGTAATCAGTAAAGTACTCCATTTTCTGTGCGTTTCATGAAATTAACAGAGATTTGATCATACAATATATGTAAAAGACGGTCCTCTACAAATTAATTGGAAGTAAAGTATCTGAAGCATTAAACGGTTCCCTCAGACATCCTTTATTGAAATTTGAAACACTATTTACTCCTTCTGGACTTTATTGCATTTTTTTTGCAATACTTCTGTTGGATACGACTATAAAACTCAGGAATTGAGAAAAACAACTAGTGTAAATATTAAGGCCCATCTTATTTTATATTGTCTCTCATTTACAAAGTTTTGAAATTGAATGTTGCCGAAAGTATACTACATTTGTTACTAATGAGTAGAGATGACAAAGGCAGGTAAAATTATTTCTCTTTTGCAGCGACTAGACAGACTCGTGTTTTGTCGACTCCCGGGGAAACCAGTAGGCAACACGAACCCTTTCTTATGAGACGAATAGACACGAGTCTGTCTAGTCGCTGCAAAAAAGTAATAATTTCACCTGCCTTGGTCATCTCTACTAATGAGTCCGGTTTCTTCGAAACGTGAGTCATTGTACGAATTTGGTCGGAATAATGAACACTTTATCGTATACTAAATTGAAAATGCTAGGTACATTTACATAGTGAGTAAGCACTTTATTTTAACAAATGCAAAATGACGCAGTCAGGGAGACAGTAAATTAATAAATGTCCGGAAGTGGAGGGAGAGAAATAAAAATAAGATTAAAATGAAAACATCTAAAAGTGAACTTTTCTCACGCAGCGCGTGAAGCTATGTAAGGAGATATAGGAAGCAATTTAAAGGAAACTGAACAATATATGCAATTGCGGTAGGATGTTCTGAAAAAAGGAAATCTGTTCAAGATGCAAGATGTACATACATAGGTGAAGAAGCTATGGATATTTTGTCAACGGACATCACCGAAGGAGAAAGGAAAGATCCGGAAGTCATTTTAAATAAACTCAACAATCATTTCACCTTGAAAACAAAAAAGAGCAAAGGAAAACATTGTTTTAATTAAAGATTCAAATTACCAAGGGAAACATTTCATATACTTGTGAGCGAATTGAGAAGAATTACACAAAATTGCGATTTTGCTGTAGTGCATGATTTCTTATTAATTGATCGTATTGTTTCTGGGATATGGATAATCAAAATTTCTTAGTAGACACAATCGGCGGATGAATCCAGCAGCGAAATACCCAAACATCAGCGAATGTGAGAGAAAGACTAAGCGGTCAGCGGACCATAGACAGGGACAGAAACAACAGCGCAGCGGCATGCGCAAGACGTTAAATGAATGGCGAAATAAATGCAAACGAGACTAACGAGGTATCTACAACAGTGTACGTGTTACGACTATACCACATGCTACTCCTGGAAAATATCCGGCTATGCCGAACTATGAACAGAATTTCAATGTAGATCTAATAGAATGTTAATATTCTTTTAAACGAAAACTCAAACGATACTGGATACTGGACAGGGTGGTGTTTTGCAACATAATTTTCATCGATCAGTACTAAAGGTAACGATTTATAGTTAGAAATTCTAATATGAAAGTAATTTATTTGCTTAATAGAAGTCCACTTAACCGTCATGGTTGGAAATTTTAACACCCGATGCGTTGGTTATTGGTATTCCAGGAATTCCGCAACGCCTATTAAACGTTAATACAACAAACTACGAAGGTGCAAGATAAAAAGCAGTTAGTTCTGTTCCAACTAAATGAAAAATGTCCGACAAATATTTTACAATAATAGAAATTGATATAAAGGCCTATTCCAATTTTACGTATTTCTGTTATTAAAACATTTAATTTGCTGAGAGTAAATATAAACCAACTAAAAAATCAAAGAAGTTTTCTGATGAGTGGAAATTAGTAGGAGAAAAGCTTATTTCAAGGTTTGTGGGGAATCGCAGTAGAATTGTATGATTATATACTGAAGAATTGTAGAATAAGTACAACCTTACGCTGGAGCTCATCAAAATGCTCATTTCAGATAAAAATGCTTGAGTAACTGCTTTTACTTTTTAGTTTTTAAGTTTTCGACATTTTGAGTAAGTATTTTTATTCAAAGATAATATTTACACGGCTGGCACACTATGTAACATATATTGTTCGCACATTGTGTATGTATGGAACTAAGTTACCATTCAGATTGTGGTTATACGTTTCTGATCGCAGTTATCCAATACACGTATTACTTTTGAAAGTGCCATTTAAAAGATAGACTTCACTGCGACCCTAGCAGTAGCTATTATTTGCACGCAATAATTCAATTAATTAATTTAAGCAAAGCATCGGCGGTGCGCTCCAAAAAAGCCAGTCTTTTCTCTCCCGGAATCGAAAAATGGCTTAACTCGAACTCATATTTTCAATAAAGGCGCACGTTATGTGGTTACCAACCGCGCGCGTAACCGTCGGAGCAATTAACATTTGTTAAGTAAATCCAGGCGCTTAAAACACGTGTTCGGCAAGATATTAAACAATTAATACTCACTTCGTACAAGCGGATTCACTTCAGCTGAAAACTCTATTCGGGGGCGGCGGCAATCTCGGATTCTTTTTATTTAGGTTCCGAGGGATTTCCGTTCGGCAATTAATGGTTTTAATAATAACGACCTTCGGGATATTAAAAAATGCCTCCCGAGAATATAAACTGGAGCATATGTGTATGTTTGGCTTTGTAGGTGTAGAGTATGCGCTTCCTTTTTTGGCATCCCGAATGGAATTTATTAAAAATTTTATATATCTCCCAAAAATTATCTGAAGATGATGTTATTATATGGAAGCTATATTCTACCGATATTTTGCATTGTTTTCAGCATTCAAATAGAGTGTTCACGTGGGCGTCTTGGATTAATTTTTTGCTTGTTTTTGTTTCCTGGAGTTTTAGCAATGCGAAAAACTTGGTAATAATCGCAAACGACAGTTATGAATTCACATCTTAAACTTAGGTTATGCTCAACCTCAATCTTTAATTAACAAACTCCGTCTTGGCAGTTATAAAATAAATTTTAATCAGTATTGATAAAAGGATACCTAATTATAACATATCTGATCTACAAATGATGTTTTCACTGATTATCTGCAGTTTCTCTTTTACAGCAAAATATGTAGATAAGGGCTCCTCGAAACATGTCAATATACTATATCGGAAATATCTGATCTAACCTGTAATGTTATAATAATATAAATATCCTATTAGGCGAAAACTATAGCTTGGCTATTATGGGAAATTAAATATAGACGAAGTTACACGTGTAGTATGCATGTACTTTGCGCTATATACAGGATACAATAAAAGAATATTTATGGTCCGTGTATAGAGCAAGCATAAATGTCTATTTCGACCGAAGTTATAGTCATTCGAGATGCGAGAATGCTTACGACACACCTGTCGTTAAGAAATACATTTAACTAAGACAAATAAACACTATAAAAAGTTTATTTTTAAAGGGTGTATACAATGAGATCCGCCGCGTCGCAACAGCCGGCCCATGTCCTTCTTCCTACCGCTTCTCAACCGACTGCATCGGTGTAGCTTGATGTGGCATGTCAGTTACACTATATGCGAAAAGTATTTGTACATTATTTTCGAGATAGATAGATTTGTGTTTATACTAACATACAGTGCTAAATTGATCTGGTAGAATCAAGCTAGCCTCACGAAAAATGTTTGGATGTTTAGATGTTTGGATTAGGAACTTCTGAAGGAATTTGTATTCACTTGATCTTAAGAAGTTTTAATTTTACTTTATTTACCTTTATGTATCTTCTCCTGATTGCAGATTGTAAAATTGTGTATATTGGTTTAGCTTCTTATACAAGATAGTACCAAAAAGTTCCTGAAAGAAAAAGAAAATCTGATTCATTTTGTAGCAGTTCTTTGAATTGTCTACAGGCGTCCATGCGACGTTGTTTATATTCGTCAATTAGCAGTCGTAGCACGAACTTTGCTACTATCCTTCTGATGTTTCATTCTTCAATTGGGCAATGTTAGGGATATAGATATATATGGGTGGTTTGCGACATGTACTGGCGCAATATTGGTGGTCCAAAACGCGTATCACCTCACGGAGTGATGTTTCGTCATCTTTGAAACTCTTAAACTAGTCATAAATTTGTGTTTAACTCAAAGCATTGTCCCCAAATGACTCCTAAAGCAGGACATGTTAAAACATGTTGAATTTTTGCAGCCATCTTACCGAGTTTAAAAGGGAACTTCAGATATGCTGCTTGCTCAAAATTGCAAACACAAGCCGACACAAACATGAGAAATTGTTCACCAACGAAGAACGTTTCCACTTATAATGATGCCGCTTGGTATACTGACTCTCAAAGATGTATAACGACTTCTACGTAGCAGCGATTGATTGCAACCGCACCTCGTACATAATTTTAAATTAAATAAATTAAAAAATAATAACGATATTAAGAAGAAACAACAAAAAGACCTTTTAACTTGATCAAATTGTAGAAAGTAGCCATTGTGTCAGCTAAGTCCTGGCAATCTTTAGGTGTAAATTCATCCCAAATTTATTGCAGTGTTTGTTTCAATTTTGGGATTGCTCTTGCAGGTCTGGCAGGCAACCATTTTTCCATGTTTACAATGTTTCTATTAGTATCAAATCAGGGTTACTGGGTAACCACTCTAAGAGTAGAATATTATTGTTTGACAAATATTTGAGAGCCCTTTTTGGCGCATGGCAACCTGCGCGGACTTGTTAGAAAATAAAATCTTCTTCAGCGTCCAAAGCAGCTTCCATAGTTGGCAACAATCAATCGGTTAAAATATTTCAATGTTTTTCTATATTGACGATTGCGTGAATAAAGTATAGTTTTCGTCATCTTTTGTAGATTTTGAGCCCCATGGCATAACGGAAACTGGAAATGTTACTTTCCTATTTGAGAATTCTGGATGAGATAATTCGTATTTTTGTCGAATGACTCATCACTCCAATGAATCCGATCCCATTCCTCAGGAAGATAACTTTTATGTTCCTTGGCCCATTTCAATATACTTTTTTTTCTTTTGTTTTGTTGTAATGGTTTTTCTTTAGTCTAAAGAAATTAGTACTCAGAATCATGAAATCCATAACATAAGCATGATAAGAGTACTGTTAATCGATAAAGGAGGTTCATTAACGGAAGCTGAAATTACACACAGGATAGTCAAGGCTCGGCATAAAATTTGAATAAGTAATTGGGTAGGCGCACAAGTCAATATGCCTAAATAAATTTGTTCTTCCCCAGACATTTAAGTTCTTTGTCATTGTTTATGGTGCGTGCATGGAGCCAGCTTTACAAGAAGAACCAATTTTTCAGAGAAGTAATAATTTTTGAAGGTGTTAGATAGACGGCGAACATATATGAATTTGTTGCATAAGTATAGTTTTCGCTACATATGCTTCAGTAACTTACCTATTATATACGCGTTGATAATCTTCTCAAAATATTGATCTTTTTTAGTGTCAATTGATTTGTCTCTATAATACAACTCTGGTCCAAATACTTTCTATGCTCACTGTACACGTTAAAACCAACGAAAAAGAGCGAGGAACGAATCAACAAAATGTATTTATTTGTTAACCAAAACAAGTTCTAGATTTAGCCATCCAGGGAACAAATGCGAAGGGTAGGTGGAACGCCGTCGCACGGTTATTTCAGTAAAACGTTAACCAATTCAAATAAACAGCTCTTCCGGACATCACCTTTGTCCTTTACTCTTCTCTCTTGTGCGGTACGGATCGGCACGGCTGGCGAGCAGACCATCATCATCATCATCCAGAAAGAGGCGGAATGGGATGGTTCGCCTCCTGGCGGAAATTACTTAACGCGTTACTAAACAAATAATTCTCCTCTCGGTGAGACAGCGACGACGACGAAAACGTAGAAATCAACAAACTGCATATACATACATACATAATGTCGGACCGGCTATAAAATTTTCATTATGGTGTTCCATAACGGCGGGCATCTCGAAGAGATACGGCCGAGTGCTGGGAGTTTATTGCATAAACAGTATTGTGTATAGGAGAGATGTGCTAAACAGGAAAAATCGTAAATATCGGGGGGTCAAGCTAGAAATTTACGATCGTTTAGGACAGACACGTATAGTTGCAAGGAAGTTAATAATGCTTGAATGTTCATAATTTATTTCTTCGTTTGATAAAATATTGCTGATTTTTATCTACATAATCTATATGTGACAACAGCATTTTTCTTCAATTTCTCTTAATTTAATGGCGACTAAAAACTAGTAGAGATCTTAACTACACTATCAGGTGATCTGCTTTATTATTCTGCATATTTCACATTGAAATTTGCTGTCTTCGTTCTTTTAGATCACTTAATAGGGACAGTTTTGCAAATCATTTAGAAATTTTTGCTACATGCTTAATACTGCTTATTCTACTCATTCTATCTAAAATGACTGGAGAGAGATTGTATCTTATGAGGAACTGGTGATATTATTATCATCACCTCGTTGTTATGGTTGTTTGTTGTGTATAAATTTAGTAGCCAGGACAAGGAAATCTAAGCTTTCTATAACGAAACACATTCCGAATATTAAAGAGAAGGGACTATAACCTACGGACCGGCAATTTTATCCAAAATCAAAGAAACCCTCACCGGGAATAATTTTTATATGTTTTCACTGAAAAAATTACTAAGCAACGCCATTGCCAAATTTATATAGGAATATAATAAAAAACAGAGAATTTGTTTTCTAAATGAATAAATTAATGTTTCACTTTCGGCAATTTAAATAAAAGTAAATTGCAAACAATAGCATTTTACTAAAATTAAGTTGTTAAAAGGACTAACCTCAAACTTTAAATTTCTGTGATAAAGATGTGATAAAGATGAAATAGAATTTATTCTATATAGTTCTGTAGGAAAATGTCTCATTAGCAAGGAACATTTACGACGTAAGGAAACAGAGCGAAGGTGAGGGATTTTTCCGTTCCCGAAATGTTAATATTATCTCGTTTTGACTGTGTTTTTTATGTTTGCTACTACCTAGTTTATTCTCAGTGAAGTCGATTTTACCAGCTTTGCTTTTATTGAAATACGACGACTGTAAAGGAACTCAAATTGTCGTCGATTGAATGCGTATTATTGATGCGTATCTAATTCATATATTTATTTTCTTTTGTTACAGGTTAGTAGCAGTCAGTGTTAAGAGTCCCGAATACGTTACTCTGTACATAAACCGAACCATACCATACCGTCTTTGAGGTAGGTAAGCCCAAATAAATTATCGCATATTTCATGAGATTAGGATAAAAATCAAGCGCCTTCTCCATCGTCGTATTACAGCCCTTATGTTTCACGTCAATGGGATATGAATTTTTATAGGGTGGTAGAACTTTGGAGCTACGTGCTCTTTGTTTTCGGAGTCAACTAATTTTGTTTAATTGTTTAGTTTACACACAATATTTTGTTTCCCCAATACAAAATATTTAATTGGGTGAAAAATAAAATGTTAACCACATCCCACCAACAGCGTCGAAAAATAGACACGTAAGCGCGAAATATACAAGCGATGCCGACATAGAAATTTTATATTAATCACTTGTCAACAAACCTTTGAATAATAAACAAGCAATTAATTCTAAAATCTTGAGAAACAAAAAATGGATTCTTGAAACTTGCTCAAAGATTACCAACGCGAACCATACAAAACCATCAATTTTAAATGCAGCAGCTCCAAAAACTTACTACTACGTATAAATTATCTAAGTGACTATAATATATAGTATAGTATAATATATATATATACGAATACATAGACTTACCCATCAAGGTCTAGATGTAAGATGTAAGAACTATAATCTTTAAATTATACTAAATTAGAAGATGGTGAAGTTTTTGTATCGTTTCACATTTGTTCGTTGTTTGTCGATGTCAAATAAATGGCACATATTATGAACAAACTCGCGACATTTAATTCAAAATTCGAAACCGTTAGGTTTAGAGTAGAGAGAGAATTGAAGTTAGAAACAACAAAAATTGAAAATGGGTATCAATTTATAAAGAAGTGGTTACCTTTCCGTAGATGTCCGCACGAATTCCGGCAGAAATTCAAGATAGTAGCTTCTCTTTCACATCTGTAGCTAAAATTTTTAAGGAACAAGATATGAACGCACGTTTCAGTTTAGAAAATACGCTCAAACACCTTCTAAGCTATCCGAACAATAGACCAGATGTCGAAAATCTGCATAATAAAGCTTATATTGGATAAATGAAACGAGCAATAGGCACCAAATGCAAAGAACATATAGCCCATTACCGTTATAGAAGAATCGAATTATCAACACAACACATAAACGAAACCGTGGATAGTATTAATTTAGAAAACTTCAAATTAATTTATATGAAAAAAAATATAGATTTCTTAAACTCGGAAAAGACTCCACTTATTGATAATAGTTTTATTGCTGCGAAATGAACACATATTTACGTTTATGCTACGGGCAAGAACCTTTCCTTTTCTTTTAGTTTTGTATATTTCACCTGTTTCAATTTAGGTTCTATATGCGATAAAAGTAGGTATTGGTAAATATTTTTTAGAGTAGGGATAGAGCAAGGCATGTTAGAATTAAAGTAATTTTCTCACATCATTCGATGGTATGGTAGGCAATGAAAATCCACGAATTCCTAAAACAATTGTTCTGAATTAATCGAGTAACTTTTGTGGTGCAGAGTTTAATCTTTTTATTTGGTGCGTATACATACAATGATGTGATACATTAGTTTGTAGCTTGTTCACGTTGTTTTTTGTTAAACATGTACAATACATATTACTTATCTGTACTAAATCTTATTATATATATCTTATCTGTTGTTTGATTTAAAGAAAATACTGTTGTGTTGCTGACCAGCATTTAGATATAATATAGTCTATTTTATAGACTATTTTATATCTAAATGCCAATAAATAGTCTATTTTAAGGCAGTTGGTGTATTTTTTTGTTTGCTGCATTACAACAATGACATTTATTGTTTTTTTCAAGAAAAATTACTTTTCTTTTTTTCTTTTATGTTATGTTTCTTCCAAAAGCACGTATTATCTTTTAAACTGCCAGAAAATGATCCATAGTATCATTGTATTCCGAAGATAGATAATTCATTTTTGTCCAAAAAAGATGAGATCAAGTGCATTTCAAGAGAAAATGATGATGTTATAGCTGTAAAAGGAGTGAAGAAAATATTTTTTGCTACGACTAATGCCTTGTATAAAAATAAAATTGACATTTGACACCATAATTTGGTTGAGTTAACTAAATAGGTCTTTCAACGTAGTTGAAAGATAATTAAGCGGACCTCCAACGTTAAATAAATATAAAGCAACAACGAGAAGCAAAAGTAAAAGGACAATCTTTTTATGACGGTACCGTCCCCTTTTCTGCGTTCATTATACGATTGAAAGTACAATTAATTCCAAGATCCCTTAATTGTCAAGAAACAAGTGGTGTTCACGCTCTTTCGAGCTATTTTTAAACCGTCCAATCTATTTCTAGCTGTATACATCTGCATTATCGCTATATTATATCGCGCCGTCCATCAACGTACCGACAATGGACAAAGGCGAAATAGTTGAGTCACAGAGTCTAGTACAGACTCATTAAACATACACATAGTTAGAGGGGGCGGCTAAGAATCTTTGTGAGAATGAACCACGTGCAGGTGTCGCCGCGGTGGCTAGGGACTGACCTTTGAACCTTTGCGTCCCCTTCCACCGTCGCTGACTGTCTCGATAATATGAGAAAGAGAGACGCGTTACCTCCAGCATTGATACAAAATCCACATGTGTTCGTTAACAACGCGAACATATTTGACTTCGTGGCCGCCCTGAATTAATTAGTAGATACGATGATGCACATAACACACATTAAGTTTCTGTGTTTTATATCAACGTAATTATACATTCTGATGTCATAGTGGGAGAAATGCTGCCTGACAATTGCATAATTTTTAAGAATAGACTTCTTCAGAAGCTTTCTGTTATCTCAAAATGTATTAAATTGACGTAGAAGATGCTTCGTGAGAATATAAAATGTTGCGTAATTACTTACAATATTCCTTAAGTATGATAGTTAATAATATCGTTTGAGGTATGGCGGGGTCGAATTTCTGTGTCAATGCTAGCCAACTTAATAATAAAGGATAATAAAATAAAAATGATAAATTTGCTGTCGCCTTAACCCTCAAGTACTATCGTGTTTTCAGGTAACACAACTGCTATCGTGGGGTGTTTTACACCCCACTCTTTAAATTTAGCTTTTTTTTGTTAGTTATCTTTTTTTTTTCACTTTTAAACCCACAGTGTAATAACTAGACCTTTATCTTGTGATTGTTGTAAGGAAAAACAAAACTTTATTTAAAGCAAAACAGAAAATTAGGAGGAAATGTTACATTCATAAAAATTATGTAAAAAGTATTTCTTCGTACAATTTTTTCTTTTTACAAAATTGTGTTCTGTATTGTTAAGATGTCTTGGTTTTTTCTGTTACTGGAAACTATGGTCTTACTCCCTGTAAAAGAAACTGCCATTACATTTCACATAAAAATTCTGACAATGACGTTGTGAGGCGTACATTTTATTTGACAAAAAACATGTAATGTGTTATTCGCTTGCTGCATCACTCAAATCATCATCACATTCATCAGGGCATTCGCTTTCACTAACATCATCGTAAAAGTTTTCGGCAAGATTTGCTAATTGTTCATCAGTTAGAAACTTTATCATATTGTTTTTACTATTCAATACACGTATTATAGAAGGGAAATAAGGAACAAGTTGACGACGCTCTGGTTTGTGAGGAACTGAGTAAGAAATTTGTTTGAGTCGAATATTTATACGCCGTACAGAAATCAGGGGAAATGCCACTATTTGATTTGTAAAAAATCACCGAAGTCGAACATAAATGAGTGAATCCCCTGTACATGTAGGTACTATAATAAAAATCGCCGAATTGGAACGTATATAAGTGAATCCCCTATACTTACATGCACAACAACATCTGTGATTTCCCCAAAAGAGGACGAGGGCTATTATCACTATAAAATTCTAAATCATTGGTTAGAATACACTACGCTATTTTTGAAAAAAACAAACGTAATTGCTATCGTGGGGTGTTGAGACACCCCAAAAGCTATTTTTTGCTAAAACTGTAGAATATGGTAAATAATAAATTACACTATATTACATATCTCATTTGCATAGGCGAATACCTGGAACCTTAGAAATGTGACAAAAATAGTTTTAGAAAAAATTTAAAAAAAATGACCTCTGGGGTTCCGAAACACCCCACGATAGCACTTGAGGGTTAAATGTGAAATATTTGTCCTCCTAAGTGAGCACATGTCTAAGCGGAAATTTTAAAAATTAGCGAACAAATTGAGTTCTCAATTGCGGCAATCAAAATAAAATTCTCATGAGTACATGGTGTAGTAACACCAGGAAACAAGCGAACATGTCCATTATTACCGGAGCTACCAACTTAAATCATCCGCGAAATTTCAACATTTCCATTGAGGTAAATTATACTTACTTATCTTTAAAAGTATTTTTCGGTATGAAATTATGAATGTGCTTAATTTACATTAATGTATAAATAATTCAAGTTTAAAAGTAAATACTGAGGTACTTACACTTACTACATCTTCTATATCCTCTTTAAACAAATGTTTGGGAAGAATAAGTTAGAATAAATAAGAGTAAGAATAAATTTCAAAAAATAATATTCAAAATTAATAACGAACGGACTCGTTTCATATTAAAAAAAGCCCGGCCTGTATTTTAAATATTAATAAATAGTAACGTGCCGTGTTAATGAAATAATCGTCGTCATTTTGATGTTACAATAAATTAAAAGTCATTATCTCGATAACAAACCATAAATTTAGGAAAACAATGACATGTTTGTTGACAGCGATAAATATTTTTCAAAATTATCTGTTTACCTTCTTAAAATATTTAGGTATTTTAGCCATTATATTTTTGAATGGAACTAGCTGTAAGCTTGTCTTATGTGGTTTTTTAATCATACTTTTCCTTGTTTATTCAATTCTGTTTGCACAGATTTAGTGATAACCTTGTAGTTCTAAAGGCTATTAACGCTTACACATACGAATTTGAGCTGATGAACGAATGTGTACACAGCTTAAGCAACTGGGATATAAAAACCACGCTACTTTGCAGTAAGTTCGAAGCCACTAAGTGATTGAAGGAAATGAAAAGTCAAATAAGCTGATCAAAGAAGCAGGGAACATGCCTTTCATTAGCCCTAACCCCCTAGAGATATGGAAAGACAATCAAAGGGCCTCGTACTGAGAAAGTGTTCCAGTCAAAAGCAGCCAAAGACGGCAAAAATAGCGTTATCGTTCAGCAAAGGAGACCTGAGACCACTGGTAGAATCTCTGACAGGTTATGTAGTTTATTCAAACTAGGAAGAACTGAAGATCAAATCTGCAATCTATGCCAACAAGTCGAAGTCACCAGCCGACACAAAGACATGCTGTTATAGTAGATGTATTTAGGTCGCGGTGACCGATGGCACCTGCGTCATCTGAGGCCCGACTATAATAATAGTAATATAATAATAATAATGATAATAATAATAACCACACCTACGAAGAGACTCTCGTGCAGTAAAATTGCTAATTGTTAACGGCAATTATATGCTTTTGTAAGGCTTACCGCTAACTAAAGATGGCACTGGGCGAAAAGGTAGTAATTAAACAAATGTAGGCAATGCAAATAAACATCAACATTTGTTTAAGCTACGTATGTAGATACTATGTTAGGAGCATTTGCGTAAATCTCAACATATCAATTTCGCTTAGTTTTTTAAAAGCAAAGACACTTTAATAATCCATCACTTCCTCTTGTCTGTATTCGTAGATATTACATTATTGGAAGTCAAAGGTTAACATAACTGTACTTCCGCATAAATATTAGCAGGTTGTACATAGCATGAAACCAATGCAGGTGTTGTTTGGTTTGTTACGTTATTCAAACGGAAACACAGAGTATTTTACTTAGCAGAATTCAACATTTTGTGTATGAGTTGGTATTCAGAAACTTACTTATAGGCAACCTATAAATTGGTGGCAATGTTATTTGTACAATTTATCGATGTTTATTAATGCACTTTTGAAAAAAGTTTTCAAAAGTGCATTAATTGTTATTACTTGTTATTACAGCTAGGACGACTATTTTGTTATTGTAGAGGGTTCCGTTATTGTATACTTAATTCTAAGAGTTGAAAATACCAAACGCTAAATCCGACACGACATAGATAATAAACTCTCGATTGTTTTAACTGGAATATAGCCTCTCCATTATGTCGATACGTTTACGGCTTAATTAAAAACACTCCAGGCGATGAAGAAAAGACCACTGTATTATACGCAGCCAGGAGAGCAGCGAGAAGGAAAAAAGAACGTCTTCCTGTTTGGAAACGAATAAAACCAGAACGAGTGTTTAGAATGCTGGCATTTTTTTGAAAGGTAGACGTGGCAGCGAGGGACCAATCACAAAAAACCCGAAAGTCTCCAGAATTAATGGTTATAAGACGACAATTTTTTCTATACGACACTCGCCCTCTCTCTCGTTGCTTCGTCCAAACGATAATTAATTTGAAGCCACTTCAGAAAAACAACTCATCCATTAAGCCAGTAATACGAAGACTAACGCATACAATATAGAGCGAGGGACGTACACGTACATACACACACATACGTAAACGTCGAAGTTACGAATACACTCGCACATGGACGTATAGGGCCATTAACAAGTTACGGAGTGCTTCGAATCCCATGATATTCGATAGCAACATGTGTCATCGCACTACGTGAAGCCGGTAACGCTGATAGAGACGGAAGGTGGAGAGATTGAACGAAGCGAAGTCGAAAGAGGTAAGAGGGGATCGTCTTAATACCGAAAAAAGTGACTTCGACCTGTCTGGATGCGTTAAACTCGTCGTAACCCTTTTGGTAGACGCAAAGGTCATCAAAGAACGGCCGTATCTGGGAATTAGATTTGTATCAGGATCGATTTAGAACATTTTCATCCTCGCCAAACGGAATATACGGAACGTAAGAAATACATAAAATTTAGGACAAAACTATTGAATGTCAAATTTTGCAAATATCATTTAAAAATATTTTCTCTTAATGGAACACGCTGTATATTATTAATTCAAACGAAAAAAAAATTGTTACATGCCACTTGAAAAATGTTAAATAGGAGAAGTTTTAGTTACCTAGTAATCTGGCAATATACGCTTTATTATTAAAACCGCAGTTATATACCTTCAATGCATTCGATAGCTCTCCTTAATGCTTGCATGTGTATTTCCTTTTATTAGTTATTCGCAGAATTGGCTGTCGTAAGATTTCAAACAGAAGCTGGATTTGATACTTAGTGTACAAGCATATTTATTTAAATGTATTTTCTTGCAATTCTAAATTCGAAACGTACCCCTCACTCGTCAATGTGTTAGAAGTTTTTCTAATATGTGGTAAAGTTGACGCGTTGGAACAATACCGCCAAAGGTTCTCTAACCGTCAATACCCTAATCGCAAATATTTTCTAACTTTCCACTGTAAATTTTGAAGTAATAAGACGATGTTTGCAGAAGGGAAGCGTAGGAAGAATTTTATAAGTGGAAACACTCAATTAAATATGGCAGCGTATTTTCATGCATATCTAAATAATTCAACCAAGGATTTTGGTGGTTAAAAAAAGCAAGTTTTCGTTACCTACAATTTGGGGGAATTTAGAAAAAGCATAAATTTATATTATGTGAAATACAAGCCAGTTTAACCACCAACTTCGGGTAATCTTAAAATACCCATCATTTTGCCATTGGTTGACCTTTTAGATACAAGGTCCGGCAATAGAATGAATGACTTTGAAGAACTGTAATGCCGGACCTTATTTTGGATACACTTTTGATCCCAGAACAATTCAGTAGTTATTCCGTCTAGAAAACCGCAGCCCCAATTCACAATTGTTTGGTGAGGTATAATGTGTAACAAAATTACCCGACTGTATTTTTATGAAGAGTCATTTACCGAGACAATATATTAAAACTTACTAAATTAAATTCTTGAAAATATTTTCAGGAATATGAACTTTGACGACAGAAGGAATGTGTACTTCTAGCAGGATGCTTATAATTACCATAATACTAGAAAATAGTTTTTACGATTGCTGGATAGGCACGGCCGGTGTGGTCAGATGACCACTTCGTTCACCCGACTTAACCCCACTAGATTTTTTCTTTGGGGTTTAAAAACAAAGTATGTAGAGGTAGATATAATAATACACAAACAGATTAGAAGCATGCACGAGGCAACAAAAGAAGTATTGAAAAGAGCCATTAAATCTGTAGAAGATGGGAACGTTTTTGAACATTTACCTTAATAATAGTAGTACACTTTCCTTTGTTAATTACTTGTTTTATTTTGTTTTCGTAAATTTTTGACACAGTACTACAGATTATAGTGTTTGTGATTTGTTTTATTTTGTCTTTCCTTGTATCTTATTGCTTGTATTTTGTTATTACCATATATAAAGATAATGGTTACTTACAACTAAAACTTAGGATCGTGTAGAAAACATACATTTTCTTTGAGTTGAGTTGGATATTCTTTCATTTGAGTTGGTAATATACAGGCTGTTCCATTAAAAAAAGATAATGTTTAACTGATACCTTCAAAATTCAACATTCAATTGTTTTTCTTAATTTTTGCAATCAAAGTAAGAAGTACACCACCTGGTTAATTTAACCGGCTCTGCAACTCTAAAATCAAGGAAAATAATATTAGTCCGCCACATAAGTCACAAAGCAGATTGGAGGAGGAGAATGTTGAGGGAACCTTGAACCTGAGTGATGTAATGCAACAGTCGCTGCACTAAATTTAACAATTTATAATAACTCAAATAAACTTTTAGTTTCTAAAGAGCAACTGTGGCAATTTCCGATATTTATTAAACAGATAGCGTTTGGATCTTTATTAAGAATCTGTACTAAATAAGTTAATTTCTTTATGTTTACATTTGACAACGCCTTGGTAGATAAAATCTAATTATATTAAATAGTCTCGGATAGTAATGTTTTGAGTGTTTTATTTGGGAGAGGGCGTAATGCTACATATTTTAAGCTCATAAGCAGCTATAATCTTATATTGATAGGATAATTTCGGAAAAACGAAAAGGTCGTTATTCTTTTAAGAACGACCACCACCAAAGACGTGTAGTAAAAACTAAATCTAGCTCGCTGATATTTCGGAGAAACATTAACCAACTGGAGGAGTTCAAGTCCTCGCGAGAAATAGATTCCGTGTGAAGAACCACGCGCTTGACAACCGCAAACATAATCACCCATAACGAGCGAATATAAGGTCTTTTAAACGGAGGAGTGTTTTCGACGACGTAAATAACATTTATACTGTTTAAGTGACGCTTTACCGCAAACCGATAATCTTAGAGCAAGAAAAAGAGTTAGTGACGAATTTCAAAACACATTTTCAATAAAGCAAATAGAACAAGAAATAAAGACGTAATAAATGCTGCTCTCGCGTATAGTAACAACTGCAAATAAGTTTGCTTCATATCGTGTCACGTTTCGCGGAAATATTTACAGTAAAGATTTACGTAGACTGTATGTAGACTTTGACCCAGTGTCTGACTTCACATGGACTCTGATCATGACAAACAAATAGCGGAAAAAGACATATTTTTAACAATTATGTGTTTCTCTTCTTCCGAATATATAAATCTTTTGAAAATTACTATTTAAAAGTTATGTCACATCCGTCACAATGATACACGGTAAGTTTTAAATTAGATTTTTTGAATCAAATTTGTAATGTGCACCACGATAAAACCCATGGTCCCGAAAAACTGAAAGTAATGGGAAAAGTTACTAAAACAACGGTTATAAATTAACAATGTTTTTGGGGGTGCTCAGACGTTAATACGCGAAATTAATAAGCAGTTGCCACAATTCAAATTTCATGTATTTGTGAAAACAAATCAAGCAAAATTTATTGAAGTGAGAAAAAAAATTATTAAAGAAAGACCTATAAAAGCTTTATTTAACAAAAAAATATGTTTGATTCGCTACATATCGATCACCCTGTATACACTATAACGTGACTATAACGAGACTATAACGAAAACAAGATATGCCATGAAATTGAATAGGAAGTAGACTTAGGCACACGAAAGGATAGAATCAGAAATGAGTAAGAAAAGAATTGAATATAGAACTTATCTTAAAAAAACAGCACCTGAGGTAGTTTGGATACATTGCGCAAATGGTAGAGGAGAGATAAACAAAAAGAATATGCCAGGCCATATTACAATAAAGACGACAAAGAGGCAGACCCTGGAAAACATAGGAGCAGTAATCACAGAGTGTCTGAAAATACAAGATCTGACGAGGAGGGAAGCATAGCCGAATTATTTTGACGGGAGCCGAAAAATTCTCGGACAACAATTCATCGATGGAAAATTACGCACAAGATCATCGACAAACAACACACCAAATGGAAAATTCTCCGACAATAACAAACTTTCCTTCGCACTTTTCCGGCTTAATATTGGCGTGTTTAAATTCCTTTGATTTGTTTTTCTTTAAAAAGTATTGTTTTTTTCGCTGATTCTATTTTAATTTCTCGCCATAATTCCTTACAAGAGCTGCTATTCGTTCAACACAATCACGGTGCTCTTTTACAAGCAAAAAAGAGGAAGAGAGCTTCAGTGATTCCTGCCCATGTTGACATTTCTCTCGTAATATGGCGTTTAAGAGCTGCCACATACATATATTGGGCTAGTCTGCTAAAACTTGCACTTCAATCGCTGGATGCCATCCTCCTATAAACTACAGAATTTACTGTTTCATCTTTTCCATGTTACAAGATTTTTCTCCTGTTGAGAACAGTTTAGGAGTAGTTCAATAATACTTGTCCCTCTTTTTATCCTTCTTCGATTAGCGCCAGATACACATCTGATTTCATCCTAGATTTTCAATTATATCGTATACTTCCTTTCCCATTTCTTTCTGTAATTTTAACTTAGTCTCAAAATTCAACTGACCTTTTCCCCTTTTAAATTTCATATTTCCAAATTGTAACTCCATTCAGTTTTTACCAGCAATCAAGTTTTGCATTTAAATGTTTTCACTTCAAGCTTCTTATAATTGACAATTTTTTGCTTTTCAGCTTTAACATTTTACAATATCATTACTATGTAGTTTTAAATAATCGACTTAAGTACTACATATTTTTCTCTTCAATAATAATGTATTTGCGAATAATTAATTCAGATTCTGGTGGAAGATCGCATATTGCCGAAAGAAGTTCCAATGTATATTTAATAGATTGCAAGGAGTAAAAGAGGATTTTGTACTTTAATATCATTGAAGCTTACAGCATGGACCATCTGCAATAAATTGCTTTCACGTTTGCAGCAACCGAATATAGACAATTTTTGTTTTGTCTGGTAATGGAACATAATCTAGTGGAATTGATAATTGAAATATTTGCCGTCAACCCATGTATCGTGAACAGTTGGCAAAACAAGTATGGCACTGTTGGTGGTTTGGACAAGTGGTTAAATATTCGTAATCTTACTAAATTTATTCTGCCATTTAATCCAGAATCATTTAACAAAAGAAATTATCTCTTTGTTGATAATGTGTATCCTTTGTTGCAAAGCTATGCGAACTTTCGCCAAACATGCTGCAGTGATCTGTGGTGCTTCTTTCGGTAGTTTTTGCGCTTTCCCGTACCTTATTATAATGTTTGTTTTTTCTATCCCTCTGGCACCTGCAGTATGGTTATGCTCTCCACTTCTTTTAAAAACAGCTCCTGCAAGCGTTGTAGCTTGAGCGTTGCACTTTATTTTATAATAGTAGTCACAAAAAAACAAATTCAACTACCATTTCACGATGTTAACTGTTGCACAAGCTTTTTCGAAATAAATAACCTGAAGAGATCGGCATTCCTTTAAAATGAAAAGGGGGCCGTTACATCTAATGCCTTCATTGAATTTGGTAATTAAAACAAATTTTGCTGCTCTTCCTATTAAGCCGGGATAACGTGTGAAGGAAATATTTTTTCCCTCTCCTTTCATTGCGTTTGCCGTGAATTATTCCATCAATACCATGAGGAAGCTAAGCTATCTTAGCATTATTTTTTGGTTATTATTCCTAGGCATTTTCTGATGTGTTCTGTGAAGGAAAGTTTGTTATTTTCAATTAATTTACTATTCCGCGAATTGTATGTTGAAAAATTGGTTTGTGGACGAACTCTCGAGGAATTTTCCGTCCGGTGAATTATTGTCGCGAAATTTTTTTATGCCCATTTTTAACATATGCGATGATGAGAGAGAGCCAATAATTGTAAATCGTAAAGACAATTGTATTTACAATAAAATTACTACATCTCATTGAGATGAAAAGATTGAAGTATTTCTCTTTAAGGACATGTTTCGTCGATAATACTTCCACAGTTATAAAACTAGTTTTCTGTACCAAACATTTGGTACTATCCTCTATACACAGAATCTGAACCCATATGAAGTCAAAAAAATTGAAAAAACAAAAATTCTTGCCAAATCATAAACCGCAAGTAAAGTTTTGTGAATGTTGGTGATATAATTGTACCACGTAGGTATTTTTACTTACAGGTATCATAACAAATTCAAATTATAATCTTACTTACTCTCGACTAGTATAATCTTAACATTCTGAGATTACTAGTCTTCTTCTCTTCGTATAATTGTGTGGCCAAATAGTCTACAATTGAAAACTACCGCGAAAGCAATAAAATTAAATGTACGCTTCTCGAAAACTTTAAAATATCCACTTTAATTTAACTTCTCCGTATTAATTACCTTTAAAGAAACTCCAGTTCAGCTTTGCTCTCGCCTTACTGTTCTTCTCCTTCTTCATCATCTTCTGTAGCCTTCAACCTTTTCACCCGAATCACCTCGAAGCCGCCCCGGGAAAAATAATTAACAGCGTACCGGATTAGTGCGAAATTAATATATAACTGAACGTATGTTTAACCTAGGCGAGTTTATTACAGAGCTTTAAATAATTCGGAAAACACGAGCGAGCTTTAATCTCTGCGCCTTTATAGTTCTAAGAGGGATTATGAGATCGCTCTCCTGCTCCTGAAATCTTAAAGGTTATTTAATTCCCCTGGTGAGTTTTCTATATAAAAGGGCTACCGTCGCCTCCGCCAATTCTGTGCATAAAGCCCCTCGTGCGCCAGAGCTCGACGGTTCGAGCGAAAGCAAATAGAGGCTTTATTGTAACTAATTACGAGAAAATCGAGACGAAATTGCAACTTTATATTATTGTTCTTGTTTAGCGCGCTTGGTACCCGTTCGAAGTTCTCTGGAAAAGATTTAGGAGGGGACATAGTTCTCTTTAATCATGACAAGTTGCAGTAGAAATCTGGTATTATTTTTTTTTATGTATATTAATTATAATTGTTTTTAATGGGATTTGTTGAATAAGAAGTACTAAGTATAATTATGGTGGTTTGTCAAAGTATTTGTGATTTTGAACTTTTTGCAGCTTCACAAGCTTCACCATGCAGAATACAAAGAAACTCGACTAGCGATAATAAGCAATATCTATGGTATCACTTCCCAAAATACTGATGAAAAAATTACACACTACGTAGCTACTATAAATATTGATTTTTTCTGGTATTGTTGACTTTAAACTCTAATTAAGTGCCTCAAAGGTAAAAATATAATAGACATTTCTCATGTGCAGGTGCTACCATAATGATTATAGTACAAAATACTTATATTAGGTCTTATTTATAAATTATAGCAGTTTGTTATAGTGGAAATGTTAATTGTTTAACAAATAAATTCCGCGGATGCAAAGAATTTATTCGTTATTATTTTTTGTGAATAGCTTTACTCCCAATTTCTCCTTATTTTACCAACACATACCTCTCAAATAATTAATTTATATGTATTATTCTATAAACCTTCTTTTAATTTATGTGCACTGTAGAACAAACCAAACTTATACATACAACATTTAAAGCTATAAATAGCCCCCTTAAAAAATTGAATTGATTCCTTTTTTACATTTGCGTAAGTCTCTTCTTGTTGTTCTTCTATCGTATGTTGGTCTACTGTCTTCGATAGAATCATGCGTCTTTTTTCTTTAAAAAGTCCATAGTGACTCTGCGCGAGATCAAGTTAAAAAAATGAAAGGTTGAATAAAATGATCCTGTAACTCATTGGTTCTGGTCCGGTGATGTGTCTTTTTAACACGAAACCGATCTCCTTAATTTTGAAATATATTAAGAATTTTGTAAGATATAGGATCATTTTATTCAACATTCCTCTTTGTCTTCTTTTTTCTTCTGGGAAACAATTCCGGCAACCTTTCCATTCGAAGACAAGCTTCGCCAACTACTCTGTTCTGATTCATTCGCATTACATGACTGTACCAGAAACGTCTCCTTCGCCTATCCCATCTAACCACATTTGTAAGCCGAGCGATGTGGTTATCGCTCGGCTTACAAATCCTTTTTTCACTTTAATTCCGGCCCAATATTTTTCACCTACAGGTTAGACCAGCGGTTGATGATGTGTACACGCGGGCAGTCATATAAAAATATTATATTGCTCAATAGTTGTAAATAAATAAAATTTATTTACTTTCTAAACGTTTGTTGTTGTACTTACTATAAGGAGCAATTTCTGAATTTGAATATAATTTCAGGTTTCGTGTTACATCTATAGGGGTAGGCGGCTACTCTGTAGTCGGGAGTGATTTAACTTTTTTCGTGTGAGACATTAGCTCAATTACACAGGTTCGCATTGATTTTAAACATATTTTATAAATCATTACACTAGCCACCTTTTTCTACTTTGCGTTTCTAGTTCTTTTGTATGTTGCAGCACACTTGATGTGTTTATTCTTCAGTACTTAAATTCTATAACTTATTCTAAGCTATGACCATTAACTTCTAATTCTTCTTCAATAATATAACCTCTGCATGTAATCATCCGTATTCTCAAAGATTTTACGTTATTCTCAAATATACGTATGTAAGTATAGCCAACGTGATATTTCCTTTGATTAAAATGAGTTTAAAATTGTATTCAAGTGGTTAATCGTATACCTAATTAACATTCAACTACATATCTACTAACTGGACTGAATGTATTAGATCCTTAGAATTAGCTGTAATTCAGTTCATGTTCTACACAAATTTGCATGTTGCAATCGCGTAAAATTATGCATTGAAGAATAAATGTATGCACAAGTATGATTGCGCAAAATATGCTTTAAATTTACATCTGTATTTGATGATAGATCAAAAACAATATTTGATTTTTACCGTCTGATTCCTTTTCTTCCTCTACGTTGGCAAAAAAAGAAACATCCCTCGTTGAGCTCTGCAGATTTATTTCCGGAAAAAGCGCAGAAGAAAGGCAATTAAAAGTAAGTCGGATAATAAATATACTCGAAAGGCTCCCATGCCGTAATTATGAGTATCACCTCGAAGCAGTCGGCAGCGTTAAAAATACCGGAATAGTCCGCACTAGCTTCCCCGTATCACTTCTTGCACACGCTACTGAGCAATTCCAGACAAGAGCAATTTCTGTAAGTAGCCGAAAGAAAGAAATGGGAAAGAAGACATCTTACGCTTTAATTGTACAAAACGTGATACTAATTGCTTTCGTAATAATAGCTCTTGCTTCGTTTAATTATTCTTTTGCTTTTTGTTGTAATTAGAGAACAACCTAAGCAGGTACGTACTCGACGACTTAACGTAAACAATTATCTAATTCTACATTTTAAGTTCAATAGCTCCCAATTATCTAATCTTAAACTAGCAATGACTAGTACAAATTTAACGAAGCTAATTTGCCTGACAAGAGCTTTCACCTTTGTAAATAAGCGAATCCTTGCGTCACGGATAGCGTACAACAACTAAACTTTTCTGCACTTTGCACTTTGACGTCTTAAATCTCACCTATATATCACAATTAATCACGGTGCCAAGGAAATAATCACTTACAATTAACCTAAATGCATCTCGACTGGTCCGGCTATTTCTGCGTGATGACACAAGAATTCATGAATGCCGTCTTTGCTAGCCTGCCGGCGACAGATTGGCCGGTGATACAGACTAGCGTTGAAGAAAACGAACAGTTAAAGTATTAATGGATAGGTGCTTATTAGGTGGTACTAAAAAGCAAATTTTACACGCGTATTAACTTAAAGATGTGTTTACAACGAACGAAATTGGTAACATAGCGAGGTATGCAGGAAGTGGGTTACACTCATATTTCGAAATTAATCAATGTTCGTATTCGTCTAATGCTTAAGGAATTAAGCTTTCAGGAATTTAACCTAAGGTTATTTGAACAAGATATGCCACCCATGATATTTGTACTATTAAATTCTTGGAGGTAAAGCAAGATACATCAAAAGTAAAAATAATAAGTATATATGATTGTCTGCAAAGGCCCGGCAGCTGTTTAAAGAAAATTATAGTATGATTGGAGGAATGAATGATTCATTTGACTAATAGAATCAAAGAAATAAAATAAAGTTATGTACGATAGAAACACCTTCAGCGGCTATCGCAACCGCTGATTTGGACTTAATTTTGCAAGAAAAAAATATATCCGAAAATATAAAAATTAACGTTCGTACGAATCGATTTCTTTTATTACTTACATATGTAGTCCAATTCATATCAGCAAAGAGTATATTTGATGCTTTCGTTGAAATTACAAGGATGGTCCAAGTTTCCCCAACTGCAAAGTGGGTTGGATCACACACACCCATTTCATCCCGATTGACAGTATTCTTAAATACTTATTATTGGTAGTTTAGAATATTACCCGATTTGAGGTGGCCGTCATTTTAACGTCGTACTATTTACATCAGCTTAATTTTGACAGTCGTATAGTGTATGTATCCAAGTTTCATTATGTATCGATACTCACCACAGTAACGTGCAGAAATTGTAAATTCGTTCGTTAAGAATAAAAACTGGTTATATTTCGACTCAGCGAAATTTTCACCGAAATTATCTACGCCACACGACCCAAATTGCAAATACAATACACTGTTTAGACGAACAATTTCGACTTCGTGGAACAATGGTTGATGCAAATCATGGCGGAAGACCGCAAACAACACGATCAAATAAGAATATTGAGCGGCAATAACGTCAATAAAAGTATAAGCCATGCAATTACACATTTCTCGGACTTCCTCGAGGCGAACCTTGAAGTTAGATGTCCATGCTTCTCCATACAAGATCCAGGTGGTACACACGATACAATCCTGAAACCCGTCAGGATTTACTGATCTTAAACAACATAAATAATTATTTTCAACACAAATTCATTATGACCGACGGGGCACATTTCCATTTAAATGGATTTGTGAATTAACAGAACTACAATTCCTTGGGAGCAGAGCACCCTCATGTTCTTGAGGAAAGGCCATTATATCCTCAACGAGTGACGATATGCTGCGGAATTGTGATAAGTCACTATTTGTTTAAGAATGATGGAAGCATTGCTGTTACAAATAATGACGAGCGAAAATTTTTCAGCATCGCCCTATAGAACGATAGTGAAAGATTTTTTGGCACCCCAATTAAGAGAGCGTGGACTAGAAAATATGTTGGTGCAACAAGACGGTGCAACGGCGCAACATGTTCCCCACACGCTTCATTTCTCAACTTGGTAAGGTAACACAGAACTGGCAGGAGCTACCTCACAGTAAAGGTATACGCTGATAACCGTCGTACCATCTGCAGCGTCGGCCAAGGAGTAGCGATTCTAACGCCAGATATCTTAATTTCTTTTATTTTTTCTTACACTATATAATAAACGGCGGCCATCTCAAATCAGGGATTTCATTATGGCCTTCCTTATATTTTTACAAACTTGGTCTTTACGTAACAGCTCAACTATCAATGTATCAAAGCGTAATGCGCTTTCCTTCTCTTGTAAAACTGATTCGTTTATTTATGATTATCAGTATAACAGCAACTCTAATCCTCGTCCAACTTACTTTAAAGAATTGGGTGTTGCGTTTTATTCAGAGCTAGCATTTACGAAACACAGGATCCATAACATCCATTCTCTGCATAAAATTCTTGTTTTTTTATAACTAGAAAGATTAAGCATTTGCTGGTGCCAATCTATAAAATACATTGCCCATTCAACGCAAATCTTTACACAGATAGAAATTAATTGTATGTTAATCAATCTATTTGGATTGCTTTTTTTAAAGACATTTTTAATTATTTCGGTTTTGTAATTTCAGATAACCTGCCAAACCTACTTCATAATTTTTATCTTGGTTCTTTGTCAACCTACACTTGGATTACTCGTTACGTAACGACAGACAAAAGTAACGGATTTTAGAAACATATTTCTAATCTTAAGTAGCTGTCGTTAGGAGAATTCACAAAAACGGCTCTTGTAATTATTACGACTCCGATTCTAACGACGCCTGAAATTAAATTTACATTCCGAAGACAAAACGAAATGGAGATATAGATTAACGTAAAGACAAAAATCGAAATGTGCGGAAATAGAATTTCACAAAAGCATACAGAATGATCCATAGTGCGTAATAAAATTTATCATTTTTAATGAACCCTAAATTCATAATTTTTAACGAACCCTGTACTACTTCCGTTCGGCATTTGAATTGATGCCAAGTTTTCACATATGAATGCAGTTTCTGAGATTTTTTTTCAAGATTCGCTAATGTATATCTTAGTAAATTCGAACTATTTCTAGGGGATTAAAGACGCTGCTAAACATTGTTGTGCCTTGGCCAATTTGCAGCTGTAAATGAGGGCATTTCGTTATGTCGCTAATGAGGTTTAACTTTAGTATGTTGGTTGGCTTGTTATGTACACTTTCTGGCGTCTAGAACATTAATAATTATAATTACGCTAAAAAATTAATAGTCTCTTAAATTGACCATCAGCAAGCAACTATTTAGTTTATATTTTAAATAAAATAAATAAGGCTACGTATAAGACGGAGAAGCAAGGTATAGTAAAATTAGAACAGGCATCACAAAATAACAGAGAGGAACAGTGGTTTTTCATGAAGTTTGTACTATTATTGCAATATACACACATGTGTTCAAATTTCCTTAAAAATATCCTTATTATCATCTTATCACATGCAAACGTAGGTAGTTTACGTGTTTTTCAAAAAAAAAAAATACATCAACTGGTGTAGTAATAACTTTTTCTCTCTAATTTTAGTTTCTGGTTACTTTCATAATTACGAATATGTAAACACTAATTACTCTTCCTTAAAGAATTGCAGGCCAAATTGTTTACGAAAGGTAATTTTAAAATTGAAAAATCGGCACTGTTTTAAATTTCGTAATTGATTTTTTAATTACTAAACTTCGACAGTTATAAGCAAATTACTAATGCAAATGTTACGGGCAATCGCTAGGTGAAACAACTTTTTCAGTTTTAGTATTCAATAACTACGTATAAACTAATTTAACGTCTGACGCGGCTCTTGAAGTGAAATTGAAATAACAAGAGTTCAAGGATATTGCTGTTTCCGTTAACGAATCGTTTCCGAAACGATCTTACATTTTCTAATTCTATATGGTTTGTACTTTGTCACCGGTGACTAATAATTCTTGAAGAAAACAAAATATTTGCCACGCTATAGTTTGAAATTATCAATTTATAACTTGATTAATTGCATAATATAATTTTATTTGTTTTACAGATATTATGCGTTGAATATAGGCAACACATTGTACAGCAGATAATTATGTATTCCATATATGCTAGGATGATCTTGTTGGCTGAATAATATCTGGTCCTAATAATAAATAACGAAATAAAACAGTATTTAATCATTTTCGAAATCTAAACAATTTTTTTATGTGTAGGACGTTATTAATAGGGTATTAGAAAATAGGTATGTAATGGAATTATTTTTTACATCAAGATACAACGGTTTTTATTCGTAAGATAATGTAATGAGTTCTCATTGGCTACAACCCTTATACGTAAAAGATGGTGTTTCAAATCCGTGCAGGTGCTTTTACTAGCTCCTCCTATTGATATCAACAGGTGGATGGTGAAGGTAGAACGTCAAGGAGTGACAAGTGGTGTTAGGTATTAAAGCAAGTTCTTAGAAATGGCTCCGTCTGTGTAAATACTTTCCGATCTCTTTTTCTTTTGACATTATCATCACCTTGGCCAAAACATGTGCTTTTAATTAATTTTCCTACACTTTTAAACAGAATTTATTAGAAACAAAGAAGTCGGTTATGCATCAACGTTAAAATATTGGTGTTGATGTAAGACAGATGTATAAATTTTAAGCGTGATACTTTCTGTGAGAAAAGGTAACGTATATCACGCAGGTCAAAAGGATATTTTAGAAGGTTGCTGTCCCTGAAATAAATCTACCTAAGAGCAGGTAGTAAGAGGAATTCGGGCATTCAAACCGGAGCAGTCGGAGGAGGCTGCAAATCTGTTTTTAAGGTCGAACAGGTTCCAGGGCAGGTTGATTGGAGGAAGAAGTTTCAAAAAGAAGGGTGTGCTACGATAGAGCGTGGAATTTCGGTCGTCTTAAGGAGGGTGAACACGAGAGCAGCAGCGGGAGTGCGAGACGAAAATGTACTTTTTGGAGGTGGATCGTTCTGATTGATGTCCAGGCACAAAAGGCCAGACACAAAGACGTCCCGCAAATACCTACTGCCTGCGCTTACTTCCTCGTATAAAGCGTCCAGGGGCCATGATAAATATTATTTTAGAAAGTTTTCCGAACTAACTTAGACCATATAAAAATGCACAAGCACGAAGCCGGAAAGAATGGAGGGCCTCCGGTCCGAGATAATGTTATTGTGATGTCCGGTTTGTCTGTATCCTTCCCCGTTTCTTCTCTGTCTCCCTTATACACTCGTACTTATATATGGTATATTTCTTCGATGTCCGATTGTTGTTTGTTGTGTACAAGTGTTTTCAAAGGAGGAGAGGAAATAATTCAGTACCAGCGAGTTTCAATACTGAAATATTGACATAAATATTCAAATTGTCGAAATTCACCTCCTAAAAGTTTGTGGCCTGAGGAGTATTTTCTAAAGGAATCGAAGAGCTGTAACAATACTGAAAAAAGTTAAAATTTATTGTCACAACGTTAAAGTGGATCATAAATTTCTTTTAATATTCGTAGGCTTTCGAATGTGTACACAACAGTTGAACAACCACCTATAATAACATAACTTGGAACTAAGATGTTATTGTTATTTTATGGAATTCTTACTTCGTCAATCAATGTATATTAATTGTAAGTGGGCATCATTTGTTTTGAATTTCCCTGAAAACGGGTTTTTTTATAGTTTTTTTAATTATATTCGCCATTATATTTTGCAGTTTTATATAATTTCTAGCCATTTGTGTATTACATTTAAAAAAATAGTGTTAAACACTAATCAGAACACAAAAACAGTTTTGTTATAACATGACGCTGTCATCCCAGAAGTACATATAGTTCGGGGATTACTACATTTATTAATGGATATTTCTCTGCGCATAGCTTTTAAAATGTGCAGAAATAATTTTGACAACAGCTGTTGATTCTTTTACATTCCGTTTGGTTAAACTTATTTACTTTAATGTTGCATTAGCATCATTAGCATAATTTTCTTACAAGCGTTAAACTATCTTAATAAGAGAAGTTATGGTTAAATATATTAAAATAATTTTTGATTGCGTTATTTTATTTATATTTTATACACACATGTAGTTTGCACCAAAATGAAAGCCTTTTTATTATTAATATTTCAGAAAATTGTTCCCGAGGTAAAAATTCTTGTATTCTTTGAAATTAAACTTTATGCTTATGTAAAAAATCATACTTCCTACTTTACAGAAATAAGCGACATCTTAAGAGATTTATCAATTTACCGAGCAGCTATTAAAAAAGACTTTATTATTGAGTATAATTGTAGGATGAATAGATTGCAAATTCATCAGAACATATAATTACTTATTATCACTAATTATTATTTGTCAAGTATTACTAATAATTCATAAATAATTTATACAAATATTTTACGACCCGCTCGAGATATTGTAAAACGCTTTTTTGGTGCAAAATGCTTTCTTCAAATAAAGGTAACTTCAAGAACATTCTCATATTTAATTCGTTTCTATTATCAAATAAATGGACAATGTTTTTGGCGAAATTTAATTTAAAAGTAGTCAGTTGAATTGCGAAAAAAAACAGATTTAATAACATTCCATTTGAAAGTAGAAAATTGTACAAAAAAAGTGTTTCTCAGAAACTGTTATTTCCTACATATATTTTAAAATTTCGCTTATTTCTGTTAAGCCGAATGTATAATTTTACGTGTATGAGTAGCTAAAATCTAGTTTCAAAGAATACAGGAACTTCTATCTTGAAAACACATTAAAAGTACCGAGAAACAATAACTAAAACAATGTTAATATACATAGGTCCTCATGGTATTGACAGAATCACTCACGGCAAACGCAATGTGAGGAGTTGGCAGAAACATGTCCTTTCGAAAGATAGTGATATAAACCAATAGGTAAGTATCAGTGTGGAGTAGAGAAGCACTCGAAGCAACGTCGGTATGGTAAGCAGAAACATATCCGTTGGCTAGTGTTTTCTCTGCTCATATTGCGTTTGCTGTGAGTGATTTCATCAGTATCATGAGGTGCTATATTAGCATTACTTTGGTTAACCTTTATCTCAATATATATTTTCTGAAATACTGACTAAAAAGGTTTTTTATTTCGGTACGGTATGGTGTGAAACGTTACTTATAATTTTTGAAGAACAAAATATCTTGAGGAATGCTAGTAGATAATACCAGTTTTTGTGAAACTAGCAATAAGAAATGAGAACATCTGTGAGAAACAAACTATTTTAATGAAATAAATACAAAAAATTATGAATGTGTACTTCCTAATTGTTCTATTTTACTACTGATGCTGCCGGTTACTTTGATGTGCGTGCAACCAACATAACCGGAATGTGATACGTGATATACTTAGCGAAACTAGAAATGCAAGTATTGAAATATAAAATTTTAGAATAGCTGAGCCATTGCGACAATTTATGTCGTTAGTTCTTGTCAATTTGAGAATTTCATAAGGTTTCAATAAAGCTAATTGGTAAAATTTTGAATATTCATGTAATATTTTTATTTCTGTCTATGTGATGTCTGAACTGCTGCAAATGATTTCCTACCTTTTCTGTTACTTAATTTTTTGTATGTTCTTTCATATTCTTAAGTTAATATTGTTACCAGTTTCTCTTATGTTCTTCTATCACACTCTAGGAATGTTAGCTCATACATATGGGTAAGAGTAGCGTGTATGCGCTAATATACTTGGAATGTGGCACAAAACATATTAATGGGTGCACTTACACTTTACTTCATTACTTTTGATTATTTTAATTTCAGATTTAAGATTTAATTGGACATTTATAGAATTCGAATTAATTTTGATTGGTATTCGAACTTTAGCATTTTGATAATTTGCATTATTGAAAAAAATGCTGCGTTTGCTCCTCAAAAAATGCTTCTCAAACATTACTTTGTGGGGAGTCATTAAAATCTGTAGTTATTCTCAATATTTTATATCTTGCATATAATTTTTGTAGAAACACACAAAACTCACACAACATACTTTATTTGGAATCCAGCAGTCTCAATTCACAATATCAATCAATAACATCAATAATGAAATGATCATCCTTAGGCCAACCATAAAAAGTATCAAGTCATTGCATTCACGGGGCAACAACTAAACGAATGGACAGATAGGTAAACATATTTTTTAACAGTAGACACTTTTTCGACAAAACTATTTAGAAATTCAATTTTAATCAACGGTTTAAAACAGCGTATTCTTTTAAAACTGTTAGAAGTAATTGAAGAAGTACCCTGTAGAAAATAAACTTAAGAAGCTAAAGAAAACTACAAAAGGGGACTTGGAAGAAAAGAATTTAAAGCATTTACGTGAAAGGGGACAAAAGCAAGATTTGAAGAACTAATTCTAAACAACTACAACACTGTAAGTAAGTTAAAAATATTTTTCTAGAAACCGTTCAAAATAAAGGTAATATGATTGTCATTTAATTCGATTGTTCATCTATTAAAACACATCAATATATAGGAGAAACCTGAATGTATAGATGTACTTAATTGCAGATGTATCGATACTTATGAACAATGGACAATAATTCGCAACGTTTGTACTGAACCGTTTTGTATTTGATTAATGCAAGAAGTTGTATGCAGGTACTCATCAGCTATCAAACGGTCTTAATTCAACACAGTTTTCAGTTTCATCACATCAACACTGTACACAGTACTACTGTAGAAGGTTTGAAAGGGGCGCGCTGCTTAAATATTGCGAGAGTAGGTTCAATTCTTCTAGTACGGTACGAAGCTAATAGTGTCGGTTTCATATTGAATTACATCTACTCTCCGTATAAGTATATAACAATAAAACGGCACAACGCTCTTAATAAAACGAAGAGTTATTGTGATATGGCGGTATTTACGTCGTCCTACATATCCAGCGACACATAATTAACATGCACGACATTATTTTCTCCGGTTTCACGGCTCCTATCAGCCGGTCTACCGTAGCACGGTAAAAAAGAATTCTCAAATTAATCGCCAGCATAAATCAGCACCTCAAGAGATGGTGTTTCGTTGGAAGATGAGGAGAGTTGGAGAACGCGTTCGTGTACACGAAACTTTGGCGCAAAGCGAACGAATTTATTTTTGAACAAATTCAAAACAAACAAAACGGCACTGAGTACGGGGAATATATACAAACATGCACATACGAATAAGATATTTTACGCTTGATAAATTGGCGGGTGGGGATAGAGGTGGCGAAGAATTGCATGTCCACCTTCCTTACAGTTTAGCGTGCTTAGTGTATTTATTTATACAACGCGATGGCAAAATTCCATCTAATGTTTGTATTAATTGCTTAGTGAAGAATTATGTGGGAGAAAATGGGGCAGGTTTAACTGTGGGATGTTTTCAACTAACCCTTTTAATTATAAGAACTAAATATAGCTAATAATTTTTTACTTTGAGTATTATGTCTTCTAAATTACGTTGCCTTATCTTTCAATAAATGCAAAAAGCAAATTTCTTACAGCTAAAATTTGATTTCCTCCTACAGCCAAGGAAGATGTTAAGATTAGTTTTTCGTTTTTGCAGCGCTAACTCATGATTATTTGCTACATTGCGCCGTAGGAAAGACAATACTGCAAATCATTGGTGCCGCATGTTTGGCGTTTTATGTCTTGATTTTTCTTATGGCAGCTATTAACTGAAGTGACAAAAAAACTCCAATTGTAATGTTATTGCCTCGAATAATATTTAAATCGTGGTGATACTGCCAATGAGAAACAAAATGTGGGGATTTGCATATCTGGCCGGTTTCTCGATCGGGTTGAATCCACTTGTCTAAACATTTGTAGAGCGTAGAACTCCCTTGGTATGGACTTAACGTGCTCGGAGATATTCTTGAACTCTCCGATGGAGTAGCTTCTGTACCTCGGTAAGAGAGGAATCCCACTTCTGACACCAATGAGAAACACAGAGTATTAGCATTGTTATTTACTATTGATAACATAATATACATATAAACTATAAACAGAATACATAAATAATAGAAACAATATATAGTGTATTTAAGGTAGTAAGCTTGGTCCAAACGCAAATTAACTTATATAATTCTCGAATTTCAAAATAACTGGGCATATCATATACTTAACCCTTAAAAACGAACAAATGGCATTCGGAACTACCACTTACACCACTACCTGTTGCAATGGAAATACACTGTTCCGAATTAAAAATGCACAATTGCAAAATGTTTACAAAATAATGTGTTTTAGTATCAAGAATGCTTGTACTACTTATTAACATGTGATGATAAATTAAAGACAATTCAACAAAAGAAAAGCAAGTAAGGTTCGTCTAGCGCGTCTATGCTTAGCTGTTAAAAGTGATCGCAATAAAGGCGGGTAGCTACGGAACCTCATAGGCATTATTCGTCCGTAAACTGTCCGTAATCATGTTCTACGGCTGATAGCGTTCCACCACTGCTGCGCCAAAGATGTTACCGACTGAAACCAGTGTTGCTCAACTAAGCGCTTCAAAACTGGGTGCGCCGAAACCTATTCTACGTGCTATACCTTGACTTGAAGTCCACAGGTTTCAACACCGTAATACAGTCCACTAATTAAGTTGGGAGCGCAATTTCCCGAAAACTAACACCGCCTTCATGTAAGTGAACAATCCAGCCGCGTTCGAAAGGGATTAATTGTTTATTAGGTGCACGTTCTCGTCTGCGAGCCATCACTCACGATTGCTGGAAACATACTAAACGCATTTTACTCATTTTTGTACATTTGGATTGTAACAGGTGGACCAATGAAATATGATAAACAATCGTTTAAGTTAACCTTCAAAAATACACGTAAAAAATTTTAAGGAATTACCCCAACAATCTAGGAGCGGTGCATTTTTAATTGCAGCCAGTGTATTAAGTCGATAGCGTTTTGTTTTAAAAAGTTTTGTTGTAATTACAATTGCATCATTGCATATCGAATTTAGAACCTATCTAATAACAAATGTTCATTTTAACATAAATATACCATCCTACAATCACTTTTTTAGTATTATCAAGTTATATCACGTCATATATAACTAATTTGTTTGGAATTATCGATACAAAATGAGTGGTAGTGATGTACACGGAATACAGTGTCAGTCCATCTGCCAAAAGCGATGTATATCCGCGTTTAAGTTTAAATTTAAATGTGTTAGAGACATTTTCAGTTATAACAAAACTATATTTGTCAAGAATGTGCAATGTTCAGTGTTATAATTTACAACACTGAGCTTCATTATCGTTGGCGCCGCGCATAGTAAATTCAGTATGTCCACTGAGTCAACATCAAAATCCTACTGGCGGCTATGATCTCGTTTTGAATAGCTTCAATTCCTGTTATTTCCTACAATCTAGGTGGCAGAGTAATTAGAAGATTATGTATAGGTCCAATCAATGACGAGTGGTGCAATGGACATCCTAAATCATGCATCCTAAATCTTCCGATGTAATGTAATCTTTTCTTACAATAATTCCAAAATAATTTCAGTCGTATCTCAGTAATAATTTCGTAAATTATCTAATAATTGTCTTGTTTGTCAGTAAAATTTAATAATGTAATATTGTATGGTGGTGTTAAATGTCATAGAATAATATAGAATCAGTATTTCAGTTGCGTCCCTGCGTCGCTTGCATTATGCTATTTGTAAAAATAAAAACATTCGATCGAACTTCAGTATCATTAGATTTCTGACATTGAGTCTGATATTCATCCAGGTAACACGTCTTTAGCTGTGTTCCAATTTTTTAAGTGTTCACCGTTTGAATTCTACGATAAATTTGATGTGATACTCAAATGCGGTAGTTTGAATAAACTGGATTCTAGTACGAAACATTTTATATCTGTTTATTCCAATTTAAATTGTCGAAAGAGTGTTCTAAAAATGTCCTCGAATATTTCAAACCCAATTAATTTCGAAAAATCATTTATTTTCAAATTTTTCCCTCGTATAAAACATTACAGTACTGTACAAAAACAAAAGAAATAATACTGTAACTGTAATTTTTTATTTGGAAAACGGCATACATATGTATATTTATGTAAACCTTGTTATTTTCAAGTATTTCAACAGATTTACAAAAAATTTGTATTTATTTCATTACTTATTATATTACCAAAGTACAACATCAGTGTTAATATGTAACTTTGGAAGGCCCTTATGATGGTGATTGGGACAATAATATTTTCAAGACAAACTCGTTTGAATCACCCTGTATCACGTCCAATTTCCACCTGGTCTTCTTCAACTAAAACCGTTAAGTGATATACTTGAAAATGTTTGAGAAACTTGAATAAAGTATACAATTTTGCCTGTTCTGCGCCGAAGCTTTTTGATATCCCTGTTATGTAAGAAATGGCATATCCATAACTTTAAATTCCGTAATGTTATGCCTAATATAGTCCTTGACCTGTACGCACACTTTCAAGTTGCATTAATCGACTAGTTTACACTAGCTTGACGCGTCATTTGATAAGTGAAGGCATAAATTTCGAAAAACATTTGCATTTGAGAAAAAAGAAAATTATGTTCTACCAAGACAGCACCACCGTCTCACATTTCAGTTGCCGTCATGGCAAAACTTTACGAATTGAGGTTCGAATTGATAGACTTCCCGCTCTATTCGCCAGATCTAGCCTCCAATGACTCCTTTCCTGTTTCCTAAGCTCAAAGCTCCGTCCGAAGGACGACAGAGATTTCCATGGAATGAGGAGGTCGCTACACTCGTAATCGCCTATTTTGCAGAATAATATGCCAATTCCTATTCGGACAGATTAAAGAGAAGGGGGCATTGCTGGGAAAAGTGTTGAGAAATAAAACTGAATTTGGAAAATAATAATAATAATAATGACAAAAATATTTTGGTAGTCTGGAAACCTTTCACTACTTCCATATTGTTGTTGAAGAAATTTCAAAAAATATACGACACTAATTTGTAAGGCAAGGCTATACAAGCGAACTGGAGAAATTTCCTGCGAAAGGATACCAACTGCACCTAGCAAAAGTTGCCATTGCATACAACACAAAAGTAAGTAAATCCGAGGCCATTTTTCAATTAGTCAAACAGACACAATACAATGCCACAACAATGCACTGCACCGATTATAATTATATTAAGTATTTCTAGGATTCGGTCACCGGTTAATGATGAAGACCATTCGTGTCCTCGAAACGGCCGTCCCGGACTAATTATTATATTACTATATAATAAATTAAACTTGTGTGGTGCGGAGGGTGCCGCCGCGCGAGGGTGTTACCATACTACGCCACAGTCCTTGCTATAATTATTTCTAGGATGCATGGAAAATGAGAAAGCGCAGAAGTATTTGAAAAAGGAGAACTTTAAAGAAATGGAGAACGGGTTTCAGAAGTCAAAGTGCAACGAGCTTTAACGAGACGTCAAGCCAAACGTAAATTAGTTTCTAATATTGACTTAGAATGCTATTGATATTTTCATCATTTATATTAATAAAATTGAAATATTGTTCTTTATTGCTTTGCGCTACTGGTTAAATTTTTGATGCACACGCAGATCCATATTACGTTTTAAAATAAGAATAACGTCCAATATTTACATCTACAGTTAAAATTCTTTTTCGACAATCTGGAGCTGATAACCTCAGCCAATCTAAATTCGTTCTGGTATTTCTCTCAAAATAACACAAAAAAAAACACCACTTTGGCTCTGCTCATTCCACTCCTCTTACCCAATTGCATTAAACGATATTCTCTTCTACCGTAAAGATACAATTAAAGGTTTTTCCCTCTTACAATAATTTATCAAGACGATATATGCGAGTCAATTTAGACCAGACTGTCTGTGTGCATGCAGTACATATATATATTGTGTGTGTATGTTTTACGTCCCTCGTGTGTTTGTACCTTTTTTTAACTGTGTGGAACTGCAGAAGCCTGGATAACGTTATTTAGTGGACGACCCACGGTGTGTTGTTTTTAGCCAGTTCAACCTGTCAGACTAAATTGCATTTTTGGGTTTTCTCGGACAGGAAATGACCGTATAGTTGAATCCTTAGTCTGTGCGGTAGCGGCGTTCTGCCCTCCTCCTACACGTCGCCGTTGGCTTCTCTGCACAACCCCGAACTAATTACCATTAGTTTTACCTCACGTGGTGCTGCCTTCTCATCAACATACATGAACGTGAAGGAGGTGTGGAGGACGGCGGAAGGTTGCTTTTGTTATTTTTAAATCTAGAAACAACATTTAACGTTTTAATACCCCAATCTAATTAATTTAGACGCAAATTTAGTTAATTTGCGTTACGATGGGATTTTTTGTCTCTGCTCAATTATCGTTACTTATTAATCATATTACTTTTTGTAGTGCCTTTTCTTATGTATCCCCTTAGGTATTGCATAAATCAATTTCATTTGCGCAAATTATCCCGAACTATTTTCGTAATTACTGTTTCACTAGTCTTCACTGTTGCCGTTATCACGTCATCGGTATATTGTTTACATCTTCTATATATTTCTCAATTAGATTATTCATAGAGACTTGACTTTAAAAATGTATCGAACCTGTGATCTAAACTTGATGGGCTATTAGCGTCAACAATAATGCCGCAAAACTAAAGTTTTATAAAAAAAAATCAAAATTAAAACCAGTATGACGAACGCTGACTCTCGAAAATACTTAATTTAAAATCATAAGTACCCTGAATGACCGATATACTCAGGTCAACGAAATTTATTTTGTTAAAGGGGAATACCTGCTTGCTTTGTTATTCCAACTATAACGATACGATACTGATTTTAAATAACATGATGTTTGCCGGTCTTGACAACGAACACGATTTATTGAATTCTTGAAACAAATAACTTATAGTCCAACGCTTGAACACCGATTTAAGACGTTAACATCGTATACTCCAAATGCTCATAATTAGTTACACTTGCGCCAGAGCTTTTAGTTTTGGAACAACTGTTTCAAAAGATATAAAGCATAAATTAATGGTGAACGAATTTTCTTTAACGTAGCTTGTGCAAAGTGGGAGTCTCCATAAGCACTTTACCTGAATCTATCTGAAATAAATTCGGTTGGGTTGAATAAACTATATCTGGTGTCCCTAACTGATCCTAGCCAAACCCATGGGATTTTGGGTTTTCATCTAGTGTTGTCACTGATGGTTAAATGATTAAAAAATGTAATAAAGTACTTACCGCTTTATTACAACTTCTACAACAGAACTTTACATTAATACCATAAAGCAACGTACCGCTAAATGAGGTAAAACGGATCAAGCAAGGTGAAGCGGAGTTTTAATTTTAAGGCGCTTGGCTCGGTTGCTCAGCCGTGTTTAATTGTTGTTTAGAGAGACTTGTTTGCGGGTGGGCAAATGGGAACTCATTTGATATATTAAATATTTAACCATGTATTAAAAATATATCAAAACAATCTGTTCCACAGAAGAATTGGAAGCATTCAAACGCTCCGTTGAAATGTGTGTAAATTAATGCGTCTGACAGTTTGTATGATCCTTTTCTTTGAAAATTTTCATTTTACGATATGAAGCGGATCACCTAAAGTTTATACTAAAGTATCTGTCTTATCTATCGATAGAAAGAAAATAGGTCAACGTGGCAACTAAAGTGATGATGAGTTTACTGTACTACTATAAATATTAATTCCCTAAGGAAAATTTAAAAGACGGTAATAAAAAAAATCACTAGTAGCAGAAGAAGTTGTTGGATATGCTGCCAAAAATGGTAGGTGTGACATATTCAATTATAACATAAAGCTTAAAGCAATTTTTTGCAGCGTTTTTTTTACCGAGGATGCAGTCCACTTGAAAAAGAAACTATTCTTTAGAGTTGACTTTACCTCCTCTGAACTAGACTATTCTTTGTACTTGTCGCCTGGTTTTTCTTTGTTAAGAAAAAAACTACATTTTTATTAATTCTCTTTTTAATTACAGAAGTGATCCGCCTCATGCCGCTTAAGATTAAATCAATGTTAACCTATTGTGCAATAATTGCAGAATAGCATATATCTTTTCGCCATTTTTCTATCATTATAATTAATAATAATAATAATAATACAATTCCTATCATAATTATATAAAGAAAAAATGTATTTGAAACTTGTTTCTTTAAGAAAAGATGTTTGTCAAATGTGTAAAGTATTCTATATAGTAATAAGTCTTTTAAATTCATTACGATGTCTTATTAATTCTTATTACATTACCTCCGATCATCTTCCAACATAAATTTCTACATAAAACCACTGGTAACTGGCCGGCGCGGCAAGACATTTTCTCAAGAGGTAGGATATACATAAGTTAGGTAATAAGAGAAATACATTACACCTCGAGGAATTCCTAACATAGTCATCGGATCTTGCAGGTCAAAGAATAAACCGGGAGGGTTACTCGGTAATTGGTGAACCTGTAATGCTAACTTATATGAATCGGCCCCTTGGGATCTTGTCTCTCATCTAACCTAGAAAGTCTCGCTTAACAAGTAGCGCGGAGAAATAGTTCTTTATTACGCTATACCTAGATGAAGTGAAGATTGTACAAATCTTTTCGGGTCCCAGGTTTTCATTAAAAAATTGAGAGAGCACAGAAGCAAGAATAAATGGTATCGTTGGAAAATTATTTTATATTTTTTTAACGATTTTTATAGGTTTAGGAAATTCAAATGTGGAATAAAGTTTTGATTAAATCTTTGTTTGAATTACCTTAAATATATTTGTACCAACGTACTTGGAAATGAAATAACTATTTTACGAACCTTTTAGTGTATATTCTTTCTGAACCTTTCTCGCAACACATCTATCGTTACAGAAGGCGGCTTTTATTATCAAAAAATAAACACAAATATTTTCCTACCAACTTTTGTTTTATATCGTTTCGTTTGATAGCTTCAGCTTATCTATAAACACTAACTAACTAAATAAATTATTTCGTATCTTTTATATCGACTTTACATGCGAAAGGAGAACAATAATAAACATCTTATTTCCGCACGAACAGGAAAACACCATCCACGGAATAATCTGGAATATTCTCGGACGGATATAAAATACAACGGTGGTGACCAAGTTTTCAGACTTCGTCGACGACTTAGCCCATAAAAATATGCGACGAAATACTTCTTGGACACCCACTTGGAAGAGATGGTGAAACGACTGGTTTGAAAAACTAGGAATTTTGTCTAATATTTATTGCAGCGTATGATTTTGCGAGGAAGGGCTTCTGTTTTGCGTAACCGCTTACAATTCCAAGAAATTGATTTCACTGTTAATAATGAATCGATTAAGCAGCTCGTATTTGAATAGGTATCTTTTGTACAAATTCATATACAAGTATACACAGTGTGAGTCATCTCTGCGGGCCTGGAAGGTTGTGTCCTTGTGAACGCTGACTTCTTAAAATGGTATTTAGATCAAGCGTTAAAGGACTGCACACGTGTTCAGGTGGTTCACAATTCCAATTTCATTAAATTGACACATTTTCTATTATATTTTATGGAACTCCCTGTATATATTTTAGTTATGAATTTTTGTCGAAATTGAAAAAATCACATATCTGAAGTTCTAAATCAACCATTTTCTCGTTGCTCGTTACGTCACGATAGCTCATTTTGAGGTAAAGCAAGTAGTTTTCATTGAATATATCTACGAACCACAGATTTCATTACGGATTCGCTAATCTTTCTTACTAACGCAGATACCTACTAGTACTAATAATATTCTAGCAGTGAGAACGTGATGAGGGTGAATGGGTAATCACCAGTCATAGGCCACTTCCCATTTACAAGCACGGAAGCGCGTAATGGATTGTTGACGTAACTGACCGATGCAGGTATCTACGGACATCGGAACGACGAACCCGATTTGCATACTGGCCGTGTTTGGTTGTGATAGGATCCGATGGAGAACGATGGTCCTCTACCGACGTCCGCAACAACACAAACTTAGTGCGGTGTACGAACTTCGCAAGGTAAACTTACCAGCGATGAATTTGAATATTGATACGTAGATACATACGCTGTATGTACGACGTAGCGAATCGATAGTGTACATTTGCTAAAATTGGTTTTTTTCAAGGTAAATAAGATATTCTAATAATCAGTTTGCCATTATATAGACAGAATCGTTTTTGACCCTTACCATGGGGATCTCTCTTATTATTGGAGATAGAGGCTAGGTTACGACTCTTTCTGGTCATTACCTTTCTTATCGGCGCCATCTTAAATTCCGACACTATCAAGAAGTTTTTTTTGGTTTAAAAGGCACTATTTCTAAAAATCGTAGCCGTCACTTTCTTGCGCTTTTTCGATTCTCTTTTATTATTGTAATGTCGGTTTCATACAGCTCAGCCACATTCGACATGTTGTTCCTTCTGAACCGTCTTGAAAAATGTCGTGCATTAATTTTTGTCATATCAAAAAGCTCGTGCAGGATTTTCGCAGGACTAGTTTTTGAAATCTCTGTTTGTTGCGGATTCTTTCTAAATCATACCCATTCGCTCTTTGACTTCGAACCGTGTCTTTCCTTCCAAGGTGAGAAATGTTGTCACTGCAATTTTGGATGTTTTGAAAATTTGCCAGGCACCGCTCAACTTCTGGTTGTTTCGCAACTAGACGATGGGTATAAATTGCCAAATTATTATCACTTAAATATTTACTATAAACTGAAGACAGATTTGTCCAAGCGTTTTTGATTAACTTCTTACTAGTTACTTAAAACTTAGAATGGGTGGACCGCGCCGCTTAGTCGTGCATGATAGCGCCTATTTCTATTCAAACAAATTATTACTTGTTTTAACTTCGATAAAATTCAAAGCTTCACCAACATTTTGGAAGTGGACGGAACTATATACATTTTTTCTTACGTAATCGTGATTAATACATCGTGTATTAATTACCAAAAAAATGTTTTCTTCCTTCCCTTTCCTGAAAATAACTGCGCGGTAGAGGAAATCATATTGAATCATCGAGAGTTGAAGGCTAGAGAGATAGGGAAATAAACAGAGACTTCAAAAACTAGTCTTTTGAAGATCCTGCATGAGCATTTAGGTATGGCAGAAAGTTTGTTTACGATGGGTGCCAACATTTTTCAGCACGTTCCGAAGGAATAACTCGCCGAATGTAGCCGAAAGTTTCTTAAGCTTTGCGAAGCAGACATCATGACCGTTATCCAAATAGTGAATAGTGTTCTATGCTATCCTTGATCTAAAAGGGAAACGGTGGAGTGGCATCGGAAAGGCAAATTAATGTATTTGTGCAATTCTTCTATACTTGTGCTATATGTATGCTCACTATGAATGCCCATCGTTCAGGTAGCAAAACCTTAGTCCCAAAGTTACACACCCTTCCAATCTGGCGGGCCCGTATACCACCGTAACATATCATAGCTCCAAAGTTATATACCCATAAAATAAAATGACCACACGACTAACAACATTTATCTTGGCTCTATAGTTATGTGACATAATTGTTTATGAACTCATGATGATATCATTGGTATGACATTTATTTCTTTATTATTATTCTTAATTTCTAAAAAACATTGTCTTGGAAAAGCCAATAGTTGCTACCCAAACGTCGCAAAAAAGTATATTATTACTCATTGAGCATCTCAACATTCATAAAAGTGTATTATATATTTCACTTGAAATTAGTTTTTACGTAATTGCTAACTGCCAACTTCAATGTTGAGGGCTTTTCTAGACATCAACCATTAAGATTTTGTCGTCTTCCATTTTGGCACCTTTTCGACATCTTGAGATAGATACACATACGTTTAATCAATATTTAAACTAGTTTCTAACGACCAAGCTCACACTCTACGTTGTGTGTGTATATATACATAAAGCTCGTACATATCTGTATCACACACAACTTACATCTGCGCTCTGGTAAACTCATACACCTACGCCGCATCTTTGACATTTCAATTTTCTCTCCGTAACGTGATATATCCGCGTTTTTTCCTAGTCTCTCCTGCCTTCACATACATATATTCCCTTCTCCGTACCTCCTCGTAACATCAAAAAAAGAGCAAATACGAACATCATATACATGCATATATAACAAACGCAGAGCCGTACTTATACATACGATTCGAATGTAATTAACTTCTGGAACGAATACAGACATCATTGGTTCACGAAACACATGAATAATGCTATTAATACAACTCTTGACTTTCTAAGAAAAATAAATTCACTGATTAGTCCAGTTAGTTGTGATAACTTGAGTTTTTGGGTTTGTAAACTTTACCTTTTTTATTGTCTAGCGTGCACAATCCAGAGATTCGAAGAAGAATCTAAAGGGACAACAGTCCACTCTTGACTCCAAATGATAGAAGGTGATTCATTCCTGGCTCAAGATCCTGTGGTGTCGCTGTTAGTACGCCAGCCTGGCAAACTAAAGATGTCCTTACCGGGGTTAACATCTTTCAAAATATTTAGTTATGTCGAAAAATCTAAGGAAATTACCGATTTTTACATTTTGCTGGCGGAAGCCAATTTGTTGTACAGCAATACTTTCTAGAAGCTGAACTAATTATGAAATGAGTCTATTCTAACCAAATTTATAAAGCCTTACCAGTATTCTTTTGCAGGGTGGTTTCCTAAGTTCGTGCAAAGTCTGAGAGATGATACCACTGGTGTGTGTCATGATTAATAGTAGCTTGTAGCATTTCTTGGAGGAACTCATACCAAATTTCAGCCATATTGTTTTATTAGAGTGTTTAGCGTTCGTTTGAACCGTGCAAGTCGAGTATTTCTAACAAAATGGACGGAAGAATTTCGTTTATGTGTAAAAGGGTACTCCATGAAACATAAATCACTTTAGGAGACTAAAAGTAGACGTGGTAAACATTATGATGAGTGTGCATCTTCAATTAGAAAGGTTTATAATTGCTGTCAACATTTTCTGAGTGACGATATGAGCGAAAATGACGCTGAATGTTCTGGACGGCCCTAACTCAATTCTTCCAGAAATTAATAATAAAATCTATGATCTGGTAACGGGTGATAGAAATTTGTCAACACATTGAAAAATGGTAGAACTATTTATATGTAGCTGTATATTATGCATCGTTATTGTACCAGCTCATTCATTTGGAGTTGCGGTTGCGAATTTGTGGTTTATCCCAAAAAATTAAGTACTTTGTATTTTTGCACGGATCTCTGAGCTACCCTCTCACTTACTTAATCTGTTTCTTTTTTAGCTGTAATTGCTGGCTTAAACCTCAATATCTTCGATTGACGTCTATAATCCTTTTAGCTACTTCGTATACCTTGCTCCTCAGTCTTATGCTTGTTTCGCAATCTTCGATTGTTGTTTCCGGATGTTTAAATGGCTTTATCTTGATCTTTCTTTCTTGATTCTTTGATATTGACGATAACAGTTGTTGTTTTTATGAATTAATCTTTCCATTAAACTTCTATTTTAGCACAATAAGTCTCCTTTTTAATCGTAACTTTTTAACTTTTATCCTTCAAACAAAGAATTAGGTATCAAAGAACAAAAGGATGTAAAAATTATAAATTATAAAAGACTCTCATTATGTGACCTATACACTATCTAACAATTGCACAACGCATTAAACATTAACATACAGTAAGAAATTACAGCACAGCAGTTGCGGTTGCTCAGTTTTTTGATTATGTAAACAGGAAATAAAATAAGCTGCTACGTACGCTACAAATATTCTTGACTAGTAGTTGTTTTCAACAACCTGCCTAAAGCAGTTAATGTGGATAGATTAATCTAATGGTCTTCGATATCTTTTCAGCAAAGTAACGATATTTGCTGATACCAAACTTACGTGCCTATATTTGCGACATCTGTTTGCTTCTAAACCTAGGTTAAAATCTAAATTTGCAGAGTAACCAGACCATTAATGCATGATAAATACCCGCAGTAATAATTTTAAATAAACAACAAACCTTGACAACTTCAGCATGAGTCTACTTAACAAATTCTTTTTATTCTTCTGCTTTATTCAAGTATTAACAAGGAGTTAAAAAGCCTCGAAACAAGTTTATAGAATAATTTTTTAGAATATTATTTGTTTTCGACTTTGCACTTATCATTTTGAGAAACTTCTGAATTTCTTTCATTACTAATTTACTTCAACTATTTGCCTTCAAACACGCAAGTAATAATTTTTGTTTTTGTATCAATATATTTTTGGAGGTTTCTCTTGTTACCTGTTGATGTCATTACGGTCCTGTATTCCCTGTACGTAGTTATATCAGGAGGATAGCATGTGTGAATGTTAAACCATATACGTCAGAAGAGTAACAGAACACCGTACAAAATAAAAATTGTGTCATATTGAAACGAAAACACGGACGAAAGCAATCCGAGACCAGAAAGAAAAAAATAGACGAACGTAATGAACGAGTATGCCCAACTAAAAACAGATATTAAGGTTTATATTACGCTATTAAATAAAATATTAATTAAAACACATGTTGACCACATCGCTCTGTCCTACATCTGGGTTACATCGCAGCGAGGCGCACCATTTAGCAGCCTTCGTGTCTGCTTTGTTTACAATACTATTTTTATGTAAATATTCCGAGGAGGATTCCTAAAGGTGCGCCCAGGTTGTCGACACCTGGTAAACACCTGTAATGTTTACAGTAACTATAACAAATTATGTATAAATATGCCTGGCTTCTACGTGTACTACTTTGAAACATATTTCTAGCAGATGCGGAAGGCAGGCGATATTTTGAATGACAGAAAAGTTTATTAGGAACGGTAATATTTTCGTTGTAAGTAGCGTTTTAAAATTAAACAGGAATCTACGTGACATTCGCAGTTTACATCGTTCCATATACCAAACCAGATGTCATGCAGATTTTAGGGAACTCACGGTTTCTGAGAGGTGGGCAAAAGATGTGTTTGTATACATAATAACTGTATAATCCGGACGTATAGTTACCGCACAAATCGCAGATAACACGTTTTTATGGTTCTAGTTTAATGTTTTCTTGTGATGGTGGTCTATTAAATGAACTCACGCCCATTTTTGTCACAATTTATTACTTCGTAAGCGTGTACTTCACTTCGCGTTCTGTTTTCGTTTCTAGCAAGTGTACATGTGTATGTGTGAGAACCTTTTCGCGAGTCGGTAGACACCGAAAAGAATAAATAATTAAAGCGACAGGATTGTTTATTTTTGGCGTACATATTTTACCACGGTGATGTTGAAATTTTCCAAATATTTCTTTTATCCGCCTTTGCTTTGCTGCTTTGTCTCACGCGAACCTCGCTAATTGGATTAATCACCCAACAATTTGTCCCAATATTTTGGTTGTGGTCGATGTTTATAGTTTTCACTCATTAGTTTGCTTTTTCGATGTTTCTGTCGTCGTTGTATATGATATTTATGGATGCAAATATTCAGCCCAAGTAAGGAGAATTAAGAAATTTGTATTTCGTTAATTGTTTTTCTTTCCCTCTTTTATTAATTCTAGGTTGATTTCAATGTTTATTTATCTTTGGCTGAACATACTGAATACTACTGATCTAATAACGCTTAATTTCTTGCATATTCAAGGTCATTCACATCCGTATACATCTTTCGAAATCATGCACGTTCCGGTTTAAAATTTTAGTATTTACATTTTCAAAAAAGATTTGTTCATCACTTAAATGGAACACTCTGTATGGTAGGAGGATAAGTTTGCTACTTAAGAACACGTAAATTAGATGCTGCTCTATTTAAATTAATAAATAGAAAAATTATACGTAACCGCAATTCGTAATCAAATGTTAACGTTACAAGAATGGAAGGAATATTAACGATGACGATAACTTGCAAATGTGTTTGCTTTATATACGACGACATACTGGCTTTGGCTCATGTTGCCTTGCAAACAGTATCTCCAGCAAACAATTTGGGAATAAGATAAAACAGAAGATCATAACTTTGTTTTAGCAATTTGTTGAAATGGAAAAATTTTTAGCCAAAAATAAAAGATAATGAATATTACTAGTACAAGGCAAAACGGTAAAGAGATCTCAACGCACGACGAGCAAGTAGGACGACACCTCATGCGAGGTTCTCAACACGTTTTACCTAAAATTTAAAATGATATCATTACTTTTCTTGCTGATCTGAGATCGACATTTTTGCATCTCCACGTCTCTACTGCATACTCTGAGGCAATGAAAACGATATAGATACAAGTATTCGTGGCTTTGTTTCTATCGCCCTCTCGCAATTAAGGGTAAAGCACGATTAATTTTTTTCTATGTGAATGGTGACTCGAAATGGTACCGGACTGTACCTGAACGCACATTTCCTAACTCTACCACACGCAGCAGCATGCCCGCTTCCCATTGGACAACCGAGCCGTTATCACAGTGCACGCCGGTAACAATTAGTATAAAAAGACGTTACTTCGTTTTCTAGAACGTATGAAAAAGTAATAACTTACTTTATGAGAAATAAGTCTACCAGAACTTTGGTAAGCTTATGCAATCCATTAATAATAATAATAATAAGAAGCAGAAGAAGAAGAAGAATAGTTTATTGTCCAACGGCTTCCAGCTACAGGACAATATTATACAAAAAATACGTATAATACTAAGAATAGTATTTGAAGACAAAATGAAAAACAGTAAAAGGAAAAACCCTCAAAACTCATTAATTTTACTAAAAAATACATTATTATAGAGTGTGTCCGTTATGCGGCACATAGAAGTAATGGGAGAAAAGGATAACAGATTTGGTCGAGGTATAGGGAAGGGAGAGTGTAGGAGAAGAACGTGAATGTGCGAGGGACAAGAAAATTCAAGGAAGGAAGCAAGTCGGGACAATCAAGGACACCACGCACCAACTTCCAAGCAAAACGTGCACTCGATCTCTCGCTCTCGATGAGAAGCCCCGGTGTGCATCCCATGTCGATCAAGAAGAGCACCATAATCGATGTTCCGCACTGGATAAATTCGATCAATCTTGAAGGATAAGAATTTGAGAAATCTCCGTTGAATCTTCTCAATTTGGAGTTGTAGATAGATGTAGTGCGGTGACCAAACAGGTGAGGCATATTCAAGTTTGCTTACAACAAAAGTATAGAACAAAGTTCTGAAAAGGGATATATTCTCAAAGTATCTACAGGTACATCAGCAACGTACTGGAGAGCCATCAATAAGTTATTGATATCTGGATACTTTGCTGAAGCTTTTAACGTTATTGACTAGCACACCTTGATTTCGAAAGTATCTGATCTCGGATTTCCTCCATCAACAGCAGGTATAATATCATTGTATCTTGAAAGAGATCTTGCTATGTATTATATAACTGCTATAGCACAAATATGCGTGCAGCTTGCATCGACGCATCTAAAACAGAACCGCACCTTTTCAATGTGTACATAAACATCCTACCATCATTTCTTGATTGCCATGTTCTGGCACACGTAAACAATTTAATTTTTTTAATTGTTGCATGCATAAACAATCAAATTACACTCAGCAACAACAAATGCGCCGTAGTTACCTATTGTAATAGCAGCAAAGCAATTACATGTGCGTTCTCAGTTAATATCGGTGTGCCAAGAAAAATAAATTTTAAAGATTAAGGTGGCAATTTGCTGAACAAATCACCACCATTCGTAAATGTGCTTCGGATTCTTTCGGCTTTGTCAGTAGGTCTTGTGAACATTCCTGCAACATTACTGTTCTCAACACGTGATCCTATACTATGGTCAAACAAAAGTAATGTGCTTGTGTTTAATATGCCGTATACACGCATCAACAGATCATGTTAGGAAAAGTACAATCCTTCAAACTTGCAGGTGTTTATCCTTCCCGTGAATCCGATTATGTTTTCGCCCTAAACATGTAATCGGTGACCTCTAGCAGAGAACTGGCTAGTTTCTTATAAGACTAGTGAACTGCACTTGAAACAACCCTCGTATACACGTAAATTGAAGAACGGCTGTAACAGGAAATATAGACTATGAATGATATATAGAAATGGATACAAGAATTGTTTTATAAACTTTGAGAGAAGATAAAAATACCTCCGGTAATACTGCAAAGGCTAATAGTACAATGTTTAACAAGGTTGCTGGAATTTATTGGAAAGTCTGCAGTCTAAAATGCTTCAGGAGCTAAACGTTGAACTTGAAATAAATTTATTACAATCAATTGAATAAATTCCAAACATTGTGCATGAATAAAAATAAGATTAGTACGTAAAATAAACTTAAAATCAATTATCCTATCAATCGTATAATTGAATTACGATAACATCTTTTTTCCTCAATTAATCGTCCTGTTTCGTGTATATTCAGGGATTTAACAACGACGCACATTGTTTAGCGCATAAATTGAGTAGTTACTTACGTTCACGTTGAAGAAACGATTAAATTATGGCGGTGTTGATGTGCACCAGTCAGGAGATGCGAACAGATCTCACGATCCCCACGGGGCCAACGAAGAAGGTCAATCACATTCCTGCAAGACGACGATACATACGCGGCCGTAACCGCTGCTGCTGCTGTTTTACTCATCAGGCAAGGAGCGGAGAGAGATCGGAATGCGACTGTCATCGTTGACTCCGTAGTTAATTCACTTTAACTAATTGCTGTAGCGCATAAAAATTGTAACGTCGCACGTATGGTATCTTTCTTGTATGAAATCATCTCTCGGCGCTCGCAATTCCCTTCGTTGCAAGGAGAAATAAAGAAACACATTCAATTGCTACACATCAATTATATGATATCACGTTATGTCTTTTATAATACAAGAACGTTCCGCTATTTTACTCTACCGCCATACGTGTTGGATATCGATAATTCCATCGTTGCTTTGGCGCTACATGCCAGTGATATAAACGCCTATCAGCGCGCATAAATTTAGTTGAGTTGATTGCGTGTATTGTATGCTTGACTATATTCGTCCAATCGTTGCATTAAAACCCAATGAAAACGACTGACAAATAAGTAATTAAACTTCGCCAATAGCTGCCATTAGTCATGTTCTTTTTAAATAGACATTATGTGCGTTAATTAGTTGAAATAAATTAAGTGACCCTGTTGTCTACACATATGTATATCTATACACATGTGTCTAGAACTTCACTTGATTGAAGTGTTGAATAAATCGAAACGTATGAATCAGTTTCTAAACAATATATTTAATTTTTGCAGCGAAAAGCATTAATATTTAGAACTTTGACGGTTACACTCTTCAACTGTGTTCTAAAAGGTTTATTAAAGGTTATTTAAATTTTTTTCGAGATTTCTGTTCGAAACCATCAAGTTCAACATTTAGTAAATCAGTATTATATCCTCTACTGTCCAGAAATAAAAAGTCGTACCTTTTCGCATTTTGCAACCTCCCAGGATTTTCTATGCGCTCCCAAAGTCAAATTGCCCTATCTGCTGTTTTAATGCGCGCTTTTGGGTATCTCAAGTAATAAAATCTTTCTCCTTGCTAGAACTAAATGTTCTATCTCACAACTACTACACAATGTTGTCCTATCGATATCACGATATAAGAAATAAGGCTTTTAGTGTAGTCGGGTACATTTAAAGGACATATTGTCAAAAGAAGGGTTAAGATTTTTTCATATGGAAGAGGATTTCAAAATGAATTTATGGATTTTGGAAACATCATTTCAAAGTATATCAAATGCACATTGTGTGTCTGTACCACGGACAAATTGAAGGAATAGAAAAATAATGATTTAATTGCAACGTTAAAGTCGCATCGACTGAAGTTCTAGAAAGAGCTGTAAGTTCAGACAAGACCGGAAAATATTTTTTTTCTGTAAACATACATATTTTATGTTCACGTTGTTAGTTATGTTGCATTACTAAGTGCAATAAAACTAGAATATAATTTATTTTTGTAATGCTTCCTTTACACAAGTATTAAATTGGAAGACACTACATGACAGATTAAATAAACGCTTATTTTTCTCCATTATCAAAATTCCATGATGTATTCGCACTAATCACCATTTCCCTCATGAATTGCCCAGTAAATTAAGTAGCAAGGATAAGCAAAAAAATAACGAAAATAAAGAGGCAAATGTTGATTAGAGTCCAACATAAAACGAGTAAGATTTATTAAGAGCATCGCACATTAAGTTTTTTGGAAAGATAAAAATATGGCAATCACTAAAGTGTGGGCATATTGCTCACCAAACAAATTATTTGGCTAATTTCAGATAATTGTTTCGGGATTTCGTGGATTCCCATTGTCAATCGTATGACCAAATGTGACAATGGTGCATATTACATCAAATATTGCTGCTCACATACAGCCCGAGTAATAAAACACGGACGTACTATCGTTGCACTCTATGTACTATTATTATTATTGTATCACTACTACACACTCCAAATACTAAGTGCTTACCACTAATAACATATGAGGTGCAAATACGCTGGAATTCTGGAATAATTCATAATATTAAGCGTGAGAAGTGTACGCAAGCCTTACCTAACATCAAATGTTACGCAAACAGAGGATGGAGTGAAATTATTACTTTAATGGTATGTATATCATTGTATTAGGACTCTAAATCATTGTAGAATTTGTGATTCTTGAATTACAAAATAACTATGTTTCAATGCGTTGAATAACAATTATTGAAGCGTTGTTTTCCTTCCAATTTCCCTTCGATGTTGTGTAAGTACATGCAAAATCTTACTGCTCTAAACTTTAGCAATTCTCTTAGCATTTCGCAGGAAGGCAGTAAATTACTACCGATTCATCCGAAAACCTTCTTTATGTTTTATGAAAACATCAATCTATAGAATTTACTCTTGACGATGAGCGTTGTTTTAAATTCGACGGTATTCTTTTATTTTTCCTTACTCGGCGACCAAGCTGCGCACAAAAAAAAACAGAATAAAAAACCAGAACAGAGAAAAATAACAATGGAACACTTTCGATTGTAAAAAAGGCGAAATTTTTAGGAAGCTCACCGTCCGACCAGTTATGCTAATGAGTCCATAAAAAACAAATTATAAACACTGTAAAAATATTCACCGACTATCCGCTCGCTAATTTGCATGTGATTTCCTTTTTAAAAAATTCTGAAAATAAAGACTCGAGACCTAGGTTATTCAAGCATTACTTCGCGATTTACATAATGACAATATTATGATGAAAAGTTCATCATTTTTGTTCCTGCCCAGCCTTCGAATAGTAGTCGTAAAGCTTGCTCGGTATGTTGATTATTTCTGGATGAGAATCGTAATAACCGTATTTGATTTTATATCGATTTTTATATCAGTTGGTATTAATTTTTGAGTACGTGATAGGTAATGTGTTACTTAACTTAAGTTTTCTTTCATTTTCCTTTAATTGTGCTATTCTCTTGCACATTTCCAGGTTTCCAATAACATTTATTTTTTTTGCCGACTTTCCCCCTGAGAGAGAGTAATTTATCATTATAGTATATTCGTGAAAGAGTGAACTTAAATAAACCATAAGACTAACATTTTATTTAAGTTGATTACTAATATACTTCATTGAAAAATGTAGTCATGAAAATCTGGAATTTCTTTGTTATTTTCCAACGTAATTAAATGTACCGCGGTAAGGAATCCAAGATCACATCACGAGGACCGGTCAGGAACAATAATTACCTGCAATATTTCGAAAAATTGGTAGCCGCACAAATTCGCAAGTACTTACATGCTGACACTAACCTGCCATCCAAGTTATCTGGCGTTAGATCTCGCTTTAGTTGTGTAACAGCATTAATCCATACAACTGATGACATATTTAGGGCAACTGATGGTAATAAAATAAGTGTTTTTGTTTGTTTAGACTATTCCAGAGTTGTCCATGTTATTAATCATGAATTATTATTCTGTGTTTTACGCTATATTGGTTTTAGCTCTGTTCCTTTTTTCGAAAGTTATTTTGATGGACTACAACGGCAAACATTTAAAAATTTAAGTCCTGTGATTGCCCAATGAAATATATTAGCTCCTCTAGTATACTCGATATATTCTCCATTCTTGTTAAATGACAAGGTTTCTAGTTATTGTACGTATACTGATGATGTTAAGCTTCATTATTCATGTTAAGCAGATGGATGCACATGAGCTTATTATTAACTCTAATAAAACAGCTGTTATGGTATTTGGTCGACCTAGAAATCATGACGAGATTTCTCGGCATTAACAGTCATTTCAGCATTAGACATTTATCACTTTTGCTGTAAAATGCCCCTCTTAATATTTCATCTTTTTTCTTTCTTTGTTAATGTGGACCAGAAGGAACAACATCACTCTGATCACATGATTCTGGTCGTTTCAAACAAAACTTAGGTATGGCTTTGTATGTTATGTATTTCATATTATCTGTTTAATAAAAATCTATTATTATTATTTAATTTTTTATTACTGAATTCCTTTTTCTTGATGAAAAATATAATCACCTTGTCGTCAACGTTAAGTCGCCATGCATTAATCAGCTGGTCCTAATGTATTAGTCGCTCCATATTGTTAAATTACCTCAATCCTCTTAATCGCGCACAAAAACTCCCATCAATTACTGCGGAAACAGACGCTAAACCGAAATAGAATTAGTGTTTTGTCTATATCGGACATGGTGGCGGTGGGTCGAATACGACCGTGACAGGTGTGCAAAAAGTGACACCGGGTCGCTTGTTGTTTGTGTTTTATTACGGCGTTGCCCGGTCCAGTCCGCGAGTTCGTGGTCCGATTCAGCAGCCAGCACGTACCACACGCTTTCGTCGTGTCTGATGGCCGCCAGCCTCTCTACGCTAGAAGTCCAAACGAGAAGCGGATGCGCATAGCAAAAGCGTCCGTGTTGGCGTAATTGCATTATTACAATGAGAAACCCGAACACGTTACACTGTAGCGACGGCATATGTGTTATTTATCTGTATTTTACACGGGAAGCGGATAGAGGATTACGCTGCATGTACCGAGTACGTGTACAATCTGTGCGCGAGCAAGCTAAGGGGACTCAACTGTTTGTTTATTTTTATTGATACAGGTACTGTGCATCCATATAGTGCAAGCGAGTAATTATTATTCCCATGGGCTTGCTACCACTTTCGTATTTCGTGTACAGTATGTACACTATTAGAAGTATCATCAACTTCAATAAATTGAAATTACATGCAGGATATGTTGTAATGCACCAAAAACTGGTGTTCTAAAAAGAGGTGCATTACTTTCGAAAACTACCTTAATAGAATTTACCAAGTTCCTCGAATTGTATCAATTTGAAACTAGAAACTCGCATGCGTCGAACAGAATTGTATTATAGAACTAATTGTAAAAGCATATTTAGAAAGTCATTCATAATTAGGGTAATGTTCTAACACCACTTAACGCTAGGATATTTTTGAGCAAGGAGTAATTACTAATAATAAAAATTAGTTTTAGAATTTGTAAGTAGCTATAGGATAGGTGTTGGAAAATAAAACAATAAGATAGAAATAATTCAGGAACTAATGTTTTACTTTAACCATAGTTTTCCCTGTATGTATATCCATTGTCAACCATTCATAAACCATTCCTCAGTGGTTGCCTATCTCGCAGAGGCCAATTAATTTTAAATTTGTCGTCTTACTTTAGGGTGCCTTAAGCAGCAAGTAGTACTTTTTATCAAGAAAAGAACGTTCTACCATTTTTTTCTACTACAAAATGGTACCCAACAGTTGCATTCTGGGAGTTATCTTAATATGTTCAACACCATCCACGATTCAGCCTTAATTTCCTCTATCGTGTCAAATCTTTCTCGTCCTTTCAACTTGATTTTCATCTCTGGAAAAAGAAAATGGTGATAAGGAGTCAGGCGAATATCAGGACTAAGAACAATGACCATGTTGTTTTAGCCAAAAGCCGTGAAAGCGGTATATAGCCTTGCGTTATCATGGTAAAGCTACAAGGGATGATCCCGAACACGAAAATTCAAAAAATGATCTTTGCGGGCATCTCGAGCACATATACAATATATATTGTGCAATTTTATTTTTCTGCAAGTACTCACTCTGAGCGGGTGAAATTAATTTATGAAATTAGGAAATTTTTCACTCTATCTATGCATACTTTAAACCAAAGAAATTCATTTTTTTTATTATATTTCTTTGTTTCAAGGCAATATTTTTTACACTGGAAAAGACTCGCATTTATAGTGAAAGAAACTTTTCTTTTCGATTGAAGCTTTCTTTGAAAGAATATATCATTAATTCAAAAAACCTTAGATTTTAAACAAATCCTATAATTTTTTTTAAACGAAAGTTTTGAAAGAAACATTTACTCCAGTTGAAAATCTAGATTTTTGGATGGAATCATTGCTAGATTTCATATTTTATTGCAAAGAGATGGTTTCTTTGATCTAAGAACAAGTCTGTTTATGTCATGTCCAGATGTGTTTTCTATTTTCAGGATGTCACCCTTGATACAATTAGATATTTTTGTCGTCATAAGAATGACGCTTCTGGTGTTTGAATTTGGCAAAGTTTAGTGTACAATACTGAGCACTACGTATGTTCTACTGCAATGACTATATAGAGAGATAAATTGTATTTGCATGTTCAACTTTTTGAAAGACAAACATAGAGACATGACATCCATATTGCGTTTGTTTATTTCTAGGTGAAGAAACAAGAAATGTAGTAAAATACAAGGCATCCTACTTAAAATAATAAAATGGGTCCTTAGTTCGCTACTTATCTATTACCTGGTATACTGTATCTAGAAACTTTGATCTTCTACGGTTTACACCGTAGGCACAATTCCATAATTTTAGAATATTGAGAAATTTCGTATATAACTGTGTCATTGGCATAGTTTGGGGATTGGACACTCGATAAAGCTGCTGTTTGACAAAGAAACGGATCGAGCCCAATATGAGCCACGGTGGAGTATCGCACCTAATGTTACAAAAAAATGCCGGAATGTATGTGTTGTCTAATACCACGTGCTGTATTCTTAAAGCCTTCTGAAGACCCTAGCAAAATCCAATGAGTTTCTTTCGTCGGTAATCGTCAGCAATGTGTAAAAATATGAGCTTTGGAGACTCTAACACTTTTCTTTGATAATAATAACAAAGGTAACAGATTGTGAAGCAGATTTATTCCATCATGCTAAATAAATTTGTACCGCTCATTGTGTGATCTTTAGAAGGCTTCCATAAAGTAAATTTCGAAAGAAATTGAAGGGGAATCAAAAAATTCGAATTTTTGACTAATGGAGGAATAGATTTTTGAGTATCCTTGTTTACACTTCTTCATCTAAAAATGTATATCTCCGTATATTCAGCAGACATAGACATGTAACATATTTTATGTTAATTCCTTTTAATATGATTGAAAGGATCATGATCGTAATGTCAACAAAAACATCTGAATTTCCTTTCAGCTTTGTCTTTTTCGGCAAGCATAGGGAAGCGTAAAGGGTCAATGACAAGATCCGTAACATCAGGATTCTTTTATCAGTTCCTCATTCTTACCTTTCGGGCGAAAAATTCGCAGTCGCTTTATGGGTTACCGCACACAACTCCGATATACTTTCACATACCGCCGATAGGAGGTACATAAAGAAGTGTAGATAAGGTCCGTGCTCGGGCATTATGTCAAAAGAAATGCATACGTAATTTGATTTCCTACAGCGATTCAACGCGCAGTATCGGTCCGCAATTTACTATTTTATACCGGCAAAAGGACGATAAATCAGATTGAACTTTTTTTACGCTCTCCTCTGTTCCTTGTCTTTTCTCCCGGTTATTATTTCCAGAAATTCTCGTTCCTGCAAGGAAAAAGTACCACCTCCATCCAATAGCGTCACTAAAAGGCGATCTATAAATGTGATAAATTGCGTCTTACAGGGGAAATACCATCGCATCAATGTTAAATTATTATGTTTTTTCCCGTGTGCCTGGAGAGGGCGAGGATAGAGTCGATTGGAAACCCCGAATTGTCCCGTTCTAATATCTACCGCATACAAGAGGGAAGAGGAGATGAATCGAAGATGTATGTTTGTATAATTTTACCGGAAACTTTCGCTTTTCCATTCTATTTGATGGAACGATAAGATATCCGACGATTCAGAAAGAATAATTCTGGAAGCATCAGATCGAGGAGAATGTCTTACGGGAAAACGCATGCTTGATAGTTTTTATACTGTTTTTCGATTGGGCGGGGTTACTTCCCTGCAGAGCTTAATAGTTTTGCTACCGAGATTGTTTTTAAGTGCTGCTGTCAATGTAACATATATGGATTGCTTTTCGGAATATCAATATCTTCTGTTAGGTTAGTAGCCATTTCTGTGACTGTCGGCATTTATGAATAATGAAATCAAATATAGAGTAACTGCTTTTACACATACATAACAGTTTATTATTTAGTCGCGTTTATAATGCATATAAGGAAACAAGTTAACGCAAGTACTTAACCGTTACAGTAAGGAGAGCCAATAATCTAATTGAAAATTCAATAAACAGAAAGATGAGTAACTATAAGTATTATAAGACGTTGTTTTTTCTTCTTGTTCGTTTTGTCAGAAACTCCTTGTGCCTTTTAGAACGACGAAATATGTTGCTACTTCTAGAAATACTTTACCCATTTCTTCCATGCTTTCCGGTCCCTTGCCAGTTCGTTCATTTGCTGTATTACCTTCCCCTTTACCCACCCTATCTACTCCACTGATCCATGTTTTCTCTCGTCTCCCTTGTCTTCTCTTCGGATGTCCATACCAGCTTAAGCATCTTTTTGTTATCTTTGATATAATTGGCACCTGTTTTAGTTCTTTCTATTGAACTTCGCCATTTTCCTTATTTGATCTCCATCGCATTTATCCTACTTTCATACTGGCATATGGCCGAATACCGTTTTGTTCAGTAATCTTGATTGATTTCCTCGTTCTAATCTCTGTTTCCAGTCCCATTTTTCCATCTGATGTGAACACTGCTCCGACATATTCTTATACCGATATCTATTATCTATGATTTGTTCTTCATATGTCAGTGTTTCCATTCTTTCTTCTCTCTCTTCTTTTCGGTTTATTACCATGATTTTACATTTCCTAATGGCTACCTACTTCTTCAGTTTTTCAATATTTTCAATCCATATTCTTGTTTTGTTTCCACATTTTCTTGGATCGGTTCGTCACTATAATAAAATCTTTAGAATATATTGACCCGTTTGTTTGCACAAGCTCCAGGTTGATAAATCTAAGTACCGTTTGCAATTTCTAGTTTTTCTTTTTTACATTCTTAATCAGTCTATCCACTACAGTTATAATAAGAGGAAGACTTAGACTATTTCTATGTTTTACTATTTTATACAGTTTTCTATTTCAAATTCTTTCGATCTTTTTTATGTACGCCGATATTTTTTCCTCTCTGTTGAATCAAAGGCTGTTATATCTCTTGTTCTTCTAACTTCCGTGTATTTTCTTGTCCAATTCTCTACTATTCCAGTGTACATTTCAAATACCACGAACGATAGGCATACAGCGCTATGATTTCCACACTTCAATTCTTCACCTTTCTTACATATTGGTATCACTAAGCTTTCTTCCCAGTCTGTCAGTATGTTATTTGTTTTCCAAATTTCGTGGAGTATTTGTACTAACCATGCTTTTTCTTCATGTCGTAGGTACTTCACCATTTCCGGTTCTCTGTCACTTTCCGTTTGCGTTGTCTGCTTTTCCTTAATCTATTTTTCCTTCCTTCGTTGGGTGCTAGATCTTCCCCTTCGTTCTCTAGGTTGATTCTTTCTAGTTCTAAACTAAATTTATTTTCATAGAATCCTCTCCATCTCTTAACTATGAACTAAAGCGGTTGTACATACGATATCGCATTCACGTCGTAACGTTAATGAATAACCGTTTGTGGCTGCATAGTGCTGCAGCCACGAAATCATTATATTTGCTTTAGTTAATCACGTGCAACGTTGACTAACGAGAAGGTATCATTTTAAAAACATTGAGCTGTGAACACAATCCGGTATGCTTCCGCATGTGTCTGTGTTGGTTCCTTAGTTTGCAGTTCGAATATGTAGATATTCTATTAAATAGAGATTGTGGTAATATTTGCATAGTATGTAGCTCTCGTTCTCGATAAATTACAAAGAGATTAATACAATATGCCACAATAAGTATACGAATAAATATTCTTTGGTTAGAAATGTTTTAATGTGTTCTGCAGCTCTACAGCCATAGTGCATCAGCCGACCCTGGAAGGTTTAGGAATTAGTTTTTGCTAGACGTATGACAAAATGCTGCAGGAAGTATGGCACTTTGAAATTTACTGACAGTATAAAAATGTCGTAAGTCATTCAGATAGCTACTAACTACCAGGGAAGCACATCATCTTCAATGAGGCTACATCCAAACTATCTCTAGTAATGCACTCAAGCTGTATATTCTAATTTAATAACTTAACAGTCTGCATAATTTGGAATGAATGGAAGGCTATAGAGGCAGACGCACCCTGCCATCCCGTTTGGCAAATAATTAAGCTCGTAAATATCATTCCCGAAGTAGCGATAATACGAGGGTATCATAAGCTCATAAACGTTTACCTGGCACATAATCCTTAATAATCACCGTCACCGGAGGAGCAAGCCCTTTAGGGTAAAAGACGAGGTGTGTAGTGCACATTAAGGGATGTTTCGGGGAGTGAGAAGTTCGAGCATCAGGAATTCCGTGTAACGTGTAACTGCTACCTGATACCCTTAAATTCGCGCTCACCGCAGTATTCGACGGCGTCGGCGGTTTTCGAAATAGCGGTGTCAGAGAGGGTTTTCGCACGTGCTTCAAAATAAAATGAAACACTTCCTTCTCCTCATTATTTTGGAGAGTTATTAAAGCTGTTTCTCCATTGTTCGTAATCGCAGTATTATAAAGACGGATATGGATATTGTATAGTGAATGAGCCAAGGACTTCTATAGTTACTTTAGTACTTTACCAAAATTATAACGATTGTCATACAGATTATATATTAGTATATGGGGGGTACTATTGATACAGTACAAGGGAACAAAATTATGTTTTTTATGAAATAATCTCTTTCCTTTTACTTATAGATAACGCTCAAAAAATACATAATATCAGATATGAGAAACGTCATATCTGCGAAGAAACATGTCTTTTACCAACTTAATAATGCAACTGATTCAAGGCAATATTACTTACAGAAGACGAAAATCACCTAAAATCAAATACCATTTTGTTATCGTCAGGGAGCGAAGGGGAATTGTATGTAGTCGAGCACATAGCATGAAAAGTCGTCCACATTCTGTATAACTTTTGCTGGATAAGACTCTATGAAACGGTTTTTAAGTTTTATTTTTTAAATTTTTCGAATTTTTCGAATGTGCTTTTATTGAATCATCGTTTGAAATACAATGAAGCATACTGTAATATGGATCTACATCATTATTTACTTATAAATGAGTGACTAACAGTAAGAATTATCGCAGAGTTTAGAAATTCCCAAAATATAAGTACGAAAGACCTGAAAGCAATTCAAGGAAATCAATTTTATTGCGAAAGCATTTACTAGTGAATTTCAGCAATGCAATGTGAAAATCAAAAATGCGGATTTAAGAAAACAACCTTCTCGAATCGCGGGTTTCATACAAAAATCGAAAATATTTATGGGTTGGGTGGACCAAATTACTAGCTGCTACGGTGTTTATGGGCAGTGAAGAGTATGAGCAAAAAGCTCAAGATGGCACCTACCATGTTCTTAAACGCGGCCATTGAGCGTTCCGTCATTACCTTCATTAAAACGTCATCTGACCTCACCGATACCCAAAGACCACTTCTCCTTAGTGATTCTTCAGCCCCTAAGCTATACGGTCTCCCTAATATTCAAAACCCCCTCCCCCTTACGTCCTATTGTCAGCACTATCAGTACCCCTGTCTACAAATTATCGAAGCACCTTTCTAACCTTCTAAAGCCATACCCTATACACAGTGACTGCTTCACCCAAAATTTCTTATTCACCAACTTCCCATACCGAATGAAGGATCCATTGTTAAAGAGTTCCTCATCTCCTATGACCAACCTGATAATCTGAGTGCGTGAAGATTGTGTTTTTTCTACCTATTTTCTGTTTCGTGGTAAATGTTACAAGTAAGTCTCCGGCACAGCTCTGTCTCCTTTCGTCACCAACATCTTTATGGAAGCATTCGAACAACAAGCTCTATTACCTCATAACCTTAAATCAAAGTGTTGGTACAGGTATGTTAATGGCACCATTGTCATTTCGCCTCATGGATACGAATTGTTAAATAATTTCTATCGTTTCTGAATTCCTAGCATGATTTCATACGCTTCTCCATGGAGATCTAATTAGACAACTGCCTCCCTCTTATAGATGGTCTCGTACACCAACGACCTGAAGGTACTCTGGAACATTCCAACCCAATTCGCTTTCTCAAGAATAGAACCAGATCAACGAAACTCTGATCCATAATGATTATTCTCTCCTCCATAGCAACTCCTCTCACCTAATTCCAATTTTCATAAGCATGCGCATCTGCCCTACATTCAAAATGTCACTGATCGTTCTCTTCAGGAACAGCATAATAACCATCTTCAAGCTCTCAAACTACTTTCCAATCAAAAATCGCAATCACCTGCAAGGTCCCCGTGTCTAGCAGATTCCATGTTCGTGCGGTAGTGTGTACATCGGAGAACCAAACCGATCGATCAGTACTCATATACGCAGTTTTCGCGTGTAGGCGGATCCGCACTGACAGCATATACTGGAAACTGGCCACCAAACCTAATTTAACGCTACCCGCATCTTGTCTCGCAACCCTCACTGTAATAGTAAGAAAATCAATCATCTCAACAATTTAAATTGCGAAGATGGCCATTCCTTACATCGTGGAAATCCCGACTGATCAAACTTCCTAGCAATCGCCACAGTTCATTATCATCCATAACTTTTCTGCCCCATTGATCCGAAATAAGCACTATATGCCCCTTCGGAATGAATAGACTCCAACCAGTGTGCAGTCCTATAACGAAAACTGTAAAAGTAGTAGAAACTTCAAATGATTGTTGAGGCACTGCGGCTACCATCTGACAACTGCGTACGCTCGTTAGGCACCAAAAATATTTGGTTTCCGCACGTGTATACCCCCACCTGAAACTTATATATTGTTATCATAACATCGAGTAAAGATGCTGTTAGTATACGTCTAAAGTAGGATACAAACGGAAGGAGAAGAAATTGCAGGAAAATTTTAGGTGATCTGCAACGATTATGTTGTTTGATATTTGTGATATGCAATACCATTATAAAAGATAGGAATAAAATACAAATCGTGTTTCTATGTGAATCTCTGCAGCGATTTAAAGTTAAAATGATGAATGGTAATACATTGACTTCAATGCGACAATTTATATCAAATATTTTAGATTGTTATAACTTTATTAAATAAAATATTTCCTTTATTTTACAGAAGGCGCTTTATTGTTTAAAAACCGGAAACAAAGTAGAAGCAACACAGCTCAAAATCATTACCGGAAAAGCTTCAAAGCAAACAACGTTTTTCATAGCGCCCGCTCTTTTCATTACCTATACTGATCTCACGCCCCCCTTTATACTAACGCGATTATTGAACGTTGAAATTTAATAAGCACCTCGATGCGATGCAAAAGAGGAAATTAAATGGCTATCCCCGTGGTAAACGGTTAAATATAGGTGCAAACGTGAAAAATACAGGACAAAGCGAGAGTGACAAGGAGAGTATCAGAAGTCAGGGTCGTTTGCACACAATACATTGCAGCGGAGGCAGGCGAGACCGTTGCAATTTGCACAATCTTGATATTACGGGCAGTCATGTATATTTATATTCGGTCTACTCGCGGCGTTAAAAAGTTTTAAGAAAACTCCCGGTGCAAGTAGAGGTATTAAAACACAAACTGCAGACCGAGGGGATTGCCGTAGGTATCGTTAAGACGTTCCATTATTTCCATCTGTAGCATTTACTGGAAACCTTTCCTTGACTTTACTTTTCCATTATGTCTTGGCGAATAGCACCGTTTGCGCCAATAATAATCCTGATGATATTTTCTCCTTTCTTTTTTGAAAAGAAAAGCTCGCGATTAAGCTGCGAGGAAACAGATTGAAAAATTCGTAGTGTTCTTATTTTCTATATAAGAATACCTTCATGGCAACTTACTCTATTGTACAATTGTGAATCACAGCATGGAAGGTGATTGCAAATAAATCTATGATCTAACATAACTTTAAGAAATATAAAAGCCCGCATTTTATATGAAAGAATCTTTAAGCGCAGAATCACAAACCTGGAACTTAGTACTACGTGATTCACATTTCAAATTGATATCTTTTCAATTAAATGCAAACAATCATACTGGAGACCATGGCTGAAAGATCAACAATTACAAATCTTATAAATACTATTAAATTTATTTCATCTGCAATAGATCATCGTACGCAAATTGATGTTATTGACACAGATTCCTCAAGAGCATTTGATTCTGTCGACCACAATTTACTTCTTACTAAATCGGGTTGCATTGGATTCTGTCTTTCATTTCTGCGGTTGGTATCTTCTTACTTTAGGAGTAGAACCTGCTACGTATTTTATGTTTGAGTAGTTTCGGTATCTTACGATTCCTTATTATTCATGAAATAAATTACTTCTAAAATTGAACTGTGAGGTACTAGCATATGCAGATGACAAAAATATATAACGTAATCAATTCATAAATGGAATTTATGCGTAAAACTACACCTCAATCAGGATCTATATGAAATGAGTGATTTGAACGTACTATTTGATTCAAAACTTGTCAACAGTTAGATCTTGAAGTTTCTATTGATCGTGCAGATGTCTCCATAATATATCTGTAACGGAATTTGTTTATTTTTATGCTATTGCATGATTTCTTTTCTTGTATGAATAGTATGAATTCTGTAGGTCTGAAATAAACGAATACAAAAGAGATTTTTCACTTGCTTATCCTTTAAATTCACTAGTACATACTAGTGATAGGATATACATCCCGAAAGAAACAAAGGTTATGTTAATTTTTAAATCGGCATAATATTTAATTCTTATCTTATTGCCGTGCTCAATGCAGTGCCATATTTATATTTAAATTGTTACAAAATTAAATTGATTCTCCTTTGTTACTTGCTGCAGTTAATTTGAATGTGACAGTCCGTACTACTAGATAATCTGCGACAATTAATATAGTAAGAGCTAGAACAAACGCTATGATAAAACGTCCAGCGTTGTAACAACCTAGAGCTGCGATATGTTCACACACGTTTTCATCGTTATGTGCTTATTTTGGAATTGTGTTTATGTCTATAGTTTATTACATAAGATGCTCCACTTTTGTTTAATTTTCGTCTTAAATAAATGTCTTGTATTGCTATTTTTCCAATAACAAGTTTTTCTTTACAGGAAGTTGACTAGCTTAGTATCTTATAAGACTTCTTGAAAGATATGACGTAAATTCAGGCGGGTCTGGATAAATTTACTTCACATGGAGCATCTTTTCTTTCACAATTTGTTTAGAAATTATCCTTATTCTGCATTCGTTGTATTTGGTGGACTGTAGTAGATCAGATGTAGGTGTTCACAACCCTTAAATGAGAATACAAGAAATAAGATGCGGTTAAGGAAAATAAAATAAGAATGAGATTTCTTGTAATATGGTATTTGAATCTGTAACATATCGATTGCATCTAGAACAAATTAAACACTTTTGCTGCAATTTCAACGGAATTATTTTTTCGATTCTGCAGAAAGTTTCCCATTTAAGATGCCTTATATAGCACATTGTTTCAACGTCTAAAATTTGTTAAGTAGCTTATTTTATCGGTTGCTAATATTGATTTTATAACCTCGGAAATGTGAAAAACATTTATGTTGACGAAATCCATCTTTCTATTTTTAATTGCTTTAAGGGGAACTCGCATTTAAACAGTTTTAGTTATTTGTGAATGGGTTATTTGGCTCTCATGCAAACAGTACGTGTTAAATTTCTCTATGTAACACCAATGTCACGACAAACTGGACTATGATTTCTCGGAGGGTGCACTTATAGACTTTGTTTTGGTTTGTGCTGAAGTTAGTTATTGGTCAAGTCAGACTTCAGTGAATAAGCAGTGCGAATTTCTTGCTAATACAGTATGAATGAATAGATTGAAAACTTATGAGTAAGCCTGCTGAGACGAAATTGGCAGAGACTAGACAGACTCGTGTTTTGTCGACTCTCGGGGAAACCAGTAGGCAACCTCATGAGACGAATAAACACGGGTCTGTCTAATCTTTGCTAATTTCATGAAGAGCAACTCGTTTGTGCAGGCTTAGTTATGAGGAGAAATGAGCAAGGTAGGGAAATTTTGCAGCGACTAGACAGACCCGTGTTTTGTCGACTCTCGGAGGAACCAGTAGACAACACGAACTTCCTCTCATGAGTGGAATAAACACGAGTCTAGCGAGCCGCTGCAAAAAAGTAATAATTTCTCCTACCTTGGTCACCTGTAGTTATGAGCATTGAAATAACTACAATCATGTGTTAGTTGTTTTAGTAGTACATAATCCAATGTAACCAATTTCGTTCGTGTGACAAATGACATGAAGTTAGTTAGATTAAATACTATTGTTCATACAAGTTTTGGTGAAATGCAAATCGTTGCAACAAATTGCTTCTGTATAAATCCTAGTTTAGAAGTGTTCAAAGTAATGAGCTTAATCTAAATTTAGTGTAATAAAGTACACACTCTCAAAGAAATCAATGGCAACTCTTTCTTCAACTAGAAATGGTACAAATAAAGGATAAAATCATTATCTTAAAGTCATAAAATTACTACGCTTTATTACATAGTCCCTCAACTTTCCTCTCAAGTTTTGAACAATGGAGTTGCACTATGCTATTTTATTCCTCAGAATTGACTACTTTCTGTGTAATGTAGAGGAGGGAAAAAGTAATATGGCATATAATCATTTCTTATCCAGCGTACTCGCCTGACTTGGTTTCTTGCCATTTCCTCTTTCCAAAAATGAAGATCATGTTGAAAATGCGAAAGGGAACATAATAAAATAAAACTTGCAAGTTGCATTCTTTTCGTTGCAGAGGCGCTAGGATCGGTGTTTGTAATCCTGGTATTCTTCAAGTTTATTTTTCGCTGCATATGGAGAACTCTTGGGTATCTCCTCCTATTAACAGATTTACTATTACATATTTCATTAATTACATTTACCTACCTATAATTGATAATGTTCGACTTGTTTGTAAAGTTACTGCGCCATGCATACGACTTGGTTTAATACTTTGCTACGAAATTTTTATCTTTTTTATTGTTTATTTGCTTTACCCTGCATAATGTAAATCTGAAATAAAACACAACCGATCTATAATAAAGTTTCCTGGTATCTTCTAACTTGCCTTAGATTATTTGAAAAAAAAATAATCTAAGGCTTCTATTTCTCGATGTCGTGATACCTTCTATCACTGGTGTTGTTGTTACGGAGATTCTTATACTGTTACAGTTAATCACTAAGACTCCACCCAGTGCGCCCTACTAATTTCTAATGTTCTGGGGATACAGTTTCAGTTGATTGAAAGCAGAATTGAAGGAAAATAATAACTTATGGACAAAACTTGCTTTCTCCATGTCAGGTAAAATGCTTTATGAATTTTTCGTACGCTCTCCTGTCCACATTATTCATACCATACTGTCATGCTTTTATCTTCTTAAAACCAAGAAGATCGATAATTATTTATCCTACCATCCGGATAGGCCTATAGACGACAACGCAAAAGCATTAATCGGAAAGCGGTGAAAATGCGCGTAATAATCGGAAGCAGTTCTACAGTGAGCGGTAGAGAAGGATGAGGTAAAGGCACGATGGTACGGCGTTAGAAACATTACCAGGGAGCACATAGAAGAAGAGGAGGAGGCCTTTGGCACGGATGAGAGCAGAGGAGTAGCATCTCGTCGAAAACGACGACGCGTCAAAATGAGTGATTATCGAAGAAGTTGCCGGCAGCGCCGCGCGGTATTGAAACAATGAGAGAGCGGGAGAGACTCTTTCATTGTTTTTGTTCCGGGCCCCCTTGATTCACAGAAGCGCAACTGACAACCCTTCAAGCGCCGCCGCTCAGAGCACGCTACCCTTTTGTTTTTCTTTCGTTTCCATCGCGATTTTAACGCTTATTTTTAATATGATGAATTCGGAGCTTTGTAGTCTTTAATTATTCCCGGTTTTTACATTTATCTACCTAATTGTATTTCCTGATTATACGCCGTCCCGTGAACAAAGACCTCATCTCAAGAGGTGTAATAAATCACATTATTATTTTTTTTTCGGGTGGTATGGCGCGAGGCGGTCTCTTTCCAGGCATACCTCAAAACGGACAAACGATTTAAAGCTGAAAACAAAAACGCTTTTTTCGCTCGTTACTTAGCCTTCTTTTGTCAAGAATGTATTACTGTTCTAGTTTTGTAGACAGTAAGCACGATTCCATTTGTTTGCCCATGTTCAAAAAGTTGATGATTTTATATGTCACACCTAATGTCCTTTTGGCGCTGTCGAGAGATGATTTTCTGTTTAATTGCAACGTACAGTGTATCTATGTGGTTTGTAATAATCAGACAGGTTGATTAAACAGAAAATTCTAAAATTCCTAAAAAGAGCAGTGGGTAAAAATTGTTTCAAATTCTATTACAAATTTAGATATGACATTTGAATATCCTTCTTCATTCTTAATAGTTTTACTTTCTTATTAGTTGAGCTTGTTAGCACGTTGTTACTACTACTTTATACGAAAAATATAAACTCAAAGAGACTTATTATAACAATTGTAATAATTACTTACTTAACTAATTGCAATAAACACCCAACATTCTCCAACTTTTGCTTGTCATTTGGGTATCCTGGAGATTTGCACTAAATATTTGGAAATCTACACTCATCTTTTTGGTAACTTGACTGAAGGAATGAGCTCGACTTTTGGCGTTATAATTCAATAATGATACTTGCTAATGATGCTTTTGCAGGGCCTGCTGCCCTACCAAGCAGAAGCACCATACTCTGCAAAAGCCACTGTTCCTCCTGATTATATACCGACGCTTTGTATACGTGCATTATATTACTATTCTGATTACATAATTTTGCTATAAATAAAATTAATTAATAAAATAAGCAATACATCTCGGAATCTCAGTCCATCCTTTCTCAGATAAAATAAATCGTTTTTTTTTTCATTCCAAAGTATCCTTATTCTGGCGTAAAGCTATCATTATCACCCTAATAAATGTATAATGGAATAACAATTAACTGAATACACAGTAATTAACATTCAAGTTCTAGTGGCTAATTTATTTTCTTTGTTTCAGGTATGCACGTGTCTAAACGAATCGATTCTAAAACGATTTAAACGGCATCTACAACCATCCCATCCATCATAATCATCTAGTCAAGGAAAGTGGCACGACGGCAAAGCAATCCATACATACATCTTATCCCCGATCCGCGCTCGTTTAATTTAATGCCACCGAGCATATAAACTGAATACATTTGACTGCGACTGACAACTTCAATGTATCAAATCGTAACTCCCAACAACGCGCTACCGCACGAATGTACGCGTACATACATAGGGAGTCAATACGCAACAATAACGCGGTTGACAGTCGCGCGAGGGTGACACAATAGCTGAATGTGCTCATGGGGACACTATAAGGTAAACGAACGGTTGTAACTCAAATCAGAAGATTGATAACAAGATGGGAGAAGTTGCAGCTAAGGTAAATTAAGAATATAGCATAGCACAAATTAAATCTTTTAGCAAGTTGACTATGATGAAGTTTCATTTAGTTATATTTCAGGTTTTCTCCAGTAAGTGTTAGCCAATGGCAAAATATACCCAAGAAGATGTCAACTTAAGAGAAGGATAGCCTTCAATTCATTATTTAAAACCTCAATTATTTATTATTAAATTAAATGTAATAGGACTATGTTGCTACAAGTCTGTTTATATACATGCACATATATCACATATAGAGACTTAATGTTATTCTTTCAGCATGTCGAAGAGGAAGACTTTATTAAATAGCTTATGTCGGTATTTATTAGATATTAGAAAAGCATTTGACAAATGTAAATAGGAATGTAGGGAACTATGAAATAAATCTATTTTTCTTAGTAATTTCCTTCACAAGACTCTTCATCAAAGCCCCTCTAACTGAAGTACTAGAAAGGGTTCGCATACGTTAACAAGGTTGCATAACCTAAACTTTTACAAGGTCAGCTGCAAAGACTATTGACAGAAAAATCAATACTTTAAAATTAATTACTTTTCCATTTCATCAAGCTACCATATTTACAACAGAAATACTAAATACAACCTTCCATTATATGCTTCTACAAGTAGCATAAGAATAGTTTTTTCAAATATATTTTTCAAAAATAATATTAACTTTAGTTCATGAGTGTAATTATACATTTGATAAACCAAACACGTAATTACTGGTAGTACTTTTTTACTTTATTTGGTTGTTACTTTTTTATGAAGAAAACGATCCCCGAGATCTTACTTAAGCTAGAGTAACAGCGTCGCCGGCGCCAATCATTAAATTATTTACTTGTTACACGTATAAACATGCCGACAGCACTTAAACAAAACATTCGTGGATTGGATGAAACCTGCGATACGGTTTTAAAATTTCAACCCCCTTTCGGTTAATGAAGGAGTCGGAGTCAGTAAATGAAGATAAATGATTCGGATATTGGATTAGGCTGATGATGTACCGAGACATTGACAAAGTCGAACAATGGGAGAACGCGGCGATCGAGACATCTCTCGGATGAGGGAGGTAAACACAAGGACGCATTTCACGCGCAATTCGCCTTTCTTGCTGCTTATTCCGTTCGGAATTCCTTCCTTTCGCGGAATAATCAGGTCTCATTAATGGAAATTCGACGTTTCGCTTTTGTATTGCTTGTTTTTTCTTTGAAGTTTTACTCTTGACTTTTAAATCCGGATTTTTTCTGCACTTTCGTGTGTTTTTGTTTTCGCTACTGGCCTTGCTTTCGTATAGCTCTGTTTTTGTTGATTTCACTCTCAGCTACTTTACGATTTATTGCAAAATAAATAGGAGAACCGAGGCAAACAAGCCATTAGATGTTCGCCAAACAAGCTTTTTTATTAAAATTCACAGAAATTATACGATGTACCTTCCTAAGTTTGAAATCTCCACTTCAAATTATTTACAAGGAGCATTGGCGGAATACTAAGGATACGTGAATACCAAGCAGAGTAGAACTTGGATCAAAATAGCACGTACTAAAAAATCTGCACTTAGAAAGGTTTTTTCGAATTTGAAGACAAGTTTCCAAGTTTAAATTACTTCCGTATAAAAGTAATTAATTTATTTATTAGGTTCTCGCGGTTTAAAAACGATCTCCTGCTTTCTTTTAATTAAAACTGTAATACTTGCTGTACCCGCCCTGATTACGTCTTAGTTTAAAAAATTCTTTCAGACTTCAAGCGCAGGCGAGCTGAAGAATTGTTGACGGAGGCGATTGAATTACAAAATATTGACAGTAAGATATATTACTATGGTAAAGAAATAATTAAAGTTGTCGAATTAGTTCCTAATTTCCTGTTTTAAATGGGTCTTCTATAGACTGCAGTAATGCTTTGGAGCAATCAATAAGATGTTTACTGCTTTTTTGGCTAGCTTATCGGGTTTTCATTTCTCTCGATATCTTGGCTTCAGGAGCACAGTAATGTCTTCAGGTTTCATTTACATTTGCTAACCGACACCAAAACTGCAACAATGTTAATTTGAGTGCGTTTCTGGTTCTTAGTGAGCATGCGCGGCAATTGTAGCAAATAATGATGCAGAATCCCTTTAAACAGCGTCTGGCTCTCTCTCCGTTTTAATTTACTTACGTGTATTGCCCTCCAAATGCAAGAATTTAGTGGCGCCTCAATATTCTGTTTCCTTAATTAAACGACAGCTGAACGTCCAACACGACTGAATCTTTCAACAGTATCCTTCAGCGCACGAGCAATTATATAATCAGAATATTTTTGACGAGTAGCACCATCTTGACATTAAAGCTTGAAATTTTTCAAACTACCCTTGTAGTTTATATTATCTACATCAATAGGGACTATTGTTGAAAGGAAATTATTTTTAAAAGAATATATGTCAAACAACAAAGGTGTGTACATAAAATCCAATTTAACAAATAAATATAAATTGCCAGGAATACAACTTTAAAACCCTTTTCCAGCTTTTTCTATTGTGAATGAATTTCACCAGCATAAGCAATTTATTGGTTCGGGTATTTCATTAAAGCTTTCTTTCCTTCGCCAAATCTTGACTCCTGACGTTTCATCCACGTTAATTAGGCAACCTTCAGACCGGAAAAATGCCCTTCTTCCTTCGAGATCTCATTTGCTTAACGTCAGAGCGCGTGTTACGAAAGTATTACGTTTCAATTTGAGTCGCTGTCTCAGACAAGCGGTTTTTCCTCTCCTCCAAACCGCCACCGCCCCTATCGCGGTACCTTATTCCGGCGTCGCCTCGTTTCTCTCGTTCCATCACCGTATTCCGAAACGTCCGATTTCCCCTTCCATCCGCCCACCGTCTCTTAAACTTTGTTTAAGACGAAACGAAATAAAAAATGTCATTTTTCCATTCGTCTCCTCCGCCGCCTAAATCCACTTCACCATCGTCGTCGTCGACCAGCTGCCGGCTAAACTCTCCGTCCAAGTTATTAATACGAACTAACTGGTTATGTCAAAGCCAAACATCGGCGTCGTTAAGGACGCGGCGACGAACTGCGGAATACTGATGAGCGTAAAAAGACACCCGAGCGGGACGGTTGTCACGCAACACGACTGATTGATATAAACGAGAAATTAAAGTGGTCGAATTTTTACTTTAGATTACAAAACAGTTTCTATATGCATAATTGGAAAGGTAAAACAATGCCTATACGACAAACCTGCGTAAAAGAAAAGAAAGGAATTTTTATGGCAAACATTTTTTTAAGTTTATTTGGGATTCTACACATTTTGTCCAATAGTAACTATCTCAGTTTTTCCTACAATCTACAGTTGCGCTCTTTCCTGCGAATTTTATTTAGATATTTAAATATAAACGACTTAGTTACTTTGCCAGTCCAGCAGTACTGGCATTCCTTGCGTTTTACCAAGATATCTATGAAGATTACACCACGAACATCGCAGAAACTGATGGTCATTGCCCGATTGCATAGTAGTGTGTGGAATGTTAACAGTAAAAAGTCACATTTCAAAAAGAATAACAGAATCGTATCTCCGAAAGTAAGTAAATTTGTGAAAGGTTAAACTTGCTGCAATTTTAGCACCAATCCAAAAATTTAGTTTAGTTAAATTGCGTTACCCGAAAGCAATTAAACTACTAAGGCATATTTTCTAATATTCCAATACTAACCAGTCCTAGCTAAGGAAGTCCAAAGTTAAATGTTCCAAGAATCAGTAATCCAGAGATCCAGGAATAAATCATCCATAAATCAAGTTATCCAAAAATTAGTCAAACAGAACAAAACAAAAAAAGAAGAGGTGGTAGAAGAGAAAATGCTCTAAAAAAGGTCAGAAACCTCAAAATTTCATCACTCATGGTTAAATCCAAAATAGGTATTTGTAAAAATTTCGTATCCTGCATAATCCTGCACATCAGCTGCCAACAGTCCAAAAACTAAATCCAAATACGTGGCAATATAAAACAAGCATGTCTTGAGTAACGTTAATCTTTTAAATAAAACTTGAAGATAATAAAAAAAATAGAACAGAAGAGAACTTAATCATGGAAAAGGAGAAGTATTGAAACTGAAAATAAGATTTATGTAGACCAAGTGAGCTGCGAACAGGAGCTACCCAAGTGAAATTATCTCATCAATGAAGGCAAGGGAAATAAAACAATAAGGTAAGCGTAGAAATACAGGGCGAAAACAAATCTTAATATCTAGCACTTAGAAAACCATACTAAACAGTAGATTCAAGAAGTAATGTTTATGCCCAAAATAAATAAATACATGGTGCTCCAAAAAAAACGTAACAAACTACTTCTTTTGAATTATGGCGAAGAAAATGATTTCAACCTAGATGACGGTGGTTTCGGTTTGGAGCTTTACTCTGGTAATGCTTTAGTTGCCAGGCGAGAGAAAATTGTTAAAGAAGTAGTACAATCTATGTCAGCTACCACTCATGCAATGGTAGATACAATTCTTTCAGCAATATCATATCAAATATGTTACATTTTCTACTAAAGGAACCAAATAGAGGTGGAAGAAATACTTTTATATGTAACAATAGCGGCACTACTTTGTTTAGTTATGTTGAATGCTGTGCTTTTGCACTTAAAGGGTTTGGGTGAGTCTTTATTTGTAATAATGGAAAGGTTACACTTGAAGAGATTCAAAACTAGGTTATAAACTATAAGGTATACTCAAACGAATGCACTTTGTGTTCTTGTTATTGGAAACAATTTAATGTTGTAATAATAACAGAAAAGTTAAGTTCTTTGATAATGTGAAAGTACCAATTCCACTTATCGTTCATTAATAATCCCAAAATCCAGCACTTCGTAATGAAATGAAGGCCATATTTTTGCGTTACATTTTAAAAGTCAGAATTGATATTTTCACCGATCTGTACTGATTTATCGAAATTGGGTTGAGAAACAAAGCTCCAAATGAGGGAGTATATATTTGCCGTGTTACATACCGTATTTTATTGAACGAGATTCCACTTTAGTGGTGCTCATTTCCGCTACCAAAACGTATTTAGTGAAATTTCCTGTCATTGGCAAGGTGCTGGATCTCGTCAGCGTCTTATATATTGGACATTCACAAACTCCGTGGCAGTTAATACGATTCCCTTTCGGTAAAAGCCACATACTAGGCATATTAGTGCAACGAAAAAAATTTAAGAATAAGTCTGTGACAACTATATAACTTTTGTTAGATCAGTTACATGTTTCATGGGATTAAATAACCCCGCCGTAATTCTTACTTATTTTAAAAATCATTTCTTTAGGTTCTTAGGTTTCCGTGATTGATAAAGTCATTTGATTATTCCTGAAGAAATATCAAATGAACAAACAATTTTTGAAAAATTATTGATTATTGATAAGTTCCTTTATAAGCCAGCTGATAAAGATAATACCTTAGAAAATTAAACTATGACGTATCAGCAAAAACAACGGCGCGGTATGGCGTCGTCTAATGATTACTTTTCTCAAGATTTAATTAACAATTTATATTTTTGTTCCAGTAACTCTAATTAAACAATAATAATACATAAGACGTTCGCAATATTTATTTTGAGTTTTAGGCGAAACGTAGATACCGCACCACTTCAATTTCGACGTTCCCCCTCCCCGAAAAAAGGGGTAAACCTCCTGCGGGAATAAACTAGAGTCGCTTCATCACTCCCAGCGAAAAACTTGCGGCGCCCGTAGAAGACGAACGTCTTTCCGACCGCCACAAGGTACTTTTACAAGTAATTAGAGGCAATTACGCCACGTCATTATACGGCGCTGTATCGCCGGTTCGCAAAGTTTTCAGTATATTCTGTGCGAAATGCGAAAAGGAGAACATCATCGTAGCGTATATTAACGATAATTTCACCACTTGCTAAATATACCACTTGCTGTAACATTAGAATGTTTTGAATAACAGAAACTTATGCGAGTGTTCCTGCATTGAGTTCTCAAACTATATCAGATACATGGATGTAATTTCGTTTTAATCACTTTAGTTCTTCAGCTTAATCAACAGTATATAAACCGGCTCGGTTTCAACGAAACAAGAGGTTACATGCATAAGGTATATGTATCTATAGAAATGTCTAGTAGCAAAAAAGAACTTACTACTTTTTTTATTCCGATTAACGTAAGGCTACTAAACGTACCAGCTTACTAAAATTTTTTACACATCAGAAAATCCCTAGAAGTAATAACCAAAATAATGCTAAATATAACTCCTTGTGGTATAGATGAAGAGAAAACGCTAGTGAAGGGACATGTTTCTGCCTATCCGGTATCACCAGCGTTTCTCTGAGTGTTTCTCTACCTTGCAGGCGAATAGTGGGCTGCTTTCTAGACGGCAGGCGTGTGTCTCTTAACACTAGATGGTTTTGAAAGATATTTCGCCTGTTGTTTCAAAGGGTAGTAAACACTGACAACGCCGGGTAACCAAAAACATGGCTGGGTCTTAACTTATTACACTAATGCGGTTATCCTTATTTGTGTTATTATCAGGTTCCACTGTAATATATGCAGACGAAGAAAGAAACCAACTATTATAGAGGTACACACAAAAAGAGATTCCAACATAACCTAAACCAGTTCAGCAAACGGGTACGAAGACACAATTTCACAAAAGGAGTCGAAAAAAACAAAAACTATTGCAATTAATCAGCATGCACAACATAAGACGAAAAATCTAAGCTGTTACAAGTGAAGAAATGATGCACTTAAGAGAAAACAGAACCAGTTTGAAATACGAAACTAGTGGGAATGTTGTCGAACTGGTCATGTATATTATCATAAAATCAAATTTATTGGGAGAAAAAAGTACCCAAAGAGGAAAAGAATGAAGCAATAGGAAGACTTAAATGAAAAAGAACGCAGGACTCAAGGGTTCAACGCATTTTAATGCTGTTTGCTGCAAAGCGACGGATTTCCAAAGAATCTTCAAGAAAATTTTGAACATATATTAACATTAGAAGATTCCAGGAAAAATTTTTGGTCGCTGATGGTGCTACAGTTTTCACCACTAATACCGAAAATAAATTAGCAACCAAAGTTCAAGCTTTAGCCACAATTTGAGGATCGGTGTACTGTAAATCGCTTTGTACTGAACACGTAAAACTGGTGTAGTTTGTTTCTGAATAGACAAAGTTACCTCAAGTTTTTAGTAGTTTCTCATAGAAATATAATAATGAACGCCCAATCTGTAATAAAGTAACCGTATTCAATGTGTAAGCAAGACAGTCACTAAAAATGAGAAAAGTAATTGGACGTGAACGTTAACTACAGCTGTACCTTTCATTGATTCAACCTCATCTTTGCAAAAACGCGCACTTAACATAATTTTGAATGAATTGCATGAATTGAATGAATTTTGAATGAAAAGCGCCGCGATTAGGGAAGTTTAGCCACGTGCGCTCTAGTAACAACTATCGGAGCTGAGCTTTTCCGACGACTTTTTCAACTTTTATGTAGCCGCAATGGTTTCCACTCTATGCCCCGGGCGTTTTAACATCGAATCGATCTAATCACACGTGATAAACACAAGGCCACCACCTATGTGAAAACTATACAATAGATGGTCTGAATGTCTTAGAAATATAACAAAGCAACAATTTTGAATAAACTTCAAAAATATCTTTTACGTGTTGGTTTATACACTTTGGAAGAATTTTATAAGCTATGTTTAGGATTTGTTTCCCAATATGACCACCAGCGAGTATTTGCGTATGTAACTGTACCATAGGAAGGTAGGGGTACGTACATTATTTACTATATGTAATCCATCATACCCGATAGAACAAATAACAACGTTATCACTAAACGATGATTCGCGTTTTGTATTGAAGCAACACTATTTTGTTTTGATCCAACACTAATTTATCGTTAACATTATATTATTTCCACCAAATATAATACAGACTATCAATGGCTACATAACACGAAATATGTTATAGTTTGTGTCTACAGAGGTAAGTAGAAAGCAATCTTATTTAAGACATATTACACATTACTTATTTGTCGTAGGTATTACTTATTAGGTTCGTGTTGCCTACTACGTGTTTTCCCGAGAGTAGACACGAGTCTGCCCAGTCTTTGCTAATTTTGTGAAACGCGCGGAAAGTGGCGAACTTTAGTTATTTGAACATTAAAGTGGCTCGAAATATAGTGTTGCTCCAGCATAAAACAATGTTGACGCAACACTAAATGTGAACATAATTTTATGTATTGAATCAACACGCCAGTTGCGTTGTTTATATACACCACTAAAAATGTGTTGAGCCAACGCCTTGTGCGTTCATCGAACGCAACTTTTTTCTCAGCGCAGGTTCAATGTAACTATTCATTCGAAATAAATTATTTTATTTAAATACAAGAATTAGCAGTGCCTTTTAGAAAGTAATAAAAACATCAATTCAATGTTTTTTGATGACTCTCTCACGTTCAGATAAAAAAATGCAGTCTCACAATGCAGCATTTAGCTAAAACGTTAATTATTACTTATATGGCTCTTCGAACACAGCCATTAGCCACCATCACCAAGAAATTAGTAATTGGTAAAACAAATCAACTGCCACGGCAACAGACATAATGACGTTTAACTATGCACTAGGATGCTACTCACCGCTGTAAACTTTGATATTTGCTTATGAGCATGCTCTTGTATAAGACTATATTAAGTAAAGGAAAACCGATTGGTCCTAATCTCACAAACTCTTTGTTGGACCAGTAGTTTTTCTTTTACTTTTTGTTAGTTATGAATCATTTAAACAAACTCGCAATGGATTATTGAAGACTATATTGTTCACTCTTAAAATCTGAATGAAACTGAATTTGACGTTCGCTGAGGTCCTTGATAAACTGCTATCTTGAAAGCTCATACTTTGATCGTTTAAGTATTTGGTGGTTGATATCCACCGTCTTTTTATCACAATTGCAATAGGGATCTGCTCTTAGATAGATTCTGTTGTTGTTCTTATTTTATTCTTCGTAAATCATTACTATTGTTCAAATTTGATTTGAAATTTTTTTATTTTTTATAAATTTTTATCTCGCTTTTGTCTCTTTGAAGATAAATCGGTTTATATATACACGGGTCTGACTTCAGAGAGAGGTAATTGAATAGTCTCTAGGTTATTGCTTAATTTTGTGTGTCAATAATTAGAGTTTCCCCAAATTTGCCCGGAAGTAATATTATTGCCAATCGATAAATACCTAGGCAAGACTCTATCTCATTATCTGTAAACTATTTCCGCGTCGGCAGAAACAATAAGTTCCTAACTAAACTATTACGTCTGAACATTTTTCCGGTACCATCTTCTGGTCGTAGAAAACAAGGCATGCGGATGGTCACCGGGCTTTCGCCAATTGACATTTCTATTAGAACTGTCTCCTTCAGTACACGCAGCGGTCATCAATTAGTGCTCTCAGTCGAACGACCTCCGAACAAATCACCAAAGTTCGTGGCGGCAGATAAAGACGCGCACACATACACTCGTTCCCCGGGCCGTGGCTATTCCAGCTTTCTAGGGGCCGGGCCGAAGAGATCACCAGGCTTCCGCCTCACCCGCGTCCCGGATCTACCCCGGAACAGCGATAGTGGCACTCACGGACGATCGTCAACGACGAACGAGTAAGAGAGAGAGTGATCCTCCGAACTAATGCTGTCTAATTGACAGGTTGTGTTCGATCGCTTGCGTTACACGGATATAGGTAATTAACGTCAGAACCCGTGTTCCTCCAGCGACATTGGTCTAGTATTAGAGTCGGTTTCGCGTTACATTACATGTATTTAGGATCCGCGCCGCAACACAATACCTAATTCACTTAATTACGCTAATCTACAGGAACGTACAAATCCCTCGGATTTATGTTCGTGCGGCGACGCCGACGATTCGTCTGGATATTGGCGTATACGTATCTCTGGGTATGCGATATGACAATATGTGGTCGGATGCTATTAAGGGATACACGTTCGATCTGGTGACATGCTTAATCCAACTAGAAATATTAAAATAGCTATTATCGCCTACTACATCGTAGCATGTTATAAATGGTAATTAAACAAACTACTATTTCTTAAAACTGCCAACTCTGTGATGACCTCTATTTTTCCTTTTCTTCACGTGTACATTCTCACATTGCATCGAAATAACACAAAGGCTATGTGATTTAATACACACTGTAACAATTTGGGATAAATTTAACTCCTGATATTACGGAAGACGATAATTTCTCTACATCCTTATTATTTATTTCTAAGAAATTATACAATATTTAAAATTAGACAATTTAACATTTGTTATTGGTGTAGCAGTGACAGAATAATTGGTCGAATAGTTTGTATACAGTGAGCCTTCAAAGAGGCATTTTTGAGGAAAAAAGGTTTTTATTGAATTATTCCAATAAAAGACAAACACAGCAATGGGTGGAATCGCTTCGTTCACCTTTTGTTAATGAAGCATTATTAGAAGAGACGGTGTGCCCGTATTCACCTAATTTATCGCCTAACGACTTCTTTTTGTTGAATAATGTTAATAAGCAAAAAATACACGGACAGCGATTGGACGAGAAACTGTTGAAGCCTTCAAAAACCATGTTTTAGAATTTTAAAGAAATATTGCGGGAATTGATTCGAATGCATTCAAAAATCTATAATTCTTTCTTTCTTTTTTGTTTTCGTAAAATATCTGGAAAAATGAAACATATACAAATGAACGTATAGAAGATTGGCAGAAGATTCCTCTCTGTTTTTTCGTTCATACATTGTTTGTTGCACAGTAGCTACTTATTAACAATAAAATATATAGTTTCACAATAATGTTGGTTTTCGAGTTCCATAAAATGTTGGAGCCAACATTTGACTTATAGGACATAAAAGATGTTTGTAGTAAGGGACTACAGGACGCTTTGGAACAGTCTGTGGTTTTACGAGGACAAAATGAGAAGTTCTCGGGAAAACACAGAGATAGCATTACAATCAATACTAAACATTGATATGAACACATATGTTACAAAACCAAGTTTCACCTTGATCGGGTAAGTATTTTTCCTCACGAGGATGTTGTGTAGTACGACGTACTGCGCGTGTTTCATTAAATTCGATAAACTGGAATATCCTGTCGTCATAAATTTCTTTGTTTATCAGCAACGGGAATTCATCTAAAATTGGTACAGGTTTGTATGGAATCTGCTCCGTTTTCAATTGTGAGGAACTGAGTTTAAACGTAGTCGCACAATTCCTACAGATGATCCACGTGAAGGACGGCCAAAAAAAAGTTTTTAGATGTTACACAGCTGAGGTAATAGCACCTCGGCTCCCATTTGTGGTAGCACTGAATAGATTCCGTCCACCCCCGGGAGGTTTGAATGGTTGGAACTTGTTTATTGCTTACCTTAATCTATTTGGTCTGATTGCCTCCAAAGCATATTTCCAGTTCTCTCGACCTGGCCTAGTTCGCCTTTGCTCGAGGGACTGTGGCTTCTGTGACCCTGCTAGAATTATTGAGGATGAAAAGTGAGGCTTTATGTGTTCCTGCAAACTTTCCGACTTAGTTTCAGTGTAGGTATCGTCTCCTTTTTTAATAATACCTACCTCGTTTTCAGAAGAACCATTCTTTGCTATGGTTTTGTGGATTTTGAAGCCTGGGGGGCCATTGTCGACCTCCTCGAAAAATCTCCTCCACGGCATCCTCTTAGCTTTTCGGGTTTCTTTGTTGTACTGTGTGAGTATTAGCCTGTGGTTGTGTGTAACAAGACAAAGTTGTGATTGCTCTTTGCCTTGTTAAACATCCTTCTTACTTCCACTCTTGGTTTGGCAAACCCGTCGCTCTATCAGTTAAGTAAGCAAAGTAGGCTGCCTTTTACCTGTTCCGCTGCCAGGTTTAATCTTTCTCGATTTCTCTTTGATTAAATAAAGAACAGCTCTTGACTGATATTTATTAGAGAAACGGCAAAGCACATTCAACTAAAAGTAGCCCACATAAAAAAATAAATGCATTTTGAGAATTTTTTGAGAACTTTTCACCTTGTCCTCGTAGGTATTGTACGCACAAACTTTTGACTTTTGTAATTTGCCAGCCTGCGTACGTCATTGGTGTGTGGCAAGTTTATTTGAAAATCACCAAAATGCGAGCTTTTGAATGTTAAATGTTTTGCTTTTGGCTATTGGCTGGATCTCGTTTCTGGTCTATCAGAAGTGCGGTATGTAGTTCATTTTTAGTCCGTAGTTTAGATTCCTGTTTGTTTATCAAAGTTTGCTCATTGATTTAGGACAAACCCTTAAAACGAATAGTCTACTCGACGACTCGCCCAATCTCAATACAAGTTTGAGCAGAAGAAAAAGGACAATCTTTCCCCGCAAGTTACCCTTAAAAAAAAGGCAAAAAGAGCAAAGTGAAGAGCACACGAAAACCTTCGAATAAATAAATGACGAAAACGTAAAGTGTCACGGATCTAAGAGCCGTGGCCGTATTATCCCACTGTATGCCATTAAAGTAACAGCACCCAAGATGATCTCCGGCATTGGCCGCACTCCAACAGGCCGTCTCTCGCCGAAAACCAGTTCATACCCCCCAATCATTCTACCGCTCGAGAGAAAAAGACGAAGGAGAATTGCAACGAGAAGAATAAGAATAAGAAAACGCTCACACACGAAAATTTGTTTTCCCGAATGTTTTATGAGACCGCCCAGCTCTCCCACTCTACTCTTCAAATTTCGCTTATAAATGCGCCATAAACTGCTTCGAAATTATGTTATGATGTGCGGCTTTCATTATGTATCGTTTACATCGCAAAGCTGATGTAATATTACGTATTGCCTATATACATACATATGCACTTTGTGTGTATCAGTTCGAATGCAATGAATCGCTGACGAGGTTGTGTGCTAAAAATTATAATTAGAATAGATAAATTTGGTGAGAGAACGGGAGCTTATTCGTGGATAGTATCTGATTCGGTATAAATCTCGTGGAATAATGGTAATAATTTGCCTGGTATTACAGCAAATACCACACAGACTTGGTTCTAAGAACTAAGAACTAAGAAATATCACAAAAAAGAAATAAATTGAAAACTCTTTATCTGTTTTCGCATTTAAACTTCCTAAAAGTATCGGAACATGTGAAAAGTAATATAAAAATAGGCGTGCCATACGTATTTACAGATGGCAAGTTACTTAATTTGCATGATAACTTTAGAAAAAAGCTAATTTCGTGGCAATATCTATGATGCGAAACATAAAAGTCACCGCTCTTTGAAATCAGATATCTTAATTTAATTAGAGCACATGCAGTCATAAAATTTGTAAGTTAAGCCGGTCGGTGGCGTACCACAAAGCTCATATGTAATAATGATGATATGTAAAGACACATAAAGTTAGTTATCATTATTAATTACTTCTTATGAAATAAGTTAAAAAAAGAAACAGTTTCGCATGAGGGAAGTAGGAATACTGTCACCATTGCTGATTAGTCCAGTGTACTGTAATTCAATATATTATGTCCTCTAAATATCAGTTTCAATTTGTTGAAAACAACAAACTAACTTGTAAGGAGAAATGTAAGCAATTACTCAGGAAGATAACAATTATATAATGGCTAAAGGGTCTCATATTAGTTGTCCAATGTTTACACATTCGGTATATAATCGTAATACTCTGGATAACTCATAACGTAGTACAGGAAAGTACTAAAGGTGCCCTATTGGACTATTCAGCATGTGGATAATACCCTACGAATAATATAAAATGCGAAAACACTATTTTAGCAACAACTTTAAGTATTTGAAGAAACAATTCTATGGACATACGCCATACACATACACGACACGCGCCAAACACATCGCAGGAGGTTTAGAATAAAGTGCTAGATAAGAAAAGCAAAGCATGGGAACCCGTTACATTGAGCTCAGATGGCGATATAGTCCCAGACGTGTAAACATTTTTCATCATTTTTCTTTTCTACAGGAACCATACAAAAAATAGAAAACCATTTTGGGCAAGGTGTATTCGAGGAATGCACTACTGAAGAGCTGACTACTTCATCTATGCCAATTACTTAGAATGAAGTGGTGCCCTATATTCGCAAACTGAAGCATTCTAACCCTTCAGGAATAGATAATGTTTCATCTAAAATACTTAGAAACATAGCTGAAGTCGTTGCTGTGCCTCATCGTTGAAGTTAGCTAGAGTTATACCGGTTCATAAAAAAGAACATCGAACTAATTGTCGAAACTATCGATCGGTATCAATTTTGAGTGTGTTTAGTAAACTGAGAGGATGATATGAAACTTATGACTTTCCTCCAGAGGTTTAATGTCTTGGCTGCGGACAGTATGAGTATAGATCGCAGAGGTCAACTAGCACAGCAACCATGGGCCCCTTGGTTTTCGTTTTACACCTAGTATGCTGAAGATGGATGTCATAAATAATTTCAACGAGTGGCGTATGAAGAACATTTTGATATTAAATTTCGATAAAACAAAATGTATCTATTTCTCAAAATGGAAAGACACTCCTATTAACTTAGAAAACACAATAAAGTATAATTTAAGTATAAAAACCATGTAAGCTTCCTCGGTACCATTTTGGACGGGTGACTACGCTGGTTAGATTGATATGACTTGTAGAGAAATGAATAGCAACTACAGCTTTATTAAAGCTAAGGCATGATTTAGATGTTGAACATTTAATGACTGTGTATTGCCCCATCTATTCGCACTTGAAGTAGCTGTTGAAATAAAAAGGGTTCTCCTTTAAAAAGTGAATTACTTTAAGTAATACAAATTAGTAACACTATCTGGTACTATTGGCAAATATAAATCTGATTTCTTATAGAAAAATTAAAAGCAGCTGGGATATAAGAACAATACTATTCTGCTGTAAGTCCAAGAAAAATCGAAGAAAACGAAAAAGCTGGCAAAAAGGCAGCAAATGTACTTGCCACGGAATGAAGCCAATAAGATTTCTTGTAAAAAAGCTGCTACTAACAAGGCAAGCGATTACAAAAGGGAAGAAAACTGGAGGAATATGGCAGGACGAAGTCAAGCAAGAATTTCCGCATTAACTTCACTAAAAGCACTAAAGATTAAATTTGCTGTTTTGGAATAGATTCGTCCTGAATAATTTGATAAAAACCTATTCTATTCGATTCATTTATTTTGTTGCAATTTACTTACTGTCCACCCATCTGTTGACAAGTAGGCTGCATTCGCATGGGGTAGTGTGAAATTAACCTGAGAATTGACGCAAAATTAGGGCATTATTTTACACTAATTTGACACATGACACCAATAACTTTTGTCATAGCGTAACCCAAATTTATCTGCTGATATTAATAATTATTTTGACGATGTAACATGTACATTTATTAGCACCTAATGATTGTAACATAAAAATTACAAACTAAATGTAGAAAGTATTGATGCAAGGCTGTGGTGGTAATATGATGCATGTATAGTTTTGCACTACACTAATTATCCTCGTCCTAATTCTTATGCCGCCCTATGTAAACACTACTATATGCACCACTCATATGTAAGGGTTATTTGCGGATCACGGAAGTTCGATCACACCTCTCCTGAACTTGGATAATTGGATTCGGCCAGTATATATATTTAGCGAATCTAATTATTCAATTATATAATTGAATATATAATGTTACTATATATATATACATATATATAGTAAGAGATAAGTGCAAACCTTACAATGCCAAATAATTCTTTGTGTTACCTCTCCACATTTACATGAAAAATAACTGCGCAATATCAACATTCGTTATGAGGAACTCACCTCACCTCCTATATGTAGGACAGTAAACGATCCTCTTCATGTTGGATTTTTTCTGAACACAATTTAGCTCACGACGTTAAAGTTCTCACTATTGTCATATCGTTTTCGGGAATAAAGACAAATATAAATTCAGACGACGCCGGTTTTGAAGACAAACAATTATGCAAATATATACATGAATTTACGCCTAGTTCAACTAGGAATTTCTGCCAAATAAAATAAATTGTAGGTATGCATGTGTCTTCAAGCATTCCAGGCTGATTCAACAGATTCCAGGTATCAAATCAACGAGAAACTAAAATTCTCGTAGCCCTTAGAAGAATCTTGTGGGCGGCGTTGATCGCTAATTGCGACCGCAGGAGAAACAATGTTTTCAATTATGAGCAAAACGATGAGGGAAGGGTTGTGATGGAGGCGATCGTAAAATCCCGATGTGCCGCGCGAGCCGGCTCAACGAATTTTTTCCCTCCACTCATCTAAGACAAGAGAAAACGTGCCGTTTAATTTCGCCGCTCTCTAAGCCTGCCGCGCCCGACCACCACCGCCGCCACCAAATTGAAAAATATTAAGAACCTCGTTTTAATTAAAGGAAACACTAGTACCCATCCTAATATCCACTCGACAGTTTGCCGATAAGGAGAACGCGATCGCTAACGTCCACGAGCAAGAGAATCGGACGACCGTAAGAAGTGGAAAGGGGTACCGAAAGAGAGAGCAGCAGGATGGCATGGTGTCGGCGGACTATCCTCCTCTGTTTTAAAGTTTTGCAATTCGTCGAGGTTAACGGCTGGGAGAAATCATTTGTAAAACGACATCCATAGATACCATCCTCTAACTCGGACGAAAGAGAGCATTTTCCACTCGAGAACGTTAATTGAAATCAGAACTTCAGAGGTAATATCTTCACGAAAAGACAGAGACGGATAAACGACGAAAGAAAGATGAGACGATGCCGTAATAACGGGTCGGGATACCTATGAAACTAATTTTTCGCACAATCAAATGCAGTAGCGGTAAGCGAGGTCTCCGCTAATTCCCGCTTAATATCAATTCCGGTACCTCTCTCTTTCATTTCCACCCAGCTCGCATCAACGCTAAGTAATCTACACCACTAGGTGCGGGAGAAGATTGCACTTTTATGGCAGTGATTTTTTGCGTTTTACTCAGGCTGTCATTCCCAATGATTTCAGAAGAGTTATCGCATAGCTTAAAAACTGAGAATTGATGAAATTTTCACTTTTTATGAATGCAATTACTTATGAACGTCAAGAGATAAATTTACACATAGATGGAGATCAAATGATGCAAATTCAGTAACCTTTTGAATACCACACCGATATAGTAACAGCACAAGAAATATAAGTATATCAGTATCACAAAAGGAAAAGCAACATTATATGGAGGGTTATTAGAAATTCAAAAAGTTGGGTGTCCTGATAGATGGCTACGAATAAAACTCTTGCGCGATGAAAAGCATATGAATAGGGTAAAAGGCAACATGAAAAAACAAAATAATAAAACTATGGTGTCGACGTCCACTTACAAAGATTAAACAGAGCGAGGCAGCTTAAACTGTAATAGGCATTACTTGATATGAAACCTAGAAAGAAAATGATAATGTAGCCTTGTGCATAGTATTGACCGACAAATTTCGACGTTTTCTTTTTTCCTTCAGAAAAGAAGTATGTCAATTCTTAATGATTTTGACGTGCTGAGCTCGAAAGTGACAATAAACAACATTGGATTACCTCTAGCTTGCCTGGTACCTCTAACTATTTTTTAGCTTGCCTGATTACATTAACTATTGTCAAAATAGAACTGCAACCATACATATTATGTAATACAGGTTGCTTGTAGTCAAAAAATTCTTGAATTCTTGAAATTGTCAAAACATTCTTGAAAATATAAGAAACATAATGCACTTGTTAAAAATGCAATAGCACAATGTAAAATAGACATTAGTTGGATGTACGACGTTTCTTTATTGCCCTCTTGTATGAATCTACAGACATTCAGTAACAGTAGTCTGCTAATATCGACGGACTCCATTTCCTTTGATAGATTCTCCCCACACCAGATATGCTCTGATGAAAGCGTTCGCCATTCTTGTCGCTTACAGACAGGGGAAAACTCACTGTGGTGATGTACAGAATGTATTTTTAAGGACATGTTGCAGATCATTTTTTAATAACGTGATAGCACATTGCAATTCGCAGCTTTGTGGTTTTCAAGAAAACTATTATTACCATCACAAAAGAATTCCAATTTTTTCATCAAACCTGGTACAACGGGAGGTATACTTACGACGTTCTTTGATCCAGGTTCCAGTGATGTCCTTCGTGTCCATTTACATTGTTGCAAAAGACAAATTGTCATCCACTTTCAAAAATGAATGTAAATGTTGATAGCGAAAGCGAAAAATTGCTTTGCCTTCCGGGAGATTTCGTTGCTGTTACCAGGGTGCCAGTAAAAGAATGTGTAAGGTGTAACGAGATTCGCGAACACGGACTATGGGATGCCATTTGCCATTCTTTAATCTGACCAATATTTTCTTATGGCAATTTAAAAAATGAAAAATAAAATGTTTAAACATTTTTAATATTAAGCAACTGAAAATATATAACACAAAACGCAAATGCTATAGCATTTGGTCCAATGTCTTCTGGCAACGGCCAAACATGATTCAGCAGACCTTTGCAATTATTTATACATACATAAAGTCATTCAAAGGATACGGTTTTTATATTTCAACGGCTCAAAAGTATTCAAATCGTGAGCATTACGATACATTGACGGCCCTCGATTTCATGAGCGTTTTTTGTCAAAAAAAGTACAACCACGTAGAAATGCTACTGAGTACGTTACGAGAGAATTAACAACAAATCAAGACAAACAACATCCATATCATTTCACAAGTGTCCAGCATTTGGAAGAAATGAGGATCGACTTCTCAAGATGGTATTTTCAATATTCATGAATACATGACTGGAGTTATGAGAATCCACAATTAATGACGCCTAGAAATCGCCAATGTCACATTGGTTTAAATATTTGTGGCGGTACTCAAATAAGAGTGTCGACTTACAATGTTCACAACATTCATTGAAAATATTTCTTGCTCGACAGGTGGGCGTACCGCCAAACACAAAAAATACGTAGATTTATGATAATTGTACGATTTTAATTACCGTCTCCTAAACTAAATTTGCGATAATCGCTGATAGTAATTGTTAGCATTCACTGTAGAGTTAAAGCACTCGTGATGACGTCTCACCGTAAATTTAATTAAAAACATTAAAAGGTGTTTGTACTGCCATTAATTCTGCATTGAATTGATGATAATAGTTAATCCGAGAGTTTTAGAAAGTTAATTCAGAATGAATACAAGCATTGTTTTCGATTTCCTCAGAGAAAGAAACTTACGTTCTTTTGCTCTTAGCAGAAAAATACAACATTAACTAAATTACCTTTAAAAGAAATAAGCGTTGAACGTTGCATTTTGCTATAATAGGTATTTATTCAGAATTCCTACATCTTTAAGTTTCCTAGAGCTGAGTAAGTGCAGCTTTCCATTCGAGTATGCGATCACTTTTATTGTCGGTGCGTCTAGTGTAATTAGAGGCAAAGAAACGATTTTATTGCATTCGAAAGATCGAATTCGAGGAACCCTTGACAACATATTAATGCCCGTTTTACAGCCACTCTACCCGTCAAATGTAATACCTCGATAACAGATGTTTTCAAAAGAACAAGGCGCTCAATCATTGCCTGAAAATCTTAAACGGCGTCCAAGTAAAAATTCATCCGAGTTAATGAAACATTATACTTTCCTTGCTATCTCTTTGTACATATACATGAACACACTATCGTATAGAAGAAGACATAACCAACTGAATGGAGAGAACAACGCAGTAAAAGAATTAATAAAATTGTATATACGAAGTCGGCTAGTAAAACACAGAAGAAATTCGAGTTTATTTATGTACAAAGTCAGGTTAAGAACCTCCTAACAAATAACTTCTCAATAAGTGAACAGTAAAATTCATCGTAAAACTTGTGGCCCAGGCAACATTCTTCGGTATGGTTTACGGCCCGTGTAGCATACGAAGTGGGAGAAGACTTCTTCTCCATCGCCTTTTTCTTCGTTTTCCCCCTTTTATGCGTGTACGGTATGTATATTCCGTCTGTACAGCGCGGATTCAAGCGCACTCTTTGAGTGTACACCGCTATAGCGCCGCTGACGCTACATATGTCAGTTAATTGTTCTCGTTGACGGATGAGTATTACTTTAATTGTCGAAAAGTGCCGCCGCTTCACGCTGGCGTACACACTTTTATAACAGCCATTAATCACGCAACTGCCACACACCAGCTTATTGTATATTGATTGGCCGACAACACGAGTTGCATAGGAATTATGACGATTTAAGTGACAATGCCCAAGTACGTATGTATAAACGAGTTTTTTTTTGGTTTCACTGGTTGCAGAAAAGGGAAGCACTTACCTGTCCACCATACAGGAAAATTCCTGAAAGTAGCTCTTGATAGCGTATGATAGGTTATGTGACAGATTAATATATGTATTGGAATCCTTTAAGAATAAATGCTGGAATTACTCGCAAGCGGACACGATAATGTTGGTATCAATAATTTATTTCCCAATAGGTTACAACCAAGTATAGAATGAAGCAAATACAATTTTAAACTGAATTGAATGAAACAAAAAGAAAAGAAAAAAAAAACTCTATATAGATATCTATACCTAGGTACTTATGCAATTACTCCTTAAAATATCAACAATTGCTTGAATCGAGTCTGAAAAAATATCACACAAGTAACTCACAGTATTAAAGTTGCTACACATAGTCACCACAAGCGATTTACGTATTCAGCATATTCGTTTTGCTACTAGGAAGATCGAACGTAAGAGAATTCCGGGGGAAGGCCATTGCAAAGTAAAGGTTTTTAATTTAGTTAAAAGCCAAGGATAGTCGATATTGTTATAAATTAAATTGTATGAAAATTTGACACGTGTTACATACACCTACTAGCTAGTGAAACAAAATTAAATCTCGTAGGCAATATAAAGTGATCATACCATCTAGGAGAATAAACATAATTATTACCACCACACAAGTGAGCCATATTCAACCTTAGAACTCACAAATCAATTGTATAATAAAGTAAGACAGTTAGTGTAAGATTTCTACTGTTTCTACATATAAACCCATATATTTCGCATGTACTGCTGATAATTTCATTAATATGATAGACAAAAGAAAGCGTCGTATCAAAGTATATGCCCCATTTTTTTTAGAATATTGCAACGTTCTAATTATTTAAATTGCTTTGGCGCCAACCGTTAAGGTTGTCTAAATTATTGTATTTTCTGGTAGTCATCCATACTGAGTGCCAATTCAGGAAATATACAATGTTAATAAAAATTAAGGACAAGGGTGGGTCCAAATTGGATCCCTGGGGAACACCAGATGTACTGGTAAATACTTCCGATGTAGTATTTTGATACTCGACAAACTGTCTTGCTCCAGTCAGGTACATACGATTGAATTAGGCAGGTAAGAGATGGAGGAAACCCTATTCTTAGTAATTTATTCAGCAGAAGATAGTGCTCAACCTGGTCGAATGCTTTTTGAAGATCAGTATATGTGTATAACATCTACCTGGCCCTGTTCATCCCAAACATCCGATGTGTATTGAGTAAAGCAGCAAAAATTAAAAACGACAGCGTTTTTCCACAAAACCATGTTGTTGATAAGATATGACCGATCTAATATAACTTCAAGAAAGAAAGCTCTCAAGTGCCTTTGAAAAATTACGTAAGATGGTCTATAATTTTTTGCAACCAATGAATTACCATTTTTATATATTCAGCAGATCTGTATCACAATCACCTTCAAATTTTCTTCTTTAAATTGTCATATTGGCGTAGAGAACATACAAAAAAGAAATGGTTAACATCTATAATATTTTATGACGTATAAAACCCAGGGAATATCGTAGTAAGGAGACCCTTGATGTTTTGCTGACAGTGCTGTCAGCTTTTTCAAAAAGTTTCTAAAAGCAGTCTTTACGCATTTTGGTATATTTTTTCTGCAATAATTCTATTACATACTGAACCTGCTGAAATTGCTGATCGTCCTCAACTTGAATTTCTCTTAGTGTTGTATGTCCGGCAATTCTAGTCTACGTTGAATCCATGACCTAATCCAACTTTAACCTTCTTTCGTCTTTTTTCTCACTAAAAGCAACAATTACAGCAGCAAGTTTCTGAACAACCGCCATCTAACAACTGGTGTGAAAGTGCCTTTTGAGAATTACTTTCTAGTGGACAGCTATCTTTAAGACTTAATCGGAATGCATTCCTTGCCATGAAATATTCGAGCGGTCTTGTTGTACCAAATACTGAAGCGCAACTTGACAAAGGGGAAGATTCACCTAAACCAGATCTGTTTCAAGCTATTCGGCATTAAATATCAGATATATCAACTTGACTACATTCAGTATTTGTGGTGCCAAAGGTAGTTGCGTGGGATCTGCACAATCTACAAGACACTCAAACCTACAAAACCAACATCGGTAAGAAAAAGAGAGAGAGTAATTTTGTTATTCGACGTTTCTTCCAATGGCGGTCTGGCTCTCCTCTGACAAGTTGTTAAGTTCAATGGAACCATTAATCAACATTTTCATTTTTGTTAAAAAAAACATTAATTTGCATAATATTTGATATTCTGTTTTCCTTTTTGGATATAAACTGACCTGGTTGGAAATATTGTCATCGTAAATAAAAGAACATCCTTACCACACACTACGTCTGACATTTTTATTCTGATTGACGTGTTATTTTAAATAGAGCACCTTGTATTTTTTTTCTGTTATAAATTGCTGATAACATTTCGCGTTAATGGTGTTCTTATCTATCTCTTATTATCCTTTCAAACATATTGTATTGAGCTGTTTTAGCAGTTTCTAAAGCTTTAATTTTTCCTTTAAACCTATTAGTTATGGATTTTTCTTTTCTAAATATTCTGATAATCGGCCCACATGTAGCGATCTCGTCCTTTGTCTTCCCTATCCATAATAGAAAAACAACGTCGTCTATTTCAATAGTTAAAGTGGGATTAAGTTTTGTGGTCTTGACTATGAGATAGAGGTTCACAATCTTGGATTGAAAGGAAAAGGAAAAATCGTTAGGATGCTTTCTACATGATTTTCGGACCGACGCTTGTTTTGTTTTTTTACTCTGAGTGTTTAGTTTTTTTAATTTGTAATTCGGAACGAATAAAAAAAATAAGTATATTGATTCATGTAAAGTAATGGATATCGAATAAATTAATTCGACTGCTGAAGTTGTTTGTTGTTCATCACTAATATAAAGCTCAGCTTTATTCTATTTATTTTTTACTCCTCTTAAAGAAATTAATCCATTTATGTAGTACATACAGCACTACATCTGCAATCTGGTACATTATCTTCTAAGTACTTGGCTAACTAATTCCGAAATTAAAATAGTGTCCTACATTATGCTGATAAGACTTATAATCTAAAAGTGATAACGCAGTCAGAACCTAAACCGTTCCAGAAATTTGCTCCCCTCACTTAAAGGTACAAATCTGGAATACTTCTGCTGACAACTAAAGCCTCGATAGATTATATTTCGGTCTAAATGCTTACCTGATAGATTCTAAATCATATTACTCATATCAATATGATTTTTGCTAAATTTTCTATTAAGCTGGCGTAGCCACTTCATAAGCCCACCGGCAAACCAGTTGCATATTTTGCTGCTAATTTGTTCTTTATTTATTATCCAGGAACTGATTTTGTTGCTCCAGCCGTTTCCGAGAAACGACGGCTAAGCACCCATATTAAGTTAGCGTAGCCACTCACTGTAACTTTTGAACCAGCGCAGAACTAATACGAACTAATTTTAATAATAATTTACCAACCTTCAATGCTTAACTGCCAAAAACGAAATTTTTACCACGGCAAGCGACGGTAAAATCCTTGACATAATTCTCGATTGTCAATTGAACTGGAAGCATCAAAGAAGCAGGAATATTACTCAAGGATCAAGAAGGGTATTATATTCCGGGGCAATTCAGTTGCCTCATTTTTTCACTGCAAAGGAGGTACCTGCGTAGTGTTTTCGGCTTTCCTCTTTGCGCTTTCTGTCGGAATAATCACTTACTTGCAAAACTAAAGGTGGAAACATTACCATATTTTAGAAAATAATTCTACAAGAGCTATTGAAGAAGATCATATGTATATCATAATGAACATCTTAAAAAGTCGATATGCGATATTTACACTACAATTTTACTTCTTCATAGCAATATATGTTTATGTTTATTTGACTAACTTGCCTTTTACACTTGTGTGTACTTGTTTTATGTATTTTATCTATTCTTTTATACTTATTTTGACATGTTCTGCACACTACAGTGTAACACTAAATAAATAATCTAATCTAATGCAAAAATTTAGCTTAGAATTTAGAATAAGAAGTTTTAAACATTTTTAAAGCGAAGATGGTACCTAAGTTTTAATGCTACGTAAACTTATCAAAACGGTGAGTGGAAACGCTGTTTATTTTTTCCTGTTCCCGAAACATCGGCAGTTTTCCAAGTCTTGCTTGTTTCTTCTGCATAATGCTGCGAATTATCCTCTACCCGCCTTTTACGCTTCGCCGAAACGCCTTTTCTTCTTAATTTAATAATGTTTAGCAGTTCTCACAGAACCGGAGGCAAGCAAGACTAAGTTTTTCGTATTTCCTTCGCGTGATATTTAGTAAAACACCGGCGTTGTCGTCTCGCAAAACATCGCAGATAGAACAAGCAGGAGCCGGTACCGGCAGCGGTTCACTTCTTCCAACTTTCTTTAAAACAATATTCCTGTTCTTTTGTAGGAGTCGAACGGACTGTATAAACAAGTTTGTATCTTCTTCATCTTACGATGTGCTGAATCTCAGGCTTCTTGTACATTTCGGGCGTGCAATGCAGGAGTGAGGTGATCCCCTGTATCGCTTTCGCACGCGAGGATGATGAGGGGGTTCGTGATGGTCGTGGAACGTCGACATCAAGCGGTATTGAAAGAGAACGAAGTTCGTTGTGCATACAAAGAGTCTGGAGTAGGGCAGGTTCTATAACATTCATTTCTCCTTTCTGTACAACATTACAAACAAGCTCTGTTAGAAAATTAAATGCATATTTTATTGCGAGATGAACACGAGGAATTGGGTAATTTCGGTGTTGTACTCGTGCAAGGGTTCAATTCGCTGGAAGTATCAGAAGCTGTGCGTGCAACAGATGCATGGGTATGAGGGTGCGGAGAAAGGTAGTGGGTACTCAGACGTTGTTTTATATCTATTTAATTTAGTATCTGCACATAGAAATGTAGAGATGGTTGCCTCTCATGAAACTGTTCAGCGAATACCTTAGGATTCTAAGAAACTAAATATTTGTGTAAGTACTCTTTTATCCTATAAACAAAATCAACGGAAGGCTTTTGTAGAAAGCAGTACATTACGATAATCCGTCATATAAATTATACCAAATTAAAAAAAAAGTAGTTATCACAGTTTGAAATTAAATTATTAATCCATTAAAAAAGTTCTAACTGCAGTTTTAAACACTTTTCAAACACCTCATTTCCACAACATTTCACTATAACTGGTCGCACGCCTCCATGCTTTCGTCTGCAGCAGGAATACTCAATTAAAGAACTTAGCCAAGACTGCACTAATTTATTTATTTTTAAAGTCACGGTAGGTTGACTGCAGTCATGACTGATATAACAGAGTAAAGGCCGAAGTTTGATGTAATATCGATAAGTCAGAAATTGATATCATGTAGAGATTATGATCCACTGTACAGGCTGATTGATTTTCGACCGTCACCATGCGGATCTCGCTACTGATTGGAAATAAAGAGTGAGTTTAAGGTTGAAAAGTTGCCAAATTTTGAGTTGTTTATGAATCCGAAGAGAAAATTGACCTGCGACAAAAAAACGTTCGAGAATTTAAAAAAAAAAACGAAAAAAGCTCATTTTCTTCTTTTGCTTCCAGCATCTTATTTGTGGTTGTAGTAAGAACTAAAAACAGATTCTTAAGTCCCTCTTTGATCTTCTTTGTAACGGTGTATTTAAAATTTTTATACACCATGTCGGTTCTTTCTGGTCATTTTGACACCATCAGATAGAGTTTTTCTTTCTGATTTCAACTATGCATAACGCATTGACAACAGTGTTATGCTTTAATTGAGGACTAAAGTTTGGGGATCTCATCGACCGTACAACTCAGCTATCTCCAATACAATTTAATATTTCTTCAAATATAACTGGCCTTGTGAGTTGATTTTCCAAAATGCCAATCCAAATCCCCTTGTCCTATTTTGTCTGGAGTCCTGTACTGTCCAATAATGCTCCGTTTTTCTATTAAAATTTCCAAAAATATTCGTCGTCTTCTATCCTTCCTATTAACTAGTTGCAGCATTCTGTTCGTCTTAAATTATCACAATAAACACATTTAATTTAGCATTTGTAAACTATCACATAGATTATCATCTAAATTCCTGTTAACGTAAACAGCACGAGGCTTGGTAATCTATTCTCGACCAAGTTTCTATCAAGATCTAGAAAAGTGATAAATTGCGGCTCTTATCGTTTTGAATAAGAGCTGGATTTTTCCATTACTAATGAACGTTAATTGAGATATTTGACAGTTTCTAATTTGCCTTATTTAACCCTAAATCTTCTATCAACGTGCTATACATGATTGAAATTAGAAAAAAAAAAACATTCTGACGGTGTCAAAATCCAATAAGGTACCGATAAAAAGTAAGAAAGTTGACCAGAAAAAATCGAAATGTCATAAAAATGTCGAGTACACAATTGTTAGTTTTCCTCTACAAGGCCAAATAAAGCTGGTAGAGATGAAAGAAGAAAAGGAGCATTCTTTATTATTTTTTTTTTAATCTTGAACGACATTTGCCACAAGTCCCTTTTCTCTTCGGGCTTATAACAAACACAAAAATTAACAACTTTAGCAAATTTAAACCTACCCTATAATCTCCAATAATAAGTAAGGTCCCATGGTGAGGATCGAAAATGAAAAATGAATAAGGCTGTGTACATACATGGTAGGCAAATGAGAAGATCAAATAAAGTTGAGGTTTAAAAGGTCATCTTATACAGTTTTGGCCGATGAAACTTGCGACAATCATGTGGGTTTCGTTGCTGTGCAAGATTGGGAATGAAATGATGCATTCAATCGCCTTTTATTTCGATTTAGAGTCTTCTCGTGTATGTCTTTGTGATTTAAGAAATTAAGGTATTTCGCAAAGTATTATAACATCTTTCGCATAAAGTATCGGTGATGTTAACTATGAATTGAAGGCAGATTCAAAGCCATGTAATAGTGAGGCGATAACCACATTAACGATATCCGCAAGTTAAAATGAGATCATTTTAACATGTCCATGAGTTGCTCGGGATTTCTGTCAAATCTGGATATACTTAAAAAGACTATAGGTAGGTAATAAGACCGAGTTCAGTTTGCCGTAACTTTAGAGGAGTGAAGCATAATTTGGTTCCTTCGTTCGTATTACTCTTGAAGGTGATAGCTTAGCTATCAAACCGTGTGCTAGGTGGTGATGTAGGTGGTTGTGAAGTGTTTCATTACCCCTGAATAAATAAATAATTCATTTTCAGGTTGTTCTTAATTTAACACTGCGCGTATTCTTATTACGCTCGGTTATATGATATGAGACGTACTACTACACACCCCAATTGCGAAATCTAATTTCCGTTTTTCCAATCCGTTTTGACCGTATATGCTAGTAAGTCAATTTCAGTTCCCAAATCCACCGACAAATGCTTTTAGAGCGTAGCAAATCCATCGACTTTACGTGGTCCATTATTCGTCAAGTTGTTTATAACTCGACACTTTTTACATCTTCGCAGCAGCGATATTGCTCTGGTTGAGGTCGAAGGGAGTCTAAGTCAGAGGGGGGCCACGTGTGTAGCGAACCCTGAACGGAACAGAAACACCGTAAAGGTTTATTGCTCACTTAAGCGTTCGAGGGCGCTCGCGACGGTGGTGGCCCTAGTCCTTCCCTAACCTTCATCATTTCGAATATCTTGATCGCTTTATTTTTAGTTTCTTCAGCGATAAACAATGATACATACTCGACATTCACTCTCTAGGAAGTCTAATCGCCCTGATGATTCTGTATCAAGAGTTAGTGCTGTATAGATTTTATTTGACAACCAAAAGAATAGCACCAACTAAAACAAACACTATACGGATATGTTTTAGTTTATTTTAGCTTTTATTTAATTTTAGACAACGGAGAGCCATCCCATTTGTCTGAAGGAACTTCGACTGGCTAAAATCTGTCGCATGTTAAATAAAGAATATTATTTATAATAATATATATAATATTTGGAGAACGCCACTTCTCTATCTAATTACAGGCTCAATGGAAAGCTGAAATTCAGTGTGTAGAAATCTACATTGAGGGGAATAGCAAAAACAAGCTGGTGCAATGGAATAAAACGTTTTTCAAATGGGTGTCAAATTGTCGTTTTTCCAAAGGTAGAGGGTTAAAGTAATTGTTAGAATGAATTCAAAAAAATTGTGGAAAATGATGTCCATGTTGATAGATGCATTCTTGGAGTCAGTCACAGATGTTCCTCATCACTTGCTCAGTCGGTTGGAATCGCAGCAATTCCATGTCGGATTGATGCCTATTCCTAAATAGGAATTCAGTTAAGGGATTATTCTTGTATAGCCCCGCTTTGAAGAAGCCCCATAAAAAAAATCGCAGACACTCAGATCAGCCGAGCGAGGGAGCCAAAGGACGTCTACATTACGCGGAATCACATGTCCGAGAAACAAAACTCGTATGGTTTGCGTAGTAGCTCTTACCGTTGGTGCTCCGTTTTGTTGGAACCACATTGTTTCTGGGTCATGTTCATGTCATTCAAGTTGTGGAAACAACAAAACTTTAATCATGGTGGCATAACGCTCAGAACCTGTCATTGCCTCCTCCGGTTAACTTTCGAGAAGGTAGGGCACAATTATTCCGCCTTTGAGACTCTACACCAAATTATTACCTTATTACTGTGACGAGGTCTTTCGTGTACTCCTCTGGAGGTTTCGGTGGCCTAATAACGGCAATTCTGTCTATACGTTTTTACATAGCCATCCAGGTAAAAGTGAACCTCATCAGTCATCATGAGCATCACATTTTCATCTTCCAGAATCTCATACCCTCACAAAACTAGAATCGTTCTTGATCATTTATTGGGAGTAACTTTTAGAGAACCATAATTTCTTATGGTTAGAATTTTAATTGATTGCCTAGAATTTGTTGAAACTTTCAACGAAGCAGTCCAAGAGTTGCATCACGGCGTCTAGTTGACCGTCTTAGGCTCGTGATAACATCTACTCGCACACTCCACATTTTCTGGAACGCGAACCGAACAACCCGCTGTGCGAAGAGAATTCACCCATTCTAATATTGTGCAGTTTTACAATAGCTATTAATCCGTTTTATTTTTACAAATTACTTGTTCGTAATTAATCATACGAAATGTTTAGTATCATCTCGGATGCATTTGATCTTTGGGTGCACTTGTAATCTCAGTCTAAAATAGCAAGTAAACAAAAAACTGTCACTTTCACTAATTTATTACATTCAAAATGTTTATTACATTATTTATTACAGGTTGAATTACCTGTTAATTAGGTTACAGGTTTCGCGTGCGAAGTCACACGAAACCTGTAGCCTAATTAAATAAAAAATGTTTGTGAGATTTTCTCATTTATTTACTTTTCAAATACCATGAACTCGTATCCAGTCATCAATATAATATTTATTTAATTTCTTTATTTCATTAATTCTGAAAACTAATATTTAACAGCGCACTGCGCCATTTTAGCAAAAATCTTGGACACTGTACACTTGCGACATATATTTTATGCTGAAATATCTACCATTTAATTGGTTATTTTTCATCATTTTCTTTAACAAATTTCTAGGATTCCTCACTCTATAACCGCCGTAATCTAAAAGATTTGCTTTTCCCACAACTATTAAATTGGCTCATCTAGTTAGCATAGGAAGAAAGAGCTACTTCGTCGAATCAGTAACATTCGTCTTCGCTCCCGATGTGAAATATCGTCTTTTATTATTTCAGCTGATGGCCGTGATGCGGCGGCGTACCGTCCTCACCCATCCGTAGGACGTCCACCATCCATCTTCCGCCGTTACAAATAGGTGCATCCACGGTACGTTATGCGCGCACATCCTGGATGAATCATACGGACAATGCAGCCATTTCCCGCGCGCTCGCTCGTCCTCCAAGTCGAAACCCCTCTTTGATTTTCCCGCGTGCGTGATTCACCCCCTTATTATTTCCCGTGCAAAATGTCACATGTGCATCCACGTCCAGAGCACGCCACCCCTTACTTATTGCATGTGAAGCTTTCTGCTCATTGGCAAAGAATTAGAACGCTGTGAAAAGGAGAAGAATTTTATCGATAAAGCAGACGCTGAAGGAATAAACGTCTAAATTAATTACATAAGGGAAAACTAAGCGGAAACAGAAACGCAGTTTAGCATTGATTGAATATTAGTTGATTATTGAATATTAATTTTATTTAAGAGATTTTACTGCCTGTATAATGAGTACAACAACCGTGGATATTTATAATAGCAGAGTAAAAACATAGTATGTCTAATGTGCCACCTGAGACATCTATCAATGGGAAATTCCTTATTTCCAATATTATTTGCAAATTAAATATTTATCAATTCAAAACGAGAGGATGCCTTAATTTTCGCTAATAGACCAATGCTATGATATTAATATATGTAACAGTTACTTCAATCTGTAGATCTCATAGTAGATGTTACTGATAATTTCCATGTTAAAAAATTGATTATACGTAGTTACTTCTACAATAGATTACACATTTACTAGTAGTACTCCGTTACTTCTAAAGAAAAAAAGCTTTCATATTTACTACATCCTGATTTTATCCATATCTGATGTCCTGACTATCGTATACGAGCTCTAAAGTTAATAATGAAACGTATTTCCGGCAGGATCATAGTAACAATCGGAGCAAATCTGACACCAAATTAAAAGCTAATGTGTATTGTAGGTGCGTGTATGTATAGAATCTAGGTCTATATGATCCACGACAATACTAGATACGAAAAAATTATGGTAATTAACAATGTTATGCACTCTTCACTTGGTGGTATGCTGACAGCTGTTTGCGCGTTAACGGCTTTAACGTAACTACAAATTTTTACTAAGGGTCAATGAATCGTTTTTATTTTCCCAGACTAGGTCTAAAAGAGAAGATAAAAACAACAATAAAAAATTATTTTTCAATCCCTTCAGACCCCTTGCTTTTGGATGCAAGTAAATCGGTTCAATAATATCTTTAATCCATTATAAAAAAATTCCTTTGATTTATCTGAAAAGCATCTTCCAACAGCTGCTACAAGTTCATTTTGAGATATCGAAACGAGAAATAGTCACAGGGAGCTAGATGTGGACTATAACGTGAATTATTAATTTCTATGAAGCATTTGTTGCGTTGTCGGCAACGACAACTTTTAATACTCTTGAATTCTGGACTGATGCATTGCCGTGAAGTAACCGGGCAGCTTGTGATGGACCAAGGTTTCAGGTTTCGTCTCGGGTGACAAGTCCATTGACAATTAAATCTGTATCGCCTCGACAAAGCACAAAAAATTGTTCACACATCTCCATCCGGACACGCATTTCGAATGGCGAAAGCATTCGTGGAATCCTTCTCGCACTAATTCTGAAAACCGTGGTTTCTGAAACTCGTAATGAAGCTGCGAAATGTCGCTTTTTTAACCTTGCATCCTCCATCGTATCAAACACTTGGTTTTTTTAATAACATCGAAAGCGACACGTTAACAGCGCGACCTGGACGGTGACCATCATTCAGTGATTCTCGATCATGTTTACACAATCTTAACCATTCGCAAGTAATTGACTTCGAAGGACAATCGTCTCCATTTACAGCCAACGCAAACAATTTTTAGAGATTTACCTTGTTTCGTTAAGAATTTCATAATGGCTCGATATTCGAGTTTGTTCATTTTGATATATGGCAACACATACTTTATAAATCCACGGTTTTATTTGCAACAAGCATTATAGTTTTAAGTATTTGCAGCCGTCTGTTTTATGAAAGTAGAATAAGGAATCCAGCAAATAAAGTATTAGATTGCTTATTGATCTAAGTTAAGTTTATAGTCATCATTCTTCTAAATAACACGATTATTACTCTGCATTCAATCCCGTAGTAAAATAGATTAATCTTCCCAATTTATAGTGCAACGTTACCTATGTATGTTTGCCAATAACCTTCCTGCACACACAAAAGTGTGAACTTTGATGTCAAGCAATAAATCTGTAAGATACGTCTCGTACTATCCACTCACTCGTTTTACGGCGCAGTCGAACCGAAGCGGCAACATCCCTAGATTATTAATCCGTGACGGAGGGAGTCTGATTCAATTAAAAACGGGATCACGTGAACCAGCGACCAATAGGAAGTAGTCTCACCTGCGTCCGGGTCGATAGCGGGTGGAGTCGACTACGAGCCAATGCGCACCTGCGTCGGCCAGGTGAGAAGCACACAGCGCATGAAAGAAACCTGTATAATGTTAGGAATACTTCGTGGCCAATCATCGTCAGCCCACCTGCTCGATTCACCTGCTTCAGGTGGGCGGCCCGGCGTTTCCTCCAATCCGACTGCTACCTACAATTTTCTCCGAAATACCACATTTTTAATGGTAGAATTTCCAGGTCGAAACTCATTCGTCATTGGTTTTGACCGCATCTGACACATGAATTTTTGCTTAAATGAATGGGTTGAGCAGTATATCTTCACGCGAATTTTAGTTAGTCATCATCCTTCTAAATTTCGCGCGCGGTTGCATAGCATCTAAAAGTAGTCTGCAATTCTATACTATTACTTGCTGTAAGCTACGTTTCGGTTAGTATTTTTACCGTCATATTTAAACGTACGTTTTTAAACATTGCCTGAAATTGTATTAGTTAATAACATCTTTCCTGTAATAAGTATATGACATAATAAATCATAGGGATCAAGGTAGATGCGACAACAGGGCCGATTCCATATGTATGTTTTATATATCATTACCTTATTGAGAAAAACGAATAACTCCATTAAATGGAGGCCAAAGAAATTGTTTTCAAATGATCAAAATACAAATTCTCTGTTTCTCTTTTAGAGGACATTGTAGAACAGTTTAATGACTTTAAGGAAAAATTATTCTGAAATCTTTTTTTGGATAAAGAAAATGGAGTTACGTACTTTTTTTACTAAGGCAACGGATATAGTTATCTAATTTTTGTTGCTCTGGTGACTTAGCTTTTCTAATTTCACAATCAGTGTCACGTTTTGCCGCTACGGGATTCATGTTGGTATAACTACGATTCGAACAGATAATACGTCAACGCATTCAGAAGATATCGAACAATGCATAGATTGAAAAATAGGCCTTGTGCTCCCTAAAATCATAAGCTCATGTAAAATTTTAAGGAAATTAACGACAAATAACAAATAATATTTTAATTTAAAATGGGAGCGTTAACACACATCTGCAGGATACAGGCAGAAAATAATTCACATACGACTGTTCAGCAAAGAAGACTACCAAGTCAAGGTTACTGTTTGGTGCGTTTTCTATGAAGAAACCAAACATGAATAAACGAAAACAGTAACGATAAACGGGCAGCAATTTTCTAATGATGCTAGCCTTTGTACTACCACAATTACAGAGTCATGATACTGACAGTACTGTTTTTATGCAAAGCGATCTAGTCCACCTCACATAGTCAATAATGTAAAGGCACTACTGTGAAGCTTATTTGCGCGATCGTGTAATTAATAGGCATTTTCCGCACAGTTGGTTTTCTGGCTCACCAGATATGAATTCGACTGACTATTCTTAGCAGACCTGCTACTCGTGAGGATCTGAAGCAATCAAAATCAGATATCATCGGAAACATTCCTTAAAATGCTCTTACTTATGCCATTCATAATTTAAAAAAATGACTACTTCTAATTGGTGGTCATATTTAAGTTTTTCCTGTTTGTGCTAAAAATAAAACCCCATTCCTTTGGTGTGGAATTTAAAAAATTTGGCAAACCTACGACCGTATTTAAGCTGGAACTTATTTTTGAGTAACCTTATATATCTCGAAATAAGGATCTTGCTCTATATTCTCTCGGTTCATAATTTTTAAAATAGAAAGTAACTTCGTTTGCTAAATACGTAGAAAATAATTCTGTTTGGTCAAATTAAGTATTAGGTCTTTTGAAAAAAACGCTGGGTTCATGTATCTGGCGCGTTGAAATAAACGTAAAATGTCAATGAAGGCATGGTCATTGATAAATTTCGTGAATATTGACCAAAAATAGTTATTGCTCCAAACAACATTGATGCTGTGCGCAATATTATTGAAGAGTATCGACATGTGACTTGCTGTGAGGTACAGGCATCCTTGGGCATATCGAAGACTGCACTGCATTCGATTTTGCATGCGCAAAGGAGGCCGGTACCAGTTGATGTGAGGAAATGCTTACAAAATTCCACAGCGAAACGTATACAACATCGTAGCCGAAAAGCCGAAAAAGTGACGAAACTTGGATGTATTCGTACGAACTGAAAACTAAGCAACTGTTTGGATGCTCCCAGATGAACGAATTCACCAAAAGTTGTTCGTTCACGAAATATTTCCAAGAAAATGCAGTCATCGATGAAATCAGGGAAAACAATCAACAACGTCGCATCATTCTTCATCATGACAAAGCCAGCTTTCATGCAGCACGTCAAACACAGGTTGAAGGAGAAAAACATCGAATTAGTATCTCATTGCGCGTATTCACCTGGTTTATCACCTAGGGACTTCCTTTTGTTCTTGAATGTCAAACAAGAATGCGTGGACAACGATTTCTAGCATCTCAAGAAACTATTGAAGTCTTCAAAAACCATATTTTGGAAACACCGTCATTATAGTGGAAAAAACGTTTCGAGAATCGGCTCGAACGCATGCAAATGTGTCTACAATTTAATGGTGAATATATTGAAAAACAATAAAACGATTTATACAAAAACGTTCTTTTATTGTTTTTTTTTAACTTAAAAGGGACCCCTCGTATGCATGTAACAGTCATCCGTCCAGTTATACATATTTAATCATAAAACGGATGACATCACGTTCACTTCATAAAGGTTTAAAATATCTCCCATATGAAACCGAACATCTCCGCAGTGGCTACAGGTTGTCGCTACCACCAGCGCAACGGTTTTTCTGCGAATTCCACATCGCTAGAGTGACGATGCGAGCGGTCGCCGGGAGCATACGGAAACATGACACTGAAAGTCGTAACGATAACGTTTCGGTCCGTCCGATAATTTTAAAGGATCGGTTTTGTTCGCTTTGCTTTCTTTTTACACAAACAAAAACAAACTTGGAAGCGTCCATGTATTACGTGCGGTTGCATCCAATGTGTATTCTTTTTATGCAGGAATATTTTGCCCACCATCTCTCCAAATACAGGATGTGACGGCAACATATGTTTCACGAAACACGAACAAGGTGGGCTGCCGTGATTAATTTCCAATTTGCCAGGCATCTGCGACGTGCCGTATCGTGATTAACGCGGCAAAAACCCCGGTGCGCAGAGAACTAATGGCAGAACAATAAGCGATTTAGTTGGTTTAGGTGTGCGGCGGTAACTAGTCACGATAATCGTTAAATAAAGGTAGTCGAGCGAAGCAAATGTCAGCGTAAGTAAATGATCGCAAAGAAAAAAAGAAGCAACTTTCCCTAGAAGAATCTGAAGGAAATGTATTTAATCTCTATAATCTCGACATTCTCGAAGCCTTTGCAAATGTTGACAGGATGCGTACAACATACTGTGTATTAACTTTCTTAGTAAATTTACGTTAATTATGACTCGATGTACACCTGCCATCAAGTAAAATGACCGTTTATCTGACCATCTAATTACAATCTATCACTCGGTAATATACGGACATATTAATCCATTACAGTAAGATATAGCCAGCAACATGTTGCCGTGTTATTTTCATGTATTGATTGTTGTAATGTATGTAAAGCAAAGGTAAATAAGTACAATACTTACTCAGACAAAGAGCATTTTGGTTTGTCAACTTTTCTTTACATGGAAATAATAAAATATATTTTTAAAAACTGCTATAAATAACACAATTTTCTTCTAGTTAACTTGTTTCTTATATCCACAAAGACTCCTTGTGCATTTCATTGTTTTATTAAAAATGGTATCTCGCAGTTTTATTTGCAAATGCTGATTAATGAAATATTCCTCTGCAATACCGTTTCATAAATTTTCTGTATTTTAATAATGAACTACGTATTGTATGCATGCTACGGTTAATTGAAGTAAGGGAGTAACATGGTATATGAATTCCAATTCTGTGCCGACGGTGTGCGCATATTCCCGAACAGTAGACAGACCAAATGCTCGAATCGCGGTCATTCTACTTGTCGGCAAGTGTACACACATTAAAAGATGACTTAATTTAATTAAACTATTAAAAATAGTTCTTTAAATTTCAATAATGTACTTACAATAAATTTAGGACACTAAAACTTCTGTATGTGTGTGTGTAGTGTTTGTGTTTTTGTACAATTCTTATTTGAAGTCTTTCCCTTCCTTTAAGATGTTCTAACTCCTCTTCGATGAATCATCTGATATGATTGGCTGTTTTTCGATTTTATTTCTTCCTTTCCTTTATTCCAAATGATTTTAAGTTTGTTTTAATGTTATTTCATGAATGAAGTACTTTAACGCTTAAGTTTCCAATACTTTTATTGGGAAACTTGGAAAATTTTATTCTATTTCTTTTGTTTATTCCGCTATTGCAAGAATGCCAATTCAACGACAAAGATTTTGGTTACTAACGAAGCGAATATTATGAGTAATAATATTCGCGTCGCTGGTTCTCAGATGGTTAAACATAGGGTGACATATCTACATGCAAATGAAACTACTAAACAACGTCTAATGTACGCCAAAAATACTACAGCAAGGTTTTATTGATTTATTGCTTTTCTCTAGTGTTCTGAATACTTCCTTCAGAAATATTAGTAGCAGCAATAATTTGCGATGCTGCGACAAATTGGTTTCCATCGTACTCTCCTGGCAGATAAAATCCAAAACGTTTTCCATTATTATTTTCCTACGCATTATTATTATTAAAGTAATTCATTCACTTGAAATTACTAAATTTGAAAGGAAATATAGGTTTTTGTAATACAGGCTAAAAGTGTAGCTGAGATCTTGTATGATAAATTGAGCTTAAGGATGTTTATATACTTGATAGTTGAGGCCTTCACAGAAGAAGACAGTACCCTGATGTGCAGTACTGAGTTTGTGGTTCTCGGGGTTGTGTTTGATGCTAGTTTTATCTTAGGCCTTTAGGACTGTGGGTTAAAACGCTTATTTAAACACTCTGTTTATGAGAATATCTAAATTGCCTTCGTTTTGAGTAAAGTTGAGTATGCTTCCTTAATTTGGTATCCATTGTCCATTTCTGATACTTTGAAGCGCATTCAGCATGAATTTTTGAAACTTCTTTCCTTCAAGTGTGATAGGGCGCATCACAAGATGATATGTTGTTTCGACTTGATATGGTATTTTTGAATAAGCGTAGGAACGTTTTCTGCGGAAAATTCTTGTATAAACTTATGAAGAACACTGTTAATTGCTGCTACCTGCTTAAGCGATTATTGTTTCTGATTCCGCGAAAAACTAATATAATGAGAAGGGCTCCAATTCATTTGCTGTCCAAGACTGGTAACAATGAACTTGGTGATCTTTTCACGGGGGATCAACGACTGATGAGTGAAGCCACAAACGAAATTACTTTATATTAAAAATGAATTTGCTATTACACTTACTATTTAAATAACTATTGGGTTTAGACCTGTTGTCCTAATCCCAATCCCCTAAAACAAGCTCTACCCATAAATACATTTTTTATGAATTGTATTAAATAATTTTCAAATTTTTAAGTAACTGACCAAAAAATAATACCTTCTACTTACAGTAGTCATTTCGAAATGAACGTAGCGAAAGGAATCCATTTTCGAAGTCCTGCACTCAGAATACTCCGAAATCTGCTACAAATTGGTGTACCAGTGTGTACTCGCTCTAATATAGAATATTGCCATACAAGTTGGATATATATATATATATATATATATTTATATAAAACAAAACCGTAAAACAATTAAATCTACTTTTTTTTTTCGTTTCTTTCGTATTTCATTCCCGGACTACTTCTTACTCGAGAGTAGATCTGTCACCAAGTCGGGAATTTCCGAGCGTCTTTTCTGGGGACGTACCTTGGTTCCCACGACCAAGGTCTACGTAGGACATTCGTGCATCCAAGTGGGTGGCGCCTTCCTGTATAAATGGCTCCTGCCGCGCGAGCCAAAATTTAACCACTGCGACCTACGACCGTCGCCGACTAGGCATAGCGGCCACGAATGACTCCTTTTGTTTATCCTACTTTGTTATCGACACCAGAAGGACACATAAGACAGGGTTCAGAACGGTAGGTAATTGCGGATCTGTTAAGCGTTAAGATATTTGACTTCCCCTTCGCCCCTATCCTTTGACCGGAAGTTGTAGCACTCCATAGTTTCCCTTTTAATTTATAGTTGCGGACAATGCATATGAGTAGAGATAATATAAATATGGCTTTTAGAGAAAACAATATAATTAAGCTAGACGACAGTAAAATATCGATTTTCACGTTATTTGTTGTTGACAGGACTCTTTTTTACAATAAAAGTATTCTTTCAATAGTGTACAGCCAAGTTAGAGAAATGTCGAAGTAAGAGCTACCAACACTGCTTCACGTAACATACTTGTAGCTAAATGCAACGAAAATGTAAATAATAGTAAGCATAATAAAATTAGTACTATATCTAACGCTTTCATACTACAAAGATTTGTCAAGAAGGGAACAAACATATAAAACGACCGCTACAGAAACTTGTAAATAAATTCAGAATAAAAATGGATGTACATTCTAATTTTACTATTATTTTTTTAAAGATAAACCTCATGTCTGCCTTAAGTCTGTATTAGAAGAACAAGTACAAAACAAAGCAACCGATATTATATACGTCACACGTAATACGGGAGTTAGGTTGTCGAAATCTGTAAACAAAAAAAATATCGAAAAAACGAGCCGACTATTTGGCAACATCCTGTTAAAGTCGTTCACGTGCTTCGATCGGTCGCCCAACGGCCGGCTAAGACGGCTTCTCTACGAAAAACCTCAAATATGGGACTCCAAGATAACGATTTGAATCGGTGGGCGTCCTTTCTGTGTACCACGATAATCGTTCGCCGCTTTCCCTATCTCTCTTTTGCTTCATGCGAACCGTGTTCGATATACGTGGCGGTCTTTATTTGTCTTGTGGATACAGTTGTCGTCAAAATTATGGAATAAGCAATACAGCGTGTCCACCTAGTGCGTGGGCGGGAAATACAGTATACAGAGTGTTTAGTTTCGGCTGCATACAATACAATATTGCCTTTTAAATCGAACAGTTTGAATAAATTTGCGTTTTGTCAACTTTTTTCAATATTCCTTATACATATCTAGCTTAGTTTTTAAGATAGTTTGAGATTTTTACGAAATAGCGGTATTCGATATCTTAAACAGCACACGTGCCAAAGTAGTTATTCAAATGTTATTAAATCAAGTATTTCTTTGAGTTTACAGCAGCATGCCGATTTTTTTATATCAACTAAATTTTGGAAGATGTTTATCAAAAGTTTTCAGTAGTAAAAAGAATAATGATAGCGAGGACTGTGGCGCAGTATAACAAACAATACAAAAGCATGGGCAACCTCCGCACCACACAAGTTTAATTAATTATTCCGGAACGGCCGTTTCGAGTATATGAATGATCCCCATTCTCAACCTTAATACATTCATATCTATATAAAAAGCAAAAGTTCCTAGTATTCTGTCGCTGCCATCTACGCAATTTAATAAAAAGATTTATCTAGTTCCATGTTCAATTTACCAAAGAAGAAGGCATTTTAATAATAGAGAAATGTTTCAAATAAAAATCTAGAAAAGTCTTTCTATCAGATTCTGCACGCTATTGTATCTATACACGGTGTTCTATTAAAAAAAGTATTTACATCAATAAAAATTGCATTGATTTCGATGGCCTTGTTGTAGAATGTAGGCGATATAAACAATTCTCCGATGTATTGTGGGAAACTCCGCGAAATTCTCAATCGAATGGAATTTGAATCTAAGGCGTTGAAGATATCGACCATAAAAGTAACATCTCAAAATCTGAGCTAGGTAAGTATGAGAAATATTAGGGAAAGTTGATATAGATGGGAGAGGAACAGCCAAAAACGTAAAAATATACAAAATGCTCAATTAAAAAAAAATTGACTGAAGATCCTCTATGCTTGAGCATAATTTCATTCATTGTGCACATATGACAATTCTGGAAATTTTCTAATATGTCCATTATGTACAATGCTTTTGCAAATAGTTTGGCTCTAGATAAAAAATTCAGTCTCTCACACAAATAAATTAGAAAAGTTGGTAAGAGCAAAAATATATCACTATCATACCTAGCAAACGTAGGGAGTACCTATAGTTTTGAGACATGTGTGCTAAGGCTAATCGTATTTTCGTGCTTCAATAAAGTCTAGTAAGATCATTGTGTAAGCTGTAGAAAGAAGAGTTCCATCAAAATGCTTCATTTCATGAAAAATACTCGCTTCAGCAAATGCATTTGGATATATTTACAATTACAAGGTATACAAAGTAAACAGAATTCAGAGGCAGTTCTACAGAAATAGCAATACCTACGTACACAATACTCCTTCCAAAAAGAAAACCAAACTGTACTGTTAAGGTTTATTCAGAAGCCATACACAGACAACATTTGGAGACAGCAACCCTTGTATTATTAATTATTATGTATTATTTCTTTTACTCTAAAATATGCGACAGCAATATTTTTATCTTAAATCGAACTATAATAATAATTTTATTGCTCAGCTTCAATTATCTGTTTTTTGAATGTATTAAAAAAAAGTGTTCGGTTTAATGGCGCCAGCTGCTGCTTTCATGTATAAAAGTTACAGTAGAGTGCGATATATGGCAGCACACCAAGAAGATTGACGAAGGATTACATTCAATTTCTCCTTTTGCTTAAATTTAGCACAAATGTGAAAAGCTGAATCATGATACAAATTCAAAAACAAACGCAAAAAATGATGTTAAAAGTCAACATGTGTCTGGTTTCTCGTTATACTAATTGTAAGCTTGGGCTAGCCTATATAAACGTTACTTTAATGTTTAATGCTCAGTATGACTTTTAGTTAACAGAGTTTTACTCTTTGAAGGAAATATGAAGTTATATAGACCGTTTTAGTATTCTTTACTTAAAAGCTATTTCATTAATACTAGTCTCACAACAAAGTTTAAGTCACCAGTTTAAGTTCTTTGCTATGATTTTTTTATTTACTGTAGGATTTCGGGAAGCTCCTTATTATTAAAAAAATACTTAGCATTATCGGTTTTCAAATTTTGTCTACTCTCAACCAGAATAATTCTATAGGCATCCTGTATAATCGAATACTCTCGAAATTTAATCTTCAGCGATATATTTACAATTACAAGGTATACAAAGTAAACAGAATTCAGAGGCAGTTCCACAGAAATAGCAATACCCACGTACACAATACTCATTCCAAAAGGAAAACCAAACTGTACTGTTAAGGTTTATTCAAAAGCCATACACAGACAACATTTGGAGACAGCAGCCCTTGTATTATTAATTATTATGTATTATTTCTTTTACTCTAAAATATGCGACAACAATACTTTTATCTTAAATCTAACTATAATTCTTGTTAAGGCAACTACATATTTTGTTAGACTAAATGAAGATGTGATTCTTAGTATAAATTGTTCTTATTTTAAAAATACAAGGGTTGTCTTCCCGAAATTTTTATCTGCATGTCCAGTATTTCTAGAGGGCCGGTTCCGATTTTTTACTAACACAGAACAAAATAAAACTACTTATACAGATTATTCAGAAGGGAAAGGAAGTACATTTGAGATATGTTCAAGTGGTGAATAGTCACAGTTCGGTTGAGTGTGTAACCTAAGCAATTTATGAATTCCAGCTGCTTATATGCTTTTAATCGCTGTTTGTTTATTACTAGATTTCAAAACAGTAGCTTTAAAAGGACATCTAACTAATTCATATTAATTTGTGTTTACTGCAGAGAAATGTAGAAAAAACTTTGGTAGCTGTAATCCTTTACACTTCACAACATTAGGTGCAATCTAAAGTTACCCGATGTACTTATTTTTTGTAGCAAAGTACTTTGTAATCCTGTTTGCCATTAAGTTAGCTTATGGCACATTTTCCAGTATTCACAAATACTTTTACTTTGTGAAACTTATCCTCCTAGTCATGTCCCCAGCGCTGCGTCATTTTTTTATTAATTGGTTACTTTTGTGTACAACACTTTTCGTCTTTGTTGTATACACAATTACATTTACTATAATCACATTAGTCGGTAAAGCGGAGTACTCATTAGTGTACGCCTACGTCGACTGGATGCAAACGAGTATGTCGGTGCATAATGTTGAGAGAGAGGAAGCTGGCTGTGATAGCGGCCCAGGAAACTTAGGGTCAGAGTAAGGTTCGTGGGTAGACGTCAGGACGATCACCGGCTGAGATTACGGCGACGATGATGAAGAGACGGAGGCGGGAGAGATCTATTGACAAATTGCTTGGCTACTGTCTACTTTATAGAAAATACCGCGGTACTCAATGAATTTCATTCGATTTTTAAGATAGTATCTTATCTCTGCATAGGATTTCGACGCATTCGAATCAACTATACCTACGTCACTGCAACGGTAAACGTTAGTGGTAACGTTTATATTTGGCGCACAATGTTTATTAGATTGAGTTAGGTCTCGTACGATAAGCTAGCATTGTGCATTTCCGAAATAATTGACTTCTCTTGATAATAAGAAATTGATAAAATAAGATGAAAATATTCACATAGTCAAACTAATTGGTTCTGCTATGCACGCTACTTTTTACAATTACTGTTTGCATTACTTTCTAGGGAAGCTACTTTCCAGGAGGGTGGTTCATTCCTGGAGATTCGAAAGTAACGGACACTAAACTTTTTTTAAATAGAGTAATAGCAACTAAGGGTCTTCTAGCAAAAACCGTATATCTGCAAGGGTTTTCTTGACGTTTTTTTATAGTATATTATGCTTTAAAAAACATTTTAAATTCACGAATCCTTATTTACAAATATTCTAAATTAGACCTAGTCCATTAGCATTCCCATGGACAACTATCTCTACTACTTATTAATATTGGTACTTACTCGTTTACTAAGTAACTAAGGTATTAGTTTACTTGAATTAATAGGTTTGAAGCGTAAATCAGCGAAAATAAGCAAAATATTGTCTTTAAGGCTTATGGACTTAAGAGAGTGCAGGGAGAATAAAGATATTAAGGGAACGTGATGATCTTAATTAAGTAAAATTTTGCATAGTTTAGCAAAATGTTTTGAGAGAAGCTGTAATCATGGCACTTATAGTGTAATGAAAAGAGTGGGGCAGGAAGTTCGTTATATTTTTAGTGTTGCATCAGCTAAAAGACCATAATTTTTAAACATGTGGTGTGTAAATTGCGAATTATTGTGTAAAAATTATTGCGACATTTTAAAACAAAGGCATTGAAACAACGTTTCCCAAGACTTGTTATGGTGATCGCAATGCTTTTCTCACCCAACTGGTAATTTCTTCACTTATTGAAATACAATAAATATTCAAAAAATTACACGAGACAAGTGTTTTCGCTTATTTTTATAATTTGGCAGCCTTCCGCAACACCTAACGCGATGTAAAATTAATATAATACTAATAAAATTTTGAAAACTTCTGTTTCAAAAATCGTGAGAACAACCCTTTTACGCAGTACTAAGAAATATTGTGAATTTTAGAACAAGCAAATACTGGACAAGAGAACTTATTTTATAAATCCATAGCGTATACTTATCTGCAGTACAATGCATAAGTTTCATTTTATGTTATTTTTAGTCTTCTTAAAATAAATTATGAGCTTTGCGACTGCAAAGAAAACATGATAAAATAGTTTAATTACTTATTCATTTCAGCAGATTTAGTTGGCAACATGATTGTAAAAGTCTATTATATTTTCTCATAGTATATTTATACGTTTTAACCAAAATACGTTCAGCTTCTGCAAAACTAAGTTTACTACAAAATTTAATCGAGTTACTGAATATTTTGCCTTGAACTAGACAAGATCCCAATGACTCAAATATAGTTGTGCGGATTCTACAAGTGTGGAGCGCTTCTTACATATGTACATATCTAGGAGACATAGCATTTATTTTTCCAGGTTTTATCCTCGCATATTTTTTCTATTATACATCCAGCGACCAAAACAGCACCAGTGTGAAAACAGAACCAGCTACGTCAGTGCACAGACATCAGCCCCGTGTATCGCAATTTCGGGGGCGCCTTGTTTGCTAAATCGGGATAGCAGACCGACCACCGATAACATCAACAATCTCGGGGGCCATCCTCTCTTCGCTAGTCTTCCGTTTATCATTTGCTGAACGTAAAGATACCCCCGTCCTCCCGCCTCTTTTCATTCTAAGAAGCGACGTTTCACTTCTCCACTTTTCCTGTTTCGCTCCCGATGCTTCTCCTTTTTTTATATACACATATATTCGTATTATTCCCCCCACTCTTGTCTCGACGAGGATGTTTTGCTTTTGTTTTTTCGATCGTCGAATCGTAAGCTCGCGCAGGCAGAAGCAATTGTTACGGCGATCAAAACGAAGATGTATCAGAAGCGAAGCGGAGAAAGAACTAAAAGGAAACAAGGCTCTGCGACAAGAAAAAAGTGTTTCGTACAGATTACTTTTACTTTAACGGCACTACAAAGATGCTATCTGCGCGAAAGGAGAAAGGAATTTGAAGAAAATGCTGCGAGAGTGAAAAAAGAGAGTATTTGGCGATTTTAGATGAGGTAAAGAAAAAATAGAGAATAATCGCTTCGAAAAGACGAAAAGACAAAAATGTATAAAGAGTACTAGGAAACGCTAAGGTAGAAAGCTGGCTCCGGGAAAGAAAAAACTTATTTTTTTGTCCCCCCAGCAATAGAAATACCAATAGCTTGGAGTCTCTTCCAGTGACATACCGGAGCCCGTCAATTATCATATAATTTTCACTAACACAACACTTTTGTAGGAACATTTCTGTCTTTTTAATATATGTCATCTTACTAGTTTATTTCAATGTTGGCTAATTTTCACTACTTATATATATTATACATATCCTCTTCGGTCCGTCTGGCCATCCCGCTGGCCAGGTTTCATATTCCAAATTATGTTGCTTTAAAGCCTTCCTAGTGCCTATTCCACAAAAAGAGTTCAACAGTGGAATGAAGCTCATCAACGGTTTAACACAACATGCAGGTTGTACAAAATTAAATCCTAATTAAATATTTTTTAAACGGCAACCATACAACTAGCAGTCGATTGAGTAGACCGTCTGTTACTGTCACGCGGGCTTTTTTATTGTAATGAATTACTAAATTGTAATTTATATAAATAAAGGAGACATTTTTAAATTTTTCCGCGTTTCGAGCAACAGTCCTAATACATATATTAAAAAGCACGCACTAGATATTAAAAATACATAAATGTAATAAAGCTTATTAACATGATGATTAACGTTAACTCACTTTTATTGCTCAGCTTCAATTATCTGTTTTTTTAATGTATTTAAAAAAGGTGTTCGGTTTGATGGCGCCAGCTGCTGCTTTCATGTATGAAAGTTACAGTGGAGTGCGATATATGGCAGCATATCAAGAAGATTGACGAAGGATTACATTCAATTTCTCCTTTTGCTTAAATTTAGTGCAAATGTGTGCTGAATCATGATACAAATTCAAAAACAAACGCAGAGAATAATGTTAAAAGTTAACGTGTGTCTGGCTTCTCGTTATACTAATTGTAAGTTCGGGCTAGCCTATATGAACGTTACTTTAATGTTTAATGCTCAGAATCACTTTTACTTAGTAGAGTTTTAATCTTTGATGGAAATATGAAGTTATATAGACCGTTTTATTATTCTTTATTTAAAAGTTATTTCATTAGTACTAGTTTCACAACAAAGTTTAAGTTACCAGTTTAAGTTCTTTGCTATGATTTTTTTATTTACTGTAGCATTTCGGGTAGCTCCTTATTATTAAAAAAATACTTTCGTAGCATTATCGGTTTTCAAATTTTGTCTGCTCTCAACCAGGATAATTCTATAGGCATCCTGTGTAATCGAATACTATCGAAATGTAATCTTCAACGATAAAGCACCGAGACTCAAAAGTTGTTAAATAAAGAAGGAAAAAAACCTGAGCCAAAAGAAAGTTTCCCGCCTGTATTAAAAGTTTGAACTGAAGCGCGCTACCGATCGTTTCCATGATTTATCTTCGACCGTTAATTATTATTGAATCCAATTAACTGCCACCTAAACTTAGCTACTGAATAACGCCCTCCACAATCCATCCGTCCCATACCACTCGGACGTTTTAAAACATTCCGTTTTCCTCCGTCTCTCTAATTTTCTGGCGGAAGCGCCGGATGAAGTCGGAGTCGAAGGTCCTCTCTCTTTCCTGGTGGACACCGTTTTTAAACGACGTGGGAAATGGGACAGAAAATTGTCTTCTTCGGGAATCTAGTGCGCGTACTCTCGCCGGAATAAGAAATAGTGTGCATTTTTTGTGTGCCCGCGCGCGCAAGGTTTTCAATCTTTGCACATTCCCCGTTTCGAGCGGCTGGCATTTGTTTTTCGACCGGACATGTACAAATCACCGTTATTTGCTTTCGACCATGATAAGAATACGGAAGGAAATCGCTTTTTTCGCTACAAGGAATAATGTATGTATGTGGATATGCCCTTCATATGTTCACGTATACCTTTACTTCTTTCTTGGTGGAAAGAACGTTGTAATTTATTGTCGGAATAGATAGTCGCCTTTTACTTCTTTCATAAATTGAAATTCCTATTTATCTTCAGTATTTATGTGAGGGGTTTCAAACCAGTATGTACAGAAAATTAATATCAGAGCGAAACGCGGTGAGGCGAGCAAGGGAGAACATATCAGTACCCATTCCCGCTACGTACCGATATCTTCCCTCTTGCTCGCCTCACCTCGTTTCGTTTGAAAATTCTCTGACCCCGTACGTGTATTAAAGAAATGTAAATAACGAACTTTTTTGCCTCGAGTGCTTAAAAGCTAACAATGGTAAAATTATAACATCAAACCTTTTTATGCCTTGGTTTATGCTTCCTTACCAGTTTTGTATATTAGAAGAATATCACTTTAATTAACTTATTAAATCAAGTCTGTGCCTGGTACATTTCGGAATAATAAGTGTGGACCACCTTAATAACCAATAATAGAAATAATATTGTCTTAATTTGGTTCAAATAATGTGCGTTGTCTATCTTGGTAAGGTTTACACTTCCCAAAACTGCCAATGCTCCAAGTTGCAATCTAACTAGAAAGAATGCCTTAGGTCTATAATAAAACATGGAACGTAAAATGTATACATTGCAATTGGATGTTTTTACTTCAAAAGCAATAGGATTTAGAAGCTTTCCATTACTTTTCAATGTAGTCGCTAAGTTTAAACACTTGTCATTGCGTTTCACCAATTTTGAAATCCCTTCTGCACAAAACTCGACCGCCTGCGAATGTAACCAACCTGCCACAGTATTTTGAAGATCTTTATCATCAATGAAGCGTTGGGCACCAAGCTATGTCCTCATATGAGAAAAAAAGGAAATTGGATGGAGCCAACTCGAGGCTGTAGGGCGGATAATGGAAAATGTATCTGTGATTATTTATCTCAATTCCCATGTCAATGTAAATTTTAATAAATGTTGGTTCAAAATATTTGGCTTAAGTATAACTTAAGGAGTGTATTTCGAACTAATAGATTCCTTGAAAGCACATGTTGTCTTTTATTACTACATTTCTATTTCATATATCCAAGATTGGGGAACGTTTGTAAATTCCTTCAATTAATCGCCTTTGCCGAGCATATACATTTTGCATCTACAAGCATATATTAAATTAAAAGAACATCCCTATGGACCACCAATGGCCTATAGACTACCGGTTGGCAACCGCATCTGACATACAACGTGTTGAGGTGGCGATCAAACCATCTCCTGAAAGACGTCCTGAATGGATTCTCTTATTTACGCACACGTACACTAGGAATTGCTCGTCAAATTTCTCACTTCCTATCCGTATTAAAAACCGACATATTTATGACGAATAAGATTCCGTTTTCAATCATCTGCCTTCCGCCTTATACATTTTTCAGTGTTATTCTTATTCATGCGCTTTATATTTCGCTATTAGCATTTGCAGTAGTTGCATCATTACTGTGATATTTATGATATCTTTCAACCATGTGAAAATTATATTATCTATTCTGAATGTATGGGTCATTTGACAAATCTAAATTGTTGCACAACATGCTTCCGACAACAATTTTGCATATTGTACATAGATATCACTTGTAAATAGGAATGGCAAACAGAAACAACTACAACTACATTTTGACTGGCTATCGTCTGCTGTCATAATGCGTAACATTGCCAAAAGTATGTTTAGAAATACATTAATAAATATGAGTTTCTATGAATACGTATATGGATGATTATAGAGGACCGGCTGAGTTGATTATTGAAAAGCATAAAACTCACCGCGCGAAACAATTGAAATAAATCGGTAATTACATTCAGGCTGCTGTAATTTATTGGTAAACAAGGGATTTTCAACAAAAACACAGTTAAAACGGAATAATATTTGAAGAGTAATAATGTCGAAATGGACCCCCGAGCCACATTAAATGATGTTCCACCGAGTACAAATACGCGAGGCATATATACACAGCGTACCGTACAGGATACACCTACGACCCTGGCATGGCTACCAACTGAAAACATCCGGCTTGTAATTGCATATACATGAGCGAATTTCATATTAATTTCTGATTATACAGAAATGAGCGACCACAAAGCTTTTATATTGCGATCGCGCTGTTCCCTTAATAAGACCTGTAATCCGACGGACGAACAGGCTCATATGGTGTATCATCAGTGATATTACACAATGCCCTGATGCCGACAACGCCGTCGTCGGTTGGCAGCTTCGTGTTTACGTAAACGCTAATATGCTCTCATACCAGCGCACAACGAGAACCTATTTCGGACCACGCCGAACTTAAATGGCTTAAAAATGCTAATATTTAAAAATTTCAATAACATTTTTAATACACGAAGGCCTTCTCCGTACGATGCGTTTGAACGTGTATGTGTACGTGATACACAATGAGAAAAAGGCAACAGCAACGCCACTCTTTTGACACTTTACAATGCCAACAAATTTAATGTATCATGATAATGGTTTAAATTTTTTCGTAAGCTGAATCTCAGTTTCATGTAAAATGCCGTTGTTTAGTACAATTATTTTAGAAGCAATATGAGCACGTTTATTACAGAATGAAACTATTTAGGATATCTATTCTAGATTATAATATTATAATCAAAGAGACCGTCTAGTAAGTATTTGCTGGAAGAACGATTTCAAAGGAATAACTTGCAGCAGTTTTGAATCATAACCACGTTATTTTGAAAATTTCTACTAGTTTTGAAGGAAGCGTTCATGTTATGAGGCAGCGTTACAGACTAATTTTTACAACTAGCAGGGTTGGCAGCAGCATTTTCAAACGGATATCGCATAACGTGCCACTGTAAAACTAATAAGACATGACTATAATTTGAAATACGGAAAGCTTACCTTCTGTCGTCTTACTCGTTAATTCACTGAAGGAAAGATTCGTAAATACAAGAAAAAAGTACGTTAATGTAACAATTTTTTTTATGAAGATTGGTCTAACGAATGAGATTATTATTTTATTGAATTGCTGTTTCTTATATCGATGATCACATACTTTCGTATATAAAGAATACATTTATTCATGTTTAATAAAAGATCCCTAAAGTTTGTTTCGCGTCTCACATAGCAATTTAATAAATGGAAATTTATTATATTGAGATACATGTTTCAATTTGATAAACGCAGTTCATTGTTGTAATAAACTAATTAGTTAATACAATAATTTTTTGTTACTTTAACAAAACGATGTTAATACACATTAAAAATACTCTCCCGTCTAATTTTATGTCCCCGATAGCTTTTATTTGAAAACTTTTTCTTCAAGGTACTCATGTATATGTTTATGTTGTTGGTATTTCTTTTATGTTTTTTAACGCTAATATTGTTCTAAATCTTAATCGGTGGGGGGTTCAAGCTTGTTTGTATACTTATAAATTTCTCAAAACCTAATAAAATTACTCCTACGTAAGAAGTAAACATCCTTCCACTTACATGTTCGTGTATATCAAAGGCAGAAAACTCACTTACAGCATCATTCATCATTACCTTTGTTTACTAAACAGGCTCATTAACTCGCATTAACAGTATTGCCAATCACCCCCCATTTTATACATAAATTTGTGTATACTTTCAAAACAAATGCTCTTTTACGGCGTAGACATTGTCCCCGAGAAAATATCTCACTCCCGGAACAACAAAGAAGCGATTCATCCGTCCAGAAGTGTTTTACGTTTACGGGACGAGGTCTGCTACGTTAAAAAACGCGCTAGAATGAATAACGGCCTTTGTAGGAATATTTCACGGCGCTCGAACCGTTCCCCGAGTCATAAAAGTGTATTTAGTCTGTTTCTCTAAAAGGTCGAAAAGAATATACATCCATACATACATAAGAAAAGATAATTTACGACTTCCACCGAGACGAAATCATCGGGCACATTTACCTGAATGTTGAACTCTGTGCGGAGTTTTATAGCTTCGAGTTGAATGGAAGGTTTAAATTGGTGCGGATGGTGATGTAAATGTGATTACTCAAGAAAGCAGGCCCGAAGTTGTTTATTTCGCACTTATCTTCATCTGCATTTACTTTAGAGACGATCGAGCATGATTATCTACTATAAATGAGAATTTGAAGCTTCGTAGCACATGCAAATAACCTGAAGTATTAGAACAGAAAATGGTACACAAATACCCTGATTTTTAAACTGAATCTATATTATTGTCTTCTGTTTTGAGTATTGCAAAAGTTTACACATTTATTTTTTGTATTGTAACAGTTTCTATAATGGACATAAGGCGCCGTTTTCTAACTAAACTAAATATAAACATATTCCGAGGTGACGAAGGCTATCACAGCATCAATCAAAGAATCCATCTTCGATGTGACTAGAATTAAGAGGCTTAGATAACTAATTGTGGTTCTTTAGTGAATCTGCTATTCATGTCACAGCAATGCGCGTTAATATTCTGACTTATTCCAGAACTAGCTCATAGCAAAAACAAATAAAATGACAGCTCAACCTAGATCTAGTATTGAGATTCGTTGAACACAACTATCTCATTTGATTTAATAAATTTCCGATCAAAAGGTGTTGTCAGCAACAGATTAAAGAAGTGCGCATTATATATAACAAGCTGAGTAGAATCCCTTCCGAATAATAGGATTGGTCCAATTCCGCAAAATAGGCTTGTTTGCGCAATTAATTCTGCCTTTGAATAAAACTTCTTTTCCGCCAACTACTTTGGACTATTCGGTGGTCTTAGGCGTGTAGTGATATTTCCATGTTTCGTCCACAGTGAGGAAAAGATTCCAAAAATCTTGTGAATTCCTGTGAAACAGCTGCAAACTATCCTTGGAACACGCCGCACGGTTTCGTTTTTGGCCAACGCATAAGCCATCTTATGCTCTTCACTCTTCTATCACCCATCATCATATCATGACTTCTGGGGTAATGACTTGAAGAGGGCTTCCAAAACGTGCAGCGTCACTTGTGCCCACTTGGCTTCTATGCAGTATGGTTTTCCTCTTTGATTCATTTTTTGGAAATCACTCAACTTGTACTATTCAAACGAACGCTAAACACAAAGTAATAAATCAATATGACTGAAATTTTGAGTTCCTCTAGAAAATGACTACGACAAGTGCAACTTTCCTCTAAAGGATGACTAATCTATATGTATAGTCGCAAGTAATCGGCTGTGGGGAGTAGCAGTAGCACTACGTTGATGTCCCATAAGGGCAATATTTTGAACACGGTCCAACAAAAATCTGTAGATGTATATACATACTGGAAATAACCTCTAATTAAAGTAACAAGTCGACGCAGTTTTGGTACATCTACTTGCAAGATGCGAATGATTTTAAAGTAGCTTGTATAGTGAGGCTACAGAATTCATTCAAAAAACTTTTTAAAAGAGGATGTAGAAAATTCAGTGAATGAAAAGTATTCTGTATCCATATGTACGCGATACACACGATAATAATTAAAAATCCCGCACTGGATAGTTTCTGTTGAACGACTCGTGCATCGAATATCACGAAATAATAAGCTATCTTAAATTACCCAAATACTTAATTAAAACGAATTAAAAAAACGAAGGCATAGTGATAGTTGGTTTACACACGCTCGCATGGAAAGCAGAAAGCGCTTCGAGTATTACCATCAATACAACAAAGCGTCCTATTCATAAAATCTGTAATGAAGCTCTCTCGCATTACATAGAGAGGGCTACAACGTATGTACCTACCTCTCGCCCTTTCATTCCTCTTTCATCTTGCTGCACCGCAACATGTTAAAAATAACGTCGCATTTATCTCAATATAAGCCATGTGAGGCGTGGCAGACGGATCTGCCTAACCATAATTATACGTGGTCATTTTAATTACAAAACAAAAAGCTCGCACGGCTACTGTAAAAAGAGTGCGAGCGGCCGATGTAGAATCCGCGCATGCTGAACGGAGAGAACACTGTACAGACGGTTGTGTAACAGAGCGAGGTAACCGGATGATGAGACATGTACAACGAAGGGAGGTACATAGGACCCCCGTTAATCCGTCGGTTTCTGTGTGATGAGCTGGTTTTTAATCGACGGTGGAAGAGGAACGGATACATCAAACACTGGAAGTTACAGAGTGGTGCGCGAAATGTTAGCTCTCTGTGTATCACCGACGGCGTTGTGTTTGCGGTCTGCAACGTTGATTTTAATTGTGTTTCGGTTGGTGTGATTTGAATTCGTAGTTTTGCACTTTTACAACTCCAAGCGCACTACGGATGACATCTTTGTTTACTTTCCCTTGTTTGCTTAAGCTATCGATGTGGTAATTTAAAAAAAAATGATGTCACAGTGGTCCCAATCTCTTACAACTTGGATTACATATACATGTTTACAAAAGTATTTTTAATACTCGTATTTCACCTAAACATTCTACTTACAAAACTTTTTGTCGGCTTTGTATGCCAGCGACGATAAAACTTATATAATGTTCGTCTGGACACAGGATATGAAGTCAGGTTATTGAAATGTTGGCCTCATGTTAATGAAAGAAGCAGGTTTTAAGCCAACCTCACCGAGACCGTCCCTCTGCAGCGCAAACAAAGCCGCGGTCAAATGAGTTTTTGAAACACGCCCACGGAAAACATGTCTTCTTCATGATCTTCGACGTTGCGAACAACCAAAGCGTCGTTATTAAATTTGGTAAATCCGTGCTGACCGAAAACGTTCGCCTATTTCAAAGCTTGCTAGATTTATTAATACTATGTGTATGCGGGAAAGGAAGGTCACGTTAAGGGAATTGAATAGAGATAAATCATTAATTATCGAAACCTTTCACACAAATTTTGATTTATAGCGCACAACCAAAAATACAATCACTACTTATTTGAAAAAAACAAACACAAAAATTAATTTGGCCTTCCTAAATATAAGGTCAAAATTCTAATATTTTCAAAACCATTAAGAAATTTAGTGAAAATCGACAAAAATTACCAGAACCTAAGCTGTCTATACATAAATCCAGCATTGATCAAATGTCGCTTAACTTTGAATTATAAATAATATGGGCTCGTTTATATTATAAGAACGAAGGTTATTTGGTTTTTTTATTATTCACGAAGAATGCAATAAAATGTCAGCATACCTTTACTGCTCAGCATCCACAAGAACAGAAACTCCCTTAAACGAATATACATACATATGCAATTCATAAAGCGTTCTATCCGTCTACAAGGTGTATGGCGGTTGTAGGGAGTTGAGTGGCATAGAGCTAGTCTTTTACAAATTTATCTCCGTAGTTTTCTATCTTGCGTGTATTGTTGCATTTCTTGCTGTTTGACTGCTTTCACGACCGCCAATGCCTTCACATCTTCCATCTACGTTTTTCTTGACCTCTTGCTTTCCTCTTGCTTGTTTTAGTTTCGAACGCCTATCTGGCTACTCTGGCTTCTGGCATCCTTCACAGATATCCATACCACTTCATCTGTGTTCTTCTATTTTTCTACTACAGGTCTTATTTTCAATTGTTTGAAAGTTGTGTTTCTGATGTTATTGGTTTTCGTTTTATTTTCGATTCTTCTCAAAAATTTCAGTTTTATGGTTGATATTTTACTTTTGTCTTTCTCGTATCGTCCATATTTCAGCTCCAGATATCAGTATTGGTGTTACTACTTTTTTGAATACTTCTGTTCCAATGTCTTTAGGTATTTCTTCCTTACCCAAAAATGAAAATATAGAATTTTAAAAACTTAGGATCCATCAAGGCAGAAACATAGACAAAGACATAAACCTATTGTTGATCATGCAAATGTGGAAACCGCCATTTTGTGATACTTCACAGCATTTCCAACAATGCTAAATACTCAATACATACAATAATTAAGTAAACTACGTTAGTATAATTTAAACGTGGTGGCATTGTTTATAATTGAAAACTAAGTGACTTTTTATCAATATTAGAATGTCTCCTAATGGTTATGATTAACTTACATGTACAAAAGTTGTTCATTTTTACACGATGCATACATTACATTTTGCTACAATACATATTTTGCTAAATTTCTTGAAAAGCACCAATTTTAGATGCATAATCCGTATTCTTTGTGTATTTCTGTAAAATAAGTTGCGACGCTTTTTTCATTCGAAAATTTAAGCCTAATTGTCGGACACGGCATGTTTCTGAAAAATTTATTTGGATCCTATACGGTCAACAGTTCTGCAAAATTTCACTTTCTCAAATTAAGCACTTTCACAGTTCACATGCACTTATCCATTTGTTAAACATTTTCGAAAAATGTAAATATTTCAAATATGATAAGAAATAGCAACATGTTTTGTCAAACAAATCTTAAAATTGAATTAAGTATTCAAAAATGTAATGATATACAAGGTGTTTATATTTAAAATAACAAAGTTGACCGCAAATATAATTTTCACACCACGAGTAGAGCACAACTGCTACTGCACTACATACAGAACACCTAGAACGGATGATATTCTGAAAGTTTGAAAGACCATAAGTTGCTGGGTGATTTACTTTCTCCGGCTGCTAACCCAGGTAACCACTTTTTATGCCACGCGTACTGGAATATTATTTCGGGAATGCAAATTGATATCGAAATTGTCAACTATTGCAGAAAAAGCTTTTGCATAACGGGAGCCATGTACATCAAGTGGTTTCATCACACTCAGTTTTGTTTGGAATCGTAAAATAACTTGCTATATTAATGTTTTGGGACAATGGAACTCACAGTTAAACATTTCTCGATCCTGGCTTTGCCGCAAATATACTTACGTATATATATATATAACGTAAATTACGTTAGAATTATATAGAATTATATAATTCTAACGTATATTATTATATAGTAATAATAGAATTATATATAATTCTAAAGTATAGAATTTACTAACGTAAATTTACACGTAAATTTACGATAGTAAATTTACGTGTAAATTTTCATCGTTGGTGAAACATTCATGTTAACATAATGTGATAAATATGATAATCCGTCTCCATCAGAAAAGGTGCTTCTTCTACACTTCTTATTATCGAATCATTTAGAATGTCGTGTATTTCTTGCTAACGTTGGTTAAGTGCAGTTTGCCCATTCTTGGAATAATTATATGTCAATATTAATAATCTGGGATGCGATTTCAGGCCACCTACTAGCGTAGCATCGGTATTGGCTGAAAACAGCGCTCTCCAATTAAACAGCTATCATAGCATCATATGCAAAAATATTTTTTTTAATATAAAAAAGCATTTGATGGTTACCGCAAATCATACATTACTTTAATATTTACTTGTTTCAATAGAAACGTGACGAATATCTTAGCAATATTGCTTCACATATAGGTATAAAAAATTGTGTAAACGTCATGTAGTGTCAAGAGAGAACAGTTATGCCTACGAATAAATGAAATGAGTACTTTGGATACAAATGCATTATACCAGACGCAGCACTACCAACAGCTCCATCTATATCTCCCAACTATCCATGCGTACACTCAGAGCAGCAAATTTTTAACGACTGTGACAACGACTGTGGCGTAGAATGGTAAACAACACATAAGTATCGGCAACCTCCGCGCCACACAAGTTTAATTTATTGTATAGTAATATAATAATTAGTCCCGGACGGCAGTTTCGAGGACACGAATGGTCCTCATCATCAACCGGTAACCGAAGGAAATGAAAATCTGCTTTCAGATAGAAACAGATTCTATTTTTAAGCCCCTTAATTTCATTGGGTCACCGGTTGATGATGAGGACCATTCGTGTCCTCGAAACGGCCGTCCCGGACTAATTATTATATTACTATATAATAAATTAAACTTGTGTGGTGCGGAGGTTGCCGATACTTATGTGTTGTTTGCTAACGACTACAATATTCTGTGTGGATAAAAAATAAAAAAAAATAACATACTACAGTACATAAAAGAGAAATGATTAAAACCTTTCATACTGTAATATTTGATATTTAATAAACATCAAATTTTTATTTTTTCCAAGCGGTGGAAATTTGCTTAGATAGTAGGACGTCTACGTTTAAAAACGAAATAAACGAATGATATAAACATCATATGATACATATACGCACTTAAGCATCGAGATATATATTCAACATATAAAGGAATACACTTCACGGTTCAACTTTAATATTAATAAAGAGACGTATTACCGTCTGTCCTGTACATATTCAGGCGACTTTATGAACGATACGTTACGTATTTACATCTACATACTCGAACACGATCTGCAACATACGTATATGGGCGTAATACATCTTGTAATGTCAACACGAGCAATACGTATGAAGATATGTATACACGTATGTACATATACATTAATACACACACAGCCTGCTTCTATACGGACACAAGTAAACGGAGTATATTGAAATTGAAGCCGAACGCGTCTCGCGAATCGGCTGACTTGCAAATGACACAGGATGGAGAAAGCAAACAGGTAGTTACATTTTTGCTTGACAGTAATGTGAGTTTATTCTGTACGGATTTTAGATATAGAAAAGAGAAGCGCGAGAGTAATTGATGTAACTACGGTCTGGAAAGAAGGATTAATATCTGGTTAATATCTACAGATTCCGCAACAAAATTCTCAAAATTGTTTTTTGTGAATATTGCAGGAGGTTTTTCTTTACAGTCGATGGTGTTTATATTCAAGAATTGAGTCGCCATTGATTCTTACTTAGGTGTGCAGCTTTCGATCTAATTGGTTCTTGCCTTAGCAGGGTTTGGTCACTGCTGCCACACTACCTTTAACCTTCCTCAAGTCTCGGATCATTTGTCGTGCTCCCAAAAGCAGCAACCTTTGGAGTTTGAGAAGTAGCTAAACTATTATTGTATACTAATTTCGGAACTTAAAGAGAAGAAGAAGCCTCGTGATTTGATGTTCAACATGTTTAACAGGAGAATCTTACATTCTTCTTTATTTTTTTTGGAAGGCATTTAACATTTAAGTTTCATCTTTATAAGAAGATTTCTAGATGCCTTGCAGTCGCCTCGAAACATAAACTATCGCTGTTTAGCTTATATAACTTCTCTCATGCATTGTATTAATTATACCTTCTCCCCATTCTTCTGGCATTTTTTCGTTCTTCCATATTTCTTTTATTCTCTCTTTCATTTTCACCATATTTCAATAAGTCCGTGTTTATATTTTCCTCGTCAGGTTGTTTTCTGTTCTTCATTTTATCAATCGCTTCGTTCATTTCTTCTATATTCAAGTTTGTCTTCATCAGCTTTCTCTATGCCTTCATCATAATTAGGCTCTTTTATATCTTTGAGAAGTTCTTTAACATCGTTTCCTCCTTTTTTTTCATCATTATTTTTTGCTCTTTAGGTTCTAGCCACTTCATTCTTGCCTTCGATTTCGTTTGTTGATTATTATCTTCAATTGCTCCCATTTGGCGTTTATATTTCCTTGTCCGTTCGTCCATTCTCACATCCATCTCTTCTTTCTGTTCACCAATATTTGATCTATTTGATTACCGTAATATTGACCCGGTGCCATCCATGTCATTTTATGTTGTTTCTTGTGCTTAAACTATATTTTAACTATAACCATTCCCACAGCTGCTAAATTGCACACTCTTCGAGCATTGTTATCTGTAGTTTGGTATATAGTACGCAATATAGATCCAATTCCAGTTCATATTGTGGTGTGTAGGCAGCTAACATGGTTCGTTAACGCAAATTAATCTTCGTGATATATCTATTTCACGTCTTTTGCTTTAATTAAAAAAAAAACATGAAATGTTTAATATGCAACAGTTCTTTATTTTGTCTATATTATTATCGTCGATAAATTTTTTTATATGCCCACAAGACTGCCGAATCATGTCAACTCAACCAATATACTAATAATAATTCTTATCATTAATTTTTTTTTTTTGTACATCCATGAATAGCACTAATAGTGCCAGTCCTATATTTTCGACGTTAAAAAATGAACTAACGTTTTGTAATTACCTTATTAGTATTGGCATGTTGTCTAATGTGTCAGGAAAATATACTTTTAACAGCCTGTGCTATTTCAGTACGTAGGTCTTGTAGGTCTCGCTTGTAGGTCAGATAGCAATAAAGAAATCGAAATTTTTCTACATCACTATTTTCTATTGTGGCACACGTAAAATAGTAATTCTCTTAACTCAAAAGAAATAATCATTAGAAACAGTATTATCTTTTTAGGGAACCTAATAAACAAAAAGTTTCGTCGCTACTTCAGATTAGGAATTAGCAAGTTGTGGGGAGTTATATAACGCCGATGTAGTGGAAAATTTATTGGTACAGATACTCTAATGCATACATCCGAGCAGAAAGAATTGCCGTTATCTCATCGTAAAGATAGATTACGTAAGCAAGCCGGTAAACAAAAGTTTTCTGTCACCGAACACTGCAGATATAAGAAGAAGGAAACTTAAAACAATACTTTTAAATTACTTCGCCAATTATAAATAATACCTACTACTTTTTGCTTAGTTTATGAAATATTCACAATTTCGACCCACATACAAATTTGTGAGACTGTAGTCCTACGTTTAGATTGAGAATATGCTCACTTTAGCATAAAAATTTTAAAGGATGACAGGATTGGGCCAAATGTATGAAATGAGTGAGTGAGCATCTACTTCAAACTGCTATCTTCAGCATTTAATATAGTGTAACCCATTAGAAATGGAAGCAACCTTGTAAGGCCCCTGTTTTACAGTAAAATGATGCCAATTTTTGTATATATATACTGGATCAAAAAGTTGACTTTGACCCAAAATTTCGCAAGTCTGTCTAAATTTTCAAGGCATGATTATTTTTCTCGAAAATAGCAAAGTTTTAACGATTTTTTTAGTGAAAATCCAAGCACACCACTGAATTCAGAAGACACTGCAGTGTTTCTAACCAAAATTTCATTAAAATATGTTTGTTAATAAAAACAGTTATGAGGATGACTTTTAAAACTTCTACACTTCTTACAGCATCCAATGGCCAAGGGACATCAACATTTATAAAAAAACAACTATAGATCTCATAACCTGCATTTAACCTGACTTATAAATTATCAATACTGATGTCATAGGCTGCTTTAAATTACGAATTTTTGGGTGAGATGGCAGTTACTACTGATAATTGAAACATTTTTTTCAAGATGCTGTAGTACAAAAATGTCCTAAATAAAAACTAGAACGATATTATTTAAGAAACCAATGTAGCTAAGAGGTATTATTTCTTTAAAATTTGCAACATTGTAGATATTTCTTTGATTGTAGCTGGATTTTTAAAAAATTGGTATTTGCAATTTTGTGTTATCTAACAATGAATTCCTTAATTTGTAGTAGTTGTTTTTTATAAATTTTGATCTATCTTGGTCAATAGATTTCGTAAAAAGTAGATTTATGAAATAATGGTAAAGTTTGAAGTGATTCTCTGATAACCTTTCGTATTGATAAATATATTTGAATGAAAATTTGACTAAAAACTCCTGAGGTTAGTAGTGTAGTCAGATTTTTCCTAAAAAAAAATCGCTGTTGCAATTTTCGAACTTGAAAAGTAATTATAGTATGGCTTGAAAATTTAGATGGATTTCTGAAACTTTGTGTGGAAGTAGGCTTTGATCCACTATACACTAAAAAAATTGGATTCATTTTAGAGTAAAATATATCAGGACTTTCCTACGTCTCTCACTCGCACTTCAAATAGACGTGCTAAGCGCAAATGCGCAAGGTCTGCGAAAGAAAATGTTACTGACTGAAACCGGTAATGCTCAACCAAGAGCTTCAAAAAAAAATGTTCTTGGGCGTGCTTTACCTTGATTTGCAATTCACAGGTTCCAATACCGTAATACAGTCAAATGATTACGATTAAGACTACGCACAATTTCACCGAAACTAACGCCACCTTCATGTAATCCAATAATCCAGCCACACTCGAAGGCGATTAATTGTTTAGAAAGTGCAGGTTCCTTGTACATTTGGATTGTTACCATCGGATTGTAACCAGTGTAAAAGCATGTGCGGAATATTTCGCTCTTGTAAATGCTGGAGACCAAATTAAACAAATGTAGTAATGGTAAACAATGGCTTAAGTTGACCTTCAGAAATACTTTTAACAAAATACTCCAATAATTTAAGGGTGGTGCATTTGTGATAGCCGCCAGATACATACCAAGATGGATGCTACAACAGGGTTATTTGTTGCAGGGAGGTAATATGTCAAAGTATTTTAGCCTTTTAAACAAAGCCAAATAAATACCCTGTAAAGGAACGAGAAACTTAACTGAGGTGAAGGTGAATACATTTTCTATCCCAAAAACTAGTTTTAAATTTGTAAAAGCATTCTGAACGAAATTAGTTTTAAGATGCGAGCAATATACAGTTCATCAAAGAGATAGAGACTCACAACAATATTTGGATAATGTTAAAATAAACATATGTGCAAAAACACTCAACAATACGTAAGTAAAGCTACGAAGCTTATTAGGTTGATATATTCAGTAAGAGTTCTCGCCATAACGAATCGTGTAACCCGTGCAGTAGGATCCTAACACAGCACACAACTACGTGCATCGTACTGTCTGTACTGGCTTTTGATGTGTCGTTGAATTTACTAATAAATTTATGAACTACGTTTATTAAAAATTAAACGTTAATAAACGTGTTGTTTTTATCATTAAATTCGTTTGTTATATACAAAAGTATTTGTTCATCGATATAATAAACAGTAATTTATTGAAATTAAGAACTCGTTCGTTGGACTAATTTTGATAAAAACATTGTTTAAGGTACTGTTTTATTCCGATTATATACCTTCCTGGTTTGGTGTACATTATTCTGATATAATCAATCATCATGTTATACCAGTAAGAATAGGGATTTTTGCCTTAAAATTAAACTATTGCTTATTCGGCTATCCGATTAAATATACGCCGCTTAAGGCAACATGGTGTTCGTTAGTTTGTACTTATTCCAAAAAGATTAAAAAGGCATAAATTAATATATTTAGTCTTGTCCCGAGATTCGTGGCTTTTTTGTATAGCAGTGAAGGTGTGAACTAGCGTATATTGCCCTAACGATGTCGCATACTGAAATATAATCCTGCTAGCCGGAGAGTGGAGCGGATCTCAGCGTCAGCCGTAACATAACAATAGAAGTGCCGGAGGCGCCACATAAGTGCGATCCGAAGCTCTCGTCCGAGTTACCTCCAACACAGTCTACCACCGGCCACAATGTACCACCTATTATATTAAATCAACGACTGGACAGTCCAGTCTCCACCCTGAGAGTGGGAAAGCTTCTGAAAACAACATTGGCGCGCGAAGTTGGCCGGATATACTGGTGCCGTGTCATTATCACCTCGACCGAACAAAAGGCGATGAAGAATAGCCGTGGAAAAGAACTGCATTAGATTCAGCGAGGAGCGGAGACACAGACGGAAGTGCGTCTCCTCCTCCTCCTCCCCTTCTCTTATCCTCATGATCCATTACTCGAATTCATACTATGAACGGCGCCGAAAACAAACCGCGTTCTTGCGAATCGATTCGTTAATTTTAAAAATTAAAGTTGATTACGTCAACAAAAATAGCTTGCCCACAAATTTACCTCACAAATTCTTATAGCTTCAAGTAATGTGCTTTAATGAGCGATCACGGTGATTTCAAACGATTTTTCAAATGTAGGCGTTGCAAAATGTGATTTTATTAATTGTGAATGCCAAAAGAATGTCATTTGTTTGGATTTGGAAAAGGATAATTGTATTTGTGGCTCGTAGGCTTTTTTTTTTAAGTTTTATAACGCAATAAGAAGTTTGTACGGAACAACACACAGCATAATACCAACAAACAACCCCTGTTCCAAAGAATTCAGAAAACTAAATGGAGTAAGAAAGGAAGAGTAATTAGTCCACTGCCATTTCTCACCACAATAGATTAAATATCTAATCTGAAAATAGAATAAAAGGCATAAGAGTATAACCAACGAACACAGAACAGATATGTCTATGATTTTATTTATGCAGACAATCATGTAATGTGTACTTTCTAATGCAGAGAGAAACCTGCAAGACAATATGAAAATATGAAATGAAGAATTGGTGCAAACTCTGGATCAATATCAATAGGAAGGAAATTAGGATTTAAGTATTTACCTAGAAAATTATGATAAAATTAGGCAAACTCATAATTTTAAATACCTGGGATCGATAATCAATAGTATAGGGCAAATGAAACCTGAAATTAACGAAGAATTACCAGCGTTAACAAGGTGTAACACTCTTCAAATCAAGCGTTTATAAGAAAAAGGAAGGGTCTACAGAAACGAAATTTAGAATATTCACCACCATACTTGCCAGTATTGACTTAACTAACTAACTAAGCCTGGAATTTGGCAGATGCGAGTGCAGTTCGAAATAACGAGAAATAACGTGATTAAATACGAAACAGTGACGCGGTTTGGACATATTGCACTCGTGGACGACGAAAGGAAAGTTTACAAAAATTGGAAAGCGATGAGGAAACACGGAAGACCGAAAAGAACTTGAGATGGTGAAGCATCAGGTTTTATTGAAAAAAAACTTGCGAAGCAGGTGTAAATATTTCGGCAACAATTCGACAACTGATTCCAATGATTTATATTACTTTGTAACCTAAATTTATCTTTGCAATCCACGAAGTTGCATGGGATACTTTTATAGCATGTTTATTAGCAGACTTCGCAGTAATCATGACGTACAAATTCAAAAGCAAATCTACAATGTGTTGATGTAGCGCCCTGGCAATGTCACAGTTTGATGAGTGCCTAGTTTCGTACTATACTCAATTCTACTACAATGTAGAATTAATATTTCTTCATTCTGCACCGTTGTGAACGATTATATTAATTTGGATCGTGCAAACTTTCGTACAGCGCCTTAAACGTTATAACTTTGGTAGTTTAGAGCACAAATTAGTTAATTTGAAATTGTTGCTATATAGAGCCGTGACCAATAGAATGGAGCGCATTAAAGCTTGCAAAAACCTTTGTTGAAATATATTTACAAATGTGACTACATTAAAGTTCTACGTATAAACCAATATCGTGTAGGACCTCCTGGGGCTTTAATGAATATCTGGATATTTTTCCACACTTCCCTTATTTTGGCTTCAAGTAGTGTTTTGAAAGAGTAGTCCTGACCCGCTACCTAAGTTTTGTACGATAAATGCTCAATGGGATTTAGATCTGGAAACTGGACAGGCTAATCCAGAAGGTGGAATCCATTTTCGTGTATACAGTCTTTAGTTTCTCGAACTGTACAGTAGAGGGCGTTATCTTGTTGGAAATAAAATATTTCCTAAAAGCTCGTCTGTAAAAGGTTTCGCATACGATCGCCTTAATGTCGCATTTAGAACTGCTATGTACGCTTTGCTGTTCATGTGACCGTGATATGTAAGCATCCTGTGAACACGTGCACCTCCATGTCATAATGCTGCCATCTTCCTGTTTATGAGTAGGAACGACGCAATCCTTATAACATTTGGCATTAACTCTACGACGGGTACGACAAAGCCTCGTATAGTAGACCACATTATTCGTTTCCAGTTTACAGTTGTTTATTGTTGGTGACTTTTTGCCCATTCTAAATCGCTTTTTTTTATTGTTTTCGACAATTGAGATTCTTTTCTTACCTAGCAAGCTTATAATCGGGCACTATTCAAGCATGCTTTTACTACTCTAGCTGAAATTTACAGCACTTTCTGTACTAATTTCTACAGACAGCTGCCAAGTACTTTCCTTCCTATCCCAAAGAGAAAGTCTCAGAAACAGTGTTCCTAGGCTTATTCTTATAAGATCCAGTAGTGTTATTTCGATGGCTAACTGAACAGAACGATGTGAATACTTTAACTTTTAAACGATTTTAATTTGCGAGGTTCATTTAAAACTCCAAATCATGATTTCTCCCGTTGTAGTCTACTTGGCCATGATCATTGTAAGTCTATAGAACACTTATTCTTTGTTAATTCTTGATTTAACTGACCGTCCGCGAGTATTAACTAAACATTGAAGCAACTTGTTTGTACAACCGAGTTTGATTCTTTCAATTGTTTGTGTCTAAATTTTATCTGGCTTCTCGGAGGAACACCTGCATATAATTTTAAGGTAATTCGTAGAATAACATTTCACTCTTTCCTTTGTAATATTAAACAAAGATACTTTTTATGCATTTGCTCCGTTTTATTGGCTAAGGCTGCATCTATATTTATAAATACAACCCAGCGTAACAAATACATTTATCTATTCCACAGGTGTTTGTATCTACTACGAATATATTCAGTCATAGGTATAATGAATACTCGGGTATGTGTACGTATAATAATTATTAACCAAAAAATAATGCGAAGATAGCTTAGCTTCCTCATGGTATTGAGGTGTTCTGTTTATAATAATTATTGTTAAGACTTCCGAGTATAAAAATAATAACGAAGGAAAATACAAGTAAATATACCTAATCTTCGTTTCCTATTCTGTTGACCGCGACAATCGCCTCACGTCGGTACGACAACACACAGTACATAAATCTCTTGTCTAAGGAGGACCCGGCGGGTGGTATCGGTGGCTGTTGTGCGCCCGTAAGACAACACAAGATAAGACGCAGGGGTCCCGAAATTGATGAAACCGAGAATAACCCTTCATCCCTCATATCAAGATCCGGTTGCGGGAACTTGTCGAAGCACACAAACACAGAGTTGACTTTGGGAAGTAGTGGCCGTAAGGATTGGCGGAATGGGGCGTGCGGGGGTGTACGGCAAGGGAGTTCGAGGAGAACGAAGGACATCCGTTAGTGGACCACACAGATCACCGGGAGTTGCGGTCAAAGTAGCAAGACACTCTTAAGATAAATAACGATATCTGTGCCCCGGCGTTTCTCCTCGCTTCTCTCTGCTGCCGGGGGTACACTAATGACCCGGACAACTATTAGCAACTGCTCAGAAAGCGACCAGAGATATACGTGACGCGAAACATAATGGCAATCGCAAATAGACGAGTAAAAATGGGGTAATGATAACAGTAATTACGTAAGCTATTATATCTTGTTATCTATGTAATGGTCGAACTTCAAGTTGTAAAGGTTTCCATGTGGAGAGTTGTTAATTTGTTTTTCCTTTCTTTTTTTTCCATCCTTTTGAATGTAAACGAACTAGTCCATAGCACTTTAGTGGTAGCTAAATGTGGAAAGTTGGAGGACCATGCACACGTGTGCATAATATTTTGCTTCAAGAGAAACAGGTGTTCGTTGAAGACTTCATATTTTTTAGTTTAATGAATATTGTCAATAAAATAATAAAATAAAGATTCCTGGCTATTTCTGCATTCCATGAAACCACCGATTTTTAACATAAAATATTCCAAAATGAGATGGCAATTTTTCAGGAAACACCATTTAGGAAGCCATTAAATATCTATTACTTTTCTATTAATCTAGTACACGCATTTGACATTTTATATCCCGTTCTGGTATAGAATAAGTTATGGTATCTAGAAGCTATTCGTGATGTATGACACTCAAATTGCTGCTATTATAGGATTATTTATGTTTGTATTATTTGATAGCACAATTGATGAGTTGTACGATTTTCTATTAGGCATTTACTCCATGCTTTATTTATGAGGATTTTGATTGACAAAATGGATGTATTAGGCATTGGCAATGTATGCTGAAACTCGCTGAACCAATGAATTGTTTAATGAATGATCATGCATTCCTAGTTAGTGCGCATGCAGCGTATTTCACTGAATTCGATAAGTATCTTGGTAGATGAACACGCACAACAGCAATGGATAAAGTATATCCACCAATAGTTGTGCTCAGTGTTCCGTATTAATGTACGAACACGTAGCAGAACTTCAAGTCTCAATATTTCTGACGAAACAAAACTTGAAGAAAATGAAATTGGAACAGACATCGAGAATAGATGTTTAGAGCTACCTGGACATGGGGTCACGGTCACTTTTATAATCTGCAATAGAGAAGACAAATCTCATTTTGAAGTGGCCTGAAAAGCAGAGGACTTAAGAAGGGATCTACTTACATGACTCTTAGAGCATCTGTTAAAATACACATACAATGGAACACGTGCATATGGACATTAAAATATAATAGATAAGGCTTAACGCAATTACAAATTTGGAATTTTCGCCGATACTTCAGTGCTGTTTGTCAATACTTGCATTATAAATTTAAAAATGTGTGTAGGTATACACTAATAAATATGCCAAAGTAGAACTAGTCAGATTTATCTAGTTTAGCCTATAGCTGGATGAGCGAATGATCATTTGGACCCCGAATTATTAAGGCTTGCCTATGTCTGGTTTGGGATGTATATTTACATAATAATAATAGTAACGATAATAACTTTATTTATGATGAATGAAAACTCTTCTCCACCAAAATGAAGATCAGGGGATGCATGGCAGGCTGAATTTTCAAATACTATAGTTGGACCTATGTCTCCCATAACCACATTATTTCGCAATGGACTTCTATTAAATATAATTCAAACAGACACTAGCAATGTAACCCCAACAGTATTTTTTTTTTCTTCCGATTCTTCTAGTTTTGGTTCAGAAGATTTCCTGGAGCGGTGGATGCATCGTCTTTATTTCTACCTTCCTCAATATTTGAAAGGATCAATAATGGTACTCTGTGCCTCAATTGAACTGTTTGTTGCAAAATTTTACATTGAAATTTCAATTTTTGGGGATAATTATTAATAAATCTACTATTAGCTAGTTCTAAGTATTTTCAGAAAAAGCTCGATAAGTGAAATCACTATGCTACAAATAATAAGTAAGAGAAATTGTTGCTAATATTAGATCACTTACGTAAACTTTCAATTTTTCTAATGTTTTATGTTAAAAATAGGAGCACTGCAATGTATTTCAGCTACTTCCCAATAAATAACATATCTAATTGATTAAAAACAACAGTTAGGTCCTTTGAACCTCTAGTACCCTTGTGTTCACCTTCCCCTATATAATTTACATACATAGAGCTCCAAAAAGAAACCAAAAACCTACACCAGTATGTATTGATTGAACGTGAATCAAGGACGATACAATTAATATATGCACGTACGTTCCACGCTTCTGCTCTTTTTTTCTCCTGCCGCCGTAATAAAACAAGGCGGAGGCGTTTATTTGTGTATTAAACGACGGGCCCTTTGTGACCGCGATTATCGGTTAAATATCAAAACGCGCGCTGGCCGTAACGCTACCGCACCGCTCCGCCCGGCTCGCTACAGCTTGTTCCGCGTAAAGAGCGGAACAGCGCGACGCGTACGGCTAGCGCTATGAGATTTTCATCAAGTATGCAAATGAAGGAGAAAATTACTTTTCCTATATAATCGTCATTATTTCGGCATTGACATCGGGAGCCTCGCTTACGATAACATATTGTCGTTTTTCTCGTAGCCGGGGTCTCGATCCATTACGGACCAAGCGTAAAGTAAAAGTACAATAGACAGGGAAATATTATATGAGATATAATGGGATACACTGCGGCATTACGTTCGTGCTATAAAAGAATTTCATGTTTACGAAAAAAGAAAAGAAGCCGTATCATTTTAATGTAACAGACTCTCACAGATTATCGAACAAGGTTCATATGCATACAATATAAATGATAAAAGATCAACAGAATTTTCATCATATGAAAATTGATATTTTCCTTTGAACTCGCAAGGAGATTCCGCGGTGTAGTGATTAGCGCATCCGTCCGGAGAGCGGGAGTTCGTAGATTCAAATCCTACCGCTATGTAATGAGATTTCTATATAAAAAGAGTTTCTGAAATATGCATGTGCAATCCATTTCATATATCACAATGTTGGCTTTAAGTTATTGCATATTTTCAAGTCGCCAACTCGCGACAATTTTAATCAATTCTTTGATAATGCTTTCAGGGTTTTAAGTAGGATCTGTCGGAACAGAAACGCTAGATTTATCTTGTGTGGCGACTTAAACATAAACATTAGTTCCGGTTCTTGTTCAGACTTCGCCGAATTTTCAAAATTAATTGCTATGCAGATCACAACGCTTTGTCTAATCATTTCGGGGCAATTGTTGACGTACAGTTTTCATCGTAATTTTAATGTGGCAAATTATTGACATTTTAAAGACCTCTTATCAAAGGAAAATTGGATAAAGAAGTTTACAATGCATACAGCACTGATAATAGTTTTTACTGCAATATTATTTAGATTACTTTTCCATTAACAACAGTTTCTGTTAAATGTAGTAAAAAACCTTGGATGATACATACAAATCTGCTAGTACATTGAAATATTGTTTATAATCGAGCTATTATTTCGAGAAATGAAGACGACTTTCAATCGTTGCAAACCTTTTATACAATTGCAACTGCTTTCAACGAATATTATGTAGACATTACCAACGAATATGCTTCTTAAATTAATGCCCATGTATCCCATAATATTTATACGAAGGACAACTTCAATACGATTGCCATGCATCCCGCCACCGGAAGAGCTGACAGCGTATTCCCCGATGTATTAAAAACTGCGAGGATTGCTATCTTATTCGAAAAACTAAGTACTAATGAAATGGATAATTATAAACCTATCTAACTTTTTTCATCGATTTCAAAAATTTAGGAAAATGTAATGGTTCAGAGATTATTATCTTTCTTCTTAACAAATAACATTCTAAGCTCGTTTCAACATGGCTTCTGTCAGAAACGTTCTGAAGCGGAGTTGGTCTGCCAGGACTTAGGATCTTAGAGATTATAGCACAACGAACATAGATTTAGAACTAACAACTCGTCTCATAATTATGAAATTAGATATGGGAATTTGTTTTCTATGAACCTTGTACGTATGAACGCTAATTGGTCAAGACATTACTTTAATGTATTGAAGAGGCATTTCTGGCGAGAACATACTGAGAGAAGCTTTAAAACAATACCTTGCAGATAATGTCCTCTATTCAGTAGATGAATTTTTAACTAAGTAAGATTTAACCAAAAAATAATGCTAAAATTGGTATTTTAGCATTTTGTCTTTTTGATATTGTTTCCAGGCATTTTCTGATGTGTTAAGTAAGATTTGTTTTTCTCTCTATTGTTCTATTATTGCTCTTAAGATTCTGTTTATTCGACTAGTTATAGATTAGTTTTGGATAGCAAGTAGTTACTAGCTATAACATTAGCTACAACATTTTGTGCGAATTTTCTTTTGCAAATTTTCTTCATGATTTGTGATATGCCCACAGGGCCTAACGCTACAATAAATCATATTATTAACGTTATTAAATTTAATTACATCAATAAAACTAAGGAAAATTGTAATGTTTTACGAGGGGAAACATTTTTTTTTAAAACAAATAGGGAATAGAACATGAAACTAAATGAATTTAGACATTTTAAACGAAGCTAACCTGATTGACAGATATTTCATCACTAAACACTATGTTTATGCGAAACTTTGTAGAATTCGAAATGCGACTAGAATTCCCGAAAGTAAACAGCTTTCAAGTGGGATTGGAAGCAACACAAGTTACCTCGATAACAGACTCAAGGTCAGAAATCAAATTTAGCGTCACCTAATTTCTTTATTAATTGTTTTGAGGAGCGCAGCAGATTTTGATAACTTTCCTTTCCAAAAATACATTGATGTCAAAACCCATTCATATTAGATATAGCATTATGCAAGGAATCCGGGGACACAACTGTAGCATAGATTATTTAGTTTTTGATGACGTTTTCCACCACAAACAACTATCCAACGTGAAATCTTATGAAGAATTTTGATGATTATAAAGCCTACAAACCTACATTCAGGTATGCCTAAAGTTACACTGAATATTGTTTTGAAGATTTTACATTAATTTGGATATTTTGACAAATGAAAAGATGGAATACAAAAGAAATTATTGTTTCATTTCAACACTAGCGTCGTCGCCTGAATTTAAAAGTACCCCGTACCCTTCCACTTCAAAAATAATACGTCAGAAAAAGGATAACTGCTGGATCTTTGCTTTGGACGAGTGGACAAACTGAAATCATTAAGCGTGGCCTTAGTTACAGCTAAGATACAAAGCAACATTTTATTGTATTACACACAATGGATTCATTAGATACGTCAATTTTCATTGATTACACTCCAGTCATCCAGATTATGCAACATAATCATAAAAAAACGTAATCGAGGGACCTATGTTACATTTTGAAATATTTTTTATATGTTGATTAGAACTGTACCTGACAGCTAAATGCAAGACTGAAGCTTCAAATAAGCTTGACGATTCAAAGTATATATGATGTTGATGAACAGAATTGGGAGTGGTCGTCTTCTATGTATGGATGAATGTCGCCTTCAATTTCCACATTTTGCAGTGTCATACCTTGATTTATATCAGCGAACTGTTCGTCGCGTTGCTAAATGTCAAACTTGTACAGTAAGTAAACAACACATAAGTATCGGCACCCTCCGCATCACACAAGTTTAATTTATTATATAGTAATATAATAAATAGTCCGGGACGGCCGTTTCGAGGACACGAATGGTCCTCATCATCAACCGGTGACCGAATACTATATAATAAATTAAACTTGTGTGGTGCGGAGGGTGCCGATACTTATGTCTTGTTTACCATACTACGCCACAGTCCTTGCTATCATTATTGTACAGTAAGTGAAAAGAACTACTGGAATTATTGCGGATGTGAGGAGGCGATCTGATCATTTACCCAAAAAGTCAATTTGAAGCTTTCACGGATATTTCTCGAGATTTTTTTTAAGAATATTTTGACGAGTACCATGTCCGGATATTCTTAAGAAACTCTCGAAAGATATCCATATAAAATTTGTGTCATGCAAGAAATCAAATTCACTGGTCACGTAGGGAACGTGTAATACTGCAATTGGTTTGAAAATCGCATGAATGATAATATCCTTAATCAATTCTTTTCCTCAGACTATGATTGGTTCCATCTTTCGAATGATTTTATTAACAAATAAACCATGTGTTCATTAGATCATATGGTCTAATGAAAACCCTTCTGTCATGATACGAAAACCATTGCATTCTGAAAATGTTGGTGTTTGCATAGCAGCTTCACGGAGAAGAATTGTTAGTCCATAGTCATTATTTCTTCATGAAATGTTAAACGCAGAAAGTTGTTGTAGTAACTTATTACAACTTCTTTGAAACCAGTTGCATGATGATGCAAGATGAAGTTCATTAGAAAACTCAAAGAAGGTTCAATAAAATGAAAAGATAACCGCGATTAATGAAACAGGTAAAAACAAGGAAATGAAAAATGTGGGATATAACAATAACAATAAATAATAAGAATAGCTTTTTAGAATTAAAATTTGACAGTTCAACAATTGTTATGATTACCTTTGCCAAAGGGACAAGAAACAAACAGCGTTTTGGATCAACCTGGCGCTATTAAAGTCAGTCTGATGCTCATTCCTATCATATCCTAGTATTTTTGAAGCTAAAGTGTGATGTTAGATTCGCGTTTCGGTTTAGCTTTGCAAAAACATAAAAATACACAGGGCCTTCTATTTAAAGTACCGGAAATGCAGTTGAACTGCCAATACAGACAATAAAATTATTTTATTTTTGTGCCAAAATTTTGATCTTGGCGAATTGATCTCAAGCGTCTTTAAAAAACAATAAAAAGAAGGTATTATTAAGCGCTAGATTGGAGTGAAAAGAATTGAAATCATTTACGCAATGCTTTAGAAATTACAAATCTCACGTGCTGCACACGTTTATTACATTTAATTAATAACATTACGTTTATCACATTCGCCTTGTTCTCGTTATATACCTTCGATAGTTCATTCCCGCATCGGGTATTAGTTATACGTACTTATTCATCCCCCATAGGACGCCGCATTACTAGAAATAAATAGCGCCGTCTTTCCTTCCAGTTGGTGTGACGAATTGTAACCTACGTCCGTAGACGTACAACGTCGATCGTAGTATAGGAGCTTCGTTATCTCCACTTTACCGTTGATCGATGTCACCGTTCGACGGCAGCTTCTCACTAATCGGGGGTTGGTACCTTGAAACGTACACGCGACCAGACGCCGTCGATTGCTCTTCGGTCACGTGGCCTCCGAAATCCCGACGCAATGATTCATTTGTGCCGTGACCCGGACGGCCGTGATTCCCACAGATATACTCCTGCCGCCGTATTATACACGGAGACAATAGGGGTCCAGAATCGTTCTCGTCGCGAGAGTACCGTGCGCGGTCCGGATATATAATGAAACGCGTCGTCGACGATTTATTTTTTGTAATTAGATTTGAAGCGATCATCGCTCGTACGAAAGTGCGTGCAATGATAACAATATGACAACGCAACGGGAGGAAAAAGGGAAGAGTTGGTGTCATCTAGGGGGTGCGAAGTATAATTTATGTGGGCACGTAATGGGGTTACCTCTCCTTTTCGGCGAAGAAGCGAGTGTCTATGTTTTACTAACAGGATTTTCCTTGACTGTCATCACTAGACTGCGGATTTTAACCATTGTGCTTGTAGTTGTAATTTCTAAGCGGGTCCATATATGTTGCCGTATTTCCATGGTTTTAGAGAAATGTAATAGTTTGCTGCAAACGTTATTTTGTTTTTTCTTACATTTTATTGGCTTAAATTACTAACAGATATTTATTAATGCTTATATGGTATAAGTCGTAGCCAAATATATCTGAATGAGGTGCATGCTAAAATGCTATTTAATGCAATATACTACTATACTAACAACACTAAAACATCGGCACACTTCGCATCACCCAACCTTAATTAGTTAGTCCGGAACAGCTGTTTCGAAGATTCGTGGATCTCCATTATCAACCGTGTGGTGAAATAATAATAGGGATCCATTTTTATTATTTAATAATATTTGTATATTGTAGCTAACTTGTAGTTTATTTTTTCACAAAAGTTACCGTTCGGGACAAAACCCGATTTTAAAAGCTTCCGTTTAGAATTGCTTTAAGTCATAATATAGCTAACGATCATTATTAGTTTCTTTCCTCAATCAAGACTTTACAAATAAACTAAAATTATAATACTGAAGAACTACTCAGTATGCATTCGCCTGAAACGTATGGTGGTGCATACATACTTCTAGTAGTTTTAAATCAACTATGCAAGGTAAAGTCATTCAACGTGCAGACTAAATTGAATATATATTAACTTCTACCGACGAATACTAAAAAATCGTGTTTTCATTGATTTGTTGTGCAGTTGTGAATTCGAATCCTACCGCTGTCTTGAAATTTCATTAGTTAAAGTTGATTACATGGGTAAAATCAAGGAAAAATCGATTTCTCTGCCAATCTTTATTCATTAATGAGTGTATACTGGGCACTTGAGGATATCTAGAGCTCAAGATGTGTGCAGACTTCGAACATCTAGATAACAAAAAACGATTCATTTCTACAGAGACTTTGTGGAAGTTGCAAGGTTAACTACGTCGCAAGAAGCGATTTTTGTAGGGTAAATTGTTTGCTACTTTATGGTTAGGTATATTTAGGTATTTTCACCGTATATTCTTTTCTTCCTATATCCCACGATAAAAATCTGATCTGCTTCCACGATAACTCCTATCGCTGAATACGCGTACCCCATATCACTCAATGTGATTTTTTTCACCTCCTATACTTTCAACGCTTCTCTTTCTGTAGAATTTATTTAACTGTCCCCTCCATGCTAGTTGTGCAGGTTTTAGCACTATCTATTACTAGTTCTTCTTTTATGGTGTCGCGTCACATTTCGGCCAAATATATTTCAGAGATACCTACTTCATTTCTAGTGCTTGTGTGTTTTTTTTCCCTTTAGTTCTTCTGCGACTGGTGCTACCGAAGTTCAGTATAGAAGAACTGAATTTTTTTTTACACAGTGGAAACCGCATACTACAACAATTGCTTTGTCGTTGATACTTTCGTAGTGTTACCATCTTCCTCAACTGCTTATTAACCCATTAGCCTCTGGAAGTCGACGGGGCAAAATAATTGTAATTGTAGTTACATCCAAACAATATTAAGAAACATTAAAGAAAAAAATAATTTCTTTAATCGCAAATTTGTTGTTCCTTATTTTGTATTCATTTTTTTCTTAAAATACGTCGGAAAATGGAAACACAGCCGAAAACGTGTTACATGGATGAATATTAGACTAAAAATCAGAAGTTAACGTTTCTTCGCTCGTTTATTTAATCGCAATAGTAATACCTTTCGAAAAGTACTTGGATAAAGAAGTAAACGTAGGTAGTTCAACGTGTAAACTAGTGAGTAATTTGTGATCTTACGACCAAAATACGACTGAAATTATTCTTGCAATTGTCGTAGGAAAATTTTACATGAAATCGGAAGATTTAGAAAAGAGACAACTTACTTATCCGTTCCACCACTACCGTTGTTGACTGGACTCAATACAATTTCCTAACTCCCTCGCTATCTAGGTAGTAGGAGATAAAGCGAGTGGAAGCTACTTGAAATGGGCTCATTGTCGCCAAAAAGATTTTAACGTTGAACGAATGGACATACCGACCTTACTATGCCTGGAGCTAATAACAGCTAAGCCGGATGCTGTAAATTATAAAACTATAGCAGATAACCAAAATAAAAGAGAACCTACATAAATATAGTAAATTTAAAAAGTATAGTGTGATGTACAATACAAAACTGCAATACTGAAGAGAATACCTGAGATGTTGGGCAGTTTTTATCGTAACAGAAAACTATAGCTCAAAATGAATTCTGAATTTATCCTAACATCTATATCTCAGTAGCTATTATATTGAAACATGTTTGAACGAGAGTATCTAATTAAAGATACTCTAATCACCGAAAATGTCGAATTATATTGCTATATCGACGTCCATAGAAATATGCAGTCTTTGCCGTAGGATCTGCGAGGGTTGAACATTTCGCCTTCGTGGCTAGGTACACCAAGCGCAATTAATAGAAATGAACATATTTAATGAACCAGCTACCATTAACCACTATGTGTATACGCGTTTCGCTGTATCACAGCTCATCAGTACACCTATGGAACATTTTTAACTATTCAAAATAACTACAGCATGTTTATGAATTAACTAACCACATCCAGAAAAGCTTATTTAATTCAGTGTTGATCAAGATAGTTCCTTAATTCAATTACCATTTACAGTATTGATTACAAACCTTAACAAAAATTCTACGACATAAAATGTAGGCTTCGAAACCGCTAACTGTGATTGAAAATTCAAGAAATAATATGGTAATCTCTATCAAAAGAAACCACCTAATTGCCCTCTTACCCTCTTAGAGAGATTCGTTTCTTTCTCCCAGTAATCAAAAAACGACTAAAAAACTTAATCCAATTTTATTTGGACAAACCATTAAATCTCCTCGGGGACTATAATTCAATGACAATTTAGCCAAACATGATCTACTGGCCCCTAGAACGCGAAAAAATAAGCCGCTACAAAAAGAATAGCCGTACTAATTTGGTTTTCAAACGTACCTCTCTCGGTTAACATTAAAGGAAAGTTTTACCGCTGCTAACAGCGCGGGCGTCCTATATAATGATAAAAACGATTGCTGCACAGTTCCGCAGAAACTTTTTTCTTTCCAGTTGTCTTAATTAAATAAGGATCCGTGGAAAAGAGAGCAGCAGTAAAGGGAAAAAAGTAGGTTTAGCTAGCTGGCCTCCGAAAAGTGAGACGGGGATTTGAACGACAACCGGGGACAATTCAGTAATTAGTTATTCCTTTCGAGAAGCACTGAAAACAATAAAAAATAATTTGTATTCGTCAGCCTCCGCGGTTTCACAAATTGGATAAGGAAACTTCTGGGCTTAAGAAATATTTATTACGAACACGTGTTTTCAGTCAAATTATACGTACTTATTTATAAATATAATTCACACTATTTTATTTTGTATTAAGTCACTTAAAATAATTTTGTAGTTACGTGGTCTGTTCCGTTTCTGTATGAAATATTTGACAATAAATTCTTTTCGTTTTTATTCTTAAGGAAATTTTTATAAAACCGACAGATAGGTACGCTATTTCTGAAAGAGAAATATGCAGTCAATAGTTGCAGTTGGTTATGGTGGCGTACTAACAGACAAGATGTATTTAGTTTTTTGTAACACCACCTTAGAATGATCACTGGTGCCTCATGGTTCCTGAGGAACGGACAACACAGAGAAGTCTTATCTCCGTGAGATAGTAAAGAGAACATGGTTATGAGCAAGTATTTATGATAATCCACTGCTTGTGAGAATAGTGGAACAACCTCAAGAGACCACCGTCACGTAGTATGTATTCCTGAGAGGGTTCTATCAGAAGAAAACAATTACTTGAAGAACACGGAACACTTTAGAAAGATACAGCTAAAGTTGGAAACACACTAATCACGCCATTGCCATCATCTAGTGAGGAGATATTTAGAATATTTACCACTAACAAGTCTGAGGCGATGCCATTTTTCTATGGGGTTACGCGAAAGATCAGGTATACAATGATATTAATTAATATCTAATGACAAAGGTTGGTACCTAATCGCGACACTCAATGTATAAATAACTTTCAAAACGAAAAACTGTCTCTATAACGTCACTTAGAAACAATCTCGATGACCATTCTATAGAATGTGGTTGTTGAAAAAATGTTGGTATACTGTTTAGTACCTAAGCAAACAATACTTGAATCTAGCGTAAAGATATCGGGCGTTAAGCATCGTCAACACTTGTTTAAGTTTAAGTTAACATGAATTGTTAAGAAGAATCCCAAAACGTAGTCATCTGCAGGGTGGTCCATTTCAAATTGTAAACTTGTATCATATAAAGAGAAATCTAATAATTGAGAATAATTTTATGTCGGACTAATTTTTATTCAAAAACTTTTTGTTCCCCACGAGGGGATATATCTTCCACCCATGCCCTAGGTGGACATCCTATATAGTTCCTCCGTCTGTTCTGACATAATGTGCTCTAATACACCAAAACAGAGCTAAAAGTTACATACATACGTAGTATAAGGATTAATCAGAAACAAAAAATAAACTAAGAACCAGTAACAGCCAGAAAGATCGAATGACCTAAATATTTCCAAACTTTGCTATTCACAAAAATGGAAGTTATCTAATAAATGGCAATTTAAACTATATAACCTTCTATATCTAAGTTTCAATAAATATACTATCCTGACCACTATCAATTGCATTTCCTACAATTCCATTAACAGCTCCTTTGGCGCTTCATATGCTGCCTAACTATTTTTAGAGAATATAATGCATTTATCATTAATCGAATGAAAGCGCAAGTAAATTTTTCACTTACGAACATGTTTACAAGCCAGCGAGCGACGCAGTATTGGAAAGCTTCCTGAACGGAAGGGTCCGAAAGCTCGCTGTGAACGTTCCACTGATCAATGCTACGCGGTCACACGTCATCGACGTGCAAGCAATGAAGTGGAATCTCCATTTCCTGAAGACTCACTCTGAACTCCCTCCGTCATAACAATTACTCTCGCTGAATAATGCTGATGGCTTCCATTTGACAGGAAGTTCATGTACATACAGTACATGCAGCTAAAGTAAGAATGGATGCACAGATATCTATATATTTCTAGCACTTGTTATCAATGGATACAAATCATATGGAATGAATTAGTCGAAGAACGAAACGAAGCCTTGTGGTTTATTCTTTCATTGCTTAGCGTTTATGATTAATTAAATATTCTTTACGGTTACAAAATTGTAACAAAAACGCTACGATCCTAACAGTGTTAATATTGTCTGATCTAATTGTGATATAAGATCTAATAGTCAAAAGCAAAACTCGTCAATAGCAACATGGAAGTGTAATAGCGAGGGCTATAAGTGTATCTTGGCCGTTCACCTCACAGAAAGACCTCACATAGAACTAGTACCACCTTTAAATTACTTAATCCAGCTCACAGACAAACTGTAAATTTCTATAAATTCTGTATTCTGTAAATTTGCGAAACTGTAAAGTTGTGAGGAATCCAATCACACTATCTCCTCTGTAAAACGCTTGAAGTTTTAGTGATAAGAGTGCCTGCTGACTGTGGCAGCGTTAGGAGATGGGCATTTGAATCGTACCAGGGTCGGTGTCAGCTTTCTTGGTGAGCGCTGTACAATTTCGAGTCTCCGTTCGCTTGTTTGAGAATAATCAGCTGCACTTCATCCTTTACAGTGAAGTGACGATAGTAACAGAAATCCGCCATTTGCAGAAAAAAAAAACTCCTATAGTTGTGAGCTAATAGCTTATATATTCCGTTGGACCGTCACCATACGTACCAAAACAAAAGGATCATCTGTATAATTATTTGACCAACTAGGTATTTCATTGGATTTCTCTAACATTAGGCATCATATTGAATATCACTAAAATTATATACTATGTAAGTGTTAGAGAAGTGATTCCTTGACTTGTCACTCTAAAAATATTCGAGCAAAGCAATTGCACATGCGTTAGAAGATACTTCAGCAAATTTCATCCATGTTGGACGCTCACTTGTTGTTTAATAGTAGTTTGTGTCACTCTATCTTAGTGTTTCTATAAAAATGGAAAACCTCAAATAACCGTTAAATTCCCGCACTTAAAAGGCAATACGCCTACACAGATTAAAGCCGAGATGGACGCTGCAATCACTACCGACGACATCGGAAAAGTTCACCGAATGGTGCAAGACGACCGACGAATTAAGGTTTGAGAGACAACAGAGGTTGTGGGCATCTCAAAATAAAAAGGTAACCGCGCGTTAGACGGCTTGCTTACTGAGGATCAAAAATTCGAGTTAACACCTCCAAAGCCCTGTTAAAACAGTTTAAGCGAAATAAATCGGAGTCTGGCGTTGACTGCGAATCGGCTGCGAACAAAATGAAGGCTTCCATCATCCGCGAAAATTTTGTCGAATAGTCATCGAGTTGAGTTAATCAATTATCTTGAAAAAAGAAAAACAGGGGCCACTGTGACTAACAGGAAGATATTGCCATGGTAACAATTCACTTTTTGAGGTTCAAATTCGCCCTATTCACCAGATCTGGCCCGGGGCGACTGTTCCTGAGTCCTAGATTCAAAGTTTCTCTCGGAGGACAGAGTTTTTCATCGTATGAGGAGGCCCTCACATTCTTAAACGCCGATTTTGCAACCGCAACCAAAAATAATAGTGGTTCTAACATACACTGGCTGCAATTAAAAATGTACCTGTCCTAAATTGTTGGCGTATTTCCATAGAATTTTATTAATTCGTATTTATGAATGTCAACTTGAAGGATTGTTTACTATATTACATTGGTCTGATTTGTTTTGCGGCATTTACAAGAGCCAGATGTTCCGAAAATGTTTTTACAATTCAATAGTTGCAATCCAAATGTACAAAATTGGATAGAATGCGTGCAGTATGTTTCAAAAAATTGTAAGTGATACCTCGCAGACGAAAACGTGCACCTTATGAACAATTAGCCCCCTTCTAACCTGGCCGTAATCGTAATTGTTCGACTGTATTCTGGCGGATTACAAATCAAAGTAAAGCACGTAGAGCAGGTCCAAACGTACTCAGAAGGAGCAAAGATTTTCTCTTTCCTCTTGGAACAATATGACCAGCGTTCCACTGAAACCAAAATTTTCCGGTCCACACAGGCGGATTCCGTCATGAACACGATCAAATGTTATAGCTAGGTCTGTGTGAATAACGTTGACCATGTTTATCAACAATTTTCATTGCATACTGAACAAAAATGCGCAAATTACTAATGTTCAACTTCTTATAAAGAAACCCATGCTGCCCCACAGTTATCAAACTGTCAAATTAAGGATATATCGCCCTATATGTCGCAGATTCCAAAATGTATGCTATGTTGGACAAAATTGATGTTGGGCGATAGTTATAAATACCGGGCGGACTCTATACAGTTTCCATGCTTCAGGGAAGGTACGTGAAATGAAATTAAAAATTGTTAGTTGTGGCTTTACAAACACTAGAGAACAATCTTTGAACAAAAAGCGTGTTACCTGATCGTATGCCGAGGTTAATTTATTTTTAAGATTCTTAATGGCAAATAACACATCAGACCCAGAGAAGACATTGACTTGCATCGCAGGTATGCTAGATGAATCATATCATCGACGGAAGTAGAGTCTTGATATACCATACACTGGGAAAATATTGTGAAAGTGCGTCTACTATAAAGTCTGGATTATCGAAGCTATCTTAGAATCAGAGTTAATAATAATAATAAGATGATAACAGATAATAAGAGAGATAAATAATAATAATAAGAGTTAAGTCTTTTGAGGATGAATAGTCGATATGCTTCTTTTATTTGAAGTTAAACTAATCTACGCAAATCTTTAAAACATTGTAAATCATTTGGGTAGACACATTTTATATTAATTTTCTTACTTTAATAGAGAGTCGGAAGAAAAAACACAACATTCGATATGAAATTGATAAAACATGCATTAACATTTTGGTGCTGGCGTTACAACCATGTCTATATTTCATAGGCTACGCTATATCAGATCCCAAAACAAATACGTAGCGTCCATACATCAGTGACACTTTCAACGAGTTAGCCAACAGTCGTTGCAATCAAACATGTCTGATTAAGGCGGTGCACCCTCATGTCCGCGCGTGCACACGGCATTCTTCGATTTGGCCCTGTACTATGCAGCGATTTGTTATGCAGGGGTGGCTCGCTCCCCTTGATCGGTCGTACCTTACGCATTTGCTCTTTAACGGAAAGGTGCAGGGATGCGAGGAAAGGGAACGATGGACATTTTACGTACAATGAAGGGTGGAGGTGTCGTCTCTCTGCAGGAGGGTTACTTTCGTCGTCGTCGTAAAAAGGGGGTCACGTTCGCTTTGCCATCCACTCTATCGGTAACGCTGTATGTATATGCTAAAATGGTATTTACCTCTACGGTATAGATTCACTGGCCATACTTGCATGGATTTAATGCGGAAGAGGTGAGTCACCTAAACCTATTATTATAGTTATATAGGGATGATGGTTTCAGTCGAAAAGAGTTTGTGATGCGATAAAAGAAATAAATTAATATGACGTTGAATAGAGGGTGATTTATCGCATTTGGATATGACTAAAGTCTAGGTAAAAAAAATTACATAACCATTTTTTGTTAATTAGCATGTTACTGCAAACATTTTTACCAATAATTTTAGCTCTAATGTGCTTTTTTCTTCAGTTATAAAAGCGTTAAAAGTGTTTGTAGTTTACGCATACTTAATTTTGGAAGCCTGGATAAATAGAAGACCTCTAGACAAATTTTTATTTACCCGGTATTTAATGAAATTGTATTTATTGCATATACAACACACAAAATTTGAGAGGTTTCACATTTCTAAAATTGTTTGTATACAGGATCTGGTAAGAAAAGTTTGTATATCTTCATTCACTTCATGATTTGGGAATACACAGATTATTATAGCATTTTGCACGGACGTCTAAGGCAAGGATATTCAGCATCTTACTTTCTTTTTCATCTTTTTTTGCACGACACGCATTTCTCCTTGTTTTAATTAACATGATCAGAAGAAATTAAAGAACTACTGACCAAATGAAAACATGAATTTAAAATATGTCTAGATAACTGGAGGAAGACTATGAACGTGGTACCAGAAAAGTGAAACAAAACAAATATTTGGTAATGAAGGCAACAAAGAATAGCACTGAAACAAATAAATCATAAAAACAAACGAAAAAGTTTTTGAGTATCTGGTAAAACAATTTACAAACAAAAGTAAAAAATTGACTGTGTGGAAGTTTTCAAGGAGCAATGGAATGGTTACGATGCCTACTTGAAAATATTAACATAAAAAATAGCAAGCAGGGCATCGTTTGTACGTAAAAATGTAGAAGATGAATTCAGGACTGGGAGAAGGAAGTCTGAGATAATAGAAGAAAATTGGTAATAAAACAGTGCTGGGAACTTGCCTTATAATACCCCAAGACCCTTCTAAGTTTTATTTGATTATTGCAAATACCTTGTAAAAGAAGAAAGTTATGCCTTAAGTCTCTTTGTAGTACCTCTCAGTTAACACAAATTTTAAAATTCAAAATGAAATGAAGTTAACTCTTTTGGTTTGTCATAAAGAAATAAGTTTCGTTGATGATGATTTTAATAAGTGTAACGGTTACTGTACACGTAACACACTTCCTTTATTCTATTTCTCCGCGTGAATTATGCTTAGGACAAAGGTGTACGCACATAATGGTCTGAGTAAATAATTAAGAGGGACCTGACATTCTGTCGTTCGTTTAAAGCAACCCGTATGGTTACCAATTGAAGCAATCAACGCGGAGAGAACAGAGAGAGGTACCTAAACACGATAACAACGGCGAACCACATGAAGCGACAGCTGCAGGTATGTGAACTAATCAGGACCAATTTAAGACCTATTAGTTTCTCCTGTGTGTCGCCCGTATCTCCTGCTCGCTATCCGTCTATTTCTAAGCGTGTGTGTGTAGCGAACGGATATATGTGGGTGCCGCGATACCATCAATTTTCACGTCCTCTCTGCCGCAAGATCGAATGACAAACACACCTAAGTTCGCGTGAGTTTCGATTATGAACATTAGTGTGCAAGGCAAGCGAAACCGAACGTTAGGAGAACTCGCTGGTCTGGTAGATTTCCCGTCTGAGATATGGCCAATTAGTTTTCACAACGAAAGCAACAGTTGAAAGGATGACGGCACGGCGCGGTGGCGAGCTTTTATAAAGGTTTATATAAACGGTGAGATTATGCGTGAGAATTCGTGTGACATGAAATGTGGGTCATTATAAGAGGATCCCATTCAGAAGATGGATATTTAAAACGTAAGGTACGGCACCATTACGAGCTAAGTTAATTGCGGTTTTCTAAGTAATATGTCTCTTGATTCCTTTTTAGATATGTAATTACGTGTAAGCGAGTAAAAATATTTAGAATATTACTTTGATGTTATTTTCGTTCTATTTATTAAACACTAAAACTCGTTAGGTATATGCAGCTTCTCTACCTCCTCCCTGCTTTGCTTTGAAAAATACACAAAAATAGTAGTAATAATTGTCTTTTTTGAAAGCTGTTAAGCTCAGCTCAAATATGTTTGCATTCTGAGTCCCAAGAATTTAGCAAATACTTGTGCATTTGATTCTGAGCAAATATTAATTTACTGAGAAACTTGTTAGCTCCAAACGAACTTTTGACAGGGATCATAGGGTAATTCCCAGAATCTCTCTACACGTGAAAAAAGTTTTTACAATTTATACAATACAAATTATATTTATAATATACACAGTGTTGACTATTTTTGACTAATTTAACAATTTTTCACTTACCGCCATTATATTGTTAAAATAGACAGGTTGGAATGGTCTATTTTTTAATATTGCTTCCATTGTCTCGTTAATAGAATAAACTGTTCTCGTTAACGGTAGCTTAAAATTAACAACAAATACGCTTTTGACGCAGCCAATCAATACAACGTAAACCATCGTTTCGCAACACAAAAGGATCATTCACTGATCTTTCCACGCAATTGTATTTTTTCATTACAATAGCGGCGTTCATCCCTAACACGTCTCACGTATGCACGTGCCCACTGGACCACGTGCATCCGAATGCTACCGTAATTGTCTACCTATTCTGCGTGAAGAGACAGAATGAATGGCCTCACTAACAACACGTTTCTCCCCGAAATGGAAAGAACAACAGAACGCTACACCAGGAAATAGGGGACAAAAACGAGGACCACTCTTTATTCATCCAATTCGCCAAAGCTTAATGATATAATGCGCTTTAGCAAAGTTATTGAAAAAAGTTATTGCGCATTAAAAAAAGGTTTATTTCTTCATGTAAAAAAGGCATAATATGGAGACACAGAACAATAAGGAAGTCTTAAAATCCAAACTAACAGTATGTTCGATTTATTGAGAGGCAAGTTTTGATTTAAAATTTTTTTCGAGCATATGCATCTTTAACCCTGGTTTTGTTCCAGACTGAATTATATTTACGCCACACTTTAATTGGCTATGGCCCTATTCACTAGTCTTTTTAGAGCCTTTTTGCATGCAGGAGGTACATGCTTTGATCTATGAATCACACTTATGACGTTTATATTATACGTACGACTCCACGAATACATCTTAGAAATTTTTAACAGAATGACCCATTCTGTGGTACATCGAATGAAAGCGTATTCTCTAGAAGGTGCAAATGTACCTTCTTGAGAAAAAAATTTCTTTAAAAACTACAAAATTTATAGTTTGATCTACATTACGAAACTGACAATAAATCTTTAAGCATTTAGATAGGCGCAGACGTTGGCAATAATCGTATTTTACAGTATTTCATGTAAATTAAAATAAATAAAACAAAAAAAAGCAATATCCAAATTTGTTGAAAAATTTCTCGTGAATGTTTCTGCACTCGTTGAACGAATCGTTTAAATCATTTATTTTAGACTTACAGACTACTGATTTTAAGTGTCCTCAAAGAAAGAAATCAAGACTTGCCAAGTCCGGTGATCGCAGAAGCCATTCGATCTTTCCACGTCCAGCAGCCCAATGATCTGCAAATCTTCTGTTAAAAAGGTTACGAGCATTTGCACTATAATGCGGTGGAGCACCATGTTCGTAGAGCATTTGATTACCTCCTTCATCACACTGGAGTTTAGTTTCCTCAGTTATCACAAGGTCGGTGAAGTCCTGCAACATATTCAAATAGACGTCATTTAACGTTTCATTAATGAGCATTGGTCCAACTATTAAATCACCTAGTATTTATGCCCAAACATTCATTTTTTCTATTTCCTTCACTTACAATGTCGCTCCAGTATCATTCAAAAAATACCAAGTGGTAATTACAGGTGCTTAATATCGATCGTTACGTATTGAGTTACAAAATCAGAACATGTAGAGTAGGTTTTTCTAGAGAGAGATTCATAATGAAAAGTGGACGTGTAACATAGATGCCATAAAGGAGGAGCCATTTGGGTCTTATGAGAAATTAAGTCCTCACTCAACGATTCTTCCTCGTCACATTTTTTTTTTCTGTTTCCCTTTCAATAATCTCTAATTTTGTTGTAGTATTTTCCAAAACAGCGTCAAATGAGAACATTATCAATAATCGTTCAGCGAAAAGTCGTCGTGATATTTTAAAGCCAAAGTGCAGAAGTGATCACTTAACATCGGATAAAGCAATAAAACTTTCGCCTTGCTTCCAACTTTGTTTCCACCCCGATTGAACTAAATAGGTTAAGTCTTTTCTCTTGTTTGACATAATTTAACAACACGCGTGTGGTTTAGCACGAGTGAAAGAAGAAATCGGTGAAATCGGGCGGCGAAGTCGCTAACGCGAAGGTTCCCCTCGCGGGTCGTTGCCGTTCTGGGGAGCCAAAAGGGGTCGTAGAGGGACTGTTTGCAACGTCGCGACGATATCAGCACGCGTCCCGACAACCTGCGGTGCGCGTCACTAGTAATTAATTGATTGTATTGTCTGGAAAGTAATTACCTGGCTCTGGAACCGGGTTTCTGCTTTACTGCACGCCCCAGGATATATTTCATCCTTCTGCTTCTGGTCACTGGACAACTGAACAATGGCCTCTCACACATATACGTCGCGCACATGCACGCAGAAGAGACCCGTACGAATACGGTGTGTGCATGTATGCGCACGGGGAAAAAGGACTTTCTATAAAAATGTATTAGGAAGTTTCCGTTTGCCTGGGATTCGCACAACAGCGACCCCACGTCGCGTCACGGCTTAATGTATTAATTGGCCGTTTGTTAACTTTTATTTATCGACGCAAGTAATCATGAATTTTTGCCGTCTCCGTTTTTCGAGAAGGTAATAAAAGGAATTAAATGAATTAAAGAGAGAAGGTCACGATAGTTAGGATTTCAGGTTTATTTACCATGATTGCTGTTTAGGAAGTTAAAGGAAAATAACGCCTTAAACTTCCGTAACAATTTAAAAATTAAGTCTAGAAAGTATGTCAGTGTACAATGGAAGGCTTATTTTGTTTCGCGAATTTTCAACAATGGTATAAATGGATTTAACATTATACCGGCATGGATGCACACTCAGTGGAATCGACTACTTCCACGTAGTATTTACTGATAAGCAACCAATCTCCTAAATTGCCGCCTGTTATAAGTCAAGTAATTTCCTAAAGGTATAAACCAAACTTTCTAGATGCGTTGAAGTTATCCCGAGCTCGAGGTGAAGTCCATCAACTCGTTACCAAAAATTTGCAAAAAATGCTCATCCTACGATCGTGGCTCAGCGACCAGCCTAAACATCAACAAAGTTTGCATTGTAATACAATAATTTGTTTGGATAAAAAGACATAAATACTCACGCAATATAACCTCTTAGAAATAACAATAAAGAACAATATACAAACAGCTCAAACCATTATTCGAATTTTGATGAAATTAGAATTTTAACAAAAAATCATAACTATAAAGTATCTTGGAATAGTGGAGATAAAATTGCAATCTGGCGTGGGTAAAGGGGCTATGGACTTTTTAAGTAAATAGAAAGCTCGCAACGCAGATATATTTATACTATGGCTTTGTTCGCGAAGCAATGAAAACGATGTCAAACTGTCCGCTATGTCGAGTAGGCAAAAGAAATAACAGTACTTAAAAGGCTAAGACATACTATCCTAGAGATGATTAATGATAGAATAGAAATATTGAATTTATCAAATATCTACTTTCTTTATTAACTTTTTAAAAGACACCCCTATTCTACTTCAGCTCTAACTTAATTTTCGTATCATTAAACATTTTACAATAAAACGGTACAAAAGAAGTATTTGAAAACTAAACTCTCGTAGCTTGAATAAATCTAAGAACAATTTAAAATAAATTACAAGGAAATATATTTTTTTTTGTATTTTGTAACCGATCCTGTGGTTACCATATCTTTTCAATATCATTTTTACTTTAATTTTGCAATTGGTTGTGTTGAACGCATGAAAAGCCTTCTGGATAATATAATCTGATTACTGGGTTTGGCCAAAACTCATTTTTTACAAGCCTGTGTATCAACACGATTAGTAGCAGTGGTTTATTAAATCCCCAACATGACCAATATTATAAATTCAAGGTTACATAACTGAGACAAGAAGAAATTGTATAGCGGCAGTTAAAAATGGACGTTAAAGCTGATTACTAGTACAATACGATGCCGTCTTCGGAAATACGAAAAAAAAATGCGTTCCCCCATAATACATCCATAAGTTTGGCCAAAATGGCAATTTTTTATCATTTAACCTATAGTTTGTTCAAAAGCTGACGCGCCAAACAATTGCTGCCGCCGGATTCGTTTTCTATAACTGACAAAAACCTCATACTCGGAGGCCTGCGTTGTTAACAAAATGCAACAAATGAAATGAAATCCTGGTACATAATTGAGCGAATACAGTCAGTTATCTCAACGCACTAAATACCATAAATACTGAAAGAGTAAATCTGATTAATATAATCCGCTTATTAACTTCGTTCCGCTGTCGCCGATCCGTGCTCGCAAAATTGACAGGCTGACAGAAAACGTGTTACAAATATGTGTTCAGCGAGTGTAAATGGTACTCTGCACTTACACAGCTCCTGTCCGATTCACAGTGCTCTTCTGACTCTCTCTCTCACTTATAGGATTAATATCGCGATGCATTTCGGTTATTAGATTAAAAACCACCCTAGAATCACGACGGTGCATTAGGAAGAAACCTTTCGCACTGCTGCCAACGCGGAAGAGACAGATGACGGCGGCTGAGAAGAAAAATGGATGATTCGTCAACGTTGCACCGTAGTAATGATATTAATAAATCCGCTATGATATTCTAGCAGGGGTCAAAATCAAATAAAACGTACTTAGTAATAGATATTAGGAATAGTGCTTTGTTGAGATTAACACTTACGATTGCTGAAATATAAATAATTTATCGAATATCAATCAAAGCATAGTTCGAGCAAAAGTGTCAGCTTTACACTGGTATCTAGAGAATCACAGCTTTTCGATCGAGTTGAGCTTCTACTCACTATAAGTTTGCGATCTGGTAACGATTGGCTCATTCTGCTTTCTTTATGATGTTTTCCATTGCAAATGATTTCTCGCGAACATCGAGGAGCCGATTAACCCATTAGATTGATTAGTTGATGAGTAGAGTTGCAACTTTCGGGCAGCGCGGCAAGACTGTAGGAAGTAGTTATGGACTACAAACAGATAACCAACTTGATGAAGCGAAAATTGACATCGACCGCCGATCGGAGACGTATACATACGTAAATATATGAAACGGATAATAAGGATGTTGGCACGAGTGACGCACGCTGTACTTATATTCTTTCTTTTGACTACCTTTTTGGGAGCTTTCGGTAGTTTATTTTACGACAATAAAATTACTTCAACATTTTAATGAACTTTAACGATGGTGCACTTTTTTACAATTATGTGAATTTTCAATATAAAATCGTTCCTACAATGTTATTTCAGTTATCTTCGCAGGATCTTTCCTGTGTAAACATATATTGCCGTAGCTGCTCTTAAATTAAAAACAGATAAACACACTTTTCCCGATATTGGATACTTTAAACAGTTGGTATGTAGAGGTTACTGGACGTGGTTTGCATCTTTTACCATAGTATTCTATTATTTTCGCTAATATAGACGTCAAGCCAACATTAATCTCGAACACGGAAGGCTTTGCAGCCTTTTTACTAGAGCTAGAATGTTTTACACTATTCTCTAATTTTCTACATCAAAAAATGTATCCTTCGTCTTATATATATTTTTTTCATTTTGACATTCAGTGTACGCTTCATATAAAGCCTTACCAATCATTTCTTTGCGTTCTAGTAATTACCTAATTTAAAACTTAGAAGACGTGCAAGAGACTGTGGTGTAATGGTGGCGTGTCCATTCGGCAAACGCAAGTCGTCTAACGAGATTTTTATTTGATTAATTAAATTGCATCGATAAAACCAATGAAATATCGATTATTCATGATATCTATTTCTAGAAAGATTATTTTCAAAGTTACAGCAACTAGTTTCACAAGCTATCAGAAAAATACGAAACCTTCATCAAGCCCCACAATTATAAAATGATCATTATTTGTTTGTTGAAATCTATATTTCAATAACAACTGCAGCTGTTTTGCCAAAAGTAAATTAATTAAATCCTAAAATCTCGTTTAATTTAATTTCTAACGCTTCCTAACAAAGGAACATAAAACCGAAACCAACTAGTCATCCCACATACGTGTGGAACTGTCTCCCTTCGTTTGGGGTTGTCACCTGTATTGTTACCCTTCTTTCACTTATTTAACATCATGTGTCAACGGACCTGTTTACGAACGATCCCTCTACCTACAGACGTGTATTTACGCACAGATCCCTCCAGAACAAGGTCACGTAACGAAAAGCCAGGTCCACAATATTTAACTTTAGGAAATTTAATTGTACATAATATAAATCACAATTAAAAGGGGACGTCAAGCGATGGGGTGAAAAGGAACTGGTTTATTTCTATGGTCGAGTAAACACAGACACGTATGCACAAGTATTGTTTTTAAATAGATTGTATATAACGTAAAGAGATTGATTATTTAGCAAACAACACGTAAATACCAGAAAAAAATGTGTATTTTTAGTATATTGATGTATATTTAATATCAACTAATATCAGGTGGAAGGTTCGGTCCTAAAATTATTGTCATTCTGCCTGCCTACTTAAATTTGAGGCACCTTGAGGTCTTTTTGATTATAATACACAACGATGGATGGCGCAAAATGTCAATGGACAATATTATTGTTAAAGATCTATTTCTTAAGATTATTTCCAACTTCACAGCACTCTTGATTAATTCAGAAGCAGATGTATAATAGAATTCGTTGGATATCTTTTTAAATACAAGTTTCCGTTACTTAAAAAAAGTAAACCATCTGGCTCTGGTGACCTTCATCGTATAGTCCCTGCATGAATAAGATTCTAGAAAAGGTGGTACTTAACCAAATTAATCAACATCTTTTTCAAAATGAATTGGTTCGGCACTGTCAATCGAGCTGTAGACAAGCCCATAGCTGTACTACAACATTACTTAAAGCAACAACGATACAATTCAAGCTAGAGACAAAAATAAACTAATTTTAATGATTTTGTTATACTTCAGCATGGCTTTTCAACTATTACTTTGTTGCGATTTTTCTTATTTAATGCATAGCAATATATTCGACCTAATAACGTTACATACGATTCACTTTTATTATCGCAAAGAGTACCCATCCGATGCTACCATATACTATTCATTTCAAAATATCAAAGTTCCATTCATTTAACGAGTTTCAAATACCCTGTGGAGCATATATACGAAAGCTTGTATTCATCAATATGATCATGATTATAAAATGATAAACTCATTCCTTGGACCAATTTGGATTAAAAAATTGTTAAATTAATGTACTTTCTAATTGTATTTACGTACCTTCTTCGCTCAGAGCACCGCAGTTGATACCTAATCGTAATTATAGTTATTTACGTTATTAGGAAGAATCTCAGAATCGATTTATATAGCTAATCACAAGCGATATTGATGTTTAATCTGAAATTTCCCGCTGTCAAAATTTTCAGAAAAAAATTTCTGTAGATCCATGTAACTTGGCATGGAAGAGAAGCATGGTATAAGGAATGCGTACTATACAATGTGCTTTATTTATTGCTTTTTTAAACGAGAGAAAAATGATGGGTCAAATCGTCCTGCTCGAGTTTCTAAATATTTTTCGCTCTAGTGGCGTTGACTAAACTTGTAGGAGACCACCGATATTAAAAAATGCGCTCTCGAACTGTGATCTCCCTGCTTTGATGTAGAGAGCGATCCTAGAGCTCTTTTATCGCGCACACCAGAAGTGAGTCTTCGCAACGTATTTCTAGACACCTCACATAGGTGTTGATACAATGAAATAATTTGGAAATGCTCGCGCTATTGTACATTTCTAATAAAATCAGGGTGTGCTAGTGTTAAGCCTAAGCGTGTTGCTCCGTAGGACCTCCAATTTATGCACACAGCTAGCCGTGGCTGTCAACCAGGATAGAACCCATGTAAGTATGGGTCTAAGATACGACTATTAGTAGTTTTGTCCTTAAGTCTAGCGAGGATTCTCGAAAAAAGAGAACCATTGGCGCGTTTTTGCCTTGAAAAAATTTCTTTCTGACGTCGTCAGTATGGAGCCTCCCCGTCAAACGCTGGTCGAAAGAAACACTCATACACCTACCTACAGAGCTCCAGGTGATTTTGGGGCCCTCAATCCCAATATTTTCAGCAAGGAATTTTCTCCTTGACCTAAACTGTACTGCCACGCTTTTCTCGCCATTAACCGTGAGCCTCCAGCCCGGGTCTTTCATCACTTCTATGAGTAGACCTACAAAGTCATTTGGGTTACTTTGCGCTTATGTGTAGTTTGATTGATTTCAATTTCGTTTTGATTTAAATAATTCAGAAGAGAAGTCTGTAATGTAATCGTCTTTATGGCTTTAATAATAGTAAAATTAACAATTGTAATTAATTATAGGTACTCTGTAATTTAGCATGCATGCTAGACTTTTATTTTGCAGTAATTCATTCCCAAACATAATTTTAAGATGTTTAAGCATTAGATTTTTTGTTGCATAAATTATTTCAAATATAATGCATCTCTAATATTATTGTTGTAGTTGTTCTAGTAATAAATTACAATAATTGAGCAAAAAATTGCTATTATAATAGAACTAAGCTGCAGCGACTAGAAGATCTCACCGTACCCAGATGTCACTCAACCGGATTCAACGAAGAGATAGCAGTTCTGATTGATGACGGTGGTTATCTGACGGGGCCTCGAAGACAGGCATATTGCGACTTCCTTCCGCGGACGGTGTCCGGTAATGCATTATAATGGTTCCCCGCAATCGCCGTGACTGGAACCTTCATTCTACGAAATTGATTGGTAGCGTCATCTATAGATTGATTTTGTACCATATGAAAAAGCGACAGCAAACCGTTAGAACACAATGACAACGGCGTGTGGAGCGACAAACGAATTATACGTTTTCGTATAATCGCCTGCGTGATGCCCTCTTGCGCCCGCAAAGGTTGATAAATTAATCGAGGATGACCCTGGAAACTTAGTTTTGGATAATATTTATTTTCTTCGATTGCAGCAGTATTATTAAGAGTAAATAAATGTACAGGTTATTGCATTATACAGTGCGGTTCTAAAGTATTTCACCAAACTAATTTCTGAACAACAAAACTTACTTGCTTTTTGTACTTCGTGCCAAAGTCATCCTGAAAGTGAGGACATAAAATGGCTGTAAAACATACACCTTGTCTACCAACATCAAATAAATTTAAACGAATCTATCATAATTAATCACAAGTTATATAAGACGCGATAAAGTGAAGAAATAACGACGATTCACAGAACAGGTAAATATAAGGCCAAATAGTACCGACAACAAAGAACGGGATTATAAAACAAGTAAAAATATGAAGAAATAACAGAAAGAATAAAGGACGAAAATATGATAAATGCAGGATATAATATCAATACATAACGGGGATAATTTATAGTTTTAGAAGTGAGATCTGACAATTTGGCAATTGTTGTGATTACATTAGCCAGCAGCGAGCTCTTTGGACCAACCTGGCATCACAGGAGACAATTTGGCACTGTAACCAGTTTTGAATAGCAGCAAAAACATAAATCCAGAAATTTTGTCGTTTAAGAAATCTTACGTTGGAATCTGGAAAGAAAGGATTGTGTGTACTTACCTTAATAGATTTAAGGTGTATATGTATCATATCACCACCATAAGCTTCCACATCAATAATGAGTCATTCAAATTTTATCTTCAACAACTTCAAGTACATCCTTAAATGTCCAAGAAAAGAAGTTAAACTTAGATAAGAGTTCAAATAACCTTTAGTTACTAAATAACTCTCTGTTGTCCAGATAAACCCCTATAACTGTTCCGAGAAACCCTCGATGTTCCTAATTAATGACGCTATATACTTTACTGCGTCTCAATTTTATAACTTAGCCTCAATATTTTCGAATAGGACAACCATGAATCAGTCCTACGAGCGATCTAAGTATGAGAAACGACCGATTGTAAAACCGTTCCGACCGCGTGGAACGGTATTTTTAGGTGGTGTGTATAGCCTCCGCACAAATCTCGTGCCTCCCACACACGCTCGACCTACAATACTTTCCCCAATAAAACTATATTGCGTAGGGGTCCGTCGTTCCGTCGGACTCGTGTATGCGAACGCTCCGCCGCCGTGCACCGTCGATATCCAGAGTCCATAACTATAATTCATCCGCCCGCTTGACGATTATCCTATAACCACGGCCGCAGTCGCATCACTTATGCCACCTAAACACACCATCAAGTCCTCGCGATCGGGGCTCGATACTGCCGATTTATAGACGCATTTCGTAGGGTGCGTATGCGTAAGCTAGAAGTCTGGGTAGTGAGTCGTGCACCTCCACGACAACGCGGTATAAATTGCTTCGGATTTCGAACGAAATGAATATAAAATGGAATACCGTAAAGGAAGTTATCGAAATGCGCCTGTTCTGGTTTGGAAATGGGCAGATAAATAAAACGATATTTATAAACAAACACATTGAAGTGGTGTAGTGTAAGTAACACAAATTAATCAATGCATTTAAATTTGTATTTTAACGATTAATACATTAAAGCATAAACTACGATATAGAAATGTTACTTTACTACTCTAACGCGAACCTTTTTCAGATCCTCAATTTATTATTTGTAGTGAATGTTAATATAATAAATAATAAGCTAAGCGTGTATTTTAGTTTCAGCAATATACAGCGTGTCCCCGGATTGAGTTCACAATAGGTACGATGGACCAAAAATTTTCGAAATGGAATTTCATATTTTGGATTCCGCCCTGCTTGGTCTGATACTTATTTCTAGTTTGCTTTCGATTTTTTAAAATCAAGTAGGCCTTTACAGTCGAGCAAAAACTATTTTCGTTTCAGGTAAACTACCTTTTTCATTCACAACACGCCAAAGTGTTACTAAGAAAAGTTGTTCAGAGTGAAAAGTTACGGCTTTATTATTATTATTATTAATATCTTTATTATTATTTACGAATGCATGATATATCTTAAATGAGAAAACAGGGTGAATAGAATTGTTCAAATTAAAATTAAAATTTTTACAGTTTATTAAAAAAAATAAACTACAGTTACTGTATTTGGCTTCCTCCAAGCGCTGCATATTTTTCTATCCTAACTCTAAAATCGTTGTATACTTCCGCTATGGTCATTGGGTTAATTTCATTTACAGCATCCCTAATGTTTTGTTTTAATAAGTCGATGTCATAATGAAAATCATATGAATACACTTTTTGTTTTAAATAATCCCATAAGTAAAAATCCAAAGGGGTCAAATCCGATGACCTCGCTGGCCATTGTATTGGACCATGTCGTCCAATCTACCTTTCTGGAAAGTGTCGATTCAAAAAATTTGTAATCAAACAAGTTGAATAAGCTGGACATCCGTCTTGTTGAAAATGAAAATCTTCTAAAGTCATGTCTTCCATGGCAGGTAAAAAAAAATTATCGAGCACATCCAAATAGGAGTGTTGGTTTAAATTAGGGTCAAAAAAGTAGGGGCCAATAATTTTATCCTACCTTATTGCACACCATACATTTACTTTCTTCTACCGTTGACTATTAGTTACTATACGAAAATGTGCATTTCTATTAGACTAACACCTACAATTTTGTGAAGACACGATGCCATTAGATGTAAAAGTTGACTCAAAATTATTTTTTTGTATAAAAATATCTGTCGTTTAGAATCCTTTTTCCAGCCCATAAACAAAACAGCAATTGTTGGCCCTCGTCTCCAGCTTCTAATTTATGAATGAACGTGGGTTTGAACGGTATAATTTTCTTTTCTTTGAGAATACTTTGTACCTGCGATATACTTATTATCTTATTCAGTAGACCGCTTTCTCAGTGATAATTGATTATCAGTGTTCACGGATTCTCTCACCAAGTGTGTAACAGCATCTTCATGATCTCGAACTAGCTGCTTCTTCTTTAAATTTTGCACACTTCCAGTTTCTGTAAACTTTTTCACACATTTTTTTACTCCATTGATAGAAATTGTCACCATTGGAAATCGCTCGTGCAACTTATTAATAACATAAGCATAAGATGCTTTCCCAAGTCCGTAGCATTTTATTAGGTAAATGCGCTGTTCGAGCGTCAACATTTTTAACACAAGAACCTATAAAGAACAAATAATTTGCAAATTACTGAGATAAGTGATCAATCTAGAACAAATACTTCAGGATTTTAACGTTTATCTAAGATGTTGAGAGTTAATTGTTTGCTTGATTACTACGCGATTGTTCGTTCGTAAAATACAAAAAAAGAAACGTGAAATTAATGAAAGTGAGCTAATCTTTATGAAATTTTGCATGTAGCCATGGTTTTATATTCTGAACAACTTTTCTTAGTAACTTTCTTAGTAACACTTTGGTCTGCTGTGAACGGAAAATGTACTTTACCGGAAACGAAAATAGTTCTTGCTCAACTGTAAAGGCCTACTTGATTTTCAAAAATCAAAAGCAAACTAGAAATAAGTTTCAGACCAAGCAGGGTGGAATCCTAAAATATGCAATTCCAATTCGAACATTTTTGGTCCATTCTACCTATTGTGAACTCAATCCGGGGACACACTGTACACCCAGAAAAGTAGGTAATACTACCAGGTGTGTCGGTAATTCTTTTCCGGTTTTTTCGCTAAAGAAAACACGTTACTTAGAATGGATAGTTAAAATTTATTTATTCAAAGTATTGGCCATTTGATTCTATACATTTTGTCCATCTCTCAGGCAATTTATGAATGCCATTCCAAAAGAACAGTTCCTCCTTTGAGCTAAACCATTCATCGAGCCATTTTTTAACTTCTTCGAAATCGGCGAAGTGCTGCTCTGCAAGCGCGTGCCCCATCGATGCGAAAAGGTGGTAGTCGGATGGAGCCAGGTCTGGAGAGTACGGCGGGTGCGATAAAACTTCCCATCCAAGTGATTTCAACATTTCTTTGACTGGTTTTGCTGTATGAGACGGCGCGTTGTCATGTTGCAAAATCACTTTATCATGTCTTTCAGCGTATTGTGGACGTTTTTCGATCAATGCACAGTTCAAATTGATCATTTGTTGTCGGTAGCGATCACTATTAACTGTTTCTCCCGGTTTCAACAGTTCATAATATACGACACCAATCTGGTCCCACCAGACACAGAGCATGGTCTTGCGACCAAAGCGATTTGGCCTTGCAGTCGATGGGCCAGCTTCGCCAGGTGATAACCATGATTTTTTTCGCTTGGGATTTTCGAAATAAATCCATTTTTCATCACCCGTTACTATTCGATGCAGAAATGACTTCCTTTCATACCTTTGAAGCAGAATTTCACTAACGATTTTTCGATTTTCCATTTGTCTGTCATTCAATTCATGTGGCACCCATCTCCCCATCTTTTGGATCTTTCCCATAGCTTGTAATCGTTCACAAATTGCTACTCGGCCCACATTCAACTTTTCTGCTAATTGTTTTTGAGTTTGTGTTGAGTCTTCATCCAATAGCTCCTGCAATTCCGCGTCTTCAAACGTTTTCGGCCTACCAGGACGTTCTTTATCTTGAACGTTGAAATCACCACATTTGAATTGTCGAAACCACGTTTCACATGTTCTTATGGTTGGAGCATGCTCACCGTAAGTCTCTACTAGCAAACGATGACTTTCAGCGGCTTTTTTCTTTTGATGAAACAAGAAAAGTAATGCGTGCCGCAAATGCACGTTTTCAGGCACAAAACTCGACATTTTCAAAAAATTATAAATCTATAACGCTGTTATTTTGGCGGAACGTAACTTGTGTAGTTTTAAGGTTAATGTCAGTAGAATAAAATTACATATGTATCAAATCATAACATTTCATACTTATGGCCAGTGACATCTGCCGGAAAAACCGGAAAGGAATTACCGACACACCTGGTAATTCTATAATTGCATGTAATGTACTTTTGTAATTTGCTTCGTTATGTATATTTGTTGTACAAATAACAGGAGATATTTGTTACCTAATCTTCATTTCGCTAATTGAGTTCTGTTTTTAGGGATTTTGGTTTTTATCACTAAATTTAAATGTCTTCCCGTTCATTAAATTTACTGAAAACATACAGGAACATACTGAGTTAACCTGAATTATAGAAAAGGAATGATACGGACAGAATTTATTCAGCGTTCGTAGCATGTAGCATATTCATCTTCCGTAGTTCATTCAGCTTTTCTAATTTATTCAGCCTGCGTACTATACAGAGTGATCCAAATCCCTTGAGGATATTGAACGGAAAAATTTAATTTTTCACTTCTTAGATGCCTTAAATAATGATCCAAATTTGTATAATCGCATATTGTAAACAGACGGGAGTCACTTTATTATCCATGGCATTTTGAATAGAAAGAATACCCATTATTGGTTCAGTAGAAACCCTCATAACAAGAGAGTAATTCACAGATTGGTAGAAATGTTTGGTGTGGCATTATTAGATGCCAGTAGTATAAAGAGACCGTAACAGGACAAAAATGTCCGGAATTTACTGGAAACTGGACCAGTACATATTACAAGACATTTGTAACACCAATCGGATGGAGCTCCTTGCCATAGCTCTGCTATTGTTTAAGACTGCTTAAATATAGATATATATATATCTATATATAAGTAAGTAGATAGGAACCCGCGATCCATTGGAATTTCCTTCCAGATCTCCAAACATGACACTGTTAGTCTTGTGAGCAGCTTTGTCAAGAAAATAAGATCTAATGATGTAGAGCATTTAAAACAAGAAATTGCAGAGGTTCATGACGGGGTAAAGGACGATGTTATGAGGAGAGTGACGTCATAAATTGTATTTAAATAATAATGGCGTTCATATTTAACAGCTTTCAACGTAATTTATGTTCCACTAATTGTATTAATTTCTTCCAATTCTGAAAATTATTGTTACTTTATGTTGAGACTTTAGAGTTTATGTAATATTAATATAATCTTCTAAACCAAAACAACTTTTCAATGCCAGTATTAAAGACTTTAACAAGAAAAATTCATTTTCCTTACTAAACTAAACGGAATAATTAAAATGTAAATAGGTATACCTGAAATTGACATTGTTAATACGTGCATAACTTCTTAAAGAATAAAATTAGGAAATAATTTTATTTATAAAAATCTTCAAATTAAAAGATTTTTCTAAATCGAATGTACATAGTACCAGTTAACATTAAGAGTTAGTAAGCAATGAGCTGTTGTATAACCGTTACCACATTAATATGGTGTTAATATTTGTCGCAAAGTGTATGCTGGACTAGTTCAATTGAAATTATTTTTTATTAAATTCCAACATAAACAGCTTAAGTGTTAAGCTTGAACGTATAAAATGTATATGTAAACATGATTTTGTAAAAATATTCTCAGTACATTAGTTTTAATTAATCGTTAAATCAATGAGGATCTAAATAGTGGTTAAACCAATTCTGCAGTTACACTCATTACTCAAACTCTGATAAATTAGGTAGTCTCTGATAAGTTCTCTTTTTTTAACGCTTCCCTTGTGAGAAGAAAAAATCTGTTAAAAAAGAATTCGAAGCGATTCTTTTCCGTACTTCGGGGAAAATTGATTAAAAGTTTGAGACGGTTTCCCCGTATTTAAGGGTACATAAATTCTATGCATACTTCGATATTGAATTAAAACGTTGTAATCAAATTCTAGAGCACTCTCATCGTCTCCGCACCGGCAGCTCTCGAAATTTATTTATGTGTTGTTGTTATTCCCCCTCTTCCCTTGCGCGCGTCCGCTTACCACTGTGGCTATCCCCCAAACCCGGCCTAAAATAGAACATAAAAATCCAATTGACACCGACGTCTATACAGGTTTATATTATTTTTATTACCAAAGCGGGTGGGAAAGGAAGGACGACCATGGAAGATTGGATTTTTTAAAAATGACTCCGCGTCGATGCTCTCCTCTTTGTAAATTTCGCACGTTTATTAATGGCGGTGCCATTTATTTTGTTTATTCAGAGTTTTGAGAGGGCCGCAATCCAACCGAAAGATATTGGAAAAGGAACGTGAAAGAGAAGCGAAGATACTTTTAGTTGATGGAGGTACAATTTCAGATGGAGCATTTCCAAGCTGAACAACATAAAAAAATAATATTCAATGTGAGAATAATTTTACGTGCTTAAATATTTTTTTTGAGATTCTCATGTACGTACATGGAACAATGTATTGTGTTCGCTAAGTTGGTCAATGGTCAGTTTGACTTTTCTTGTTGGAAACTAGTTTCGAATAATTAAATTTTTGTTTTACTCATCATAAAGATATCAAATATGCGCTGAGGTGTACAATGCCAAGTTTGTCAACCCCAACATTTTCTAAGCCAACTCACATGACTTGTCGTTTAGCGGCATACGTAATTCTCAATATGTAACCTATTCCTCTCACTATGTGTCTCACCTGGTATTTTTTGATATTTTGATATTCAGTTTGTGACGGGAGCTTGATTAATTACTATTAAGACTTTCTTGACAAAAATACATTTAATTATGAAGATATATCAGTTTCAAGATTACTATTAATGATATATTTCCCAAATAATCCACTTTTAAGTCTCTTATTTAGAAAGAAATGCCTGGTTAAGGTCAACTCTTCTGAAAATTACGCATCTTCTCCGTACTGATTCAGAGACTAGTGACATTTTGTGTACATTTTTGTTTTTTGAAGAGTGACCAGTTACAGTTCTCGTCTACATTCCAATATCAAATTTGTGGCCAACAATTTCTCGAATCTTTCTTATAAAGATCCTACCAGGAAAGCCTTCGAATGCACATCTCCTGATTCATTCTTCCATCGTTTTTCATGCCATTGGCGTGGCTACCTTTTAATCCCAGACAAAGACTCGGGACCAATCAGTAGGTGTGCACGGTGTGTGTAATGTAAATACGTTCCTGTATCAGTCCTGATGTTGTTTCGGACACTACTCTAAATGCTTTGAAGCCGTTTAGATGTAGGTTCCTGCAGAAAGACTGAAGGAGGAACTTTCAGTCCCGGAAAGCTCGCAAGCATATTTCACATGGAAAATTATACAATCACATTATCGATGATCAGAAAGAACAGGACCTTTATTGTGGAATAAATTGCTAGTGAAAAATATCCTCTGTATCATATCATGTCGCAGTATAATGGGATTTTTAGGTTCTGTTAGGCAATAAATTATCATTATCATTAAAGCCTTATTAATGCTCTGGAAATAGATGGTACTCCAATAAATATTTTATTACATATAATGTATAAAACGGAATTAATTTCGTAAGTGACAATTACTGATCCATTGATAATTGTTTTCCACTACGCGTAAAGTATAGAAATGTCTTTCGGATGATGTCGCGTAGTTAATATTTTACAAGCGAAACGTCAAGTAAAATATTAACTACGCGACATCACCCGAAAGACATTTCTACTATGGATTACGGTCGTGAAAGCCTACACTCAACTATTACGTGTAAAGTGGTTAGTTACATCTTTTTCGTTATTATTAATTGAATGGATATTTCCTTAGTTGAGCCTTATGTCAATTAGCCGAATACCTCTGTTCTGGGAGCAAATGTAAAATTAAATCTAAAACTTTATTTAAGCATATGCTTTATTTTGTTAAAATCACGCAAGTTGATAAGCTGTGGTTAACACTAATGCTAATCTGTTACGTTACTGAATTAAGCAAGTTATTCAATAATCTCAGTGTTGAATTGCAGATTTTCTAGGAAAGACTTGATTTAGCTTACGCCATTATCTCACTCCCCAACCAGTTGTTCTTCCTTTTCAATAAAATAAAATCTAACAATATCAATTGTGTCTAACTTCCTTGTAACCCCGATCTTTCATCCCCTTGGCCGTTCACCGAGAGCGTAATAACAATTGTGTCGGTCGAGAATGGCGCAAGAGACACTACTAAACCTTTTGTCCGAATGCACCGAGACCCGTTCTCAATCCCATTTGATTATGCGAGAACACGCATGTGGGAGACGTCCAAGGATAACGAGATCCTAGGCTACCGAACCGACCACGGACCGCGTTAAGGGAAAGACAGAGGTAGCAGCGCTTCGAGATTGATACGACGGTCGCGGTAGATGGATACGGGCACGATCGCAATTTTCTGTCGATGGTTTAGCGCCGCTTTTCACCTTTCAAACGTCAACTGAATCGGGCCAAACCCGCCGAGATAAGACTTAGGTGAAGCTACGGTACATATTGGTATACTTATCAAGTGTGCATTACCATTATTAGATTTTATTACATTTCACGATGCCAATAAATAGTATATACTGACTCTATAGTAGCTATTGCTCTGTTAGTTGGCAGTAAGTACGAGTTAGTTAAAGAATAACAAAATAAATCAAGTTTTAGTATTTCAAGTATTTTCAGTCTTATTCAAGTATTTTCAGTTCTCAGTAGGATCACTTGGTTCTATTCCACTATAGTACTTTCTTCTGTTTCGCTAATATAAGGTCAGTTTGCCTTTGATTTCGTATGTACATTTAAAGTATAACATTAATACCGATTTTCTATGCATTACATTCGGTGGAGGTGCCAGTCCCTATTTTCTGTCTCAGCTATAACCTATAAAATTGAATCTTAAATGTATGCTTGCGAAAGCATTAATTTTTATGCATTATTTTCAGCAATAAAAAACTGTTTTTCACGTAATATTTAGTTTGGATATTATTCTCGTATTATTCGTAGCATTCTTTAACTCTTTGTTTATTAAAAATTAAATACCTTATCCATTCAAGTGAACTATCTTTGTAAATTCTTTAAACAGCAAATTAGAGAAAATAAATATATATGCGACATTCTTATCACACTATTATTCGTAAGGTCCATTTGCCATTGATTACACTCAAGGTATCCTAATTTTTTGTGGATTATATTTGGTGGAGGTGCCGGTACCGATGTTTTACCTCAGCTGTGTGGGCTGATAACCGATCTAAAAGGAGCAGGACGCTCTCGTGCTGACGTCACAGAAGAAAACATGGCTGTCATTTGACAAGGACAACACATCCACGTGTTCTAATAGAGCATCAACTCGAGATTGGACCCTCAACTGCAACCATATATGATCACCTGCATTTACAAAGGATTTGCCACAAAGCATTAAGGCGCATCAGAATCGGATAGAAAATCTGTGTCCCGGTATAGATTGCAAAATTGTCTGATTTTTTTTCGTTCATATGTGGTTTCTAATTAAAGTATGCAGTCGTAACTGCTCGATTAATGGATCGGCCAATTAAAAAAACGTTCATGCACGCTTACGCTAACTCTTTGAATAATAGCGCGCAATATTCTTTTCTAAAATTGTGGCAGGTGACGAAACGTATATTCCGTTTTTCGACGTACCTACTCGTCAATATGGTCGTATATGAATCTATAAAGCCGGAAAAACACCAGCAATGATTAAGAACCAGCGAGCTATGAAAAGAGTTATGTGTATTCTTTAAAAGTGCGGGCCTGGCATCTGCAACTAAATTGGATAGAATGGAAAACAGTTACAGCTAAACGATACATCAAAGAATGTTTGCCTGAGGTCTTCAATATTATATTGCACTGCATTTATTTGGCAATGTGTGGCTTTTAACCATTCTATGGGCTCAAAAAGCATCTGTGAGGTACTAGATTTTCGTACCAATAATATCTGCTTGGCCCTCGCATACGTCTCTTTTTAGAAAGAAGCTTTCTGGTTTTGATCTTGGACTACAGCGTCATTATAGTATAGGCGTTTTTAAGAAAGTTAACGGAACTATTAGAAATATGTATTGATATACTTTCGTTATATGCGGAGATTTCGATATTGAGATCCTCTCCAGCGCCGACATTGCAAATAAACTTTTATATATACTAGCTTGTTATGGTGCAATTCCCACAATAAGAGAATATCGTAGAAACACAGCTTAAACAATATCATAATTAGTAATAATATAGATCTTAAAACAAGTGCTGTTGCATCTAGCATAAGCGATCATACGGCTCAGGTACTAAATGTTAATTTCGGATCGGATAGTAAAAGTACAAAATTGCACCATTTTCGCGTGATGCAATTAATTCTTATGTATTGAACTTGCTAACGAAAATGTTGATCCTGTTTTTTTTGTACACTTGATGTAAATGAAAAGTATCACAATTTCTTAAACATCTTTAAGTTATATTTCAATCCTTGGTTTCCCATAAAACGTACAATAACTTATTAACACAGGCAATAAAAAAATAAACGATAAAAATATGTTTAACCCTTACAATAAATCCAAAATCACTTGGCAAATGGTTAATGAAGTATTGGATAAGAAATAAATCAACCTATTTTCAACCTTTTAATACCTTTTTCATACAGATTGCAGTGGATCTGAACAAAAACGGAAATCTGAAAACAGATTACGAAATCGCTTATAATCCACATACGTTTCATTTCAAGCCAATTGCGGTGTCTGACCTATTGGAATGTGTACATTAATTAAAACAAGAATTCCAGTGATATTGATGAAATCCCTTCGAAATTAATTTACATCACCTTCAGTATTAGCGGTGATCCACTATGTGACATTATCAACGTATCTGAAGTTCCCCATTATCAGACCTCTACAGCTGGAGTCCGCAAAAAATTTGTTGCTTTTAAAAAAATACAATTTACACATGGTTTTATATCTGGCAATAGTATTCTTACGGCAATGTTCAAATATACTGAGTGTATTTTTGAAAATAATTGCTATTTATTTTTCCAGACCAAATGGTCACTTCCATCGGAACTCCCCAGGGAAGTATCCTTAGACTCTTCTTATTTCTGATATTTGTGAACGATTTATTTTCAGTCGCAGCTATTGATCATAAGTTAGTTAACTTTGTTAGCAAATCAGTGATACAATTCTTCCGTCTCTTAGCAGCTCTGATGTTGCTTTGTATGATCGCGTGAGAAAATGGTACAATAGCAACGAGGCCATTCTAGTTGTGTTCTTTTCAAAAATAACGCTAGCATTGAAACTGCCATGAAAATAACCTTGAACGCTGACACTCTTGATAAACAGTTGTAAACGTATAACTTACGTATGTACAAGGCTCAGCAGTGCATGCGCTTCGGGAATGTTATCGCCAATCACTGATTTTCTTGCAGCGAAAGCCATGTATCATGCTCATATTGCTTCGGTAATCAGATATGGAATTGCCATTTGGGGCTCTTCGTCGGAGATCGATAAGGTTTTCCGTACTCCAGAAAAGAGCGTTGCGTGTACTTCTGGATCTGAAATTCAACTGCTCTTTGCGTCCTTACTTTAGAAATAATGAGACATGATTATAAAACTAGATTATTATATACCGACACATACACACTAAAAGCAGAAAAAGGATAATTCTTCTTCAGCTCCATTAAATTTTTCAATAAATTGCCTAATGAGATCAAAACAAAAACTAAATTAACTTCTATTCAAACAGAAAGGTTTACCTACATTTGTAAACTACAGCCATACTCTGTACTTGACTACTTAAATGCTACCCGTGTCTAAATGTATGAATTATGCTAATGTCTAAATGTGTGTATTTGCACAAATAAAAAAATATTATAGACCGCGAATTATGTCATAGTTATTTATATCTATCAATGTTCTTATCTTCGTAATTTACTAACTTTTTCTTCCTTTTACATTACAGTAGAGTCAGTACAACTGAACAGCGTACTGACGGATACCGCCTCCTCGATGAGTCCCGACCCGAATCACAACGAACTACCCGAAAATCCGGAAGACATCCGTCAGATAATGAACGGTGGCGTCCATAAGGAAGCCGCCGTTCCCGAAAAGGTTCTAAACTTTCACGCGCAAAGACCTTGTAAAACCGGCGGTACGGCAGAGGATGTCCAAAACGATTTCGTCTCCGCGAAAGCTGCTGTTGGCGAACAGCAGCAGCCTGAAGACGACGAGAAAATACAAGAATATCTACAACGAAGTGATACGGCTGTCATATATCCCGAGCCTGTGGGCCGCCACGTGAACGATGGTAAGCAACTTTTTTTTAGATTTGAAACGGACAAAGAGCATGGCTTACCGATGAGTAAGTAAATAAAAAAATAAGTAAGGTCGATTTTTTACCATCCACTGTTTAGTATTTGACAAGTTTTTCTGTACGCAACATCCCAAAAATAGTAACATTATTCAATTTACCACGCAATACGTTCATTAGGTAGAAATATGCGCATCATTAAAAGCCATTACTCGCATCCAACACATGGCTGAACACATTTGCACACATAAATTTTTATGTCAAGGATAAACTATTCTCTTCCATAACTCGTATACAACGTGTACCAACAGTAAAACTATTTTCTATAAAATAGATTTAATGCATTTGAAATACTCAAATATTAATGTAATGTATGTCTATCATTGCGTAAATATCTAGCAGAAAGCTGTTCTTTTCAAAATATACCATATATTGATACATAAGATCTTAGTATTTGAAATTATGGAGTTGTTTTTTAGACCAGATGATAGAAGTTCTACTCCAACGCAAATATTAATGCGTGATGTTATCACGCAACTTTATTTTCTAATTATGTGAAATCTAATTACAAAAAAAACCTATATGACATCTTATTTATTGTGTTTGTAATATTTTTTTATTTCCATTATACATAGATTAGTCCATTGTAACAGAATAGTTATTAGATAATGCAGAGGTTTCTAAGAATATTTGTGAATCGTTCAAAGCAATTTCTATGGTGCAATTTTATTCTGCGATAAATAGTTTCGAATTGATCCTTTTTTATGGTCTATTAATTGATTATAAAATTTCGCAGTGTAATACAAAAATAATATATATAAAAACAATCTTTGTAATTTTTAGCTATTTTGCTTCCAGAACTTGTCTACCCTTCGTTATTAAAACCGTTTGATAGAATTTGAGGTATCCATTTCATATTTACTTGGCTAAATATTATTTGCTTTTGTTGTAGTTTTATAAAAGTTATCTTTATACGACCACATATTCTACAAGGTGTCCACTTACATTTTACCCGATAACCTACAAAATAGTTTAAAATATCAAAGCGCAAAATGCTCCTGTTAGTTAAATTATTTTGTCGAACTAATACTGACAGAGCTATTGGCCAAACTATACCGCAAGACATCCCGTACAAACCTATTGTTCTTATCTATCATATCTTTTCATCGTTGTGATCATATTTTTGCCCAGTTTCATACTCATCAATGCTTTATTAAAATGGTATAGGGATAAACCGGACTTCAAAAATACAAAAATTCTTGCAAGAATATACTGGAATATTGGCACAATCAATATTCGATGTACTTGATCTTGTTCGATATTCGAAACACCATAATTATAACAGTAATTAAGAGGCGGTGAGTGTAGAATTAGATCTTTTTCCGTAGCTGCTCTTAGGTAGCGGCCGGCAGGACTGCTCTGGCTTACCACTGCCACTACTCAATTCCCTCGAGTTTGATTCCTAGTGAAATCACGTCCTCGGGTTCCGTTAATTTATATCTGCTTTTAATGAAAGCAATCCCCTGGACGGCAATCGGTGATAGTCCGGCATGTCGACGTTATCTCCGGTCAAATTGTAATGCCCAAGAGATCCGAGGAAAGAGCGAAGCGCCATCGACCGCAAAACAAATTAAACAAAAATTTATATTTACAAGCAAGTCTGCGTAAGTGTCGTTTTCAAGCGTTGACGCAGGACGTCGAAGGATTCTGTGTAGGTACATGGTAATTAGAGCTAGTGCTTTTGGTTATTCTAACGTATAGTTAACCAGATTTATATGTATTAGCCTGTTATTTGGCTATCTAGTAGCAAATCTTTCAAAATTAGAAGTAACATAGTAAAATAATTTATGTGCAAAAAAAAAAACATGAAAAGTTAAAAAACAAGTATTGGTTAGATAAAGAATTCGGCTATGGATAATTTTAACTTGACTCAGGAAATGATCCAAGCGTTAATATATGTAAGGACCCATTTCTTTGCAAAGGTTACACTAACGATCTCAGTTGCTAAAGTATCACGATGAATACAATTATGGTCCTATAAAAACAATTTGAAACTGAATCTTGATAAAACTAACGTAACGTAATGAAGATATTCGGGGTAATTTTTGACTCTAGTTTAAATTTTGAAGCTCATACAGATAATATCAGCCAACGATTAACAAAAGTATGCTACAGCTTAAAACATGTTTTATCACAACTACAGTATGGTATTATTCAATGAGAAAATTATACCGATGTGAACAGGATTTGAATTATGCAAAGCCCGCTGTTAGGGTCTTGATGGGTGTACATTTACAAGGTGTGTGTGCAAATGGGCTGTATTAACACGTCGTCAGAGGAAAACCTGCAGTATAACAACGCTAGCCAATCATCTACTAGCAATCAAAATCGATTGTTTCGAATTTTGCCATGTTAACGATATGTGAGTTGGCATTTATCCCTACAAGTCATTCTTGAAAAACTGAATCAACCTTCACTTGATATGGCATATCTTAGAGATAACTCTAGCTAGTCTGAGAGGCAAGTTAGCACACGAATACTGTTACACTGAAACGCATCAGATGCCACTTTAGGCAACGGATTTGGTGGTAAATAGTGAGTAAAAGGGCTCAATAAGTATTCCACAATCCAATTTCACCGATGAGTATCATGGTCGAAATCAACTTTTGGTAATCGTGTTTCTATTAGTACAAGTTTGCAAGACTGAAACTGATACTTTATAACAGCTCCCATACCAATTGAACAAAACATATTTTACTCTCAAGAGTGGACCATACGAGAAATAATTCTTCTAAAGTCCTTGCATGCACACTTGGAACACATACATGTAGGTTCTAGAATTATTTTTATATTACAAACTCTTACTCTTACTCTTCTGTAATTTTAGCCGTTCTTTAATATCGACCTCTGAAACTATATTTTACTTTGAAATAAACATATTTAAAAATATATTCATAAATTGCAATTGTAAATGTATATTTCTTCTAACATATATTTCCTTGTTAAGATCTCCGTTTAAAATCAATATTTGAAATAGCTGAGTATTGCTCGAAACCTGTTGGTGCAAACTTTATATGTAGATAAGCTATATCACCGGTAATAGGACGAATTTATAGTTACACCATGTCATGTTAATAATATTTTAAGTGTGTTCTGGTACTCGATTTCCCAGTCATCAGCGCTAATTATATGACGTGTGTGTCGTCGGCCTCATAGATAATTGATGGCCGTAAAGTAGCCGACTGGCGACCGTGTCCAGCCAGCAACTATTGGACGCAACTCGACGCTACCCTCCGCCGCTAAAACCCAATTAAATTTACGAGTTCCTGCTGCCCCGACCGTGTCCTGTCTATCTTTATATGTGCAACATAGAAAGTGATTACCGTACGGTCGCGTCATCGCCTGTTTATTATACAGAGTGTTTGCGAAATTGATCCCCGTCTATACCCGCTCTCGAGAGTTTAACGAGGTCCTTGATATAATAACCGATCGGTTTACACTCTGTCATCACCATACGCGCCCGCGCACGCTTCACGATCGTCTTCGCCCAGACCCCGCCGCTATTAATGGGTATTTTCACGTTAACTGAGTTTAATATACTTCGGGGATAATGAAAAATCGGTACTGGTTTTTGTAGCGATGTTGGCGTTTGATGTGGTCTGATATCTCTTCATCCAATGCATCCTATGTATCTGTTGCATTCAAACTAAGTTACTATATTTAAAAATAACGATTAGAAGCAAAGTATGTTAATATTCTCAAATATTTTACTTGGGTAATTTGAACTAATTGCACTCCTAAATTAGCCTAGTTTATCTGCAGTAGCAAAAAATCAAATTTAAAAGTGGGGATATTTATTTGAAGCTCTTTTAACAAAGTGGTAGAGCCTTTGCTCGTTGAAGGTAATATTGAAAAGCAGAAGTTTTGAGCGGCTAGAATGTGCCGGTGCAGCAATGTCTATATTAGTAGATTTTCTGTAAATTTTATATTGGACGTTGTTGTTTAAGTTCGTCAAAGTTAGATCCAAGTAATTTAAGCTATTACTGTTTTTCATTTCCATAGTGGATGGAAATTATTAATATAGTTGTGAAAAGTATTAAGTTGTTCGATAGTGTTTCCATATTTTCATATGTTGTATAAGAGATGTATTTTCGTTAAAAACTCTTTGTCCTAAGTTGTTAAGAAGTAAATCAGCTATGAGATAATTAGTTGGCTATCTCACATTTTATAATATTTGTTGTTGAATTAACAAAAGTTATGAGCTGTGGATGTTGGAATATTAGTACAGAGGTTTGTGACATCAAACTTAAAATATGTTTTATTGCATACGTAGCAGTGATTAAGGACTTAAACAAGATTGTGTAATGCCGCTTAACATAATATTCCTTAGAACTTAAAGTTCTTCTTAAAGTTCTTAAAGTTCTCACGACACTGAAGTTGACGTTGTAAAAAATATTGTAGCATTCAGAGGATGTAGTAATTCGATATGAACATTTCTCTGACAAATCCCAAAATTTGACGTGGAGACGTGCGCTTCGCTGTCCATATGAAACAACACCCTCATTTGCAGTGAATCTACTAAACAACTCTTAATTTAGAAATTAATTAACTGCACATGCTTTTATCTGGTTTGTAACATTTTGGGTGGCGATGAGAGTTGAACGCATTCGTATAATAACAAATAGCTGTTTTGCTTTATGAATCTATTTCGGCAAAATTAATCACGGTAAATGCAAGAAAGTAGATGTGTGTAATCACCAAATAATGGTACTATTCTAAATGGTACACCTACCTCAGTCATTTAAGGGATCTAAAATAAGAGACAAAGAGAAAAATCATACCTTTTTGTAATAATGTGTGCTCACAAGGTGTTCCCCGTGAGCACATAAGATTTCCAATCAGATGCGCTTTCAGTACGTTCTAACCAACATTAGGAAAACTGACCCATCTTAAGAACTAACAGTCGGATTTCAAACAGGAGAAGGAAACAGGGATCTGTTTTGTCGGTACTACCACTAGATTGCGTCATTTTTAAATGAAATATGCATAAAATACTCCTAACCGGGCAGAGTTAGGCGCTGAGTGTTCCAGTCTATGGTCAGATCTTTCTAGCGGGTCCGGTAAAACCTCAAGTCACCATTCGTAATATTGGGAAATAATCAATTGCATTTCACTTTTTACGGCGAAAGGATGATAATAATAGTCATGGAACACTTTAGACACATAAATTACACATTAAAAGACTCCTGAGGTTACCACAAGCTGTAAAACTTATACACCTCGTTAGGCCATCACCACATGTTAAAAATTATAAATATATTTTTTAAATTAATCACAAAGCTCACGTTCGTCAAAAATACAATTACTGTCTGTGTAGATCTGCAATGGTTTAGCTCGTTCAACTATTGGTCTATCGCGTATTTGGAACCGTCTGACTCTGGACCTTTTCCAATATGCATGCAAATATAATTGGTCCCAGATTTATTGCGAAATCTAACATCGTCCAATAAGCGAAAATGTACCATCGTTACATGGAAAAACTATTCCGCTGTTTTGCCAATAAATTCGATCGTGCGTTGCCTATTGGTGTTGGCATGTGCTGGCCCCGTTCAAATGGTTGACTTCAAAGGAAATATCACTCGTAGACGTATGGATGCTAGTACGAATGACGCCCACGCGGGATAATTTTATTGTATTGCCAATAAAACGTCACGAAATAGGCGGTGTACTATTAAAATTAGTTGTTGCGTCTCTGCAATCTGAATAGTTTTACAAATAAACCGGTTACACATAAATCAGAGTAAGTACGGGGAGTTCTCGTCGTTCCGAGAGAATAAGAGGGAAATAGAATTAGTGCTCGGATGCAATTGTAATAAATACCGATGGAGAATCTTCGCATTATGAATGCATTCGTTTAGAGACAGGCAGACAGACAGGGCCAATACAACGGCGCGGCTTAAAGGATATTATCCCGCTGACAAACGATTATGTATTTGGTTGCAATCCAGATACTATAACCTTATGTCTTTGAATATTGCGGACGCGCCGCGCCGTTGGCAAATGTTGCGGAGCTACTCCTCGCGTCGGAGCGGTGGTGTGGGAGGAGTCGGGCGGAAAAATTGAGAGCGTCGAGAGACCTCTCACGCCACTCATAAACCGGCGATAAAAGATTTTCGGTTCGTTAAGATCGCTTTTCCCGGAATATCTTCGACACCTAAAAGTCATTTAACTCTTGTTGCGTCTTCGATGTAATGTGTACTTTGCGATTTCCTAGAAGATTGCGCTTAAAATTAAGCGCAATAACGTTTACACTATGCAGTTATTTATGAATATGCTTTTGGACACGCTATTTCTTATTTAAGGAATATTGTGCCTTTTTAAAGGAAGATTTCGACAAATATCCTCTTTTTAAAATGTATAGAAACTGTATTATTTAGCTATACGAAGAAAATATGTAGCTGACAAAATCTCTAAACGCACTAACTAAAAATTTTGCACATTGTACAGGCTGTACGAATTGTGAACGTGTCCAAATATATTTGGGCCGGCGGATAGGATAATCCATAGATTTATACTGGGCTTTTCTCGATAACTTCATTTTGTGAGGTCACTAATCACAACTATAGAACTTTAATCATCGAATACATTAATCACACCGATTACACCAAATATCACTGAACAACCTTCTAGTTTACAGAACACATTTTAATTAGGAGCACAAGAATATGTTGTCGTGTCTCAGCGGTCATATTTTGATGATTATCTGATCTATTTTAAATAAACTCTTGTGATATTTATGCAAATTATAGCTATTTCCTTGGTATTTTGATTTGCACGCGTTAATATTGATCGATATCCAAGTAATATTTGGTTTTAATCTGGAATTAACTTAATCTGTTAATGACTAAAGTTGTTTAATGATTACAAGATTAAGTTAATCAGAAATTAAAGTTCTAAACTCCACTTTCTGTAAACTGAGGTTCAATCTATCAATATTATAGGCAACATTTAACAAGAATTTATTAAAATAGAAGTCTACATACAATAATAAACACACGCAAACATATTTTTGTGTTATCAATTGCCCCAAATGCTATCTTAATTCCAATAAATTAATCACGAGTTAAACCAGCTCAAAATGTACATGTTTGTAAAAGTAATTAATTCAATTCCCTGCTAATTTTTAAACAGAGACTAATTCAGAATTTACTTATGTTTACTTTTATATACTAAACTGTGACAAGACTAATAGTGATATCGATTTCTAACGCCCAGAAAATATCGAAAGAAAAGACAATTGGATCGATATGAAACTTCATACTTTTCAAATATTATTTTCAAATTTAGCTTTTTCAACAAGTAAAAATACAAAACAGGTAGAAACGTTGTCAATGCTCTGAAGCAGTTATAGTTTCTTAAGTTCTTCCTATTTTTCTTTTTAGTCAAAATTGCTTAATTTGCTTTCTTATTTTTAGCAAACGCCTTAATATATAATAAGTTTTTGTAATAAAATGGTTACATTATTTTGTTTTACGTTCTCTTTTCTTACTTGCAAACAAACTAAATATTGATTTCAATCGATTGCCATTAATTTCATAGTCTCTATAATCTTCAGAGGGCGAAGACAAAATTTGACGGATATGCGATTGTAGAGATTTTGTTCGTTGGAGTTTCACATTTCTTTGTGTTACAGGTTGTTGTGCCGTGAAGCTGATGTACAAGACTAATTAAAATTTAAAAAAAATAATAAAATAATGTTACTGTTATACATACTCGGTTTTTTGTATTTCCTACAGAAATATATTGATGATTGTAATAGTGAAACTGTTGATTTATAAACTTAGAAATAAAGAGACCTTGCAGGTTGGCGATAAAATAAATTGAACAAACATTACATTACATTACATTCCGTTGGTTACTGTTAAAGTGACGAGAAATATGTAAGTAGTTACCTCCAAAGGGAATTAGAGCTGTGGGGAATTTCGGCGTTAGCAATATACTTTACAGAATTGCGTAGTGTTACCAAAATGATAAAATCATAAAATACACCAAAATCATAAACTATATATGCCCTTTATGTAATAATGCTGCCTAAGCGCCTTCTTTCTCTCAGGTATATAATTAATTTATTATATATATTAACAGACATTTACTGACAAACGCTGACCTAACTGAATTAACACCGTATTTACAATGAATACCTATATTCTTGCAGCAAGAGAATTTTGTTTTAAAATTTAATTTTATCATCTATTCAAGTGTATCAAATAGAGCAGTTTTGATAAAAACAAAAGCATTAATAATAAGAGAATTAACAATTTGGACTTATGTCGAGGTAGTTTGTAGGTGAAATCGATTACTTTCACTAAATGTGGTAGATGAATTAGCAATACCACTAGATTCGAACCAAATTGTTAAACGTGCAGATTACTAAAGAAACACACATTGTTGAAATACAGAAAGAAATCTTCCCTTCGCAGAAAATTGCTAAGCAGCATGCTCTGTGTACCATATGAAACAGAAAGTTTATCGTTTCTAAAGAAGTCTCTTCTTTCTTTCTGATTGTTAATACATCCTTATACCATTTCAATTTCTGGTATCCTAACTTCACAAAAATTAATTTTTGATTGTAGGTGCCAATTATTATTTTAATGGACTTCATTTCCATTGCATTTATTTGTGCTTTGTGCTACTTTTCTTTTCATTGGCATTTACATTTCTTATTCCACTTATTTCTCGTTGAACCCATATTTCGTATCTGATGGAATTTTTTGTCTTATTTTTGCCACCTCTTGACTTACTCTTTCATCTTTAGATACCTATCCTTTCCATGTACTTGATTATTTCAGTAGACTTGAGAAACATTTTTAGCTTTTAAATTTATATTGCATACTTGTCTTGTAACAAACAAGTTTATGTTAAAATTTTAAAGACATTATAGTTCATGTCGTCTAAGGTTTCATAATTTCAAAATACTAGAATAGATTTAAATTTTAAAAGAGTATAGGTACGGCATACGAGATATGCTTGCACGTACGCCAAAGTCAACAAGGCCCGATGTCAGGCCCTCTGGAGTATAATGGTATATAACGGTAGCCAATCAAGAGGATGAGCAAAACCATTACATTCCGGCCTTACTTGCTGCAAACACACTGGCAAGAAATACACAGCAGGAAACGAGCAGCTCTTCGCTGCGGCCCTTCCTTCTTACTGCGCTGGAGGAAATAAGACAAATGGAACGATAAGGAGTCGTGAACGGCCTGAGTTTCTCTTACAACAAACCGCTTAGGACATATACTAGTTCGCATATACCCATATATACGTATCACATTGTCTCATCTTTATGTATTTTCAAACTACACGTTTAGTGTGCGAGAGAGGAGTGCTTGTCTCCATACCCCGATACTTATTGCTGTTCCCACAGCAGGAATCGAGACACAGCCAACTAGATACACTAGCTAGCACACGTTACTTATTTCCGGTGTATGTTTAGTTCCGCATAACAAACTTGATTTAGTTCGTTCCTAGTTTTACTATAAATCTGCCCGCGGGATTTACTCAAGCATTATGTTTGTTGGAACCTTTGAACCGAGTAATATATTACGTATATATTTCATTTGCACATTACATATATTCACATTAATATATAACACAGGGAGCAATTCGGGAACTACAACGTTACCTAAAAACACGAACTCCTTAGTGCATTACCGCGTCCCTAAAATCTCACAGATGTCAATTTCTTTTCACTTTTCGATAGCCTATCTAATGCCAAGAAATTCAAATCGATATTATGTTGGTAAAAATCTGTGTGAGTATATATCCGATGCAGAAAAATGCACCAATACTAATAATATACAGTTGTGGTTGGGCTGGTTAAATCTTGCAAAATAAAAAAAAAGTTCGTCTCAAGGTCGTATAAAAATTGTTTAAGTTAAACTGCTTGATGGGTAACTTACTCAACACCTATTTATGGATAACTTCGCTATAAACAAATAACTAGAATAATATTTTTAGTTTCCGACCATTCGATGGGCACGCTAGCATAACACAATTTAGGGAGTTTTGAACCACGGTTGCGGCTTTTAGTGATTTTTTTGAGAGTATCAATGTTTGAAGGCGCGATTTTTTATTTACATTTGGTGTTTATCGCTGTGTTTTACGAATTCTTTAACTTTGCACTATTATTTCTAGAGTTGTATTGCATATACAGATTATGTTAGTGTGTCGCAATATATTATAGTGTACTCGTATTTACATTTCATATAAAAGTAATAAAAGCATGTAATTTTCATCATTTCTACATACTCAGGTCAGCGGTAAGTTTTATTTTCTCTGCCATAACTTTCTACATTCTGTGCTTTTAGCAATATGGAGAAGTTATATTCTTGAACGGCGTATGAGCCCACAAAAAATTTGGAAAGATTTAATAAGTGGGTACGTTTATGCTATAACTCTCATTTTAACACAATACCTACGTTGACAGTTTACCGTTCACATAGAATATTCCAGAAACATACATTTTTTGCCAAATAAAATAAACCGAAATAAATAAAGTAAATTACCTCATATTTTATGTTTTCTTTCGCCTAGTTATTTGTAAATAGTCAAATTTACATCTATTTAAGCTTTCAGCTTGCTTTTATGCACTTGAAAAGGAAGTACATTTGAATGTACTGCTATTAAAAGTCTGAATTCCGCGGGTTTTATTATTTAGTTTCCGACTACCTAGTAGATGTCTCTGAAATCCATTTATATTAGGAATCCAAAACAATGCAATCTATAATAGTTGTCTATAATCAGTAGCATTTACGAAGAAAAGTTTTAATATGCAGCGTTTCACTTATTGTTAATATGAAATGGCGAACATGCGTTTGGCGTACGGAGCTGCAGGTGGCAAATGACTGCGGGTACGAAAAATTTATGCCGAAACGCATTCAAAGAGAGTTTTTCCTAGCCATTCGACGTTTGCTTCCATCGGGAACGTAAGTCCAAAATTAATAAACATGACAAGCAGACCTGATATTGATGAAGAGGTACTTCGACATTTTGAAGAAAATCTTTCTACGAGTACACGTGCTATTGCAAATTTTACGGGTGTTGATCACAGAATTATTTATTATTTAATGTTTTGTACGACCAGCAATTACATCCCTTTCACCTGCAGAAAATTCAGGCTCCAGTTCCAGGTGATTTTCTCCTTAAGGCACTGGTTTTTAAAAATAAGTTTCCAGCTACTGCATTTTTCACCGACGAGGCTTCATTATTAGGAAAGAGAATTTTTAATAGCCGTAATAGCCGAAGACAATCATAAGGGATGTTCGTTCACAAGCACCAGCAACGATTTCCAATAAATGTTTGGGCAGGTATCGTGGACGATTTTCTAATCGCCTGTAGTATGGCCTCGATTAAATGTGCGTGTCCCAAACTATATTTCAAATTATTAGTAAGAGTGAAAGCGTAAGAGAGAGGAGGAGCAAAGTCAGTCATCGCAAACCAGCACTGGCATTTACCCAAAAACTTGAAAACAAAATGTCAGTTCGGAAAAAATTCCTTCATTTTCCTATATGCATTATTAATTATATAAAAAGATAAGTAGCGTCTTATTGGCCCAATAACTTTGAGCTGCCAAGCGCGCCTAGTACTAACTTATTGGTGTGCCCACAATTTTCTTCCAACAAGAAAAACGTCTATGTACATAAAACAAATCTGATTTTAAGCCATTTCATTTCGTGCAACATAAAATACCGTAAACATTTTAAAATACTTGCGGGTGGCGAGCTCGCCTACGTTTAGACGCAATAAGAGAAATTCGTCGAGGCAAATGCGGCGAATAGAAGCAAATAAAAATATTTTATAGGCACCGTCGAGTGGCATCTTAATCGTAAAAGACATTAATACTCGTAATAAATTCGTCGTACGAAGAAAACCTCCTGCCTTTTAATTTACGCCTATCGTTTAGAAACGAAAGAAAGGAACGCCAACAGCCTCACAAAGAGAAAGGGACGTTCGCGATGGTGGATGAGCAAACGATGCCAAAAAATTTATTCAAATATCGCCGCAGCGGGGCTACCCCCGGCTCAATGGTGGCGGCTTTCAGAATTCCACGCAGAGTAACAACAATGCTGAAAAAATTAAAACATCTCGGCGACGCGTTCTAGTCACTAACAACAAAGTAAATTACGCGTAACGCTCTTCATTCTGCTACATCGTTTACGAGGGTTTTACGCCCAACAATCCTCCTTTGTGTACGTTTTTTCCCTTTCTTTTCGTTTCGAGGGTGCTTTTGTTTTCGAAAACTTGCAAATAATTTACCTTGAAAAATAAGAAAGGCAAAAAGCAAGAAAGGGGTTTATTGATTTAAGGGGTGGGGGGGGGGGCGTATATGTAATAAGTAAGTGTATAATACGCGAGTGAACATTTATTTCGTATGAAATTTATTGAATTAGGAAAATACGTGATCGTCCTTCGTCAGTGTACGCAAGAATTAACGAGTAATTGGGTCAAAATAAGAAAAGCGGTAAATTGTTCTGCTAGATAACCTAACTTAAAAAGGAAATACGTTACATACTGAAATTAAAAGTGCGAATTGGCAATATTGAATAAGTATAAGATATGCTTCCTGGGCATGGATGACAAGAGCTACAATGACCGATTGGCTTCTGGACCTGGGCAGATGGATGAGTTTTCAGAAGCGAAAAACTTGATCACATCCAATAGAGATAGACTTATTACAATATTAAAATCATTTTCTGCCCACAAACACGAGACATGGACTAAGGGATAATTCCAAATTTTAATTTTTTTTACCGTCATTTGATTTTAAAACATATTCTTTTAAAAGCAGATGATGTCTCCTCTCCTTCAGAATTTTCAAAATCACTTAACGTTCTGGAGGTTCCTTGTTTGATTAAAAGAGTCTGGACCATTTGAAACTGCTATTCCAAATCAGGTTTTAAAAATTCTCAAGTTCAAGGTAAGGCAATCTTAGACATAGCATTAGATGCAGAAGACAATTTGCCGTTGACAACCTTGGCCGAGTTTTTCAGAAGCTTTGATAACATCGTCCAAGTTGAAAACCAAGGCGACTTCATTAATTTGGATGAAAAAGTGACTACAAAAGAGCTGTTTAGTAATAGAGTAAGCAATAAAAATGAAATTGAGGAGATATCCATGCAAGGTGGTGATGACGGGAAAGAAAATACTATGATCCTATAAACTCCTCCGCTGATATAATTTTCCAAAGAAGATTCTTCGGCGTTTGAATACTTGAAAAACATTACATTTTTAAATTGCTTTTTATAAGAAAAAATAAAAAATTAAATCAGACAAACATACTTTGCTTAAAAATAAAACTTCTATTGTATATGGACGCTGTTTTGAATTTTTTGATTTGAAGTTTTATTTTGTCTATTTTGTTTTACATTTCTCATGAGCGGACAAAAGGAGTATCCTCCCCTGTGGACTTTCACTGTACGTCAAATGAAAAAAAATAGCAACTACTAATGTCCTTAACATATTTTCCAATGTGAACCTAAAAATGGGTAACATAAGAAGAATTTAATCATTAATGCATAACCTGAGTAACTTTCCAAATTCAATAAAATTTTGCAGCATGTAAAAGTCACCTAACTGTGATGATATCAATATTAATCAAGGACGGCCCTCGCGATTTATATGTGAGCATTTTTGACGGCTTCAATTTGACATAATATTGATGTGCAATTGTACATTCTTTGAAACCCAAAAATGACTCCCTTCAGCCTATATATGATGCTGGGTTCAGCAGTAATCGCTAGCATATGTATCAACGTTCTGCTTAGTGCATATGTGTCCTACATATACATACACACGACATGTGACATAAGAAGGTACACCTACGAAGACCATCATGGTGTTGAGATTGTTATTCTACCAGCACTCCTAAAGTAAGAAGATCGATTAAATTGCTACAAAGCAAACAATGGAGCAAAATTTATCACAACTACACGCGCAATTTTATTTCTCTAGTTCTTTACACTCATAGTACAGCGATATAGTGAGTAGAGGTATGCAAATTCTTATGTTTCAGTAGGCTGACTACATCAAAATTTAAAGTTGAACTTTTCAGTTATTGTATACGCATAAATCTAGATTATAAAAAGTTGATAAAAGCGTCAATTTGTCCAAGTAGCGTAATAAATACCGTCCAATTTTACCTAATAACATAACTAGTTTTATTTTATAGCATAGCATCTGTTTCTCGTTTACCATGTGGAAATAGGCGACCCGATTGGATACGTATAATACCTACATGGGCACTTGCTTTAAAGTTAATATGTCACACCCGAAAAGAAAATAGAAAAATAACAGTGCCTTTTAGGAACTAGTAAAAGCTTGAATCAATCATTAGTTAAAGTAATACAAAATGTCTATAAATAAACAGTTTTTTATAAATAAAATAACTTTTTAGGTGGTTAGGTGCTTTAGGTACCGTATTCGACCGTTCTGTCACCTATATATGTATATAGACAATAGCAAGGTCGTTGGACCAAGTGTATTGGTCCGGACGAAAGATGGATATTTCGCGTAAACATTGTGTAGAAATATATTCTGGGCGAATGCCAGAAATTTTTTATGATACCTCGTATAATAGAACTCAAATTATGCTACTTACATAAAATGAAGGAAGTTACATAGCAAGTGTAACATATATGATTACAGTACTAAATTAATAATTACTATAGTAGTTCGGCCAATGCATCCATATTGAGTACGGCTCTGCGTTATTAAGGAGTAGGAAGTTTATTGCCGGAACGCAGTAAGTAATATAGCTTCAGGAGGAATTCTTGGGCCGTGTTGGATTCTTCGGTCCGTCCCGAGAGGTCTGCGGTCGCCGCAACATCCATTCTGTTTCATATACCACCCTCAACGGGTCGCTCCCCGGGTCCCTTTTCCTGAAACTTACACAGTTTGTTAGGTGAACTTTGTACACATGATGTATGTTGCTATTAAATTCAAACATCTTCGGATTGTTGAGAATTGTAATGTATTATCCTTCCTCGAGGACAATCAAGTTTTGCACAGTTTAAATATTTCCATGGCGAAGCGTCTACGGTCCTGGAGATCCGCTACCGCAACTTCTCCACCTCGCACGATGCGTCTTCATTGTCGAGCTTAATTTAAATGCTTTGGAGAGTACGCATCAGCACGAATTCTTTAAAATCACTGTAAAATAAGCGTTTAAGCTTCTCTTTCAATTCAAGCATGTTTGTGGCGCTAAATATAAACTAAATCCGTATTCGGGATATCCGTATTCCTATACGTATCCGTATAGGGACAAATGTCCCTAGTAAATAACATTTCAAATGGTGCAAATGGTAAAAAGATGATAAACACTTCATGTAGAATTATATAGCAAAAGTAAGTATATCGGAGAACATGACTTGTGTTTTTGAAATTACTTTTTCTCAACGAATACTGTTTTAATATCGAAATATGGAACATTATTCATGGAGTCGAAAATATTGTATTTAGGTTAACGCTTCGGTGGTCTTGTTAAGAAGGCCCACTCCCGCGTTTAAAACTTTCTAAAATCGACGCATGTTGGGAAATATTTAACTACTTTTTACCATTTACGGCGAAGAATAGTATAACATAGAAGCCATGAAACGCACTACATCCACATACTGTACTTCTATGGTTATGACGTGGTTAACAATTTTATATACCCCGTTGGGCCGTCCATCGTGCACAAGAAATATTAACTTGATGTTATGTTTCTTCGAAGTACCATTTACACGTCCTTGCACTAATGAATACATACTACTGTCGTTCTTGCATTAGTTTTATGAGAGCGTAAAATCCCAAGCATATTTTTTTCTATCGGTGGTTACAAATGGTATAAATACAACTCTTCTTTTGCCCCAAAATGTGTTTATCCACTTCTGTTACTCCTCCGAAAATCGCTCCTTACCCTAGCTCCCCGAGTCAAGGAGTACAATGAACAGCAGATTTACCGTCTCGTTTACCATCGTCTAGAGTACGCATCAGAACCAAATTCCTCACGTCTATTTGTCAACTTTCACCTTGAATGAAGCACGCTTCTCTTCTGAAACACCACCACCGCCTTGATGACGGCGATCATCATCATCATCATTTTCTCTTTCGGCTTCATTTATTTCTATTCCCATTCGTCCCCTTTACTTTCCTATCGTGCAGTCTTGCCAACCCACTCCACAACAGCGGGGACGCGTATGTGTACACACGTACAATATACGCAATTCCTGTTTTCTTCGTTTCCTCTCGACTTCGCTTCGTTCCGGCGCTTGTCACTCAGGATTTTTACAAGTCATGTACTTTTATAATCCCCTATAAACATATCAGTTTCGTTTTACATATAAAAGGTTGCCGGATTGTCTCCGGATAGAGCGGATGTTTAGAACGCAGCCGATACGCGGGCGATAGACGTAGGGTGGGGAATTCGGCACAAAAGACGCAAAGGCTGTATATAAAATTCTTCCTTCCGGAACCATGTTTTATTGTCTTACGTCGTGAATATCGATGATCTCTTCAGTATTCCCCTCGGCGCGGACCCAATAAGCAAATTATAATGAATATTTTTAGGTATACTTTTATGATGGGGTGCTCGGATACTGGTTAAAATGAAGGAGTTAGGTTCCCTCGAATTGAGCGCTTCAAGTGGAGGCATTTCTTAATAAATCTATTATAAAGAAACTGTTTCATATATATTATTAAAATTTTGCAGTAACACTTAACATACAAATTTAACCTAACGAAGAAAATGTAAATATAAATTAGACACCTTACAAAATCTTATACCTCTTACCTCACCTTCTTGTTAGTTATGTTGCCGTTCCGTTTATCGTGTGAAATGCAAGATAAAATAGGATTATTTTCAGCCCCTTTCCCTCTTTGATAAGTGAGCTCCAGTACGTACTTACCAAACGACATTTTTCTCTTAGAACCAACAAATTACACGTGGTTAAAATTGTCGGTTGGAATGACGACAAAGGTTTTAGAAAAGAATGTACGAAACGATGTTGGTATGGTGAAACATAGTGTTTGTGTGATAATATATGTAGGAGAATAAAATGTTTACGTAAATTTTGGCAACAAAATCGAGATTGGTCCATTAAATTAAGCTCTAAATGTAGGCGCTATAAATTACGAGTGCTCCCCACATACTAACTTTTAATTTCTTCTACATACCTTTTAAATTAAATCTTCTCAATTCTATTCACACAAATTCTGTCAATTAACCCAATGTATGGTTGCAGACCGTTATTCATTGCACATACTGTTCTGGAGAGAGACAACTAGAAAAAAAGCAGCGAATTTATCAAGAAACATATGAGAACCTTTATTATAAAAAATATAGGATATAATGTAATTAAATTTAATTAGCCCAACAAAAATCCCATTAGACGCCAGTAATATTCGAACCTATGATTCCCGTTTCCCGCGCTGCTACTACACCGCACAGTCTCTTCTAGGATGGAATCGTTTATAATAGCACTGATACTCGTTACCAGCAAAAGAACGAGAGAAAAACAAGGAAAAAGTGAATATCAAAAATTTAAGAAGCATTTAAATTAAGTAAGGTCGTAATCTTCCAGACCTCGCGGAATAACGGACCGCGATTTTTCAGCTTCTCACTACTTAACTCGTTCATATCACCCATTTACGAAATACTAAACGGAGTAATTTCCACTTCACCTTCTCCGCGGACCGCCTCGTCGGTCGTCAGTCTTCTTTTACGCTTACACGGTTCGTTTTTGTCAGTCGTTTTCCAGAAATTACAGTCTGCTTAATGCTCCCGTGTATATAATCATCCAGCCAGTGGTGGTTGCTAACGCGTTAACGGGTCTTCGTTGGAGATGAGACACAGAACGTTATATCAGCAACTACTATAACTTTAAACGAAGTGATTTTGTGTCGTCACCGCCTGTAAAACACTAACGGCGTGGCGCGACGTTTAACCTTACTCGCACCCGCACATGTGTACAATAGGTGCTATCTAAAATGTCGGATGTATACCAAGTAGTACTTTATATGGGTAATAAAATGTAATCAGCATCAACTGCTGAAGCTAGCTTTACCGAATTTGACAGCTTGGAAGAGTGTACGGTGACGTGTTTAGGACTGCATATTTCCGTAGTCGATTCCCCGGACGCTTTGAAGCTGCATCATAAGCAACCGTATTAGGTTACTCGGATCCTAAATGTTTATTCAGTTAATAATATAATTTTGTGCTGCAATGAACTGAATACCATACCTAACTTTGTAAAGTTTGTACTATGCATTATACATATTAAACACATAATTTGAATCAATAACATCTTGGCACTCTTGACGAATAAATAAGCTGTTTTACCTTTTCTGTTGCAAAGGAAATCTAGAATATCCGCAAGACTTTTCTGTTGCAAAGAAAAATTTGAATATCCGCAAGGCTTCTCCAAAAAAGGTTGTAGTTGTGTCTATTAATACTTTGTTAACACAATCTAACATTCCACCGAATTGTTTATCCGTCGTCTTTTGCCCTCCTACATAGTGATTGACATAAAAAAAATATAGAATAGGCCCTACATGAAATTCAATTTAACCTTTTTTTTAACGGAAATAAATTTAGATGGGACCCGTAAATAGCTTATTATTAGCAGAGCCCAAACGGCGAATGGAAAATGTATGTTAACCAATTCACATGTATATTTATATTTACAAAGACGTGAAAGATGTTTGAAAATGAAAAGACCTCAGTTCTAACATCGTCCGACTTCACAACTTTCCAGAATATTACAACAGATGTGTTATTTTGAATTATACATTTATTTGTATTCTTAAACCGAGTAGTTTTCAGCCCTATGTTTACTAAGATTTTCTGGTTTCTCCGCCATGAGAACTATATATCCAAACGCATGTTGATTAAGACTTATTAAGGTGTAATATTTACGCAATTATATACATTGCTTTGTGGATCAATAATACTTTTAATATAAAAACGTAGGCTTCCATGGCCAGAGTCAGTTGAAACTAAACGTGTTCCGGGTTTGAACCGTGTCATGTCGTTGGTTAAAATAAAAACTCGACGTTTCGCCCACAATCGTATGGCGTAAGGTTCATGCAAAAGAAAATTCTCGTTTTGTACTGCATGGATTCTTTATCTATTCTCAAGAGCGATTTCTTATAATAAACCAACATTTTGGAAAGTTCCCTTTACCAACTTTTCAGTGACACACTCTGTAGTACCATGTACACTGTGTCACAACGTCACAATAACTAATATTCTGAGTATTCAATATAAATAACGATAAACTAGAAACACATCAGAAAAAAGCAATAACCTCGGAAATTTCGTAGCACACCAAGCATTCCTGATGACGTACGATATATAAGGTGAAGTCGCCGGTGTAAGGCAAGATATTTAAACTAGAGGCGACTGTACATACATACAGTAAGGTTCACGTATAGTACGTAACTCCGGAAATCCCTCTCTTAAAATTTTATAGCGGGCGTTACTTAAAATTTACACGACGAAACTTTTTCGTCGTGTTAAAGCCGAGCTAGCGACGATGCAGGTTAGGTTACGCGATCCATGTAAGTGCCATAAATATCGCGGACTTATCTCAATTTACGCTCATAATCAGCTTAAGAAAAGTGGCCGCTTTAAAATGTACTCGTCGGATTAAGACGGTACGTTTTTATCGTGTATAAAAGGGATAACAACTGCTCGCCAGGCCGTGTATATATCTTGTTTAACTAACCGTTCAAAGTTAACAGCTTATTTAACCGAGGATCACCGCAGTTTGTCGCCTCTTTCCTTCTCGCGGAAAGGTAACGCGAATATTGATGACGATAAACTAACTCCGGAGTCCTCCATTTTTATCGCGTAGCTTATACGGAAACAAGTACGGATGCAATTTTCCCCTAGAAGTTTGCGTAATCCTGCTTAGGCATGTATAACGAATTATAATTTTTACTGGTACATTATTCATAGAAAGTTTTCACCAATTTTGTAGTCATAAGCTTTGAAAATTGCTTACGTAAACCTTATTATATTTTCTACCGTCCTGTAATTTAACATTGTTGTTTGACACGTTTCTTACACGAAAAAAATATACTTATAGTATAAATACACTAAATCTAAGTATATATATCGGACAGAAATGTGGTATACTTGGCGTAGATATAATTTTATCCTTAAAAGATATACAAGTATACACGCTATACTTATATATATATAATACTTGAAATACTTGAAAAAGCATCTAGAATTGTTATCCTAAAAAAAATTTTAGCGATGGTAAACGCCGAAAACATAGTGCAACTCCGAGACTAAAGGCAAAGGGATGAGACAATAAATATCACATATTAAAATAATTAAATCGCTTGTGTTAGCGTATTTTTTAAAATTTAATGTGTTCGTTGTTTTGTATGATTATTGAAAGTAAGTATTTTTTATAACAATTTTCGCATTTTCAATATACAACAGGTCTTGTTGGAATGCGTCTATTTTTCATAAAAGTAACCTTTGACCAAGTTTTGAAACAGATATATCAGTTAGTTTAAAATAAACAACTTTTATCATTTAGCAACAATGGAAAAGATCAAATGTGATTAAATAGTTGTTTTGAAAATAAAAAGGAATGATGGGACAAAAGTGGAATCCAGTAGAGTTTATGGGGACTGTACACCTTCGTTATAATCACCCTAAAATATTGGACGACCGAATCTAAACGCAGCCTGACGAGCGTTTTTGATGAAGAACGTCCAGGTCGTCCACATGAGGTCAGCATCAGAAATTATTTAAAAAAAAATCACGATATAATTGTAAGGAGTAATCGTAGATGAAGGTGCGTGAGATTGGCGAGGCTGCGGGCATCTCAATTGACCCGGTGCAAAACATTTTAACAACTTCCTTGGATGTAAGGAAGCTTTCCGCAAGATGAGTACCGCAATTGCTCACAATTGACCATAAACACACGTGTGTTGACTTCAAAGCGATGTTTGGCGATGTGTATCACAGCACACCAGAGACCAAAAACAGTCCAAGCAGCAGGTTTTTCGTAACCAACCAGCGCTAAAGAAGGCCAAAGCAACTTGATCGGCTAAGAAGATCATGGCCAAAGTGTTATGTCCTTGGAAATTGAAAAAATTGTAAATAGGCACTGGATCCTAGTTGCTACAATAATGCGATTTTAGAATATCTATGTAAAACAGAAGCGCAATTTAATGATTTATTCTGAAAATTTAGCTGATCTTAAGAAAATTCAAACGTGTTGAAAGTAAAGAAAATTAGGGAATAAATTTAGTACAATGTTACTATTAATGCGGTAGAAATTACACTATTGGGTTGAGGAGCAGATTACCAAAATTGAAAAAAAAAGGTCTGTAATTGACCTTTCGAAGTGGAAAGACCAAAGATTGGAGATATCCACGTTGCATAAGTTCTTTAGGAACACCAAACCACATCCAATACCAATATGCTAGAAAGCACCAGTATTAATACAATGTCAAAACGACTGCAAATGCCATATACCACAGTTTGGAAAAATTTACACAGAATCGTCCTTATGAACTGCAATGACTCTTAGATTGGAAGGAGACAAATTTGCCACACACTCATCTAATTTCATCATTGAAACGTATTTTGTCCAGGAAATACAGAATGACGAGGTCGTAACTGTTGCTGGTGAACCATACCTGCAAATGCTAAGAGATTGTGCAATTCCACAATAACAAAGCGAAGACACGATTGAAGATATAATTTAATGAATAATGGAGCTCCTCGTCCCATTTACCGATAAGTTAAAATCTTGTTGACTGTTGTTTCTCAAGACCGTGCTAGAAGGAGACATTTTGAAAATTTATGAGCACTAATATCGCCTGATCTGGTCGCAAAAGATTTTAATGTTTAGAATACGACTAAAAATTGCTACAATTCGACCTGACATGCCGTACAATGCGGTGTATAACTTGAAGGAAAGGTTGATACTTTTATAGCACTAACATGGAGGTCATACTGAATAGTTGCGATAAAGAGTGTTGGACATAAGAAATCATTGTTATTGGTTTAATTCGTTGAAGTTGTATAATAAGTTTAAATATATCCTTTACTTTATAAATACCTTGTAGTTTAAATGTCAATATATAATGAGCTAATAAGCTTTTAGGTATAGATTTCTGTTTTATAGAGCCTTCATATGCGAAAATGATCATGTCATTATGATTAATAATCATTTTTCTAGACATTTTACATTTTTGTAGTAAAGTAGAATTAGAGAAGCAAACGAAACGGAGGATGTATTCTTCGACAAACCTAACATCATAATAGAGATAATCACGTATTCCTTCCATGGGAAAATTGAATTCCTATTTACAAGCGGTTTCGCACGGAAATAAGATCATGGAATTATCCGTTCCGAGAACACGGGTATCTTCCTAAACTGTATTTGACCAGTTCGGGTACCACAAGGTTAACAATTTGGTTATTACCTTATTGAATGGACGCATATTAGTATGCATGCACAGATTCTGCCAATTCAAACAACCCTCCGAGCCTTGAGATCCGCAAATCTAACTGCACAATTTAATTACGTCTCGAACAAACTTAGCTGACCAGTAGGTATTATCGTACGGAATAAGGAGAAGGAGGTAGCGGGAAACTATTCGCAAATTCGGCGTCTTCGGGCCCTCCGCCGCCTGCACAAGAAACTTCTCGCCAAGTTCTCGGTGCTCTGCGACGGGGCCGAGAAGGAAGAGGAACTCAGGAAGTGGCTGCTGCCGTTGCCGCTGATGCCGCTGTATGCCGCCGGTCTCCGCATTCGGTTCGTTCACCCGCTTACTCCTTTGACCAAAAGTACCTCTCGCAATTAATTATATTGATCACGTATAAGCGTTACTGGTTCGCTTTGATATCGTTTTAATTAATCTCACCGAGTCATTAATCTAATCACGGGTGCCACGGCTATATGGCACACGGTAGATGTACAAGCGACGTCGTAAATTGAGATATTCATGGTTCGTGTTACACATAAATTCTATCTTGTTTCGTCTGCATTGTTTTCTATTAAAGCATCCTGATTGTAGAATACTAAAAGAAAAACATTCTACTACCCAACTCGCTGTCGTATATGCTTATTCATTAGTAAGTTAAACACGGAACCTTCGTTCTAAAAAACGAGGGAAATTTAACAATAATTGAAATAGAGTTTCTTAAGATAGTGATGGAAAACCCTGAATTATCAGCGTTAAATTTCAGATAAAGAAGATATAATCAGAATCCAAAGAAAATCGACCTGGTACAAGCATGTCGTGCCTGCAGCAATATAATTTAGTGAAAAGAATTGCGAATGCCAGAAAATTCGAGGAGGTAAATACCCGTCCCGAATTAAACGGGAAGAGCTTTCAAAAGACTAAAGTACTTACACAGCCTCGAAAGGAATGGAACGAGTGGGTTAAAGCAAAGGAAAGAAAACATGTTTGCAAAATGAAGAAACGAAGAAAAAGACCATTGAATCTCATACGAAAGTTCTAAGTTTAAACGTCAACTTTTTCTACTTGGAACTAATTAAAATCGTGAGCCCTGTATACCCTGTAATGTACATCCTGCAAGAAGTTAATTTATTTAATTTCCTTTAAAAAAAAACATGTTATACTTTAAACAATTTAGTTTCTGTTCAGGACCTATTTGTACAGCTTTGTTATTGTAAGTTATATTTGGGGGGGATCAGCGTATCACTAAAGCAACGATTTTGATACCAAGGTTTGGTCTGAAAGGTCTTAATAAGTATTGTTAGAATAAATTCTTTTGTCGCAGAACATACTCATATATGGTTTTCCTGTAATATGAAGTCATCGCGGTCCCAAGGCAACCTAAAGCCTATTCTGATTATTTACCAAACAAAAATTTTATTAACGTTTACCGCAATTATTTGCTCAGTAAGATTTTATCCCCATTTTTCATCCATTCCACCACTGTGTAATATTTATGCTACTTATTACCATTATTTGTTACTCATGCATGAGTGGGAGTAGATGGAGAATGTTTTATTTTTGCTTTTTTATGGTGCATTTTTTTCTGTGTTGTTTACTTTCGTCAAGTGTAGCATAGATACAGGATTGTGTTAAATGTCAATTTTAGCCAATCTTTTCGTTTAGTAGAAAACCCTGAATGAAATAGTTCTTTTCTATTAAACTATTTTAGCCCCCTTTCATTTAATTTTTGGTGGATCTCGAGTACTTAGGAGGGTGAAAAGTTTCAAGCCTTAACATGAAAATGACATTACTCTTCATAAATATTGCATTGAAAGATACTCTAGAAAATTTGAGCCATGTCGGATGCTCGGTTTTTGTTTAGCAGTCGTTTGTGTTACTCAGTGTAAGTGCTTTCGCAAAAATGGAAAAAATCGAATAACGATAATCGATGAAATTCATTTGAAAGGTAAAACACTATTTACTATCGTTTGCCCCAGTGGAATTTTAGATAGCTGAATTAAAACGTGATCGTACCAGCTTGGTTGGCGATGAAGACCAAGAACTGCAACCACTAAAAATAACATCGGAAAAGTTTACCGAAAAGACTTTTGGCGATTAATAACGGTATATGAAACTTGGATACGCGAGTACATTTCTGAAGCCAAGGCACAATCGAAATAGTGGACTGGGAAGTGGCTTCGAAAAAGGTGGACTATCTATTCTATCGTCTGAGAAAATGATGGCGACTATTCTTTGGGAATAGTCACGGAGTTGTGTTAATCGACTATCTCGAAAACAGAAAAAACATTAACGGCAAGATACTACGCCCCATTAGTTGACAAGCTGAAGGCAGTAATTGCGAAAAAACAGTCGCATTTGAAAAAGAATGTTTTGTTCCATAAAGAAAGCACTTCAGGCCGTAGACTGGAACTTTCAGCAGTATAAAACTTTGCGGTACAAAAATCTCATAATTTAAGTAAACAGTGCAAAGGCTTCCGCTACTAGTTCATCTTTTACAAATTTGTAAACTTCAGCAAAAAAAAAACGAATGGCAATATTTAATTATCATAAATTTGCGATATATTACTATATATATGTGTAACAAGTCTATTAATTTGATTGATGCAAAATTATTTACAAACTACAAAATGTTCCTTAACATCGTCCTTTAATGTGTAAAACGAAAAAACTCATCATAATCGAATACCAGCTTAACCAGAATGTCTAGGATACCGAGGACACTAATAAAACGTTCAGCATAGTTGATCGCAAACGCCCGAAGCTAAACTTATAAGATGCTGAGTTCGGCACGGTTTCCGACAACTACACACGAACTATGAAACACAACAGTAAAATGCCTTCGTCTTGCAAGTCCTGCCTAGCCTGGCAGCTTTGGAAGTTTATGTGGTTGACCCTCTAGCTTCGGGTTCCATCTAGATACAAGCAAAACTCCTTTCATGGCATTCCGTCGGAACATGTACTCTCACACTACTACGCCTCTGTAGTCTTTAATGCAAGTTTTTCTTCCGTTAGTCTACGGAAAACGGTTGAGTTGTGACTATAAGTCGTTATTGTAATGACTTAAATAAATAAATTATTTCTTCGTATAAAATTACAGAAAATATACGTAATTTTGCTTTAAGGCAGGTAAATTAGAATACAAATAGTTTAAATTAGAGCAGTACACAAACAAATAGTTTTTGGGACAGTCACATCTTATTTGGACCAGTCAAATGGCTAGTTTTAAATAAATTTTTGAAAGATCAAATAAGTACGCTCTTAGTGGTTAATATATTTTGCTACATTGTAGTATATCATCCTTCCCTAAATTCCACACTGTGAAACAAAATATCGGTATGTAGTGCATACAAACGTACATTAATAAAAAAATATTGTACATTTTTTCGCGTAGTGATGATAATAGTAGTAATCGTACTATATCTATCTAAGTAAACAAGAATAATCCATAAGTTCCATATTCTATCCATCTCGAAAGCATTGGTCAAAGAGAGTTCTGAGGGTTAAAACCCACCCTGAAATAATGGCAAATTATAATATTTAAAGATAATTATGATGATTTTGATCATAAACTTAGTCTGTCGCAGAATTACTTAATGTAGTCTATATCATACAGATCAACTAACACAATAATGTTTGCGTCTTCGGAAATGTTTTCAAGGATCATATGTAATACTCAGAAATCGTAAGGAATCGATGTTAACCCTTTGTTGGTAAATTTCCATTAATTTCAAGTACATAACAGGGGCCCTTATATGTGGACACCAATGAGTCCACGACTTTCTTCTTGCGGTGACGGCCCAAGGGGTGTATAAGCTCTTTAAAGCTTGTCAGAACCTCAAGAGCCTCTGTGTGTAAATTGTGTGTGTAAAGTGTTACCATCACCCCCTCGCCGTAAAAGGTGAAGCGCAGTTAATTATCCCCCAACTACGAATGGTGTGTACTGAACCCGCTAAGAAAGCAGCGCCTAATTCTACTCACTCAGATGCAGACCTTCTTACCATTACCGCTGAGCCGTTTAATAATAGCAGATATTGAGTAAACAGATAATATGAAGCCATATTAAAGTTCTGTTTATAAGGACTAGAATCATGCGATGTTCTTCTTTCTAACAAAAAAAAAGAAAGAAAATGAAATATAAAGGTGAAGCATATATGTACATGCTAACAAAACAGCACTCATGTCACACTCACAGCGGATGAATTTTACAGCAAAAGTGACGAATATCAAAAGGTGGAACAACGCCGAACAGTCTGTCCGGTAATCGTAGATAGAAAATAGAAAAAGCTATTGGGTTAGAATTCAGTTTTAATACTTAAGACTCATCTCTTGATTCGTTTAGAAAAAGATCTATTTCTGTATCCAATTCAGATACTTCAATATTGCCTTTGTCTGGTCGTTATTGTTTATAGCTCTTCCACTGATTTTGAATGTTCTCCGTCTAGTCCCTTGCCACGTTAGATAAATCGACTAGCGTTGGCACTAGGAACTCTTCTTCAGGATCGTATTTAAATGAGTTGCAAACTAGTTCTTAAATTGTAGTCACTTTTTTCTGAACTTGAGGACAATAATGGAATGATAAGGATTTAAATCTTTTCCTACGTCACGATCACTTCAACATCCCGGCTACCTCACCCCACCTCCCTTGCCCGCCTTTATTAAACGCATAATGTTGCTTCTGGTCCATGTACGGTCCGGCGAAATGCGAGTATCCAAAATAGTTCTGGAAACCGCCGTGCTCCCCTAAAATTAAACGGTCGGAGAATTTGGACCGACCGACCCCGACTCCGCAGTCTCCAGTCTAATTTGCCGGCGCGAACCGGACTCCGGAATTCTTGAAGGTGCTTCCCTATCGTATTCTACGTGTCCGTGTACGACTACAATACCAACAAACGTACTTTCTACGAAGGCCAAGATGCAGATTAATGTGCATTCTGCCGCAGAAGAAACAGCCGAGGCTCGCTTGTGCGACGATGCTGAGAATCCTTTTCGGCTCCTTCGTCCATTAAGTCCGGTTAGTTCCTTCTCGGGCGATGATGTCGCTAATAGGCGGAAAATGGAGACACGCAGGAAGCAAGTTTTACTATTTTATTGCCGAACCGAATTCAATTATCTAAGTGAATGCCGCCAAGGAGACCTAAGAAAATTGGAGCTTTAATTGAAGTTTCTAAATTGCTTCGTTTGTGTATTCACGTTGATACGTGCGTGTATTATATTGTATTAATTTAGAAAAGGAAAATATATGCCGCGTTCTGAACATCATCGCAAGGAAGAGAAATTCCAAAACGAAATAGAGAAACGTATATTACCGACCTATAGAAATCAAATCAAATTAAGTAGTTTTATAGAAGTAATACAGTAGGAATTGATATTTTATAATCCTCCCCATAAAATTGTACCATTTCGACGATTCCGGAGTACTAAAACAGAACATACAATGCTCTGGCTTTTAAACCAATGTAATTCTTTAGATGAAATCGTTGAAATGAAGCTACTAATGTTGATGTCTCCTTGATATCAATAATATTGTTATATTGACTTTTAGAAATACTATTACTTTTTTCGATACATTTGGATATATAATCTCAACAAATTTTCAAACATTTAATAACTTAGCTGGGAACACAGCTTGTTTTAATGTCCAATTAAACAATTCCTATTCTTTGGCATTGGCTGCCTTTAAGAACCCTACACTGACAAAAATCCTTGTAGTAAATATTAACACGACACAGTAGTGGTCGGTAATTTAGCCTATATATTTTTAATTTCTTTCTAAACGTTGCAACAATATCACATAATGGCCTCTGAAATTTGTTTAATGAACTTTTGTGTTTTTATTGCGTGCTTCAAATTAAGGCTAAATTCTTTAAAGTCATGAAACTAAGTTCAAAGGGAAACCTGTCTTTCTTTCTTGTATAAATTTCTTCTTTTGTAAGTAAAACCAATAAATTCAGCGCGCTCATGAAATTAATGTGGTACTATAGTATTTGATCCCAAATACATACTGTATTGAATCGGTTTGTACGGTACGAATTTTAAATGCGTGTCCCATTTAGAATAAGCGTATATGGTTTCGAACTGAACTTTCTAAAATCCAATTTCTGTTCGTGATCCTACCTGATATTTAGTATGTTCCGTACCGTTCTGTTGGAGCATGCGCAGACATAAGATTATTTATAGTCTCGACAACTTGCAGAGGTTAGTTTTGAGTTATACATGTATTCATAATTCGAAATCCTATTTACATTACATACTAGCCTTATTTGTAATGAAATTCTCCTTGTCTACATTTCTTTTACTTCAATGCAGGTACCGTTCAATAGAATATTCCGAGGAACCATACGGTACAGTTAATAAAACAAATAGAAAGCTGCTTACATACATTTCGATATTGAACAAAAGCCAACTGTAATAGGATATTATTTTACAGACCAGGTGCATGAGGTATGCATCTTTCATCACGTCTGTCATGTAAGCTAATAAGCAACTTGCCAGCAAATTATTTAATAAACTACGCTTACATTAAATGAACTTTTGTAAATAAAAGCACACACAGAAAGCAGCATTACATTTTCACATTTATTATTATGTTTATCCTTGAGCTTAGGATTATTAGGAAAATAAACTGAAAGATATATGCTCCTTTTCTTTTATTGAATGTGTGAACTTTTATGGGAATTTCTTGTTAAAAAAATCTCAAGCGTCCATCATTTCTTGGTAACTATTGCAATTTTACATTTGTATTAACTCCTACGAACGTTATATGTTTGAGTCAAGAAGTTAAGAATGGTGCGTTTGCTGGTCATCAGCCTCGACCTGTGATCTGTAGAAATTTATGATATTTTAAAAGTAAAAATAGGGGAAGAATGTGTGGAATATGTGTGTTTCAGATTAGAATTAGTGAGATCCAACCAAGCGGCGTTATTTCTTCATTATAGTATTCCACACTATATGGTATATGTATAACTGTAGTTCTGTTCCACACTAAAATTTTCTTGACACGTTTAATCTCGAAACAACAATTTTTTAAAGGCTCATTAAGCAACTGCTCCTGAACATTACAAGGAACTACCCACACATAACGTGGAAAACAAACATACAGTGACTGTTTGACTTTTATGATTCTCAAGAATTATTTAAAGCTTCCTTGGTATAGTCCAAAAAGTTACTAATTCTGAGTTATTTTGTATATCTAATTTTATGTCCGTAAAATTTTCAATTTCACAAGCAACCACTAGCGAATTCATGCGGAAACTCCATTTAATAACAAATTCAATTCAATTACCATGTATTATTATTACTTTCTCCGGCAATTCTTCTCCAATTCATTTTCGGGCGTTCTCCACCGGTTTGAGGTCAAGCGGACGCGCGGCCCGGTTCTTTGCTCTTTTCGCGGAGTTTTAGCCCGGCCGGGCGGAAGTAGTTTGTACGTGATGGTCGCTGGAAAACGAAATTAATCATTAAGTGGCCTTATCATCTCCCATTATGCCCGAGAGACAAACGGCGCGCAGTGGGAAGGCCGTGATTGCACAGAGAGCGGAGGTGGACGGGAAGTGTTCTATCAATTTACCGCTACCTCTGTCTCGAAGGGGGCAATGGCACGCGCATGTCTTACGCTACGCGCTCCTTTATTCGCCGATCTCTAGGTGTCTCTTTTCTCTCGGACACGTCGTTCTTTCTCTCGTTCGTTTTGTGTGGAATTTCGTTACTTCCTGTTTAGTACGTTGTACGTAATTGAATTATGGAAACGTAGGTGGATGATTTCCTAATTATTTGTTACCTACGTTTCCTGTTGATTTGATTTTATCGTTGTAAATGTAATACTTCTCACAAATTGTCTTGTTTATCTTGAATTTGAAACTTCATGAAAGAAATAGTAGCATTGAAAAGTTGTATTGGCAAATATTTACTAGATTTCGGGATTAACTTCCAAGATTTTAACGTTATGATATGATTCCGTATATAATAAAACCAGGCAGATTTTAGTTTTCTATTTTCATACGAAGTATGTAGAACTTCGTTACGACTCACAATATTTTATTTATTTAATATTGATATTCCTGATTGATGACAATAATCAATAATTTGATTAATTTCTGTAACCTACTGATGAACATTTCAAAATATTTGCGATTATATATCTACATTCTCGTAAATATTAAGACATGAACCTAATATAGGGTACATCGAAAATAAAGGACTCCTTCGTTTTGTTTCTTATTTGAAAATATGTCAATAAAATGTTTCCGGGCACTGTTTTAACATTATTTTGTGTACAGGAAGTATAGCAATGTTCAGTAATGATAAGAATGAAAGATTAACTTCACTCTGCATGAATCAAAATTGCTTTCAAGTAGAGAGTACTATGAACAATCAGAAGGCACGGCAATGGGCAACCGTCCCGTCCCCTTTCATAGTCGAATAAAATTGAAACATATGAGAGTGAATACCGCATATTTTCCTAGAATTTGACTTAGGTATGTAGATGATATTTTCGTGGTCTTTGATCCTAGGAAAAGTAATATTCCGGATTTCCTCGCGTCTCTTAATTCAAAATTTGAAACTATTAAATTCACAGTAGAAGAACAATCAACCTCCGTTCCTGGATTGTTTGATAATTAAAAACAACAATAAACTGGAAATAGACATCTATAGAAAGGAAACAAACACCAACATTATGAACGATTCTAACCACCAACACAAAATTGCCGCGATTAGTTTCTGAATTAATAGATTAGTTAAATTCCCTTGAAGTAGAAGTAGGTACAACAAAGAACCTAAATTCATAAAAAGACGTAGCTATTTACAACGGTTACTCTTCTATAGATGTCGATTGCATGCTTAAAAGAGTCCAACATAAGCATTGCGTAAGAAATTCCACGACCTTAATCCCGGTAAAAATTAACGTGAAACTCCCCTTGCACAGCATATCGCAAGGTGTTAATAAGCTTCTAAAGAATCAAGATATGAACCTATGTTTCGGTTCACTCAACACACTTAAAAACCATCTTGGCAATCCGAAAGATAAACCGAAAATGGAGGAAAGGTCGAGAATTTATAAAATTACATGCAGTGACTGTAATAAAGCCTATATTGGTCAAACGAAAATAGCGATAGGCACCAGATTTAAGGAACATATCAGGTATTTTCGCTTCGGTAGATTAAATTCGTAAAAATAATGTAGCCCAACACATAAACGAAAGCGGGCACAATATTAAATTGGAAAACTTGAAATAGATTAAGAATGTAACTTCGGCGCGGAAATTAGACGCGTACGAGACGGTTTACATAAAAAGCAACAAAAATCTGATCAATAAAGAGAACGGACCGTTGTCGTACTCAGTTCCATTTGACTTATTGGGGTAAACCTTGCACATGTTTTATGTGTCGAGGTACAATAACAAGAGACCCTTCCGTCTATTTGTCACATCATTCGGTCACCGGCTGAAAATGTGGATCATTCGAAACGACCGTCCCAGATTATTTAACTAATCTTGTGTGGAGCGGAGGTTACCGATACTTTTGTGTTGTTTACCATTTAAGAATATTCATCTTTTTCGTACACTTCACGTGATTCACTAAATAAATAATAGGGTACCAAGCTGAAGAAAAAAAAAATATAGTATAGTATAATGAACTCGCTTCATGAAGCACTTTCTCACATTTGTTCGTTTGGAAAGCTCGCCTTCCGCTCGTTTTTCAAATTTCAGACGCTTGCGACAAAAATGAAACTTGCTTTCTAGTACATTATTTTGAACTCGAGAAGGGAATACCTTTCACACCGTGTATGAAACAGGCAAACGTAATTTATAAAACAGTAGCTGTAGGGTGATTTTGAAAAATGCAACTACACTGAGAAACACTTTTAGTGAAATTAAATATACATAACTATATTAAACTCAAATATATCTTGTATTTAAATATGGGACAAGAACAAAATTTATTTAAATTTAATGTAAATTTGTTGTTAAAAATTTTCATTCAATTAAAACAAATAAGAGGTCAGTTTTACAATAACATTTATTTATTTTAAATACGCCATAAGACTATTTGGCAAAACCTTTTATTTGTCTTATGTATCTGTACATACGCTTCATGTGCCAAATTTACAATAGTTTTAATTTATTAGAAATACGCCATATATGTCAATTTAACAATAACTTTTATTTATTTTAAATGCGTCTTATACAATAGTCTTCACTTCCTTTTGATACGCCTTATGTCAATTTAATGAACACGTAGACTTTCAAGGCTGGTAATTTGTTCCAGGATTCACTTTGTAAAAACTTCCTGTTTCACATTTAGATAGTTATTCTGACAGCTTCTTCAGGAGGATTATACATTACTTTCTGTTTTCGTATTTATCTGGCAGAAAGTCTACCACAATTTGTGTTAATTTTTCCCTTTGCTTTGCTTTTCAGAAACGGTTCTAATACCAACAATTTAACTTGCATTAAACACAAATATGTACTCCTTTTTATACTTATCTCTTACGTTATGGAAAACTGCTTCTATTTAAATTTTTGCTGATATTTATTAAATGTTTTGGTGCATTTACGTTTTTTGCTATTAAATCAACTAACTTTTTTTTTAAAGGAGGATGGCATGATGAGGACCATTCGTGTCCTCGAAACGGCCGTCCCGGACTATTTATTATATTACTATATAATAAATTAAACTTGTGTGGTGCGGGGGGTGCCGATACTTATGTGTTGTTTACCATACTACGCCACAGTCCTTGCTATCATTATTGAACACGTTGAAATATCGTCGATGCAACAAGCAAATAGCCTTAGTTGCTGGCTTGTATATGTCGTAGTATTATTATTTGTCTAGGTTGGGAAGTGATTCCAGTTGACATATTTAGTACTTTAGTTGCAAGGCGGAGCAGTGTTGATGACTTCTCCCTTCTAATTTTCCCTAGATCTGGTTTTTCATCCTAGTCTTACAAATTGAGTAAGATGGGTTTTGTTTAAAAAAAGAGAGCCCATTAAACAACTTGTGCTGCGAGAAATCAAAATTACTAAAGTAAATCAATATTATATTTCTTACTATGAACATTTCTCAATCATAAATTCGGATATACCTACTGTAATAATTAGTGGTATGTGAATTAGTGGTAACCAACACAACAAGATTGAGAATGGCTACAATAGTGTGGATATTTAGGGCTACTCCCAGCTTCTAGTCGAACAGTAGACTTTGAGCTCAATAATTTTAAATAATATAAATTGTTAGTTTAGTTAGAAAGTTAAAAATGATTTTATTGTTTCCAACTACTTTGCACGGGCAACCTTACGCATTAGGCTTAGTTTCAAGGAACTTGCGACTCATATTTAATTTCAGTTAATATAGAGAAAAAAGAATAAGAGTACACTACAAGAAAATTATCTTCTCCCTGGCAACTTTATTTTAAAAATTATTGTTCCAGGCGCAATCGTAAATAAGAAAAACTAAGAAGAGCTTTATTACCTATAATTTTTAACAAATTAAACTGAAGTAATCATGTTAAGGCCTTATTAAAGGGAATAACTTGTTATATGTGCTCACCATTCTGTTAAAAACATAACTCAAGACGGTCTCGGAGATTTTGTGCCATGGTTAGGAAAATAATAATAATTGCTATTCCCAAAACCGGAATTGTAGTGGGCGTCCAGATTATGCCAAGTCTTTTTTACGGAAATTATCTGTCTAAACTCGTTTTACACCATATTTTGTTGCAGTGGTTCGCATGTTTCTAGTCGGCGACTGTATGATTTGCAGTAGTACTCCAAGAAAAGAAGTATGTTGATATAATGATACATATCACAGGGCTGATCTATTTCTCTTGCAGAACTCCAATGACAATTTTCTGTAATATGTTCACACTATTAACTTATTCCACCATCCATATTCCAAAATCTTAATGGAAATCCTGTTAACAACTACAGCACCTCGGTTGCTGGATAGATGTGTGAAAAAGTGATACCATTTTGAGGTGTTAAATATGTTTTATTCTTTTGATCAACTACTAATGATACTTGAATTCCTGAACATTTTTTTCAGTCTTTGGGGTTATTACAACATAATGAATTGCACAGAAATCACGTAACAAAGAAAGAAAGATTGGCTTGTAAACAATAATAATAATACGTTTCATTTTGCATTACCAACCACTTAGACTGAAAAACCGTATACTTGATTCAACTAAATGTACCAACTATTTAGTTTTTTGCCCCAACAAAAGCACAAAACAATTAGTGTGTTTATATATTTGCTAGAAACTATAAGCATTAGGTTCGATAAGAAAATTGATACAGAATATTTGTGTTCCTTCAACTAAAATATTATGTTAACCAGTAGCGGTGGGTGATGTAACTGAAGGGACGCGGACAACGATTCCATTTCCTCGAGTATTTCCGCTGGATAGTACAATTTACACAATATGCAAGGAAAATACGCGAAGAAATGGAATCGCTGTCCGCGCCCTCCCGTTTACATCATCACCCACTGCTACTGCTGTTAACATAAAACTGTTGATCCAATCATACACTTGGTTGAATTAAATAGCGGTGCAAGCTAGAAAATTTGTTACTGGTCACGTGCAACAAGCTTTTGTGTAATAATAGACAAGCAATTAAATTTAATGGTTTTCTGGGCGCTGATAGTGAAATGGAGATTATGAAAAATGTTTTAACCAAATTAAATTTTGAAAATGAGATCCCTTTTTTGAAGGTTAACATGATTTCTTTCTGATTAACAACCACCTTTACGGTAAATGAAACCACATTTTCTGGTTTAATTGATCTCGTTCTAACATTTTAATATATGTAATATATATAATAATTCGCTGGTAGCAGTACTAACCTTGGAAACTACAGTATTTTGTCTTAGAATTTTTTCTTGAAAAGAAAACTAACAGAAATGTATGCATTTGATTTATGAAATAATTATCGAAAATGACCGAATATATTTTTTGGCCGCCAAACTAAAATTTATACCCACATATAATATTTTACTATATTCTATATATATTATAATCTTTACTTATATATTATAATCTACCCTAATTACCACTCATTTCGTTGAAATTCTAACTTTTTGATTATCAGCTGTTAACTTTTGCTTTTAACGTAACAATTTCATTTCCATCAAAATTTCCCCTAAATTATTTCCAAATTAATTCAAGGGGTTGAACGCAGTTGATCAAAAACGTCAATCAACCTTGAAAAATTAATATCCACGTCTCCCGTTTAACAGATTAAGGATTCGAGGGGATCGGAGACAATCATCGTACCCACTCGCCTCCTTCTTCTCTCGACCAAGATTTCTCATTTCAAGGTGGTTGGCGGCGAGTAATTCCGAGGATTCGAAGTCCATCTGACTGATCACGCGAAACCGACCGACGGTAAACTTCCGGCAAGAAAACAATCCTAGTAATAGTTCGATTCGAGTCATCCGGGAATAACGGACCTATACCCCCGGACTAATTACTCTTCGACAAGTTGAAGGTTCGCCGTGTGACCACCTGACTACTGCCGTATCTTACTGGATAATCCGTGGCAGGGAATCGACGCTTAGGACTGCGGCAAAACAGGAGCTTACGCGTTCGTCCAATAGAAAGTCGCTGGCCGCCACCGTAACATCGTGCTGTACGCTCCAGGATTAATCCTTCGAAATTTCGAACGAACATTTAAGCCAATATACAAGCAACACGCCATTCTCTCTCCGCCGGTACTGTATAGGTCCGGCTTCCGTTTCCCGGTTTACCCGGTACTCTCTCCTTCGATGCCAAACTTAAATACCCACCGTATTTAACATCTGTTAAAATACACAAGGAATTTTACGGGTCTTCCTACGGTAGAGAGCAGAACGCCCTGCGCCTCCCTTCGCCTTTGCCGTGCCCTTTTGTAATGTGTTTATATTAAACAAGCGAACGAGAAAATTAATAATGTCGAAATATGTTTGTCTTGAGAGAGACGAGTCAATAATGATGAAGGAGAAGGTCTTGTTTAATTAGAAGAAGAGTGGAGTCATGCTTGTGTACATATACGAAGGTATTAATATGTATACAGTCTAAATCATTATTTAATTTCTATTGTCGAATACGGAAGCTTGAAGTAATTTCAAGAAAACTATCTACCTCCATCGGATAAATACGATCATGTTCTAGGTATAATTATTTATTTGTGCATTGAATTACCTTTAAAAAGATAATTGCACATATACTAACAAGATAAAACTAATTAATGACGTCCACGTTTAGTTTGAAAGTAATCAGTTGCTGCTGAAGGCATCTTTAACACTTTTCTACTTGGTACAACAGATCGCAGTTGGTCCAGTAACCTGATGGTAAAGGTGTACAATGTGATACGCCTTACCAATTTCTCAGAGAATACCTGAGTAAAAGTTTAGATTAATCAGAATCACTAATTACAACAAACGCTCCTCTCGTTCCTCCAAACAGTTTCCAAAGATTCTTATACGCCACTTTTAACTGATGGCAGTTCCTGAAATGTATATAGCCAACAACCAATATTCTATTGTAATTTCCACAGTTAACTTTAAATCAAATTAAATTAATGAATCTTTCAGCAGATCAGTATCACTTGGGAAACCATATATTGACTGCAAATTTCAGTGATTATATTCGGGTCTGTAAGATTGCAAATGATGGGTATGTTTCTTCATGTAACAATCACTTGCATAAAAATACTTTGAGTTGATCCCGCACTTCCCTTATTGTTGATCTGAAGGAACTCAAAAAGGCTTCATTTTATTTGGTGCACATTATTTGATTCTATATTTCCCAGTTGTAGCGAATTGTAACTTTTTCTCCTTTCAATTTGACTGTTTGAAAACCTTAAAAAAAGATTTTTTTTCACAGAAATTAATAATAGGGAAATAAAAACTTTATGAACTGTGAACAAAACCAAAAAAGAAATTTTCAAGTCTTGGAAGAGAGCACAAAGTAAGCGATTACTTTCAAGAGGGTGCGACCTTAATTTTACAACCGGACAAGATAAATCGAGTGTGAGAAAATGGCTGCGTATAATTCATGTTTTCGACTTTATTTTTTCGCCGGTAGGTGGCGCGCGAAATCGCAAGCATGCCACGTGACCGTGATATGCTCGACACGCTTCATACAAAATCGTAAAAATCCGTACGTATAGGAAACGAGGAACGCTAGAACGAAATATGTTAAAACGTCGAATTATGCTCGCCTATAAAATGCAGTAGGAGCGGACAAAGTGCACGCGATAGAAGCTTCACGACCCTTCTCGTATTAGATATAAATCTGAACGGGAAGGGTGTATATCTACCCGAGGACGTCTCGAAGCTATAGTCGGAGCGCCAAAAAATTAATACCCCCGAAAAACGGAGGGGATGCCTCGTATAAATACGAAATACCTAGCGAATGCCATAAATAATATTCGCTCTCGGGATGGGGGGTCGTATCCACTTCTTGAACTTTACCTAAACGAGTTAGAAGTTTCTTTCTTCCGAATTCTTCGACGATTTTCCGGTTCTATAAGTTCGTGATACAGATGTTTGCTCTGATAAATCTTCCTTTATTTATATATACAAGTAGGACTATGTCTTTCTATAGGACGTTTCCGTTATCCAATATTGCATTCCTGCAAATGAGATGACAACTAAATGAAATACCGTTATTAGATGTAGATTGAGGATCGATTTAAATGTTAATTTAACTGCAGGGAATATATGTTTATTAAAATAAGATTAGTAAAATAAGCTTAGATTGCTCAAAAGCTACGATCGCATAGTCATTGGGATTTTGCCGGGACACTGTCAGCTAAAGAACATTATTAACCACAGATCTGTCAGGAGAAATTGAAAAGGAGACAGCGGAGTACTTCTTCCGAAAATGTCCCACCCTGGGTTATCTACAAAAAGCGAGGTTGTGGCAAGGCGTAGAGCGACTCCTCTGGATTATGCCCTAACTCAAGATAGTGGGTTGGTTGACAATTTGAAAGGTTTTTCATTCATCAATAGAATGGATTCACAATGGATTTATTACTTCTTAAATACTATGAGCTCTATCTCACCCACTCGTTCTCTATGGCCTTAGCTATAAGGTATTAACCCAACAGTTTAAATACCAAAACCAATATTAGATAAGTAGAATAGAAACAATGGCAACAACAAATGAAGCACAAATAGGGCCAAAACAACAATGTTCTATGAGCTAATACGAGGTCTTATTTTTCTACGGTTTGAAATGCTTTTGGTATTTCCCACGTAATTAATTGAAAAAAATTTCGTCCTGGTAAGGGACATCCCCCATTTGCCGGACGGGCGGGCAAACCACTACACCACTGGGACCTTGATGCGGAAGAATGCTCTCTTTTCACGCTTTAGATTTAGTTATTTGTCTGTAAACATATCTAATATTTCGACAGACAATTTTTATTATTACACGCCAAGGATATTAATTAATTAATATAATTTGACCTCCGTCTGTGAATTATGAAAATCTGGAAGACCTCCTCCCATCCAGCAAATGGGAGATCTCAATTTGGATTGGTTACCGATTTTACCTAACAGCAATAATTATACTTATCTGAGGCAGGCTGAGTGAGACGAAATAGGTCGCATATGTAATAAATCCTAAAAAATCAAGAATTGGGAAGTATAAAACAAAAATTATTTAGATCGCATAAGAATTCTGGTGAAATACAAGCTCTTTTCGTGTTAACCAGCTGCATGCAACAGAATTGACAATTGGTACTCTTCGGTTAAATCAGAGAGATTATGATCGATAGAAAAGGCAATGGATTATTACCAGGAAGTATCATTTGAACTTCCTGGTAATAATCAATTGCCACAATAATGATATACCACAAAATCATTCATTCGGTAAATCTTGAAACATTTCTTTATTGGCCGATGTAGTTCCATTAGTGCAACAACAATGCAACAAGTAGAAAAGTCACGAAATGTAGCATTAAATGGTTGCACAGTAGGCTACAGCAATAACGGAGCTATGTTGCAACGTGCTCAAGTCTAATTTGATAGTTACATACGTATCTAACAGAGAAGAGAATACTTCAGAGGTATACATCACCTGGTGGGCGGTACGTGTCACCACCGCAATATTGTTTTCCCTTCACACGTAGCTACTAAATCAGTTTTGTTCGACAATCCACTATGATTTTCTTTTATTTTAATTCATTTTTATACTGACTCTACTTGGAGGTAAATTACAGCAAAGGATAGTTTACTAAATATTCATACCGTAACAGTCCACTCTTCCACCTCTTTTAACATCGCCTTCAACTAGAAGCAATCCAGAACGCAACGTACTGCGAAACAAATGATTGATTTCATAATTCATGGCGCGCTCTATTCATATGTAAATAGAGATTTACGCTCACATCGGTGGCTTTATTTATACGTACATAGCATACATATACACATTAAATTAATGATCTGTTTTTAGTGTGCAAAGAAGGGAGAAGTACACAAAGAGATACACTACTACAACTACGCCACTATGACTATATTGTTGTTGCCATTCCATAAACCGAACCTTAGAAGCCGTTGAAGGAGACGCTATACCTCCGTCATTCAATAGCTCGCTTACCGGGAACGTAATGTAGGTTCGGTAGATTCGCTGATGTCTTGGCGGCGCAATAGCGGTCCTGATATAAATTGTTACCTCCCCCGCTCTTTTTGGACGAGATGATGATGGGGTGTATATTGAATAATTCATGGGGTTCTGTACGAATCATTACTCGACAGGAGTGGAACGAAGCGAACGGTGTTGTTGGTACAGCGAACACTTTGTCCGCGCTCCGATTCTTTAGCCCTCCGGAAAGCTTCGTAGCGGTACTACCGTTCCATTCCTTTTTTTTCCTGTTAGACTGATCGTATTTATTCGGCGTGTATACACCTCCCCGTCTTCTTTTTAACTTGCCGAGTTGTTTATGTAAGCACACGCGGAAGTATCAGTCATTTGTCTCCTTCCCTGACAGTGCACTTCAAAATGGTTTACAAAGTTTCCGACCTCTTTTTCGACGAGTAAGCATGATAGAATTAATGGTGGTTATATTATTTTTTAATATTCACGTGAATATAGACGATATTCTCAAAGCTGAGAGAAATACAGCAACCTACAATGAGAACTTAAAGACTGGAATAAACCCATCAAAATCCAGAAAGTATTTAGTTGGAGAATGATCCTGGAACAGGTCCACTTTTACTTTTACTATTACCTTTCTGGTTAAAGACGTCTCGAATAAAATGATCCGTAACGTCATAGATTATTTTTTAATGAAACCCCCATTTTTCTTTAATTTTTAGAAATCCACATAAGATCCCAAATATTGTTGATACTGTTAAACCTTATATCTAAATTCAACCGTTTTCCTAGGAATCATTACTTAGAAAGGAAGATAATTTATTATTCTTATTCTTTTTAAATGAATATGAGTAAACCAAATTATGTCAAATGCTGAAATTGTTCCTCGCCAACTTTTTCAACTAACTAACAATCGCCTAAATCCAGCCTTTTTCGAACAAGTGCTAATCTTGTGCGTTCCACTCTCCAACTTATGGAGGTGTAAAACAAACAGTGTACATGTGTGCGTTTTATTTTATTATTACTACTACAATCCAAATCTTAGATATTAATAAATGTTTGTATTCATTTTAGAACAAAACAAAAATAATATCGATAAAATATTTTTTATATTTTAAAAATAAAACAATTTGCTTTTTGTCATAACTGTATCTACATTAGGATTAACGTTTGAATTAGAAAGCAAGATGCTTCAGATGAACATAAGTTAATCTGAAATGATTTTTTTGTGTTTATTATATTCATACCCTAGTGACACAGACGGTTGGCGCAACGTTGGCTCCTGATCACGAATCGCTTGAACATTGGCTCACAACATTCCCACATACTTACCTGATCTTTGGGCAAACTTCTTACTACGAAATACTTTTGTTGTGCACCGATCTTGAATGAACATTCCCTGAAAAACAACCGACGCTGCAACGACTGAATTGGTTCAACATCGACTTGCTTATGTTGCTCAAGAATTTACTGCCAAGCGTAGTTTATCATTTCCCAATTATCGACCAAGGCTTAACTGATTTTGCTGACGTAGGGGCAATCGGTACCCGACGTTAAAAAAGGCTACTAGGATAATAGAACATATTTGTTCGCAAACATATGTTGCGCCAAACCTGCAACAATACCCAGGCGCCAAGTTATAAATGTTTTGGAAATCACCCATGGTACGAATTTCCAAAATTCTATGTAACTTGAATTAGTTACACATTAAATTATTTCATTATATTTGGTTTTGAGTGCAGTATGGTGTTGTAAGTCAATAATTTCTGTTTGAGTATCGGGAAGCTAGTGATACAGGTTTTAAACGTTAATTGAAAAAGGGTTTTTTTCTTATCACCTTACCAAATCTGATATTAAATGAGCTAACAAGCTGCTGTGCAATCTGTCATATTTTGGCTCTTTATTAAATTTATTTGCCAACGCGTGCGTTCGTGTAAAGTGAGTCAGTTTTTTTATGTAAAATCATTAAAAAATAATCCAACGTTGGCATGTTAACAAATTCAAATAATGTTGGAAAAATGCAATTTCTCCCTTTCAGTCGTACATTCAAGTGAATCAAATGCAACATTATGTCTGTTAGAAATGCTAGATCCCACAACCATTCTTCATTGTTAAGGATTGCTAAGGAAGGTGTACCCGCCATGGAGTCACATTCTAAATTCTTTACACGACACTGTACCGTAGATTCCAAAATCTTTCGAACGCATTTCCTTTTGGAAGCCAACGCATAGTACAGTGAAAAATTAATTCATCATCTTCTTCCGTCTCGTCTGGAAAGCTACGAAATTACCATTGATTCAATGCACGAAAACAAATTTTATTAATACAGCGAATCTACAACAGAAGATAAGAGAAAATCTTTGGAGGAAAACTTCCATACAATGGTATTTAAAAATTTCCTATTCCAAATATTTTTCAAGTAAAGTTACATAACCTTTTGTTTTGCCAATCATGCATGGCGCTCCATCTGTGTAAATACTATCTAATTTAGCCCATTCTACTTCGACAGCTTCAATACCAATTTTCAATTCATTAAAACTATCTTCGCCCATACTTGTAACCAGCTGACGCAAATCTAGAAGTTCTTCAACTACTTCGAAGTTGTCAGAAATGAAACTTACAAATACACTACCCCCAACGTTACTCTCATCCAAAGCCGTGAAGCCGAAAACAAGGAAATTATTTCCTGCCCTAAAAACTACCAATTATATCGCTGTAGATGTGACCTAATGCAAGTGCTAATGCTACTCATTAGATTGCATTCGATTGTGCTAAAACATTTAAAGAGAGCAAATCAAATTAATAAAAACAAATTTAGGCAAACTATCATCTGGAAGATCTGTAAAATAGAGGAAAAGAACTTCATTAAACATCAGAAATTTTGGAGTACAAACTCAGAAAATAATGTGGGTTATGTTAATTGAAGACGACCTTAAAGTAATATAACAGAAAGAAAATACTTTCGAGATAGTTACAGCTTCGGCCCACAAAAACTCGATATTCCACCAACTCGTTGGTCTTACTACTGGGGCTACTAATTAACTCAATAAAAAAATACTTGCTTGATTTCTAACAGACGTTCACTATCTAATTTTGAACGAAATGGAGTAACTGCTTCGATGCTAACTAATTAAGCTAATTATATATATATATATATTAAATAAAGCTTTCCAAGCTTCTGTAACGTACAATAAATTATATCACAATAGTCATATAGAATTAACTTTCCGTCCAAACAATTTTCATGTGTTTTATCTTATGCTTTAAGCGTTTCAAATATCACTAGTCATTTTTGTTTAACACCATCGTTAAGCATTATCACCCTGATTTTTTTTCTCACAAGCTACAAACCAGACGAAATATTAGTTATACTGTACTCGGTAGTTCCATGGAGCAAAAAGTTTCGTTCATCAATCATCATCCGTGTGGTGTTTCTGCCTCTGCACGAAAACAAATGCGCAATGTCCGCCGTATACGTATCTGGATGTAGTGGACGACTCTCGCTTAACACCATATAACAAATAGCTAATGAAAATGTTTGTGAGAGAGTATACGAGCCAAACGGGGACCTAAGCGCTATTGCCTAACAAAGTTGAAGCCATTCAGGTCGAGACAGTGCAGAGCATCGTGAAATTGTTCATGTCAGCCGCTTGAGAAATGACCGGAGGACAGAAAGTCCACCGACTACTTCCCCTTATACACGGATATAAAAGAGAGGAGTCTGGAAGAAGTTCCAGGTAAGAGACGCCACTTCTACGAATTGTTGCCATTATTCTCCATCCGCAGACGAGCCGAGCACCGAAATGAGTATGGATGCGATGAAGGAAAGGGGGAGGGGAAGAAACGGTCGACTAGTAAATGAAGAGTTATGGATCCGAATCAACGATACAAAAAGCATGCTAAGTGGGAGTAAAGTAAACGATCGAATGCTCGATTCAACTTTCAGTTTTATTAATGGGCGTTAAGGTTCTCATTCTCGTTTCTGCTCCTTTGCTCCGCTTGTGGTAATTTTTCTTCGTGTAGGAGGCCGTCCTGTCGCGTTAGTTAAAATACGGAAATGTAAATTTGAATTTTATTAATCTTGTCTGAGCTAGGCTCTTTGCTTACTACTTGTGACGTTCGTAATATATGAAGTACGTAAATAGGAAAACAAATTAGTTTTTGCCAGGGTCGATACATATTTGTAGTGAATACTAACACAGATGTAGTGTTTGAAAGTTTGAAAGGTAAAGTTTCATATGTACAAAATCACCAAATACAATTTTATAAGATTACATGTTAATAATCTTTGAATGAATTTTGTGAATACAAAGTAATACAGTAAATATTAGGATATATATAATGTTATATTATATACATATATATATATATTACTATAACTATTAGTATATAAAGTATTCATTCATGAAGCACAGATGACTATCGGCCAAGCGCAAGAATTAGAATCCAACAGTAGTACTAACATTTTCGAAGAATTTCTACAATATGATTTATGGGCGTAATCAATACTGAATTACTTTAGTATTATCCTTACAACTCTTCATTAACTGTTTCGACAACTAAACTTCATTCTCAGCTTCTGATCTGTAGAGTATTAAACTATATAGAGTACTGTACACGTGCGTCTACTTTTAGTGAAGTATTGTGGTAAAGCTGACATCAAAACGTTTCAGTACACAACCGCATTAGTAGTCGAGTATGATTTGATGACCAATGCTATATTACAAAATATAAACCATTAACATGCACGCTAGGCAAGATACTAATCTATCAATACGGTTTTAGAGAAAATCACTCGACGGAAACGGCTACGTTCGATTTCATCCATCAAATACAATTAGACAAAGGGAATTATGTTAGTGGATTGTTTTTCGATGTTTCGAGAACCTTTCGCACAAAATTGTTATATTAGTCAGTAACAAGCTCTTCACTTTAGGTAACAGTGGCAACAATACCTTATCAACAACACTTTAATCACTCTTTTTATGGGCAACAGCGCTTGTATGTGAATATAAATGGTAAGAATTCTGAGCGGTTTGATATGGACCTCGGCATGCCACAAGGATTCTCGTTGAGATCCCTTGTATTGCTACTCTTTGTCACACAGCTTCATAACTCAATAATAGCAGGCACCACAATCAAATACATTTATCTTCCAACAACTAGGAAGAATTGTCGGGTAATCCTAAACTAAGTGAAACTATGGTGTCACCGCAACAACGTGATCCTGAACACCGACAAAACTACGATATTAAATTTCCATCGCTAATTAAGTTACGAGAATGTGACTACGACATTTTTGGTTTTGTTATTTTAGACCCTGACTCATCTTGGATGAAACATATGGATCAAGTAGTACGGACAATTAATAATGAATACCACGCTCTGGTAAAACTTACTTTTAGCTACTACTGCTACTAGAATTATATATATTACATATTCGCGTTGCAAAAAAGTTGTTGAAACTAATGTTTAATTTAAAGCTTACAAGTTCGTGTCGTTCAATGTTTCTGCAACGTAAACGGTTAACTTTTCAGCCGTTATTCATGTATAAGCGTGTTTTATTTACTTTCAATAGTAAAAATATATTCATCAAAAACACTTTCACAACCTTGATGTTGCGCAAGTCTACGGCTTTCTAAAAATCACCAAGCTACTGCTACTTATCTGCATTCAACAATCTCCCGTCTGCAGTTAAAATGATTAGAGATTTTCAAGAGAGGAGGAAAAGAATATTTGGTTGACAAATACGTGTATGACTATGTTGAACTTTTAATGTATTATTGTTCATGATGAACTAAGTGATCACCGTATGTCAATTATATCTTTTATTTTTACGCTGTTGTTTGTTTATTTAATGTAGATGCATATATTTGTTACCAATATCACACTGTGATCCGATGGCTAAATGAAATCTATTCTATTAATAGTAATGATCTAGGTGGATATCTAGATCTTAGTTAGTGGAACAGAACAAGAGTTTAATTTGCATCATTTAATGCAGAAATGCAAAAGAGTACCTATTGAAAGATAATGAAGACAATCGTAAAAAATAGAAATCATTCTAGTCAACGAAATAGAAATAGTGGTAAATAAACAAACTCATAATAACTGTTGAAGATGTTGTTCGTTCACTTCCTGGCAGAAATAAAGTCGTCTTGCAAAATGAACGATGAACGTGTTCTACAGGAATATTAGAGAACTATAGTCTTAAAACTTTTCTCTTATAAACGGTATCTGGTGTGTTAAAATAGCATATTTGACTGGTGTCCGATATGCTATTTTGAAAGATATCTATTTTCCTAGATGAAAAGGAAGATAATTGAACCAGATTTTAACATCTGCTGTACAGCTTTTAGGACACATCATTTAGCATTATTAGAAAAAAAAGTTGTGAAATACTTACCCGCATCGAATATGGAAAATTATGATTGGATACGAAATCCATTTTTTGCAGTCAACCCATCAAGTTATGAATTTTCGTTACAAGGAGAGGAACAATTCAATACGTTGCCAACAGATTGTACTGTCAAAATTAAATTTTCTGAAGCAACAGCTGAAGAGTTTTGGATTTCAAACCGAGTTTAAAACTATTTCTGAACAAACGATTAAAATTTTATTACAATTTTCAGGATCGTAATTACGTGAGGTCGGTTTTTCAATATTAACCAACGAAGACAAGGAAACGTGGAAGGCTGACAAATATAGAAGAGGAAATGAAAGAGAGAGAGAAATGAGATATTGAAGGCGTTTGCAAAAGTCATCAGGCTTAAATATTTAATTTAAAAAATGGTGGCAATTTGTTTCTATTTCATCTACCAATAGTTATTTGCTGTTAACTGATATGTAAACTGTTCCATATGTGATTATTAATATATTATGCAATATATACGATTGTGTCCTACAAAAAATCTTGTAAAATTGTATTTCATAATTCTAAGAAGGCTAGGAACCCCTGAACTAGAACCTAGAATTCTATAGAAGGATACTTATTTCTTTTGGCCTATCCTTCAATAGAGCACTCCGAATATACCAAGGACTGGTCCTGTGCCTTCCAATTAATTAAATCAGTGCCGCCGATTTATAAGGACGTATTAAAGGCGAATTATTCGTACGTAATCTAATTATTCCGACTGTATTTACTATAATCCGATCCTCATGCCTCTCGCTTGCTCCTGGCCGTACCGTGATCTCACTCCTTGCTCGTCTAGGTCGAACGCGACGGATGGAAAGAGAAGCCCGAACTGCCTGCTGGCCGCTTTTAATTTCTGAGCTTTCATAACTTCAATCGTCTTCTTCGTCTTTAATGTTTTTTGGGAGAGAATGCGCGCGGAAAAGTGAATTTATCAAGCGAAGAACACCGGCCGAGCGAGCAATAACAGAACAGCAGCGGTATGAGCAGTTGAGCAGTAGAAGTAGCGGAGAGGCAAAGGCGATGGCGAAACGGACAGACCAAGAGAGAGAGGACGGTAGAAGGGAGTAAGAGGCGGAGGAGGAGGGGAAAAGGTTGTACGCGAACGGTGGAGAGGAGTATGAGGGCGCCCTCCTTCTATCTCTTTCTCTCTCCCCCTAGTCTTCTCCTTATTCTCTTACTCAGCCTTCGAAATCGGAATTTATAAGCAGAATTAATTAGACTAAAAACCACTGCAGAGTAGCAGGAGTGGCGGCTTTCTTTCTTTCTTCCTTCATCTATGTATATACACGCCACTACTTCTTCCACTCTTCCCCTGCGCTCTACGCTGCCGTCAGAGCTGAGCTGCTGTTTTAATTTACAAAAGCCAAACTTAATTCTTGTTCCGACTAAAGGAATAAAGAGAAATGTAAGGGAAAATTAAAACGATTCAAGTCGTGGATGATGGAACGGGCAGCCAAAGACGGGAAATAGGGGCTATGCGATGCTGTAGAAGCACGCTTTTGATTTGGTTTTAGCCGCCTATGGAAAACGGTTGAGGAACGGTTGCTCGCTGCCGTCCATTCGCCAAATCGAAACGCTTAAATGCGGCTTGCCGATCGCCAATTGACAATAAAATAATAAAACTGATCTTATTGCCTTCTCACGCTGGGAAATTGAAGTAGTTATGGTTTAGCAACTCCTTTGGGATTGTTACAAATTCCATTTTTTACGAATTCATTCCACTGAGAATCATGCTTGCTTTAGCACCGTACAGCTGGTACCAAAGCGAAATTGATTATTTGAAGACAAATTAATTAATACTTACGTGCTTGTGTTGATCCAGTAACGTAGTTGAGTTTACACTTATAAAGCCCCGGGTTTTCGCACTGCCCCATATTACACTAGTTGGAAACTCGGGATGCTGCACAATTTTCGAAGTAACCATTAACCAAGCAAGCGTATAAGCAATCTAATTGTACTGATGTAGTTTTGAATTTGAAAATTCTCTATATTCCATCTGACTGGTTTTAATTTATTTAGGATCTCGTAATAGGCTCTGAGCTGTAGTGTTGTTGGATCAATGACTATGTTACTCGCATAATTAATATATATATATATAATTTATTGAATTTTTAGACCTGCTTTCACTTACGTAATAACAATAAATACTTTTATTGGACTCTTAACAAATTAAATAAAATATAACCGCAAATCTTATATTGAAAATGTCCCAAACCGCGGGTTCTGTTAGTTTCTATGTAAAGTTTTTAGTAATATCTTGGAGCAATGCTTGTCAAAAATTTGTATTGAAGGTACTTTTACAGCCTCCGCTCAGTTTAACGCGTAAAATTCCATCCGCTTAATTTACTCTCTCTATAATAATCTATTTGAAATATCAGAAGACAGAAGTTCTATATTTTACTTCGACCAGTTTATCCCTTTGTGAATCCAACCATAACCTCCGTCGTCTTGTTGTACCAAAACAAGAAAGTATATACGTGTACGTTAAAATTTAAGTAAAATGTAACTAAATATAACACTACATCCTGCTGGTTAAGGTTGAAAGCCTTTCGTTCTAAAACTGCTGCGAAAATTGTTCGATAAATTTTGATAATCACACGCAATAATGCGCAGCATTTACTCTAGTTTTCGCATGTTTTCAAGAATATGCCCAGTTTTTGTAATGTAATTAGAAGCCACTTTATAATCAATGTATGTAGTCTTCGTTAATCCACTGGTGAAGATAATTCTGTATATAAAGTGGCGCTCCCATAGATATTCAAATTAAAAAAAGATCTGGCAAAAAGCTCAGCAGGTACGCGATTTATTAACACAGGAAAGCAGAATATATTGAAACGTTTTGCATTTATACCCATTATCTTCGGCTAATTTTATTTACATTTTCATACCATACTTACACTTTAATTCGTTTGCAATACATTCTGAAGGCAACCATTTTCGATCAAAATCTCATGTTGTTCAGTAATTTACGTAATAATGGTTGCTATATGTATCGTTGATTATCTTTCTGGTTATGGCCGTTGAACGCAAATGGGTATCTTTTGCGCAAGTGAAATCTTGAACAGCAATATTAGAAAGAATAAATCAACTACCACTGCAAATCACTATTTTACATGTTTATATCCTAATATTAAAAAAAAATTAATTGACATTATGAAGGTTGTCTTCATCTTTTATGGTAATTCTGAGAAATCATAATTTTTGAGGTGGATGAACTGTACAAATTTTGGCACCGCTCCCTTATTCTTCATGTTCCTTATTTTAATAATATTATAGGCTTCAATTTTGAAGCCATTCTTTTCAGCATTACCATAATTTTTCCTAAATTACTTATATGTCCTCCCGTCTGGTGCGTTTCTTTAACATTCAGACGCGTTGGGAAAATACAAAATTGACATGCAAAACATATCGCAGACCATATAAAACGCCGTCATGTCATCAACTGACAAATATATGTCTATGTCGCACCTAATTGTAACGATGGCATCGTAAAACCTTATCTATGCAAATTACCATACATCGTTCACCCCTATACGCGCGACTCATATTTCTTATCCCCATATACACATACAAATACTAGATTCGGGCTCTTCCAGCGGAATAGTGTGTGCGAGTCGCCTCATTGGACATACAAAGCGGCTATTTCTCAGGACTCCCGAGAACTTCGTTCGCGCTGGCGGCCGTTGTGGGCGCGTAGTATACATCCTCCTTCACCGCTATGCCGTATTATGATAATTCGGACGCAGTGCGTGCGGATCTTTACGCGTAAATGTAGATGTGACTTTCAATTTAGCCCGGCGGTACGGGATTATGTTGGCGTCGCGAATCCGGGCGCCGCATTGCTCCGATTTTCTTCGTCCTCCTTTGCTTCTTTCCTTCTTTTCGTTCCGACCGACGACGTAGGCCAACCTTCGGGAGAGCATCCGAAACGTGCCTGGATTTGGAAACGCGCTTATTTCATGCCCGATTATCGAGAGACCGTTGAGATGCGTATGCGTACACAATGACTTGGTGCGCGTTTAACACCAAAACAGAAGAAAATGCCTCTCAACTACGTGCAATATTTCTATGTCTTGTTTTGTATTGTTAGATTATCTGTTACGTTAATCAAGAAACGATCCAACAAAGTAAGTTGCAGATTTAACGTATAGCAGAAGCAGAATAAAATTATACGGTACACCTAATGCTTGACAAACTTTTGGCTATAAATAACTAGTATACCTAAAAAACAGATCTCAAAGTGCAAATTACCAATTTGAACCCAATTTTTAAATTTGTTAGATCCCTCGTTAGGATTCTTTCGTACAAAAGCTAAACACAACCTAATATCGAATTAAAAAAGATAAAACAATGCTAAAACAAAGTTTTATGTATTTGTTCCATGATGTACGTAATTCTCAATTACATTTTCACATCATATTGAATCGCCTTTCTCTAGAATGACAACTAATATTAAATTCCCCAAATGTTACTCAAATCTATGAACTGATTCTGGAAACTTTCCCTTGCATGCTACATAAGTCTGGTTCTAAATCATAATCTATCTAATTATAAGCATAGATTTGAGCAGATAATAATTCTTCTGCTTGTGTATATGCAGGGAAGTGCTAATAAAGAAGACAAACAGCAAACATCCCAATTTAACTAAATTATTGTTATTAACTTTGCCATGTAACTAATATCTACCCAAAAATATATAGAACAACTTGCCGCATTCCAGCTAGAAATCTTAAAGTGAGATTATGACGGCAAAACTTTCAGGCAATTGCTAAACCACATGAAAAAAAAAATAACGGAAACCACTAGAACCAATAAAGCTTTTCCACGTTTTCCAATAGAATGGTAACAACAAAGCACAAGAGAAATTACAGATTTTGATATATTGTTGTAATAATTACTCAAGAGCTTATATATTATTAATTACTTACACTTAAAATTAGTTCGTTTACATTTTTAGTTGCATATGGAAAGAGAAGCAGTGTGGGTCGCCTCTTCCCTCGATTTTCTCCGAGATTGTTTGTCATTGTTTATTCCTGACTTACACATGTAAGAGCCACTTTTGTTTGAAAAGAAAGAGTTTCATTTTCGCTCTGTTCAGAAAATAACAAAATTAAATTACTTTCCACACATTTAACATTTCAATAATTTTTTTCGCTTAGAAGTTGAATCTTTCATTGTATATACATACCTAATAAATTAATATTAACCTACTACTTCTATCACGAAAATTGAAAAACAGCTCTCTCATACCAAAAGGAAATGAAACGCACGTTTTTATGATTTTTATGATAATCCGGGCGAAATAATCAGCCGTTTCTTACAACTTTAAGATGCCGTTAGCCTCAGAACATTGATGTGGTAATTGATGATTTCTCGTTGATGTAGCATAACTGATGATACAATGTTACAAAATATTATTGAATACCAACGCACTAAAATTCTTTTCTCTGTTCTAAAGCATAAAGAGGTGTAATTTAATGAAACATGAACTTTACTTGATTCCGTCACATTCACTGTAACGATCGCTTTAATCTAAATAAATGTCACGCGCTTCTTGTTAAATTGTGCTATAATATTATATTAAATGTATTAAACATTACTAGATAAATGAAAATATGGATAGCTATATTCTTAAGTGTAACTCAAAATTAGAAGCAATCCTCGTGCGAAAACCTAATTTCATGATGAACTACAACACACTGAAGAATTATATGGTTGCTGCATTGTTTCTACCAATTTAAACTGTTGCTCTTATTACATCTAAACAGCTTAAATAAAATCATTGTTCTTTTTGTCACTCATTACTTCACTATTTATCAAACTTAACTTGTCTTAGTTAATATATGGTTTGCGAAGTTTTTTCACCAAGTAGTGTATCTCAGTTCAATCGGATATTTTACGTTTTGTAGTCATAGATAGAAGTAAAAGGAACGAAAAGTCTAAGTTCGTTTGTCTTACTTTAATCTTACTTGTAAGGCATTTTTCTAGTTGGGCTAGATTCCAAATTAGGCAGCAAACATTCACATTTGTCAGTCAAATCGAGTAAAAAAATACCTAAGTCACGCTCTATTGGATGAAAGAATAATAATATAATTATCTACACTCGTTTACAAAATTTTAAGATTACACACTGTGAATCGTACATATTAAATCAAAAGTTAGTCTGGAAATTTATATTAGCATACAATAATTACCCATTTGCTTAAATATCCTTGTCCGCTAGCCAAACTTCCTTATTTAGTCGGACCGCAGTAAAAAGCGAAACAATGACGATTCGCAAAAATGAACATATACTTCACACTCTAATATCCTACAACGTACAGACACAAAGTTTCTTCAACTAAGTGTACTTGGTGTAAAAATAAACCGATTAGAAGTGAACTTCTAGAGTCAAACAGCGTGTACCGCAGATGTAATGTTTAATCATTGTGTACATTATGTAGCAATATAGCAAAGGTTACGAGAATCCGTGCGACAATTACGGGCGAAGTCATCTGAAACTTCCAGGAGAACACTCGAAGCAAAACACTACTTGGGAACATTTGACGTCATTCCGCAGTCTGTAGGCACCTTTTACACACGTATCTACACATCTATACGGACCCTCTCAGCAAATATTGCAGGGGGTACATTAGCGCAAGATTGCTAAATTAAACAAACCGCTGGCGGGCGTACTTCGCTGATAAGTGTCGCAATTACACTTAGTTTAAGTGCAAGAAAACTAGGTGTATTTTAACTGTTATTATTTTCGACATTTAATGAGGCGCGAAATTTACAAATTATACCCCTACAGATGTCGGTACGTCTTCTCTTCGTTTTACACTTTACACCTTCCAGTAACTTCAACTCCAAGCTTCTCTCTTAAGTTTTCCACAAGGGCAAGTTTAGTAAGCGTGAGCCCTTCGCATGCATTTTATTCATAAAAAAATATGTTTATCTCTTTCAAAGCTATTTACCATTTAAATTATTTAACAATACGTTTGGCTTGAATACACACGACTACCAGAAAGTTTATGCATAATATACACAACAGGTCTTGCGGATTCATATATTGTCGATTTGCTTCGATTGCTTCTTGAAGAGCTAACAGTGGTAAAAGTTAAATAATTTGGCTACCTGCTTATATTGATCACCGAACAATAATTATAGGAAAATTAATAAAAATAGAATTCTACCCCTTTCTGCCTGGTGTTAACGATAGTCAGTACGTTTTAACAGCAACGTATTTATGAAGCAGCTAATTTAGACTTAATGAAATTATAAAATCAGTAATACCAAAAACTTTCAAGTAAAAGATAGTTCGACGTGTGCCACTAAGAGTGGGGGCAGGCGATATCATGGAAATTACAATAGCTACAGTAATGGTAGAAATTTCTTCATAATTAAATTGGTAAAGGGAAATTTAATGAAAATGCTTTTAACTTCCAAACACGACCACTATGGGGCGTAGTTGCTAGAGTTAACAGTAAATTTTGAATTAGCTGACAAAAGTCCCGGGATTAACTATAGTTTTAAGTGAATTTTAAGTAAATAATTAAAAAGCCTCATTAATTATGCACCGCCTTAGTTAAAGGTGTTTTGCCATATTTTTAATAATAAATGTAAGAGGCGTTACCGATTCATTTAAAACAACCTGCAGTTTGTCAGAATCGCGGCAATTTCATATCGGATTGATGACTTCAATTGCCGAATAGCCTGGAAGTTATTCCTGTGTAGATCCTCGATCTGAGGAAATAAATCTCAGACACTCATCTCAGGTGGGCGAGGGGGCCAAGAGATGTCGACGAATACGCGAGGTCACATGACTGGGTTTTTGAAGCCCCACACCAAACTGTTGCCATATCAATATGTAAACGAATTTGGTGTACTTCTCTGGGGTTTTCGGCGACGGCCCAATAACAGCACACGATCTACATTTTGTTTTAGGCACAAAGAATCAACTGTGTGAAAATAATACACCTATTCCAATATTGTGTCACGAGGTGGAACCACGCCTCGGACTGGAATGCTGAAGTGCCAACGAAAGTCGCGCCTCACGGTAACTACAGAACGCGTTCTATGGACCAAGCAGCCATGTCAACTAAAACTTTCAATTTGCAGCCAGGATTGCCAGGTTTTACAGATGCCATGGGAAGAGTAAGACCGGTTATTCCTCCAGGCCACCAAACACAACATAGCTTGCTTTTTTTATATATATGGGCACATACGTTTAAATCCATAAAAAAATTACCATAATGTGCATTTTTGTTTCTGCCGACACTAATCTGATGGATTTAGGATGAAATAAAATTTAAAAACAACCTCTTGAAATTGGTCCTAACTCCTATTGTGGCCTCCAAAAGAGCCACCATCACGAGGAGCTACAGATCAAATGTATCGTCTATATCGAGAATATCTAGAGACGCCAGAACACATTTTCTGTGAATGTGTTGCTATCAGTCGTACTCGCTATCAACACCTCGATATGCCTCTTCTTACACCTACTGCATTAATGAAAAAAAATCCTATAATAGTATTAAGGTTTATTAAAGGTCAAACTCGCGAAAGACCACCGTTGCAATAGATCTATTTGTATAGTTGCAGTGCAAGCAAATCTTCTTATTTTCACAGAATAACTTGTCACAAATACGTGGATCATTTTTAAGACCACATGCCCATTTCATCACTCAAAACCAAGCAGATAATAAAAATTGTAGTGCTTTTTTAACAAGAGTATCTGTGTTTTAAATATTGTAAACGGAAATCTTCCTGTAGTAATTATACGTATTTACACGTAACAACAGAATTTAGATGAATTTAGGTCGAATGTTATACGATACTCAGCATATTCCTCAAGAATTTAATCGAAATAGTACAAACGAGGTGAATCCCATAGGGGTGAATCGTCACACGCATGCATACGCCACGCTATTTGCGCCTGAAATGTGTTCGTTTGTCATTAACGGGACAAAGCTCGCGAGAAATTTCTAAATAACCTGGAAAATAATATGCGAAAAGGTATTTAGCATTCACCTCCCGCACGTATAAAGAGTTCATAAATATAACCGTAATTCGCAATATCTGCCGCATTTGGAACGGTCGTCGGGAAACATTATATGAAGAACCGACATTACCATGCATTCCTAGACTGTTTCGCCGGTATTGGTGCGCGCAGCGCTTGATGAATCACGAAGAAATTTTCAGGTCTGCATTGGAAGGCGGGGAATTACCCGAATGAAATACGTGGAATTCAAATTTAAAACGGTTTCTGTTCTGATGAAATCGTACAGAAGGGTGAAAGAGTTATCAATTACCCACGATGTAATTTTATTTAACGTCTTGATATTTTAATACTTTGCTGTTATGAGTGAATTTACGGTGAAAACCATCTCTCTAAAAATCGCTATTTGTAAGACTTAGTTAGCAATCTACCTTAAGATAATAGGCCTATGACTGTAGCAATCGAAAACATGTTAAATGTAAAATCACACCAGAACACCTTTTTCCAAAGAAACGGTAATAAAAATAAAAAAAATAATCTAGTCTCAAGGAATGTTGCTAACAGACGTCAATGCTGGGCAAGGTAGAGAACATGACTACATTTTTGCAGCGACTATCTACGCTTGTGTTTATTCGTCTTATAAGAAAGAAAGGGTTACTGTTGTTACTAAGAGTCTGTCTAGTCGCTGCAAAAAAGTACTTATTTCTTTTACCTAATTTTTTTCTATCTACAGCCTTGACCAATAAGACGATGCAGCTGCAGATTTTCGCAAATCTTTAAAAAGTATTCATTATTTTAATACAAGAATTGCCTTTTTAATTTTCTATACAAAATTAATTTAAATATTTATTGAACTTAACTCCAAAATGTCATCAAAACTCTCGAGCCGAGAGAATTTTCGCGCAATCATCTTTAACAACTTTTGGAGAGAATTATCTCAACAACAACAATATCTCGTAGAACTGGTTTCCGTTTCTGATAATGAGGCACCACATTAGTTAATCTCAACAAAAGGCTTAGAACAGAACCACCAACGACAGCAGTCATCCAGAACTGTGCTGTGCACCAACTGATCAAGGAAGATCGGCATGCGACTTGGAGATTGAGACAGCCCTAGGTATTTCAAAGACCTTAATCCAAAGAATTCTGAATGTTGAATTGACTTTCAGAAAGTTATTTTCCCGTTGGATCCCACGTCTTTTAACTGAAAAATAAATAGCGGCCCGCGTTAATTGATGTCGAAAAATACACCAACAAGGGAGTCTCAAAAATGTTTATAGTATCTTGAATTGTGACGAATCATGGGTTTATTCCTATGAACCCGAAACCAAACTAGAATCTGCATGTAGGTGTTTCAATTGTGTACCTGTATACTTTGACGTCTTATTTCTTGAAAATTCTTGAAATTCTTAAAAATAGGAAAGCTTTGTGTTATTATTTGTAATAATAATTCTTGACTATCGCTATCATTTTCTTTCCCATCAAATCCAAGCTATATCATAAGTTACATATTATTTACGCAGCGTATTTAATGAAACGTCGCTCGGTAAAAGTAGGCTCAATAGGCAACTCCGCTTAACGACTGCCTATAAAAGGAAACGGCTCAAGTATGCTAAATACCATAAAAATTGAACACAGAGTCAATGGAAGACGATACTCTGATCCGATTCAGAGTATCGTCATCGAGCAATGTGTTACCAAAACTATTAAATATGACGGTGATATTATGGTTAGGACTGTTTTGCAGATGACTGAATTGGCGTATTATTTAAAGTTGATGCAACATTAACAATGGACGCCTATTTTAACATTTTACGAGAGCATTGTGCGTCCAAAGGTCGCAAAATAATTGGCGAAGGATTCGTGCTTCAGCAGAACAATAATTCTAAAAGCGGGGAAGACAGTTTGAAAAACAAACTCAGTCGTGCATTTTACACTAACGGAGTGGCCACCATTTAATCCAATTTGCAGCACTATCGAGCGTTTAAACTGAAAATTACGGAAATCACTTCCAATTAGCAAAATACCACTTTGAAGCCTTATTAGGCTTACATACATTATGTGTACCCAGACAGACTATTGGAAAAAAATGTCTCATTTGTAAGGCAATAATAAAGGCCAAAGGCAGTTATTTTTACAAAAAAGAAATATAGCTTTATCTTTGACGCAATCTGAGTTTTTGTGACGAAGAATATTGTAAAACACATCTGTTTTTGTACGAGTTTGTCATATTTTTGAGTTACGCGATTGAACCTATGAGCGGCAGTGTATTGAAAGTGCATGTTACTTAATCCTACAAACAGCATCTTTTCAGAATTCATACGCATCTATGTATCACGTTGTACATACCATAAATAAACTAAATCGACAGATCTACTGCCCATATCATTCATTATTTGGGTTATAACAAGTACGCGTATTTCAAACGCTAATTACTATACTTCACGATGACGTAATAGCCACTTAATTTCATTGAGTCATCTCGAGCCGTCCGACTCGCTGGCCTCGATAAATCGTGGAAGACGAAAGTGCAATATCGCAACAGTCATTAAATCATTGTAGGAGTTGTAGGAAGAAGCACTTTCCATTATCGAATGATTGCCTGCAGGGATTGAAAGTCAACGATGTGATTGAGTGCCCCGGCTCGCATTTAAATCATTTTATACCCGTTCTTTTGGAATTACTACTTTAGGCACCTATAATTCGTTAATTTAAAATCCACTTCAGATCGAATATAAACAAAGTCGAGTTGGATATTTACCATTGACGTGCGAATTTTTCCTATGTATCGCACTCTATACATCATTTTCTCGCTTCGTCACACACCTGCTTCATATTTTGTTATGGCCATATAAAAAATACATTATCCAAACACGATCCTTATTGACCTAGAAACGCGAGCCGCGTGCGATATTGAGGAAGAAGTCGAATTCGTTTTTATGAAGGAAAGCCTACACCACTGATACATATTTCATATGATTTCTTGTAAGGACGAAATATGTATTAGAAAGCGCCAAGGGGAAAAAAGGCGAACCTTTATATTTTGTACCGTATAAAAACGAAATTACAAAATTTTATACATTAGCTTTGATTTTTCTTGAAGTGAATATAAGTGGTAATGCATTTATGTAAGAAGTTCATTTTGATTAAAGTAATAGTGTGGTATATTCTTGAAAAGTGGAAAAATAGGAGTCACTGCTGGCCTCAAAATGTATTCGTTCGCCTAGTACATTGGCTTTTTTTCCAGATATGTTTGACCAGTTCAATGAACTTTAAACAAAAGCTGCTAATTCTTAATATTAATTTTACAAGCTACTGGGATGTACTTGTGAAAGTAGTCGTTTGGTCCTTTCACTGCAAATTTACAATTTGAAGCTTAAATTTTGGCTTTTTGGTGTTTATTTTTAAATTCGTTAAATTTGAAAAGAAAGTTTGTTTTGAGTAAATTTTTGCGCGTAGATATAAAAAATTTACGAGTAATGAAGCAAGTAACATCTTTCCATATATTTTATTAAAGTTGTGTTTAACCGGGAACCTACTGTTGAAACAAACTATCTTCTCGCGCAATACTTGGCAATTTGCAGCATAATGCGACGCTTAAAAGCCTATCCAGTAAAAAGTAAGAAGCTGTTTCTTTATATTCATGGAACGGTATAAGAAAAGCTGTGGATGCAATTTTCAACATTGTCACTGGTTGGTCTTCTAATATAAGTACGTGGCGCGGGACAAAATTATATATATATATCTTCAATTACTTACAACTCCTTATCCTACCATTCTTATCTGCGGCTTACATACGAGTAGCTATCTACCGATTTTGATCTCCTATCTTCTATTTGAAGAACACCAGTTAGAAATAAATATCAAATTCACCTGTAGTTTAATGAAATCCTGCAGAAAAACCACACACCAACACAATTTAACATTGTCGACAAACACCAAAGCGTTGCAATCAATGTTTCAAGTCATTAACAAATATTAGGAATAATAGCGAACCGATATTAGTACCCCGTAGGTACGCGGTATGTCGGACGTAATATACGAAAAATTGTCGCTGGTAAAGGTAAGGTTCAAACCAAAGTGTTGGAGTTTACTCAAAAGAATACTATGATCGACGCGACCAAAGGACGTCAACTTGGCCGTGGCCATCGATTACTTCAGAGGCGTAACCATGCTGCTCCTCAACTATAAAGGAAATAATTTGAGAATATATTGACTTATGTGGAGCAGATTCAAAAACCTCAGCCATGTATAATAATATCGAGATTGGCCAGTAATTAGATATCACCGTCCTTCAATACCGCACAGACTTTGGCAAGCTGCCACTTATCAGGGAAGTAGAGATTCTTAGAATAAGGTGAAAGATACTTAACAGCGGGCCCAGAAATATCGATGAACAATCTTTGAGTATAAAGCTTGGCACTTGATCGGAAGCTAACGTAAGCGTATTTTTTAGGCAGAGAGGATATCGAACTCAGAAAATATGTGCGTGAACGTGTGTAGCGGAAAAGTTATTGTTTGTAACATCAGTAGTGAAAGAGGTAGAACTCTGATAAATTTCATGAAAGTGCCGCGAAAAGGCATTGAGAATAGACGTAGTATTGTCGAAATATTGGCTATGCTTGTACATTTTCCCCGGAATTCTGAGAGCGTACAAAAGTCCAAATGCATCACTGTTGACTGAATGCTCAATTTAACAAGTTTTTGAAATTATCTAGATCAATACATTACGAACTGGTAACTTTTTCTTCCAAAACTAGTTATTTGTCTTGTAGTTTCTCATTTTCCACAATGTATTGTGCACCTTTTTTTTTTGAAAATAACCTAGTATTATTATTATTATTGTCATCTACGTAACGATATAATGTGTACATAAGTACATTTTGACTTGTTACAATTGCTAGTCACAGAAAACATATTTACCAAACTCAGGGGACCTCGCTAATATTTACCAGAATAAAATGAAAGCACGCTGCTTATCGAAATCTAATTAGTTTCAACATGTTCTTGTATTTAACAGAAAAATATTTTCAATTTCATTCCAAGCATACTGCAATTTTTTTCCATATCGTCAGCGCATGGCTTCCCGAACATCCTCATGTAAGATTTAATGAAGTTATTTTAATAAAGCAGCATCATGCATGGCTCTTCAGCAAACTCGCTTGTAAAGGTATCTTCCTTATTAAAGTGTATAGGAGCATTCCTGAAGAGCCGATATTAAAATATCGACAGACTGAAACATCTCAATCCTCCCCGTTTGAACGCTATCGGATGAGGTCGGGTAATAAAACTCTAATAAAACTCAGACGGAGGAAGAAAAATCCGGGTAGAACGGGTAGGGAGAATATGCTCGAGTCCCCCACCCTGATTTACCTTCCAAAATATCTCCTTCTTTCTCCTTGATTGGTAAAAAGAGGAAAAGAAAGATTAGAGCGAATCATAACGCCTTAAATTAATTAGTTTTTGTTTTCCCGCTTCCTCTTCGACGAACATCTTTTTCTTACAATGTCAGTTTCGCTTAACCTCCAGTCTCTGATCTGTTTTTTCTCCTCGGTAAGAAATTAAGGTCTCCGAGCTGGATAGTAGTGACGGAGCGAATAGGTGAGAGCGGCGAATGCACACAAATAAGGACCGTGAGGGGTCTGGTAACGGCAATCAACTCTAATCGATGCTGTAATCCATCACTCATGGGTCGAGCTTACTTCGCCAGACAAGGGGACTGGTCAGAATCATGGAGGGATAAAACACCTTAGGATAGCGGAGACGTATGCAGGATTTAGTTTTATTGACGTGGATGAGTGAATGAACATTTCTAATTGATTTTTTCCCACTTCGAAACAGATAAAAGCCGGTAAACTGGAGATAATTAGAAATAAATGAGTGTTGAATTTTGAAAATATACAAAGAAAATCCGTAAAAAAAATTAATACTCATTAAGAAAAAATTTTCTGCTCTTTGATCACTGTCAGAGCAAATCATGGATTTAATAAACGCAATGTTAATACATTGCGTTTATTTTTTATGATTTGCCATAGTTCATTAAACCAAATAGTTAAATAGTTATATGTAATCTTAAACTATTTAGTTTAACGAACTATTGATTTTTATGTCGTGAATAAAATTGAAGATGCAACAGAAAATCTTGTTTCAATCGAGGAAACGACAAACAAAATACACATTTACTTAACTACAGTTTTGTAGTTAGTCATAGCGTTCTTTTAACAAATGTTCAAAAATACCACAATCGGCCTCTAAACATTTTATTCTTCGATGCCCTCCTGATCGCTTCTTACCTTTCTTTAATTTTTCAAGCTAAACAACTCAATCATGTAGAAAATGTTGATCGCAGAATTTTAGGTTTTATACCTAACATTGATTCAAGCAGGCATTGCAATTCAGTGTTCTGAATCAGTCTAGTAAGGTTCCTGAAGACCATTATCATCTTGCTGATGTTTCAGCATATACCGATTTCGGAACCAGTGCGATTTCCTACGGCTAAAATGCAATATAATTTCTTCAAAGCTACGTTGATTGGTCCTTTTTTGATGAGTATGCGTAAATAAACAAAATCGAGTAAAATCGAGATAAAAGCAACATCAAAATCAAACATTATTACCGTTGGAAGTTACAAAATTCAAAAGATTGAAACGACATAACGTTGAGAATGATACTAGAGCCATCTGTCTGCTGTCTGGAAATTTCTGAATAACAAACGTAAACTAACTAGAATCTGGGAGACTCCATGATGATAACTGTGAGTCTACTGAAAAGGAAGTAGTCTACTGAAATTGAAAAAAAAAATGAAATAAAAAAAAAAAAAAAAAAAGTCTACTGAAAAAACAAAAGTCTACTGAAAGGACACAAGAAATACATTTTTTACCATTTTTTCTAACGTGTATTTGAAATCTAACTCTTCTCTTTGTTCTAACAGCATCAGTAATTGTCGTTCATTTACTTTCATTTCCAACCAGTAAATCTACAACACGCTCACTACTCAAGATTATATGTAATGTATGTACATGTTGTTATGGTTTATTATGTCCAACAAGTAAAATTGTTACGAACTAGGACAAAGTATATAGATACATATAGCTGACCTGTTTACAGCGAAATTCGGGAAAATCACCAATTCCTTTGGCCATAATTACAAAAAGTACTTCAAATTTCCTCTCCTCGACACAATCACGAGAACCCAATCAATTTGAAGAGGAAGAGAGGGAAATAAAGGGTACGCATGAGTGATTCTCTAACTCTCTTCACCGCGGCCATAATATTACTGAACTATTTAATTGCGGATCGTTTAAAAAAGACAATTCGGCACATCATTTAATTACCGGTTAACGGCACCCTTGAAACAGCCTACCGCCATTCTCGTAACGAGTTATATTGCCAATAAAATCATTTTAGTCGTTTTATTTTATCGCGCGAATGGCGGCAACGGCTTCTGCGTTGATGGCGGGAATTTCTCCATCATCGACAAGCAGAAGCGCGGGTCCATTGCGCCATAACGGTCGCAGAAATTATCTTCGCGCCCCCTAAAATGTATTTAGAATTTAGACGGCTTTATCTTGTCGAAGTGTAGGCAAGTTTATTAACATTTTAGTACCACGTCCTTTTAACCAGCGAACCTACAGTAGTTGAGAGTCTTTGAAAGAGCACCACGAGCTACAACTCTTGATTTAGAGCCACACAAACTAGCTTCGAAAATGTTATTTCTACCACAAAACAATGAGTGACTTCCACAACGCAGTACTTGAAGCTCTTTACATATGTATGTCAGGTTCATTCTTGCTTTACGCTAAAGTACTGGTTTAACAATATGATCACTACGGTAAACTTTGGAACATTGAAACACCTTTCCCTTATCACCACATTTCATTAAAACAGGGCGAACGTTTCGACAGCTAAGGTACGATATTCAGCAGTAAAACTCAACTTTGCAAAAGTGAAGTTTCAATTTTAAAAACTCAGTTCCGTGATAATGAGATTACTGCGGAAGAAACATAAGCTTTTGGTAATTGACACAGTCGATCTACTTCCAAAATTATTTTATTTCATTACAAGTCCTGATAATCATCTAAAATTTCTTTAAGATAATGCTGGAAGTATGTTGCTTTTGTTAACTAACAATAAGGCTTTCTACTTACTGAAACTTTCTACTAAAGGTTGCGTACATTTTTGTAATGGATCGATCACCAGTTCCTTATATAATTTCAACAACTACAATGTTAAAATACGGTGCGAAAAGAGCTCCCGGAATTTTTCAATAGTACAAAAGTATTAGATAGTCAAATTTTATCAATTTAACAAACAAAAACATTTACAATACATATTCAAAATTGCCTTGTTTGGCCTCAAAACATTTATGGAGTTACTCTCAAAAATTTCCAATGATAGACGCACACTCTTCCACCGTATTCTCGTCATGGCGCACATCAGAACCGCTTTGATTCAGCGGTGGTGTGCCTTGTTCCCAAGATTATTTGTTCCTAGATGGAGCATACTGTAATGTTCATTGAGTTCAGGTCGGGTGAGTTTAGCGGCCAAACCACCTTACTCTGAAATCTCGGAAACAAATCCTCACAGACGGCTATGGCTGGGCAAAATGCGCTGGCGCTCAATTCTGCTGAAGCCCAAATCTGTCAACGCCGATGTGCTGTGTCACACATCACCAAGAATCCGCTATTGCTGGTTGGCAGCGATTTTGATATTGCGGTCGATGAAAGCAAGCGTCGTCTTATCGGTGGCGCAGATGGGAGTCCAGACCATCTTCGAAAGTAACTTCGGCCAATAGTTTTTACAACTGTGGTTTTCTGCTACCTCTTCCGAAGCAATCGGCGGCGAACTCGACGGTGAAAATCTTCTCGTCTGTGAAGAGCACCTTCTATAAACGACCACCACCGATCAAACGAAACAATCGGCGAGATGTATGCAGCCATTTTACCTTCATTACGTCGTTAAGAGAATACACGCGGGCGATCTTGTAGTTACGAAGGTTCAGTTTCTTTTTGACAATATTGAGAATGCTTTTTTTCGCCATTTTTCTCATCGATACCTCCTAATAGCTACGAATTCGTGAGAGGAACTTGTTGACGTTCTCCGGAGTTCTTACTATTCGAGCATGAACCGCAGTCCGGCCAGTCTTCTTGAACCGTTTTACGGCATTACAGACAGTGTAGTACAATGTCGACCTTGCAATAGCAGTGGCACGCTCATTTTCACGAGACATTACGTAAGAATCTTCATCAAAATTACACGTAGAATGCAATACATTATCAAATATAAGCCTAGCCTGTCCTCCAAACAATGGATAATCTATAACACAAACCACAGTTAACGGAATTAGATACCATAGGCCTACGAAAAATTTGTGATTAAGTAGACAATTTGTGATTTTCCAAATTAGTTTTGACGTACTAATACCTAGCCAACAATCGTCGTTTGTTTTCCTCACGCAGAACTTTCTTTCTATAGATTCATCATAGTTCTTAGCCCTACCTTTAGGTCAGCAATCTAGATCCACGACATGTCCATGGATAATAGAGCTAAAGACTAACATTAGCACAGAAATTGATATGATGATAATTTAATACCTGGCAACAAGAATGTGCTGCGTGAAAGCAAAAATGTTATTACCCCAACTTCATATTATACTTGGCCTAATGGAGCAGTTTTGTTGAAGTGTTGGACAAAACAGATCAATGTATCCAATTATTGTGTGAAAAACTTCCAGGTTTAAGAAAATTGCAACTGCTGAGTTTGAAACAGTAATACGTCACTGAAAAAATACGTGAGAATTTTAAGAAAGTTGTCAAGAAATTTATGTGAATAATAAGTGAACCAAATCATGTGGACATTGTGAAAAACATGCTGGAAAATGGACTATTTTCCTGCTAACCTGGGTGATATCAGTGAAAAGCACGATGAACAATTCCACCACGATATTAGAGCAATGGAAAGAGGTATTAAGGGCGGTGGAATATCAACACGATGGCGAATTATTTGTGGATATTGAAGAGGGATGTTCCTATGCCCGAGTATAAGAAAAAAACCAACAAACAGAGCTTTTTAGACAAAAGAGAAAGATATTCTAAGGAGATCAACAAGTAGTTCGTGTTTCTTTTGCTATGTTTTTGTATTCCTTTTATTAATGTCATTCTTATATGGAATACATTATTTATATAGATTTTCTCTTGACACAAAACCTTACGCGATACAACAAAACTTAATACAAATTTGAAATCAGGGACCCCAAATTACTCAAGTTCGGTTAAATACAACATTCCAAATTCAATAATGTGTAAAAGCGTAGGCGTGAGTAATTTGTACCCAATATGTAAACTTCAGTTTCAACAAATTCCCAAAAAGTATTTCTTTTGGGAAGTTCTAACAGATTTTATACTTGCGCTTCAAATTTTTCTAAAATATTGATGTCAATACACCGTTCATATTGACGTTACGTACGGAAGGGCTCTTTATATCTAAAATGAGCAGCTATCTCATTAATATTGCTCCCACAATATCGTTTAGATTTCCAAAATATTGGACTTCTTGGCACCAACAAATTTTGAAATTTTGGCATAGATTGGCATTATTTTAAATGAATCACTCCGAATATTATTTTCTTCCATTGTTTCCATTTCTTTAACATATACTAATGCGCAATCTAAAAATTACAGCATGGCAGCATATCCTATTGACGGATCAAAATACTGATCCTATAAAAGAACAAAGGGTGAAAATATAAAGCAAAATTAAATTTATTTGCTACTACATATGCGTAATCATAAACTTTAATCAAACGCTAGACGTCTGCATACAATTTTGATAAAGTAATCCATATCGCAATTAATTCGACGCAAAAAACGAATCAGCCCCCTGTACAAATAAACGTATGTATTACGGAAAGTACATTTGCGAAGCTATCCCTAAAAACCACTACAGCGCGGCGTTGTAAATACACAGTCTAATGGAGTCGCTAAAGCCCAGACAATACACGTTCAGATATAAGTAGCAGAAATTATAGAAGTTCTTGTACTTTGTCATCTGTATTATTGCCGCTGAGGGGGAGATGCAATTCGTTAAATTAATTTGTTTTCTTTTTGGCAGCGAGGGAGAAGGGACAGAAGAGTATAGGAACCTCTCAGGATCCAGAACCAACACCACACACACGCCATTTATTTCTTTACATCTGCGCAATCCGTTATGAATAGGCTGTTTACTAAAAATCACGAACCGAAATTAAAACGGGTTCGTAATATCATAGTCGTGTTTTCTTTTTCCTGCCTTCCACTTCGGTATAATAGCGTATTGTCTACTTTCTGCTTCTTTTTCTGCTACATTATTATTTCTCCGCGTACTTATTTGTTTTTGGTCTGGCCGCATATCTTTACATAGAAATGAGGCGGATTCCATCTTAAATATGTCATGTGCTTCCTAGCAAATTGTCCCGCAGCATGTTGTGTGTATCGTTCTGGCGGAAAAGATTACTGTTGAGTAGGTATTTATTATGCAATTTGTTGTTGTTTACTGCGTTCGTTTCCGTTCAGAAAATTTTAACAGGCATTTGGTTTTCTTCGAAAATAAATATGGGATGATCCATTTCGCTATGACGAAATCGTTGGAGCGCTCCCTTCTTGAGGCGAGCAACTAATCTTTAATATAACTTTCCATAAGGTCGTAGCGAAAATGCCTTTGAGACGCCTTAATAATTTTAACTAAATTTGCAAAAAAATACATACGAAATTCTAAACGAGTAAACAAGTATTGCTTATTCAATTACAGCTTGTCTCTAAGATTAACGTGTCCTATTGTATTAAACATATTTTTCATATCAGCGAGTTTTTCATATTGGGAAAGAAGTAGTAGTCCAAGGGAGCCAACTCTGGGGAGTAGGGATGCGAAACAAGCTGGAACCCTAACTCTATTAATTTCTCAACCATAACTCCAGAGTAATAAACTGGTCCATTGCCGTGATGAAAATGGATTTTTTTTTGTGCGCCAGGCGTGGACGTTCTTTTTGCAACTATGTTTTCAAGCGATCCAGCAACAATACATAGTATGCACTTGTAACAGTTTCACCTTTTTCCAAATAGTCGAAGAAGATTATTCATTGGGAACCCCAGAAAATAATCGCCATAACCTGCCCAGCTGAAGGAACGGCCTTCGCCTTTTTGTGGTGCAGACTTTCTGCTGACAATATTGTTTGGACCGTTCCTTGGACTGTGATGGATTCTCCTGAAACAGCTGCAAACCGTCCTTGGTACACGTCACACGATTTCGTTTTTTGTAAACTGTGAGCAGCATTACGTTCTGCGGATAGCTTCCTCGTGTTCAAACGTTGGTGCAAACTACGTACCCGTTCACACGGGATGCTCACAACAGTAGTAATCTCGCGAACCTTCACCTTTCTATCACCCTCAACCAGATCGTGGAATATATCAATGATTTCTAGAGTAGTGACGTCAACAAGGCCTTCAAAATATTCACTTGTGTTCATATAGTTCCGAAGGTGATGAAACCACTTACAAACCGTTCTAATCAAAAATGCAGATTCACTATAATGTTTATTAAGCCTCTCTTTAGTCTCCTGATGCGATTTGCCTGTCATGCAGTGACGACTTGCACATCGAAACCAATATGATTGTAATTTGGTGTGGTGGTGGTTCAAGAGATGCTGCTAACTAACAATAACCTCTATAGACGCTAGAGCTTTCAAACCACTCCCGCATACCGTGCATTTCAGATAACGCGGGGCGTAAAATCTTTGTGTGATGTTATGTTATTTTTTATGTTTTGTCTACACATCGTTGAAACGTACTTTTTTTTAGGTTTTAAGACATTTTATACCTTGAAACAAAAAGTCGAAATTAAAGAAAAAAAGGTAGCAGCTTTCGTAGCAATTTCGTGAATTTGTAGCTGAGATAATGGAACACAACTTTGCAACTGAAAATCTCAGCTCGTGTTGTGTTAATCAAAGCTGCAAGTAGTGCTATTCAATCAATTCACTATAAACAGACATCATTCAAAATGCTATTTATTATCCAGTGTTATCGGAAACGCGTTCAAAATTATTGAATACGTTTTCGTTAACGAAGACTCCATCCAGTACGAAGACTTAATATAAGAAGACATCTTTCAGGTTGTGGCATTTAAGAGCCATAGATCACTTGGTATGGCAACTACCAACAGTTATTCAAATCAAGATGACTTGACCGTGGTTCTACCACAATGCCTTTGATTTTCCTGAAAGACTTGTCGCATTACTTCAGTTCGAAATACTATAGATGTTAGTTGCAATTACAGCTAACTCTGTTCAAAGTTCCAGAAAACAACGTTTGGTCTTTTAATTCAATGCATTGAATTTAGTGCCAAAATCCAAAAATCTTGAGATTAACACTAGATATTAAATTAATCTTTGGGGTTCATGTAGATTCAATATGCAACTACGTATAAAAAGAGGGCCAGTAACCGATTAAATTGAAAATACTGCTGCTTACACCACTCTGGAGAATAATTTTGAATATATTACATCAATATTTCTTTTACATCCCTTACATCCATTAAATTTCCCTGCCATCATCCAATTTATAACCTATACGGTCAGAGTTATAATAATAACCGCACCAAGGCAATAATAGTTGAATTAATAACTACGACGGTAATAATACGTCGTCAATATTGTTAGTTATCTCGTTAAAACAAGTGTCGTTATAACAGCTCTCAATGTAATCGTAATCACGCACTCAACGATTCATGAAGACATCGGCGCGAAGCTTAATGGGTTTGATGGGTCGAACGTTACAACCCTAACATCAAGCGCGAGGAAGAAGAAAAAAAAAGACGTCACCTCCGTCTTTGTTTTTCCGTAGGACGATAGCTACTACTAACCTCTGACGATTCCTTTCTTCTTCTCTTCGTACATAGGTTCCGGAAGACCTGTTCGTTTTCGCGAAGTTACGTGCTAAAAGAGCATCGCCGTGGTGCCGCAATCTTTATTGGTTATCGTCTTGTATTTGTACGTACGACTTGCATTGCCTTCGACGTTGAAGATGAGCGCATAAAATTTTATTGGCGGAGCATTACTCGGCACGACCGGTTGTCCCCAATAGAAGGCGTTATTGAATTTGTAATAATAGAATAATTGATCGCGCGTGAGCTACGTTTAAAAGTCTCTTCGAGACGTTTTTGGACGTATTATTCCTGCATTGGGGCGAAAAGGTTAATAGGTTGTAGAATTATTAGCCTGTTAGTACTAGTTTGATAAACTGTAAATACCCAGCAAATTGAGAATGTTGATGGACCTGCAATACAAGCCAGAATAATAGGAGCACTTGTAACTTTTTCTAAAACGTGATCCAAATATAATTCCTTTGCAATACCTAGTACAATCTCAACATATTACCAACAAAACGTAATATTTTCTTAAAACAAAGAAAAAATCAACTTAATTAATTGAAATTCACTGCGTGCTACGATTAAGGCTAGGAGCACTACGGTTGTTAATGGAAACACCGTATGATTATCAAATGTTCCCTTTATCACGCATTTCTTAAATTATGATCAAAGGGCGTTGTCACCTATTTACAATAATGAACAAGGCCTTGCATGTTGCAAGGCCACACTCAGAAAAATTTCGTCTTGTGTCAATTTAACCACTTTAATTTATTTAAAATTTAACAATAGTTGTTATTTCTTTTACATACGCTTTATGTCAATTTAATAAACACTACGTAGACTTTCAAAGCCGTGCCTCTTTATCAGTGACTTCTTCCAGGCTTCCTTGTGTGAAAATTTCTGTTCGACATTTTGTTAATCATTGTAGGAGCTTCTTAAATCAGTTTGGGCAAGCTTTTATTGCCCTTTTTTCCCTCATTAGTTTCTATTTGTGATTAATCTATTACAATCATATATAATTATAAATTAGCGTAATTTGTGTTTAGTTTAGTTCTAGTGTATACAATTCTATTGCTGGATACATGCTTCTCTAATGCGCTTAAACTTAAGTTTAGACACTACAGCCAAAAAGACGCTGTTTTGAAGATGCTCGAAAAAGGATGATAGTGGGACACAAATCTATCCACAAGTTATATGAAAGATAAAAATTATTGAGTGAAGGTTCTGGAAGTTCGGTAAAAATGTCTCGACGATGGCAATAGATGCATTATTTGATGGTTCATTAAAGAAAAGCTTAATTACATGTAGGTTTAATGGATTAATTGTATCTGCTGTTAATTTTCTTTTCTATTCTAAATACCTATTTGAATGCAAATTTTATACATTCATCCTACTTTGCTACCTGCACTTTGAATTCTAGTCAATTTCTATTTTCTGTTAAAATGTGTACAATAAGTCAGGTAGGTACGTTCTACATTAAAAGTTTTTTTCGTTTCTTATCGCATATGACGTACCGGGTTTCTGAATAAATCCTGTCTAGGCTCAAAATCATTTCAATAACTTTATTGTTTTGATATGTGCCAGTGTAAGTGCATTATGTTTTAACGATTTAAGGCTTACTTTCAAACTTGTACATTATTTTGTTAGAAAGTGCCACACACTTATTCAAATTTAGAATCCGCAAATATGGTTCTTGTCATGGGAATGCTATAACTTCTGTTGAGGAATAATTTGAATGGTTTTCACATCAGAAAAATCCCGGTGAAAACGTATTTATCAGAGTTTTCAGCAAGCTGTGCGAGCCCGAAGTGCTTCCCAGTGCACACCTGAACGAGCTACTCGACAAGGTTTAGAGATCAATTATATTTTTGGGATATTTTTGAACATTAACATAAAATGTTATTGTATGAAATTTCGTTTATTTATAATTACGCGATAAAATGCAAATGAAAATCGGAAAAACCAATATGAGTTTCTTTAACATTATTTTCACGTATATAATACACTCCTGGAGTTTGGTCAATTCCTGCCGACTCACCCTGTATATTTTAATAGGTGTGCACCCTATTGGAAATTTATCAAGCAATCCCTTTAAATATTTCATCCTTTTTGAATACTAACAACAATTATTTTGATACCCAAAGGATGGATCTGTGATAAACACTTGTTACTCGTTTATTTTATAAATTATACACGTTTCGCAATCACCAAGAGACAGGTGTCGAAAACACGCAATTACAGATGCTCTTTGTTTTTCTCTCTTCCTTTTAATTCTTTCCTTCTTTGACATCTCATATACACGTACGTACGAATTAATCTGGCGTGAGATATTCCCCGGACTGGTGTTGCTCAAACCGCGTTATTAAAAAAAAGTGAAGAGAGAATCGGATTCTCCGAGCAGACACGCATTAATTTCCGGACTATCCGTCAAAACCGACGCGCGAACGAAACCTGTTCCCTTTTCCTCCCCTGGTTATTTGCTCACCCGGCTCGCAGCACCTCTATCGCCTCCTTGTTCTGTCACGGACTTCATCGCCATCATCATCAACAACTCATCACCATGAACAGTAATAATAACGAAAACCGTGCAGGCGCTGGGTTGTCGGGCGGTGATACCTTTCATCATCAATTCGTATCGCGCCATTCACCTAGACCGCCCATCCCCCACGCTATTGCACGCAGACAGGCTGTAAAAGTCGGTTTTTCTCATTTGTTTCTAGCTGATTTGTCTGCGTCTCATCGCGGTAGCCGGCGGCTGGAAAAACACTGCGGTGACACCTCCAAGTGACGTCCAATTTCCAGCACGTCATCACCGCCCACCCCCACACATACATATCTTGCCTGCTTTTCCGCTACTGCGAGTAAAGCCCGAGGCGAGACGAAGAGTATTCGTCAAGAGCGCTGACTCCGCTTTACCTAGTGTACCGGGTGTTTTGGAACGGGGTTGCGACGACAAAAGCTGTCATAAATTCGGGCGTAAAAGTAACGTCTCTTCACTTTTTATTATCTCGATATTTATCTTAATAGAGTTCCTTTCTTTTGCAATAAAGTATTCGAGAACTATGCTCGTTGGGATACATTCTCTACTTTACGTTGACTTTAAGGCACTTGGGTAAAGATTTTCTTTAGATTAAGAAGATAGGTTGTTGCACTTTCACAAAACATACAATCGTTTCGTAGGAAAGAGTGGAATGTAAACACTTTCACTTAAGTAATCTTACGTGACATGGTAAACCGTCCGCATTTCTTTAGTTAAATCGCATCAAAATACAATCCAGGAAAAAATTAGAAGAGACTGTTCTAAATTAATCAGAATAGCATTGGAGTCGATGACCTTCGTACAGGGCACGGTAAGAAAGAATTGTGTTAGTATTTCTGCGAATCTTATCAATTAGGAATGGATTTTTCTCGTAATTTCAAAGACTAAAATGGTAGATTTGGTATTCTGTTGTCAAATCACTATAAACTTACATTTTTACTGTCGACTTAGTCAAATCGTTGGTGCACGGTTTAAATAGAAAGACATGTTTGTCGTTTTCATTTGTAATTTTGCTGAACATTATTAGCAATGGTTCTCCTTTCCCTTTGTATTCAGTCGTTTGCCACATTATTTGCGATATGCACTGTACTTCGTTTACAGCTACGTTTTTCCTTTCCCTTTTTGCATCCATTCATTCTCAGAATAAATTTTGTCTTGTTACACATAACCTCAAGTTCTTTATTTATTATATGGATCCAGTCTAAAATATCAATATATTTTACTCATGTCTGAATATTCAACCAAAATCTTGTAGCTGGCCCAATTAATGATAATGTCTTTAATTCTCATTTCAGTTTTGTTTATATTTAATTCTCAACAATTGTACCGAGAAAGCCTGTACGCGAAGACTTGTCATTAAAATAGTAAAGAATACTAGTCTCTTCTGGATGTTATATTTGTGGAATTAGTTGAAGAAGAACATACATTTATAGAAGATGTTCTTCTATTCTGTTTCAGTGCTACAAAACAGCACTTGAATATTATTTCAGTTCTAATTGTAAATTAATCAAGAAATCCATCCAATTTTTAAATATTCCAATTAGTTATTAATAAACCAATTCCAAGTAGTTATTAATAAAAATAAAATTTTGTATGTAAGACTTTAGCAATGGTAGTTATCAATGTGGAGAGTGTCATTTAGCAGTGATTATCCAGCATCCTTCGTTGATTAATTCAAACCCCTTCTTATCCACTCTTATGCTCGGAAACCTGCACGCCGATGACGACGAAACGTAAAAGCTTTCCGGCGTTTCCGAACGGAAAGGAACAACATCAGATGCTCCTTCTCTCTACCGCTCTCCGTTTTAATCCCGTTCAACTGACCAACTCGCTGCTCGTAAAGTGAAAGACGTGCCCGTTTCGTTTATAGATTTAGGTGTGTCCGTGTTTGTCCAAAGGCTTTAAACTTGTCTCCAGCCCATTGTCGCCGTAATGGCAACGTATAGGTGGCCCGGCCATACAGCGCGCCACGGATTCGCTAATCTGAATTTGCATTTTAGATTCACTCTTCTCGTACATACAAAACTAAATCGGAATTAAAGGTACTTATGTCACCGCGTACGCGTCCTTTTGCTCCTCCAATACCAACGACGATTTGGCGTGTTTGTCTTAGATTGTGTAGGAGGAAAATGGATTTGTGTTTCTAATTTTATACCTAAAAGGATCACATAGAGCATTTGATCTCTTGATAACGAAATGGGAAGAAGCTTTCTAAACACATTTGCAATTTCTTGTGCGGTACCCTTGCTTATGGTGCTTATGGTGAATGAGCAAAAGAGTTTTATAATAGCATTAAAGCACTTTGTTTTAGATATTATTTAAAATTAAATATCCCACCTCTCAAAGGTAGTTTTCCAAAAGAAAATGAATTTTGGTTGTCATTAACATTTAACTAAAATCTGCAAATTCATTGAGAAACCTCTAAAGGAGGTTGAGCTGAAACAATAATTTGTAAGTTCAGTTAAGTTCAGATTAATAATATATTTAACAACTTCATCTAAGTTTTGTTTTTATTGAAATAAATTTTCATGGCAAAGGTCGGTGTATGGCGAGTGGAGACAGACTTTTATAATGTATTTTGTGATAGCTGACCTCGAGTGGATTTCGAAAAACTTAAGAAACTAGCAATCCGCAACAGACGGAAAAATAATCACAACGTGTCTTTATTTATAAAAATAGCCCTTGTTATTACAAATTTAGGAATTCAAAAAAAGAACTAATTGTAAAACCAACCATCTACCCCTTCGAGTTACGAAGAAAACTTCTTCGCAGCCGTCTGCAGAAATTAGTGCAAAACGCGGTCCCCAAATTTCGGCTAGAACGGTTAGAAGCCGCTTAAATAGTGCAGGGTTAAAAGGTTATAACGCTAAAATTGGCCGTTATTTTCCGAAATCACCAGAAAAGCCGTTTAGAATGGGCAAAGTGGTACCAATGTAAGACAATTGAAAACTGAAAAAGGGTACTGTGATCCAAGGAAGCAAATATGGAGGTAATTACAAAAAAAGGAAGATTTAAAAAAAAAATTTAACAAGATATCACTCATTGCCACACAGTTCAAAAAATCAAAGATTGAATAAACGGAAATCAATTCCAGCTTCCGAATTGGCATGCCCAAGCTCTAGCCCTAAATCCAATCAAAATTTGTGGCACTTTGCGAAAGCTAAAGCGTTGCAAACATTTTTCAAAAACACAACTTGAAACCAAAATAAAATAACCGCGGAAAAATTGGTGGGTGCAGTGTGTAAATAAGTAGTTATTAGATCCCATTTATAATTTAATTATAATTATATTTAAATAAAGTTTAGGTTTTGCAAAGTTTGAGGTGCTTTGTTTTATTGGCAAAGAGTGTATATTTGCGTTTGAATATAGAAACATTTAATTTTATGTTATCTTGAATCAAGTAAAACAGTTTAATGGGAATATTCTTCATTTCGGTTGATGTTGTCAAATAAAAAAGTCACATTATTGAGGTATTCCTAATTGTTTTGGTATATTTTAACACTTGATCATATCGCCTCATTTCTGAAATTAAAAACAAAAACTGTCTTTGCAATTATTTTTTGATTTGGTTGGGTCACAAAGTATAATTTCTTCAATACTAATGATTCTGATAACAGACACTCCACTTAATACGTAAAGTCAATAATTCATACTTTATTTTCCTAAGTCTAATCCATAATGTAGGAACACTAATTTGTGTACAGAAGAATCTTCTGCTTAATTCGATTCTGAAAACTATCATTGTTCTATCTAAGTGCAAGCTTCTAAACTTGTACACGGCGAAAAATTTGGGACAACAATCCTTGTATTTTTTAAATAGTAACAATTTATAATAAGAATTACAACACGGTTATTTAATCCAATAAAATATGTTGTTGGTGTAACAAAAAATGTGTTGCTGTGTTTATTGAAGTGGACAACAGAGACCAACGTGTAGTAAATTAGTATGATTGTGCAGCGATGTATGTACATATTATTTTTACGTAATTATCCAAAGTATAGCATTGTAGAAAAATCTTTCATTTTTATTATCTTAAGTAATCCAGTCTTTTTTTAACAATACTCCAAGAGACGTCTGATATTCTATCTTATGTGGTGTGTGGTTATTTCCATGCACGTGTGTAAATATGCATATCATATTTGGTTCTTCTTTTAGAAAACTGACCTTATCCATTGTACATGCACAGTGTTTGCCACGAAATTAATAATTTTTCTGATCGTACACCGTTGAAAGCATAAATATCACAGACACATGTAATGCACAGATATTTACACATATCTGGCTCATACATGCAAATAGAAGAGAATCAATTCCACGTCTCTCTTTTAATTTACTAGCAAAGCAGAATAATCTCGCGCCGCACAGAGAGCCATGCACGCCCGTTCGTTATATGCGCTACGCGCGTGTTATAGTGCGTTCGACATTAATGCATTCACGTTCTCGACATTAAAGTATGTTGTTCGTAATTTCACATTTGATTAACCGATAGAGTATTATTTACATATGTTGTTTGAACTATTAATTATGGGGAGCTGATGTATGTATGATATGTATATATCAGAACCTATTCGAAAATCGTTGTCATCTCTCCTCTATAAGCCGGTCGCTCTGCGTTGTAAGCTGACGAGATAGATATTAAAATTTGGCGTGCGACTCGCTTCGAAACGCTGGGTGCTACCCATCCCACGCGGCCGCCATGTTCGCCTGTAGCTGACTAATCAGCACGTTTTATTAGATACGCAAACGCGCACACACTACCGCATGTCGTCGCCTATTAAAATCATCGCCGTCCGCACTGTATTTCAGTTTAATGTGTAATTGTATATACCATGCGTACATTATAGGTACTACACCGCTATATTTCAATAGCAACTGTATAGCTGTGTGCATACGAGGTATATTTCAAAACGTTAATGATGATCATCAAAGTGAAAGAGGATTTCATTTCTTTTTCCGCCTACAAAAAAAAAATGAATTGACGGTTTATGTTGTTATTGACTAGAAACAAATCCCAAATAATAGTTTAAATAAAAGCGAACTTTTGTAATAGTTACCCTAGAAGTTCTGACGGAAGATAGTGAATTTGTCAAGTTGTATTCAGTTTGAAAAGCAAAAGTTAATAGTGGGATTACCAGAACTCATCTTACTATTGCAAACGAAGAAGCTATTTGCAAATAGTAGAAAATAATCCGAGAATAACCACCACAGAAAATAAGTTTAGTTGTTCGGAACGTTAATTATGAATCAGTTAGATAAGTCCTCAAGGAACAGCTTCTTCACCCGTTTCATTTTCAAAAAATTCATCACCTATTGCAGCAATATTATTCTCCCTGTACGATATTGCAAGTGGTTACAAAATCACGGGCAAAATTTTCTGTTATTAATGTGGTTCACCGATGAAGCAGGTTTCAGTCGCGATATTTTGAACCTACATATTATGCATTATTCGAGAGATGAAAACCCTAATACGGAATCGCCAGTATAGGTATTTCATTAATGTGTGGGCAGGTATAATGAACAATTAGCTAATTGGCCCATTTCGATTGTCCAATCAATCGACAGGCTAATCCTCGAAATTTCTTGGAAAACGAACCCTTTATTAGAAAATGTCCCACTGAACATTATTCAAAGAATTTACTACATGAAGGATGGCGCGCCAGCTCGCTTTTCTCTAAGAGCAAAGAATTTCTACAAAAACGATTTGGAAATAGGTGAATTGGTCGTGAAGAACCTATACCACAATCCCGACCTTAATCCCCCCGACTTTCCAGTTTGGGAGTTTATAAAAAAATAAAGTACATGCCATAGAACTAAATAATAAAGATCAATTATGGAACAGAATTATGGAATCTGCCGATAGCTTCCGTATCCTGTACCTTGAAAATAAAAAGCTTACGAACACTATTGTATAAAATCTTCTTTTATTATTCTATAGTCCTGTATTGCATGCACTGTAATTTTTTCAATGTCATCCTGTATAATTAGTTACTAATACCTTTTTCCTGCTATCTTACATTTTGTCTTCAGCTATTGATATATCGTTTATTAACACTGTGCTGAAGTTTCAACATAGGTATTTCTATAACGCAAAATTCAGCAAACACGTAAGATAAAAATTTTCATCTTCATTTAGGTTATTTTTTTAAAGTAATCTAGCAAATTGAATGAAACTTAGCGGTTTCATACTACTTGCTAGACTCTATTTTATTGCATTAATTTGGATTTTCGGATATCTAAGAAATACCAAAGTATACCAAAAGACGATCGCATATAGAAAGAATGTGATGCTTGGTTTCAGCTTTGAATGTAGATCTTTTTTTAAGGTGAGAAGATGCATCTAACAATAGTATGCTGTGAATGCTGTAGATGCATTTTATTTTAATGTACTTATATTAAAATAGGTCTTACACGAAAAAGAATCATTATGAACGCTGTACATCTGATGTAAAGTAGTTCAATAGTATTGTCTATCTCATGCAAATATATTAAGCTCATGCGCTTCTTGCTTATATCCAGGCACTATTTGCTTGCGTTAAGAAACGTGAATGATTTATTGAAGTGATTTAAGACAGGCTGTCGGTAATAGAGTTCCTACAAAAAGATTTCAAGATTGATCTCTTTTGAAAAATACGGTAAATGGTTTTTTTGACTTTTTAGAACAACTGAAAAATCGACTTGTAAAGCAAAAAAATTATGCTAATATGTAAAACTACTAATTTGACAAACTAACATTAAAATCGGAATGTCCAAATTAGCGTCATTAAATTAATAATAATAAGTTGCATAAAGTTGCCAGTTTTCATTCATTTTTCTTTTGTAAGGCCCTGCAGAAATTACTTTCAGTCACGTAAGATTCAGCGCACAACACTTCACTTCACAAAACATCCATACCTGTAAAGTAGGTTATTTTTCTGAAATTAAACCATTTGTCATCAAATGATTCAATTACTTACTGAATGTATCAAGAAGTTAAAAAATATTGACCAAGACAAGATATATGTAATTCTAAATAGTAATTGTATGTAATTTAGTTTCTAAAATTAACCAATGAAGAGACTCGTGCGATATAATAATTCAAATGAATCTTAGTTCTACCATATATTACGCGGACGTTTTTAATCACAAATTATTGGGCGTTCCCCATAGAATTTCTCAAAACTATAGAAAGTATATCATCATTCATTACAACAATGATCAGGCCCATTACCACTACTGTAATCACTATGGATAGACAGTACACATTCTCTGGTATCCTGGTTGAAACAAATTGGTCGAAAATTTGTTCGGTATGTTAATATTGAACGATCGCTTGACGTAATATCATCGCATAGGTATATATACGTATTTAATAATGTGCTAATGGTGTGTGTAGTGATTAAAATTCCTCTTTATTGCTTTAGCAACGGACACGCCGGCATTGTTATGACCAAACGAATTTTATGATTTCGCGTCTAGCTCTGAATGGAGGTGCGGACAGCAGGATAAATAGTATTATTGGCAATCGGCGATATTTTGTTTGTCCATCCATTCGGCCGTTTTTAATCCGGATAAATAAAGGTACCAACCGCCGCAGCGGGCCCCGTATTTTATTAATTCGTTCGTGATTTACTGTGCTTGTTTATACGAGCGTGTGCTTCGAGCTCTACTGCCTCTGCTCGCCCTGATCGCACTCCGATGATGATGAATTTATTATTGACAAATAAATGTGTCCACCCTTTCCCAATCCTGATGTTTCGATCACTTTTTCTCTCTCTCGCTTGCTCGCGTCACGCTTCTCGCCTGTCTTCCTGCTATACAAATTGTTTATAAATTGATTCCGGCAATTGTCGCCGAATACCCTCTGAACGGATTTCTCTGTGGTTTATTGCTTTCGGTGTGTTTTGCAATAAAAGCTTGTGCACGCTTAACAAGTGCTATGAACGGTTAAGCAAGCTCGCTGCTCATCACTCTAGCTTTTTTTTCGGTACGCGGTTTAAATGCGAACTATCGACCTAATCGCCATTATTCATTCTTCCATATACTAAATAATTTCAATAATCGAATTAATGACCGATTTGTATTTTGCCAAATAGAAAATACGAATGTTTAAATTGCGAATTCTCCTTGCCATTCTTCAACTCTCTCCATAACCAGCAGTTCAGACTCCGATAGAGTTTGGTGGTGCCCCTAATGTTACATAGATACATATAAACGTTGCGATACTGAAAACACAATTAAGGTTGCAAAATGCCTCACACTCAAACTAGGTGCGTTTACAATTATACATACAAATATACGTTGCGAATTTAGGACACATGCGATTTTTACATACTAAGGACACATAAGTACGTCCCCGGCATATGCTATGTAAATAAGTAAGGAAACTACATTATAAAATGTATATAATATTTAGGTATATACATATTTTTATATATGTACATATAGAAAAGGGAAACGTGATTCGTTTTAGCAATTTTTTTATCTTTTATACGTACGTTCCGTGTTTCCTTTCTAGAGTTACTAAGCTATCGAGCAAATAACCAAATGTTCCATACATCTACACGACAGCAATTAGTCTTCCCTCTTCGCAAGAAAGATACACCGAAGCAGACGATCAGCAGCATTGTTCTTGAAACCAAAAGAACGTAACAACTCTTTCAGGGGTTATTAGGGATAGCAAGTTTTATACTGCCACTTCTGCAGCATAAAATCCTCGTTTTTATAAGCTCTCTTTATGTCTATCTGATTTCTAAAATAAGAGGATTATTTTCCTCTTGTTATGTATAAGGATGATGTTCAAGTCTTCATGAATACATACCTATCCCTAAACTTACGCGGAAAATAGCTTCCTCAGAAAACCACGTAAATCAACATAGGGAATTACTACATGTAAAGTCGTATATATAAATCGAAAACAAACTAAAATGGTCATATTGTCATTTATTTCAACGTAAAATAGGATACATACTTTGAAAAATATAAAAATAAATATTTTTTCTTGTTACTAATTTATGGTTTCATTGTATAATGAAAAAACTGTTATATAACTTTTCGCTGATTTGTGAGCTTTAGGCAAATAAATTCTTTCTGGTATTCTTTTCTAAAATAACCTGAACTCGTTAACATTAAAGACCTGATCAGGAAGTATATGAAACTGCGGCAATAATTTCAGCAAAATTTACTGGATATTATTACGCTGCATCTAAATCACCAGATCACCCACTAGTTCGCTTTTCAATCTTAAATTATGTAAGGAATATCACCCGTTGCTTACGGAGAAAGACAGCTTCTTTCCAGCTGAAGAATTACATAGTAACTGATTCTTATTTATTTCATAAACCCTCAAAGGCTTATTTATAACGGCACTGATATCAAATTGGAATTTGCTTTTGAGCTTGTCCTTCTGGTTACAGAAACTATAAGATTGTTTGTTTTCTTATAATTGTTTACACCGTATATGAAAATTTTCACATAAACAGATTCATAATTCTATTATTCGAGTAAAATGGGAAATCGCCATTTTTTTTAGATTTGATCCAGTGCTACCAAAATTATGGAATTAAATGGTGATTGAAAATATATGTGTTAGTATTACCAAGCGGGCGGAATTTTAAATCGAGATCGTGTAAAAAAGTAGTGTGCATGTCGGGGGTTAAGGGTATTGGGTTGGCATAAACAAAGAAATCATTGATTACGATGATTATTCATATATTGAGCGAAATTTTCTAGTTGCCACCTAATTTATTTTAAAAACAGATTTCCTCCATTCGCTACAACAAATCTTGAATAACACCATGTGCTTCAAAACCCTACAGCTTAACAAGTTTACACACTGCATTGTCGGACAACTGTCATAAACGCAAAGAGTTTTATGGATTTATGAGAAAAACACAGTGTTCATGAAAGCTTTCGCTTGCTGTCAAGCGTACAAGTACCGCTAAACTTTTAAAATAAATTTCTGAATACTACGTAAAAAGATAGTATTGTATTTTTGTGACTTTTTGAGCAATCATTTTCCATGCCCAATTAATATTATGCTAAATCTGCATTCTTTGATAACAACCAAAGTAATGTATATTTAAACAAAACTTAGTAACATTCTGAAAATCAAGTACGGTAGTTAGCAATAGTTTAGCAACCTGCTAGATATTATGATTACGGCTAGTTGTTTCGGTACTTTTTAACGCTGTATAGATCAACATTTTAACACGTACCTAGATTTAGGAAATAGTTGGTGTGCACCACTACTATACAACAGTTGAGTGAATAACCAATAGAACAAATGCGTGGCCTTGGCTTTTCATTGATTATGTAATAGTAATCTCCCAAACGCAACCAATGACAAAATCTAGAGGAATTGATAATTATTACACCCCTCCTTTCAACTATTCCACTTATTGAAATACGAGAAGTACCTGTACGCAGTTTATTCAAGGAAGCTCTAATTTGAAAGCACGCTAAGCCAACTAATTCTCGAAAATCCAATGAAATTAAATATGCAGAACAAATTATTGCATGCAAAATAACAGACAGCATATAACATTACTAAGCAATTAAAGCTCGACAACGAATTAAGAGTATAGGGAACTGATTCGTAGGAAGTAGATTACATATTTTCACATTTTAAAATTGAACTTAATACGTATTATCATACTTGTAATTTGGTTACTTTTTGGTTGGTGGTATATGTATTCGCTTTTTTATAATAGTATTACATGTTTTATTTCTATCTCATACTCTAATCCACTTCTTTGTAAAACTTTCTTATCTTTAAATTGAAGTTTTATCGCAGTTTTCTGTAAATACAAATGATATAATTATGGTTTGTGATTTGGTTTAATTTTAATGGATGTTCATATGTGTGGTTAGATAAAGACTGTATAATAAAGGTCATTTATTCATTTATATTAACATATTTCCTCCTTAATGCGAGTAAACGGTGATTACTTATTTCTAATTTGGATAATCTTAAAGAGGAGTTCTCAAAATGAATTCGAGCTCAATTAGCGAGCACAATAAATTAAATATACTTTCTTTGCGAAGCACTTCGTTCTCTATCCTATCTTTACCATCAAATTACCTGCCAGACAATTACTAAACAGTCCTCCAACCTACCGCTGCCGTTCTTCGGGGAAAATCCTCTCCGGTACCATTAAACGACGACGAAAACTTTTAAAATCGCGGCTTTCTTTAAAAGTTTAAACGTTCCGCAATCGCGTCTTAATGGTCGCGCATCAAGACGAACAGGAACGGTATAACCGGCCGCCGATGGTAGCCTAGCAGCCGGTTCTCGAATAGAAGAAGAAAAAAAGTCGAATCTCGGCTATCTCAGGATTGCGGTCGCCTCGCCGCACCGACACTTTAACGGGGAGAAATCTGGTCTCCGCGAAAACGACAGGACTTAATTCACTTCTCTTGTTGAATTTATTTACAGCTTAGTGACCGTTCCTCAGGCCTCCTCTCCTTTGATCGCATTAACTTTTCAGGTCAGTGCACCTGGTAACTTCACAATCTCGACTTTCATATCAATCAATATCTAGACTGTTTTTCACTGCAGAGGGAAAAATTCATAGTGGGATCAAAAAAGGTGAAAACGTACATTTCTTTGTAGATATTTGAAGAAATGGGACTATTATTTTGATAGGGTTATGAATTTTATAACGTATTTTGTTAAAATTATCTTCCAGCTGCTTATAAGCTTTCCCCTTAAAGCATCATAAGAATTTGGACATAAAAAAGTAAGTATCTTGAGCACTCAAACACTAGCGATCAACTAGTTCCACCTGAACTAGCTGATCGCTTTTAGCAAAACCTTCATCTAATATATTTAAAAACTTTGCGAATTTAATAGTTTGATGATCAGTATGTGCAGTTTTCCTGTGATTTAGTGAACTAATTCCGGTAAAAGGGTTTCACTATTTCAAGGGTGTTCGCCTTTGCGAGGTTTGGAATTAAAGGCATCTATTCGAAGAAATAAAGATTCATAAAGACAATATAAAACAAATTATATTCCACTACATGGTTGTTTTCCTCGGCTCTTTGGATAACGTCATAAGCTTGACTTGTTGAAATCAATTTGTCTTCTACGTTTAACATATTGGTGTTATCTTCCCCTTTCGATTCGGAACCAATTCTTATTTTATTCTCCAACTGATTTAAATTTACTGGTTCTATATCTTTATTCCATTCGCAATGTCGTTTGTCTCACATACAACCTGTAACATACAGAATTCAGAATCATTGTTACATAATCATCAAATATTTTTGTAATTTTATTTGCAAACCAGATTAATACTTTGCAAGAGGTTCACAACAATCTGGTTAGTATTGTATTCTTCATCATTTAGTAAACGTGCTTCTAAAATGCTTAATGGAACATTATCATCTTTATCACGTGAAAACATTCCACAAACATTTCTTTATAACAGTTGGCATTAGCATATTCTAATTTGTAACTATTTCTAATGACTAGTGATTTTAATTTGTAACTGCCTGTAGCATTGGTACAAGCCAAAAATGTTATTCGGTGCTTACAGATTTTTCTGCAGTTTTCTCTATCTCTGATTCATGGGCCTTGTTAGGTAACAACTTCCAATAAAAGCCAGCTCCGCCTACATTATAAATTTGTACTGACGTCAGATCGAGCTTGTGAGTAATGCATCTTATTATTTCCTTGAAAGAATCGACTAATTCAGGATGAGTTTCTCCCCACTTACCTGTAGTAATCGTATGCCAGAATGTTTTTTAAGCCTGTTTGGCCCACCGTTTATAACATTAAAGGATGAAGTTTCATCAATTGATTTTTATGTAATCTTCGCCTGTTCCTGGAGCATCAGTCCACTGGCGGACACATCAACCACAAAAAGATTGCGGACGTTAAAAAGCATGAATGGTAATATATGTATGTACCATATATAACATACTACTGCCGCATTACCTTTTGAGAAGCGACTAGTGATGAACATGAGTATATAAAGTAATCTGTTGTCTGTAGCTGTAGACAAAATTCAATAAAGTAACATTACTAATATGCAGCATGTTCACTTCAATCGCATAATTTAATGGAATGGAGCATAGAAAAGTGTTCGAATAACTTTTACAATTACGGCAACTAGTTATAGAATCTGTAAACGCATATTTTACAACAATTGTGCAAGTATATGTATCGTACTTATTGAAATGCTATTATAACGAATTTTAGCAATTACTTACATTAAATTATACAAGTAACAACAATTATTGGAATAATTAAAACACTCTATATTAAACTACTACAAACTATCCAACTCCTATATAATAAAATGATTGAAAAAACAAGTAATCGAAATAATAACTATGCTTTCGGATCTCCAACAGCTTTTGCTACTTACAGGGAAACATTGATCGGCCCTAAAAATATTTCGTTTCATAGGTGTGTTCATCCCTTCAAGCTATCGGCAAATGTTGAGTGAGGCAACGTACATACAGAAAACCTTACTCTGACAGAGTTTGGGTCTCGATCTCTTGACGAACTTACACTTACAGACTACGCTTCCATTAGACTTAAACATTGCGCTGTGCGAGCTGCTAAAGATGAAGATGATTTGAGTACATAAACAGATCTTTTATGAGAAAAGAATAATGTTTTTTGTTGTAACATCAGCTAGTGAATAAACAATACTATCTGAGTCAAGTCCTAAGGGAGGAGACATTTTTTATACAAAATACAAAAAAAAACTCACCTATTGTCTATTATTTATTTGAAGATAATATGATGTAATACTAAGGGTTAAACGTTTAAGAGGTAATGGTTAATGATCCCAATATGGGATCGTACACAATGACACAATTCTATTCCCAGATTTCTCTTTTACTATTTCAAAAATGTTGGTAAAATGTAATACAGGAAAAATCATAGAATTCGCAAAACAGTACTCTAGTAATTAGACTACTTTTAAAGCATATTTTACAAAATAATCACTCCAATATTTTAATGAAAATTATTCTTTAACCACGACGCGCCTTTTTATAATTTTGTGAATTTTCAATACAAAATACAAGATTTTTCTCTGTGTAATTTCCAAATGTGATGTTTTTGGCGTTAAGGCTTGAGAATGCAACATTAAAGTCCCACGTACCAAGTTCTAAATGGCCATTTTGCTGAAACCAAAAAGGTCTCTTTGTAAGTTGCTAAGTTTTTTTTCCATGGAGCGCTATTGTTCCGATCTATTAGTTAGTATTCATATCGAAAAAAAATGAAATCCAATAATTTTATTCTTAACTATTTCGTAAATGTGGAGAACCGAATTCGAGCAACCAACGCGAATTTTGGTTCCACCAATTTCAAAAATTCCCTTTATTCATTAGTATCATTTATATATTAGTAGTTTTGTCGGAAAAAATAGTTCCTTTAAAGAAGTCAAAATGGTCAATAGATTATTTCAAGTTGCTTATTGCTCTCGGAATCGTCTTTGTTCAATTCTTCTGTGAGAGTTGTTTATATATTTAAAAACTGTTTTACCCAACTAACCAACATAATATAAACTTTGTAATTGTTAAAAGAGGTAAATCACTAACATCTGTTTTACTTAGTAACTTACCATTCTCAACAATGAAACCAACTAGGTGAACTACCGGTATTAACAAATGTTATTGGTATTCAGAAGAAATTCACAATTACGTAATGTAATATAGCGCATATATCGCACAATGTGGTTTTTGACCGTATCTACAGGCAACAAATACTTCTTTACCGGTATTTCATAGTGGTCGCGTTGGAGAGTAGGTGGTTTTTTATAAATAATACCTCAACAATAGTGCAAGTATGTCAATATGGTAACAAGCATGCGGTCATCAACGATAGAAGGAAGCACGTAGTATAAAAAACACCGCGCGATACACGCATATTATGATAAGAATAAGTACAGTGGATTATGAAAGTTTTCGTATTGTATTTTCAAATCAAACGGATAAATAGGTACTTGCCCTAGTTTTGAATTTCCACACAAAATTGATGTTCTAAAATACGAAATATTGTTAAACATGGTATTCTTTGGGAAATGCACCGATAAGAATTAATAATAAAAAGTATCAAAGAAGCGTGCCCAAACGCATAGCTGCTGCTTTTAAGTCACTGAGAAATCAAACTTTCCAGTGTTACAGCTAGAAACTACATTGTTAGAACACTAGAGATGCAAATAAATTGTATATAAGTTCATACAGAAGCCTATAAACTTCTAGCAATATATTATAATATATTTGAAAAAGTTTACATAGACACATTAATACATATATATATATGTATTATCGCATCTTTGCTAAATCAAGGTATATGTAGACATATTCACATAATATTACATAGATTCCAAAGTGATTATTGCCTAATAACACAATAAAAATCATGGTGACCCCACCTTCTAAAAATATTTCTGCATATACAGGATGATCTAAAATTGGTGAACTAATTTTATTATTTTAAAATGAAACGTTTGTCGTCTATTTTTAATAGATCTTGAGAAAGTTATAATGTTGTTCTCAATAGCCTGGATGCATTGAGCTATTTGGGTGGCCAGTAATATTTGCATTTTTATTGATTATCAAGTTGTAACACTTGATAAAAAAAACATAAATTTTCTTGATTAAAAAATAATTTTTTATCATAAGCTCAACCGGAGTCAGTCCACACTACTACGTCGATGGTTGTTTCATATGTGCACCTTAATTCCGAAACATCTTTTTTCAACTTTTGTAAGTAAAAAAAAAAAGTAAAAAAAAGTAAAAAGCTTAAAACAAAAAGTTAAAAGATTAAACTGCAAGCATGTAATAAGAGCTTAAGGAATATTTCTATTATAATCTTTCACCAAATTCAATCTTTCCATTGAATATGATGGTTTAACCTTCAGATTAAAATATACCTCAATAACTATTCCTGGATATTTGATTTCTTCCAGCTTTTTTTCTTTATGCACAAATAAGAAGGATTTCTTAAGAAACTTAATTTGATACGTATATTCCTTTGATTTAATAAAGTGCTCATGTAACATGCGACAACTATTTGCACGGCAGTGTGAATCGAACCGTACACTCTGTTCTCTTCGAGCTGCTTTCCCCATTGCAGGACCACACCACTGCGTCAACGGCAAAACGAGCATCTCTAGTTATGACTACGCCAGAAACTCCCATATTTAAAATAAATTTTGAGCACTTCTTTGGAGATACCAATAGATCGGTCGATAGTTATCTCAACAGCGTTTAATAAACGAGTGAAGACAATTTCTGTAATCGGAATGGGAGCTACATTTTTTTAGAGCTTTTCATATATTTATTCTCAAAAGGTTGTAAAAGAATATATGATGAACAACGATTTTTTATCCAAAAACAAAGGAATTCGTCCTCAAATAACTTTATGAATCTTTTATCTTTTCTTTGCTACACCGACATCTCTACGTTATGCCTTATTGCTTATTATAACCCAACAAATATATTAACTTTACTCCCTTTTACAGAGTCAAGAAAAGGAAGCTGGTCTCCATCCTCAAGTAGCGACCTACAAATTCAAGAAGATGATGGTAAGTTCATAAATAGAATATATTGTTTCGTTTCCTCTAAGAATATATTATTTAATTTCTTTAACGACCTCGCAAACTTTCTTTGCTAACAGGTATAAGTTCTTTGTATCGCCCTTACGCTTTATTATCTATCAAACAAGCGAGATAAATATACTTTACGGCGCAAAACTATATATAATTTCTCTTTCAAATCGCTATCCCCATGAAGGGCCAAATAGTACACGGAAAACTTTTTAATTTAAAAGATACGCAGTAAAAAATTCCACGCTACAATAAAAAAGTAAAAAATGTAGAAGAGGAGAAGCGCGGAACGAAAGAAACGACACAATGCAGTTGTTGAGTGGTTAACAAGATTGGTCCGTTATTAAGATAGCAATCGGTTTTATTTCCCACTATAAAGACTGGATGTAATACATACACTTTCCACGAGTCGTATATACACTCCGCGATAACGAAAACATTTTTATTCTGCAGACTCCTCTACGGCACACAAACACATACAACAAGATGATACTGCATGGAAACTCTCTTTCACATGCGACTCCTGTTCTTATACAAGGTCTCGCAGTTAAGCTACCCTACACTTTTAAGGTTGCGTTGTGTAGGTTTACTTTAAGATTTGAAAACCTTTTTTGTAAATTTTGTAAATGTAATTAGCTCACTATCATCTACAGATGTAATTTTGGTAATCAGATTGGGGGAACTTTTTCTAACCACCATTCGCACAGGTAAATAACTGGAATAGAAACACTTGTTTTCTGTTAAGAGGCTGGTGGTTCTAAACACACACATTCTCAAAAAGAGCTTTAAATAATATCTTTAATCTCTAATCTCTTACGTAAAGACAATATGGAAATAACAGAAAACAGAAGGAAAACAAGTTTAACAAGATCAATAAAACAAAGAATTTGAAGACGTCTCTTAAGTCGTTCATTGAAATCGCAAATCCTTTGGAAACAAGAAGGACAACCAAAAACAACACGTAGAAATGTTTGAGAAAAAAAGCGCGTCTCGATAGCTTAATCACAACAAATCACTGGATGAACATAATCCAAATTTGATGGTATAAAAAATTGTTGCTAATAACCTCCTCTTACGTTTAATCTGTTTTTAATATATTCTACTCCTCAGAACAAAAATAAACGCTATTTTACCAGCAACCACGTAACATTCGCAAGAATGTTGCCACCAAATTGAAATTGGTTTCAACTATATTTACTCCGCGCATGTTACACTACGCAATTAGGAAAAGTAATGGTTGCAGAAGGGAAGCGATGATAGCTTCCATTGTCCAAGGTTTTATTACGAGGGATATTTTGCATTTTAGACGTTTGTTAAAGTTTAGTTCTCGAGATTTCTAGTCTTATTACTCTGTGTTTCTTCACTCGATACTCTCGCTTAATTTAAAATTACTCCATGTCATATATACAGGGTATCACAACTTCTTGGAATTGCACGTATTGTGTAAACAGAAGGAGGTTAAAAATTACTGACTTTAAATGGAGCATCCTGTATATCATCAATACGTTTTCAGTTTCATATGTCTATTTCTCCCAAATTTCGAAATAATAATAGTAAATGGCCTTTATTACACAGGACAAAGTCCAACAAAGCTTTCTACTAAACGAAAAAATATCAAAAAATCTGAAATTCAAATTCATTTAAGGTCAATTTTTACGACATTACATACTTGTCTCTGTCGAGACATGCAACCACAATGCCTTAGAATTATATAAGGTGTTCAGTATTAAATATCGAACTGCGTTAAACACCGAGAGCGTATTTTTTTTCAGAAGCCTCATGGATGTGCTATACAAATGCAAAGTTCAGCTTTGATTGTAAGGAGCTGCTTAGCCTAAAAGAATCAGTATCTTTTGTTTACGATTGCGATGGTAACCAAACAACAGCAAGACCAGCTACCACTCTGATGCGATATTCAAATGCAAAGCTCTCCTTTTTTTTCGGATTTTTCAAGGAAACATCCACATTTAGGCGATTGAAAACAAAATTATAAATAATTCGAAATCCGTTAGAAATAAACTTATGGCACTAATATAATGATCATATGATGGCACTGATCTATTTTTAATTAAAATTGGAGAAACTAAAAACGTAATAATATATAGGGTATTCCATTTAATATAACAAAGTGGATGCCTAACTGAACCACTTATGATGTGCACTATGGTATAAAAACAAGTTGATTTCCTACCGCTTACACAACATGCGCAATTCTACAATTCCAGGAGATTTGAATCCGTATTTTTCATTATAGTACAAAGTCTTTCTGCTATATTTTGTGCCAATATTACTCATTGTAACTGAAACTAGAGTCATTTAACTTGGTTTTATGAAGTACTGTCTTCACATTTATTTTGCTGTAATTGTTTGCTCTGATCAAGTTTTAAATAAGTAGAGCTGTTAAAAAAATGAAGTTTCTTCTCTCCGGATAACATCAGTAATGCATTAAACCCTTCCTTTTGGGTTTTACCACATTCTCGGACCAGAAGCATGAATAATATTCTTTTGGAAGATGTGTATCCAGTGTTAACACCTCGGCTTTGCTTAAAGAAGTATGAAATTATTTCTAAATGCCAACATGATCCGCAAAATCAATTTTAGATATTTACAATACCATTACTACTAAAATCAAAAACAAAATATACATTTAATACACTAACCTAACTAAAGTACTATTCCCATGCATTGATGTGTCTTTCTTCTTCTACCCTAAAATAGACTTAATCATGAAACCCTGTACACGTCACCACTTTTCACCCGTCTGCTATTTTGTCTTATTCCTCCTATCGTACAATATTGGAAGAACTTCTCGCAACCACCATTCTCCCTTCGATGAGAAAAACTTGTGTAATTTTATAGTGTTGTTCTCCTTGTGTACTTCCCGTGATACAAAAATATGACATGATTATGCGTAAAGAGGCGACTTGCTTCCTCCCTTCGTCGAGTATTCTCGTACCAATTTCCAGATTACCCACTTCCCGAAGCGGCGCAGGCATTCAACGAGCTCTCCGGGAATGCGCCAATAATCCACCGTGTAGGGGAACGGGGGAGATTAGTTGATTGAGTGAGTGAATAGGTACTTGGGGCAGAGATGTAATAGCAAAAGAGTGAAAGTGTAATTTCAAATAGATTGCCTTGAAATTGAAAATTTCAAATGTAAATGTGGAAGTTAGAATGGTATCTCTGTATTTTAAATATGGAAACTGGAATATCATCGAATGCTCGTAAAAAATAATGGAACAACCGAAGATAATATGAAAACACCTCTCGTTGATTTATCAATAAGTTTATCAGACATCAATAATAAAATATGTTTCTAAAGTAAATGTGGAAAAAGAATTTTTTTGCGTCATCACGAAATACCTTCACAGTCCGGCTCTGTGAAAACAAAAGCCCTACGAAAGTTGACCTCCTTTCTCCTTAGCGTTCTTTAATAAATTATGTTATTGCAATAAAGCCTAGTCTATCGTATAATTGTAACAATTTCTGAATTCTCGAACTGAAATTGTCTGAATAAAATTACCGCTCCATCGACTATATGGAGAGGAGAAAAGTTTTTTGTCATCTGTTCTCTACTTCATTTAGCAGCGATTTTACTCGATACCTATTCAACGAGCCGTCGAATGGGAAAAGCTTGAAATATATTGATAATCTCGTGTTGTTTTTTTTTTTTTGCCAAAATTGAATAACACGGAATAAGTTCTTTGTGCTTAAAGTACGTAAGTGTTTTCCATGCGATTTATTTGTAATTTTGTTTGGTATTCGAGTAAGTAATAGTAAATATAACCGAGGTTGCAAAGACAATAGCTTTCCATTTACATTTCTTGACATCAATATTAATCTGTTTCAATTTGTATGATAACAAAAAAAAACATCTAGCTTATCATTTGAGAACGTAACAAATGATTTTTTCTAGGGAAAAGCTCCCAATAGTAAACTACTTACTGTTAGCATTTCCATTTCTTTTCTTTTCCGTATTTAGAGCGAGATATTTATGTTACACACGTGTATCTGTTAGTTTCTGCAGCCCTACACATCCCGTTTCTCCATTGGATCTGATATAAGCATCGTTCCTTGGCGCCAAACATCGAAAAGTTCACCTCGGCGTCGGATTCATGGGGAAAGCTTAACGGCAGTTTTTGCTCGAAAGTGGAACAATCCGGCGCGTACATAAAACTATGCCATTTGTGTTTTAGGTGGTAAACTAGAGTTTTTTGAATTTATTTTTTATTTAATATCATTACTTAAAACGAAGAATTTTGTCATCATTTTCAGAAAGTAGTTCTATACATATCAAAGGACTAATTACATAATTCTAATCACATTGTTCAAAGAGCATCTTCATTTAGTACGCTGTACTTATACATTTCCCATTCGAAGCTTTATAAAGACTTGCTGCAAAAATACATAAAAATGCACAACTATTGTTTCAAATAAAATGTTTACGAAGCCTTAGCTGACCTGTGATACAACATTCGGACGCAAACGGAGAAAATTGGCTACTTAGAACAGCATTTAAATTTACTAGCGAGCAGTTTTTGCCGATTTGACATATACAGGCTAAGTCAGGAAAAACGGACCAAAATACAGAAATGTTTTGTATACGTGACACTAATGTAAAATAAAACCTCATATGTTGTTATCTGACGTTGTTTTGCTTTCAATTTTTCAAAATTTATGGATTCTAAAAACGTAATTACGTAAAAGCAAAACGCACTGCTTCTTTTTCGAAATAAGATGAAACGAAAGAGTCAAGGTACAAAACTAGCACCAAACCCTAGAGCTCTTCCGAAATATATGTGTCGAGCTAGAACGGCGGGACATTTTATATTGATTCTAGTTAAAAGCTTCGCCCTTTACTCTCGTTCTTTAAGCACGACATCGGCAAAACGACAGAGATAAAGCGAGCAAAAGAAGCTACGAGAATTAAAAGCTCTAAGGTAGAAAGAACTAAGGCTGTTAGGTGTCCTTTGTACTTAATGGAGACGGAAAACGCGTTCTGACATCACCTGCTTTTTTCTATTAGTTCATTGATGGATGTCTTTCGCCATTCATTCACTTATAATCTCTCATATAAACAAGTAAATACATCTGGACATCGATGTAGATGGCAGGTTCTATTGGTTTGCGAAGATTCGTGGTGATGTCAGCTAGGAATTTTTATACTTAACCTTTCGAGAGATTAATCTTATATAAAAACCATCTTCCAGTAAAAGCTGATATATTAACAGCCTTTTATAAGCCAATTTACAAAATAGTAGTGGAGCGGGGCTCTTGGAATGATTATATAATTGTTAGGTCGAATGAACATTTTTTTTATTTGATTTCAAAACACACAAAAATTGAAGATTATTTATTTATAAGACAATGTTGATTTTCTTAGTTTCCTGCTATTCTTAAAAAATAATAAATCAATTGAAAATCAAAATTCGTAAAAAAACAGTCAAAATTTAATTAATAAACAATTTTAAATTACTCAATTCATAAAACCTAACTATCAAAAATAAATAATCCTTCTGACAATAATAAAATGCATTTCTGGCACTGTTGTGTATGTTCAGCACTAGATTCTCTGACTAGAAACCAAAATCATACCGGGCTTAGTACCTCTTTTTTATTTACATCCTGATGGAAATATCTTCCCGTGTTTGCTATTTATACATCTTAAATTTTCAGGAAAAAATTGAGATGTGATTGAAGAAACTGTATTTGCAGAAACATTCTGCAACCACTGTCTTCATAACAACGCTGGACCACATTTCTAAATGACCTCCAGACGTCAGATTCTTTAGTCTTGAGAGGATCGTCAAATTCTGCGTCACGCATTAGCATCCTAATCTGTGAACCAATAAAAATACCTTCTGTCAGCTTAGCATCACTTAAATTGAGAAGATAAGCTTTTTTTGGTTCCACAATAGGTACATATTTGATATAGTTTATTCCGGGTATATAACTTATCTTTTCAAGTCATACCTTCTTTTTGTAGTGATGTTCAGTGTCACGACTGTTTCAAAAACGGAGAAATTTGGTGAGTCCTTGAAAACCAAGAAGAATACCATGTATGTACCACTTGTGGTCATTATAAAGAATTAATTACAAAATCTCTGTTCTAGTAGAAGGCTTTTGGTTTCCATTAAAAAGAACCACCTTAGGACTTTCTCTAGATGAATCGAAGGACAAACGCCATTCATCGATTTTATTCACTACCGCAAGTTCTTGCATTAGACTTCTCACATCATGACAAGAACAGATTAAGTCGTTCATTGAATAATATTTTGAAAATAATTTCTGCCTTTAATCTCCTAAGTATTTCAGCTAATAAATTCCATTCTTTTAGACAAGAACCTAATAACACCGGTTATTCTTTTGATAAATACAGATAGCGAATTAAATCATTTAAATCAGCTTGATTGATTAGATGAGGAGCCATCTGTTTTTCGATACGTAGTTTTCATGGTCTCCTTCATCGCTAAATCAATATGTTTTCAACAGCATCCGTTGTCTTGTCTGCAGTGGATATTTCTCCAGAAGAACTCGGATTTGTGTGGAATTGGTTTGATTAGTGGTCGAATGTCCGGATATTTGTTCGGTGTTTACCTCTTGATGTAAAAATCTCTAATATAGCAATCACTATGGTGATTGGACTGCTCACGTTATTTCAGCGGCATTCCAAAAAGTCATTCTTTCCTTTTGACCACCGAATCAGTACAGCACATCTTATGCAACAGTTATGTGAAAACCAAGATTTCTCTTCATTTCCTACTGGAAGCCCAAAATATAACTCATTTCACCGATTCTTACGATGTCATTTTCTAAGCAGCAGGTGTAAATTGCCGGCAAGTATAGCAAAAATTGTCACCGCCATTAACACTTAATAAACTTTTTACACTTAAAAAATTTTCACACCATTTCACAAGATTTTTTTTTGAAAATCCAGGAAATATAAACTTTAGTGTATATATGATGCAATGGCCAAATTTTGCCTACTTAATATTATACTGATATATATATATAATAATATACTGAATATTTCTCGCAAATCAGATCTGTTCCAAAAAACTTGTTGGCCAGTGTGACTCCATCTCCAGATAAGACATCCTGTGTAGAAGTAGTTCTTGATTGTTGCATATTTGTTGTGAAATACCTTTTGTTCTTGCTTTCAAGTTGCCCCGTTAGAAATAATAGTAACTGTTGGTCTACAAGTAGTCTTAGGTGGAACAGGCAAGAGTAGGTTTGAGAATTTAAGAAGCAAGATCTCGAGGTACCGGGTTCGTCACTCTAGTAGTTCCGTAGTTTTCCTTGCTCCAAATTTAGCGAATGCTGAGAGTAAACATCTTAATATGCTCTACAAGCGCAGGCGTAATAATAGCTCACGATCGGCCGATGCTCCCTGTAATTGGCGAAAGCTGTTGGGGGTATAGAGGCATAGATTATTATATCGTAAAACATTAACTGGTGAACGCTATTCGATTGCTTTTATTGCAAGACAGTATACACATACAAATGCGGAGACCAGATAGATGTAAAATTATTTAAAAGAATGTGTCCTACACAAAGACAGCGTACCCTTGTATTTTTAAAATAATAATAAAATAATTGGTTTATAAATTTTATTTAATTAAATAAAATATGAAGTTGCTCTAACAAAAAAAATATGTATAATTTTCTCCGACTAACGAGGATCAAAAGGATATTTTTAATATCTGCTTTCTATTTGTACAAAATGTAAAATTTGGACAGATTTTATTACACTTTATATTGCGCCAATATCAAAGTTCTAGTGATAAAAAAACTTTTGGGGAGCAACGTTACCTTTATCTAGATATAAAATATAATTCATTATAGCTGGTAGGATATTTAAACATGTTATTCTATATTCCACGGAAGTCCTGGAAGTACATATCAAATGTTCCAAAAACTTCCAACAATATGAGAATCTTATACCATAGTACTACTACAATGAATTATTCATGAAATAATACTACGTTAAGAAGACTTCTACTTATTCGAATTTCCATGTTCTATTCTCTCATAGGACGGTTATCAACTCACGTGTAGCGTTTCTTTATTGTTTACTATCTTGTACTTAAAACGTCATCGTTTTGCATAAATAACAGTACATTTTTAATTTGTGATTCGAAGCATTTGCAGTTGCCAATACGCATACTTTCAATTCTCCTCCGTTCAACGCTTATCTAATCAGAACAAGACCGGTCGGTCAGTACGCGTCAATCCCTGTCGACCTATCTTTGTCACTGTTTGTAAAAAGCGGGATGCAGTGTCGGCGTACGTGTCCTATCCTTATCATCGAAACCATAGTATTAAAATAAATTACTCATAATTAGTAGAAGTGATTAGGTATCAGCTTCCTGTACAAATGAACTCTCTGCGTATTTGTTTCGGGGAGATAACTTACGCATACTGAAAGACCCGTCGTTCGTTGTCTCACCTTTTGCGATGGGTGTGCGAGACAGGAAAATTGAAATGTTGCGCGACATGATTTAATTGAGATCAGCGTTGTATATGTTTCCACACGAATAACATTTCCTGCTCCACAAATTCATCAACAATTACAGATGTAAATAAGATTTAAATGGACAATAGTTTGTTTAAATGGTACATTAAGTGTTAAACTGCATCTCTTTCTTTTTGATTGACTGGAGGAGATAGAAAGGATTGCCCAAAATCTTGCAATAGTTTTAAGTTGCTTCAATATAAATTTCTAAAAATGCACTGAATTTGTTGAACAAAATAGACCTTACTTGCGTTAAATAGATGTAACCAGAAAAATATCTAACTTGCTGCCAACCAATTAAATTTTTGGAAATTAAATAAATGCTTTCTTAATCCAAATAGTTATTCACTTACTAATAATGTATACCTACTAGTATATATCCATAACAACTTTTAAAGTACATACATCACATAACATTAGGTCATATAAAGATGCAATTTCCTAGTTATGGCATTACCTTCTTTATTTTTCAAAATAACTACTGGAATTCAATTCGACAATATCTTCAGGCAATACAGCTACGAAGGGTAATTATGTAACCATCGAAAAGAAAATGGTAGACGAAATGGCTACGAGAATAAAATTTAAGTAACTTTTACCGATCTAAATGTACTTTCTAGAGCGTCTCTAGCATTCGAAATAACCATTTTCAATGTTCCCATTGCGACAGAGGTGGTAATAAGCGGTGCGACAATAAAGATATTCTTTACGTGCACGACAGGTTCGATGAAAATGGAGAGAAAAACACTCATGCATTGCTAAATAATAGTCGTATGGAAGTAGTAAAATAATTTGAAGTAATTTTCCGTAAAGAGAAAAATTCGATATCTCAAATTTTCGTTTTACAAATAAGAAGCTGTTTTCCAAGACCTTGGTGTCAAATTTAGTGCAAATGCCATTATATGCAATACATTATTTGTTTAGTAAGACCTCCGTAGCATTCTCAGCAATAATAATAATAATAATCATAATAATAATAAAATTTATTCCAAAAGCTCACATACTAATGGAAGAAGTACAAACATGTATTAAAATATAGCAGAAATGCAAGTACAGTTGCAGTCACAATTTGCAATGAGCGACTGAGATCAAAGTACTCATGTTGCCCGTTGAAATAAAAACTCTTATTTTATTTCTGAGAGCCTAATGTGGAGTACTGATCTTACACTCCTGTGGTAAGCTATTCTATAGTTTACAGTTACATGTTGTTCGGGTAATCGTATAAGTTGATTACTTCTTTTGTTATAATTATGGTTTAGGGTTTTCAAATCGTCCTTTTTTTGGTTCGCAAAACTTAAGAATTAATAAATATAAATTGATGGGACAATAAGAATGTGTAGATCGATCTCGTAACGAAAGTCCCGCCATACTTCTTACCACGCGCTCCTGTTGTATGAAAACTCTCTGCTGTTCATGTTGCCTACTGGTTTCCCCGAGAGTCGATAAAACACGAGTCTGTCTAGTCGTTGCTAATTTCGTGAAGCGCATAGAAAGTTTACTCGTTTCTGCAGGCTTAATTATAACACACCTTAGAACAGACTGAAAACACGCAAAATAAACAATTCTTAATACATCTCTACCGCCCACTTAAATTACGAATGGCGTAGTAAATCCACGAAAGTTTTTCCGACAAATTCGCAATATGATCCACCCAAATAAAAGACCCACAACTAATCGGTCGGCTAATAAAGTTATACTGTGTAGGTGCATAAACTTATTGTTATTATTTCCCAATAATAAAAAATGTTTGTAAACAAGCAACACAGTACCAGTTTGCGATTAATAGAGCTGAGAAAAACTTCCCATGCAGTCTCTGGACTCCTCGTCTTAATAAAGCTGTGTTGAAAGTCTTAATGGGAACAATGTAAGGTAGTTAGAAATATACCCTCCTCGAAAGATAAATTAATAATATGTGATGGAGATATTCACACATAAATCTGCATGTTTTAACAAATGATTGAAAATATATAATAGTTTTGTTACCAAAAATTTGCACTTCGTTTTTCCTTAGTAACACTTAAATACCAACATCTTACTAAAGTTCGGCTAAACTGTGCTTTTCTGAAGCAGATCGTACCAAAATATGTTAAAAGTTCGTTATAACAATTTTATTGTTGACAATGCCTAAACAAAATATAAACTGTATCAATTGTATACTGGTTAGCAGGTTACCAGTGCAGTGCATAAATACACTGCATTTCATTAGAGAAAAGTGCATTACGTCATTGAAGCGTAACTGTTCCAAAACGAAATAGCCAACAAACACTATCCTCAACCTCGAATACAATTACAGTGATAATAACACATCCGCCGATGATCTTAGTCTACCTGTTGCTTAGCAATAGAAAGTCCGAAAGCCAAATTTATTCGCGGCGCATATAACATAAATCCCTAATAATTTAATGATAGATACAAGCACATCAAATGTTCCTGTCAATTACCTCAAAATGGTTCCTAGAAAAAGACGCAAAACTTGTAGAAAGAACTATGTTAATTTTGAATATTGTATACATGAACAACGTCGATTGTTATCTTATCTTATGTAACAATTCGGTTTGCAGTGTACATACATAAACAGGAAGCATGTAGAAATCGCAGAATTTCGTTTACATCTTACGTATTTCTTTAGAAGTAAACCATAATTTGAAATTAAAGTAGCGTTGGATCAATAACCAAATCGCAGTTCCGCTATAACACGCGACTTTCGTCACACTATCGCAATTGGTGACGTAAATTTGTACCACCTATTCAGTTTTCAGAAAGGTTTATTCTTTATTGTTGCGAAAATAAATGATGTTTATCGTGTTAAGTTTTTCGAAAGCGAGTGCTTGACGTGTGAATTAACCGACTATTTTGAAATTTGATTATTTCTTTGCACTAACATTTCAATTAATAGCCGTTATTAATTGCAATCAAACGCATCATTAAAAATAAATCGTTTGCTTTTAAAATATCAGTATTCCTTAACTATAATACCTACCAATACAAAAACAAGTGCTTGCAACCTATAAAAACAAAAACATTGTTTAACGCTACTACATTCAAACAAACCATTTGTTAGTTAGTAGAATTCTAATGCATATACAAGGGTGGTATGACATGATGTGTATTAAGGAAGGCAATGACGGTAGAGGGGTTTTTCTTCGCAAATATGGACGCCCTATTCAGGTAACCACTTCAAAAATCATTGATAAAATTCACGATCTGGTGGTGGGTGATAGAAACATGAAGGTGTGTGGGATTGCTAATTTTGTAAGTACCTCGAATGGACGGATGTTCGTAAGATGGGTGCCGCGGTTCCTCGCAGTTGACCCAAAAAAGTAATTGGATCTACAACAATGTAGATGACATTTCATCACTATGGACTCCACCTCGTCTGAGACCGAAGAACAGTCCAAACAATGGGTTGTCAGCGAAGAGTATTTATCAAAACGCTCCTTTTATCCAGGAGAACTATAGCGACTGTTTTCTGGGACTGTGAAGGAACAATCGTCATCGACAATTTGGAGTAAAACTGTTTGCATTTTAGGTATCATTATTAGACCGTATAAAAACCTAGTTACAGACAAAACATCCGCGATTAACCACAAAATAACCTTTTTCCATCATGACAACACACCAGTTAATTTTTCTGGAGTTGTAGTCGCGAAATTGATGGGATCAAGGTTCCTACCCGTTCCACATCCTCTCTACATTCAAGATTATAATATCAAAAAATGGCTAACCGGAAAACAATTATATTCAAACGAGGATATAATTGCGGAAACAATTGTCCGTTTGGGGAATTGGACAATCCCATTTTTCAAAATTGAATAACAAACTAAAGTAGCATTGAAGAAAGTATATAAGATCTAGTTTGGAATCTTTGGGTAATAAGCTTCCTTGTTGAATGGTACAGTTTTTATTTCTTCGAAACAATTGATTTTTTTATAGTTGTGACGGAGTTTCTGCATTACTTGTATAGCCAAGTGAACATTCGTTCAATCACTCTAGTGCTAATAATGATCCAAAAGCAAGTACTGTGTTCCAGTCAAAAGACAAATATCAAGAGATAAAATACTCTATTTAAATGGTTATCGAAACGTTACACTTCAAATGTTAGAATTAAAATCGGAAACTGTTCACGACTGTACCTTTTAACGGTTCGGGAAGTACATTTCAATTTTCCTTCCTCTTCGTTCGTTCGGAAGCGATACGTACGAGTACATTAACAGGCTCGAGTTGCGAAAGAGTGAATTCGTTCGATACTCCTCTCTTGGACACTTAATGCAATCAAGCGGAGGACCGGTACGACAGCCTTGCGGTCTGCCGTATCACGCAGCAATAGAGCTGGGTCGTACAGTCGTGGTCCCCCCGCTCAATATAGTATATAATGATTTCTCGCCTTTCTGGACAATTAACAAGGGTCGAAAGGGATTCAATTGTCCGGGTTCTAACAGGTGTGAGTCGCCGGAGAATTGGATTAATAATTGGATTAATTAAGCGAAACCCGGGAAAGAGTTCGTCGGATTCCTATCGAAACTGCAAAACGACGAAGGAAATTTCGTGTAAACGCGGTACAGAATAGAATGTGCAATTTGGATTTTTGTTAGAGATGGCTTAAGTTTCGCTGGAAATTCTGTTACTAACAGGCATTCCCCTCTGGTTGGGGTACAAGCAGGATACTGAGTCTTGAAAATAGATATTTAATCATATTTGTTAATCGCTACACAATCGATAAACCAATAAATGTAAGTAGAAGTCGCAACAATATTTAAAAAGCAATACAATCTCAATGACCAGAAATTTTTTGGGAATCCTTTCAAATTTTCTTAATAGTTTATTTATGGCGCTCTCGTCCACTCCTTTTTATTTTGCTTTACGGTCTTTTTCGAAAGTAACTCTTTTAAACGCAGATTGTTGCAAAACTACAAGAAACTATCTTTCTAATAATAATAACAATAATGGTTTATTATCATCGTTTAGCTGAACATGGACATTGTCAGCATATAAATATATAATAATAAATATATAAATATAAAATATGTAAAAAAAAAAGAAAACCATAGAGACTATAAATAAAATACAGCGAGTTTCATTTATCAATAAACTCGTCCACACTATAAAATGCATTTTGCAGTAAAAACAGTCTGTGGTCGGTTTTAAATTGTGATGATGAGTGTATATTTTTAAAAGATGCGGGCAATTTGTTGTGCAGTGTTACTGCTTTGTATCTGTGACTCATTTCGTAGAGGCTTGTCTTGGTTGTAGGTACAACCAAATTTTTGTAGTTTCGTGTTTGCATGTTGTTGTAGATATCGCTGTTAAAAGTATTTGTTCTTTAAGTAGAATTTCAGTACCTTAAAGACATACAAGCTAGGAATTGTAAGTATCTTAGGTTCTTTAAAGGTGTACGGAACGATGTTAATAGTGTAGCACGCAACATGCATCTGATAATCCTTTTTCGTAGTATAAACAGTCGCCTAGTTCCCACCGTTGATCCCCAGAAAATTAAGCCAGAGCTGAGACGGGATTCCACATATGCATAGCCAAATAGAATGAAATTAAAGAAAAGAAGATTAGTGTTTTCTTTCCCCTTATGCAAGACCTTAAATGTATGTATTATATGTTATTATAATTTATGTTTTTTTATTTAATTATAACTATTACCAAACAAAACGTTTTCGAATTTTTAAAAAGGAGGGTGATCGGAAAAACGATTACAATTGATCTATAATGAAAAAAGTAGTAATTTAGTTGCATTTAGTAGTCTGAATAAATCTGGAGCAACAACTGCCAAACAAAAAAAAATTTTCGTATTTTGTAATTTGTGGTTGGCTGCCACTAAAAATAGCCGGGAATATTTTAAGCTACGCTATTATCGACTTTTTCGGTAATTCACCGTACTTGTGCACTTTATCTAATTGCATAAAAATTCCTTCCAAGTAGTCTCTGATTAATCATTTTTTAATTGGATTTTCTTCGTTTTCTATACGTCCGTTCCTTGTCAGTTAATGCGCCAAGGAAACTACTGTCGTCGGGGCAAAAACCCAACCATCGCGTTTGCCAACAGCATGCCGAATGCATATCATATACGTGACGCCGTTACGAAACGGAATTATCCCCGAAGAAGAACACAACATCATGCACAAATGCAAATGTCAACCTTACGTATCGCTACGTCGTTCGCAAATGAGTAAACTTTATTTAACCTTTCTGTTTCTCTGTGTGTATATGCGAGAGCGTGGAGTTACTTTCGCGAGATAGCAGTCGACGGCGGCGAGGGGAACGCGAGCAGATTTACCCAGTTTGAGGTATTTCTAATGCAAATGTGCCTGATTATCCTCCACCGAGAAATGCAAACGTCTTCCACTAAGTTTACGCTCGAGTTGAAATGGCTGTAACGTATATAATAATTAGTTGTTTCATTATTTCTTTAATGTTCGGTGTTTTGCATATTATCGCGAAGGGAGGGTTCTTGACAAGAAATTGCGAAGGTGAAAAGAAATATGCTACTGTATGAATAATTTTCGCGGATTTAAGTCTTTTGTTTTAATTTTAAAGCAACAATATAGTGTCCATAACTTCATGGAAAGGAAAATGATATCTCAAAAGGAATTGGATTTTTAGCTAAATGTAAAATTGTTTCTCAAAACAAATTTTATATTTTCCAAATATAACAAGAATAAATAAAAAGGTCCAATTTGTTTGCACTAAGCTACTGTAACATACACAACATTATACTTTTGTCCAATACAAGCAGCAATAACATTCATATTACACAGTTTGAATTCAAATTAGTAACAGAAATGTAAATCTAAAGCAATGGGATCTGATTTAATAAACATTTAATAAGTTTAATCATGCATGCTTACCGTTGTCTCTACCACGTGTGTCAGCTAGTGTCTTATTACCCCGATCTATGGAAGAAATCACCAGTGTCGTCTACCCAAATCCCATGTCCAAAATAATACAGATCTCCATCCAATTGGCATTCTGCCAGTATTATCTAAAATAATTGGGAAAGTTTTGAAATTCAGCTAAGGCGATATCTAGCGACGTCTCGTAAATATTATAGCAACAAACCAGCATTATTACATATTTTTGATGATATTGTGAGGGCAAGAGATGATAACGCTATTCAACTATTCAAAAGCATTAGATATGCTAAATTACAATATGCTGCTGACAATACTACACACAGAAAAAAAATTCGTTGAGTCAACCAAAAATTGATTGACTCAACCAACTTTGTTTCTTAAATAAACACAACACTCCATATACGGTGGTTGAACCTTTTGAAGTGGATCAACTTTAAAATGAATGTTTAACCAACCTACAATGTTGGTAGAAAGTAAAGAAAGGCAAGCGCAGGATCAAAATTAACACATGTGCATGAAGAAATAAGTATTTTTCAAAACGGGAAGTAAAAAAGGTTGAACAACCCTTGTGCAAATCTGAATATGTGTTATCTTAAATAAAGATGGATATCTTTTGTGGAACTCTATTTGCGTCTGTGGTGTGAAGGATGTGGTTAGTCTAAAGGAAAAATCTTTTGGAGCACAGCCAGCACAAACATTGGTTTTATATACCAAAAGTAATAGAACCAAAGCGAGTGTGTTCTATTAGGTTGCAAGATAAGTTGGGCATACTCGCTAAAGTGTTGAATTCCTTTCTCTCAGTACACTACAGTCGGTTAAATGATCAAGCAGTTTGTTTTTTTTTCTTTGACCACTCAGAAGTCTCATGATCTTGAATGAGAAGCAAGAAGAGAGAGTAGCACAAGATTCATGATGAGACCTTTTATCTTCACGAATATTTCCTCAAAAATTATCATCTGTATCCCAAAGGCACGTTTTCTTCGATTCCCCCGAAATACACTCAACTCAAGCAACTTAACGATATTGGAAATCTAACCAGTTTAGGTGCCACATACTGCTAAAAAGTAAATGCAGAGAAATATATTCTCCGGCGTTTCGGCAAAGAAAAATATGGCTACAATGAATGAGCCAACCAAGAATTTGAGCATTTTAATTGATCCGAAATTAAGGGACAAGAGCAGCCTAATAAGCTTAAGGTCCTATATAGCAGTAGAGGGCGACCTGGACAGACACAGAGTACAGCCCATGTCTCAGACTGGTGTTCAAAATCAGAAAATATAGCGGAATATAACCTACTCTCTAAAAAGATCGGATAACCTGTTAAAAGCTCTTTAACGTATGAGATATTTTGTTTATATAATTGTCTACCGACATATTTAAACTGTTTCCTTAAATTCTAACACCTTCTAAAACTAAGCTTTATGCATATTCGTACCAAGAGCAAATTGCTATACACAAATAATAGCTTTTCATGATTTGGTCTAGAATTTCACCAAAAATTAAAAACTACAAGTTTTATTAAAAAAATCTTTTTATTTAAAAAAATTCTCGATAAAATTATGTCACGCCAATTTAACGTAATATAATGGGCACCTCGTTAGCAATTCAAAACTATATGCGTACGAGTTAGGTCCTTTTTGGCCTTAGATGCCAAAAAATCATGTATCTTTAAGCGCATTCCAGAGGAATATTGGTTTCTGCAAATGTCGATTTTCCAAAAGAAAAATCTTAATAGATATGAAACTTTTAGAACAATAGTACCCTATTAATTTTTGCCTCAGAATTTAATGGCGATTCCAAAGATGCAATGTGGAGGTTGCAGCAATAGTACGTCCGTCTTATTATATATACATATATGGTAATGTTACCCGCGCTACCCACACATCTCGTCTAGTGACTTTAGTTTGGCCACCTTTCGAAAGTAAAGGTTTCTCTCTAGTGGTAGAATGCTCGATTTTTTTAAGAAATTTCCGTTTTCCAGACTATCATCTTTGGAGCATAAACGGCAGAAACGTTTTCAAACATAGGAATAAAATTTGTTGTGTGGATCAGTTTTGATTGCGTGACGATATCAGTAAATTGTTTTCACCTACGTATGTACTTGGACAACTTACTATTTGTTTCATTTCTTATTAGCCATTAGCCCCATTCTAGATAATTAACTTTATTAGCAAGTTTGAAATGTTGAATATTCTTGACTACTATAGAATCCGCTAAAAATACGTCCACTAATGTTGACTGTTGCAATATATATTATTCTGCATCACTTCCAGTCATAATATACAGAGTGTTCTATTTGGCAAAATCAAGAAAAATTATTTCGAAGTTGCTAAAGTCAATACTTTCCTAATGACCAGCCTGTATATTCGCTGACAAAAATAATTTACTGACGTCATCGCTCTATCTCAACCAATCCTCACAATAAATTTTATTGCTAGATTTGAAAGCGTTGAGACTTGGGAATACTTTCTTTGTGATTTTTCAGTTTTAACAGAAACAGTTGGCACAATACAGGTTAGTTTCATATTTTGGGAATAAATGGAGTGTATTTAGGCATATTTAATAAGGTAAAAATATGCAGTGTTTCATTTAAGAGGGTGAATTTTGCTGTGCCACCCTTTTTATAAAACACCTAGTATATCGAAATATATTATTAATTAAAATGCACAATTAACATTATTATTATTATTATTAACCATACACGTTTCAATATTATTTTAAACTATGCCAACCTTATAACAAAAAGAACTGTTTTGAAGAATCTGCGAAAGCACCATCATTCTATATACTTTGTGGTTCAGAATTCATTATTATTTGAATTGTTTAAATTTGAAATCCCAGTGCAATGTCCATGCACTAAACCAGAATGTCTAATTTTTTCTATAAAGCACAAAGAACACAATGCAAGTAATTGAGGTAGAAATCGCACATGAATACAGTTAGTAAACGTGTTATTAGTGCATTTAACCGCATCGATTTTAAACAGAATTCCAACTACATAATAATAAAGGCGATTAGCTTCCGAGAATTCCAAATTAATTATTAGTCACTTTGCCTCATGACAATCCCTTATTAAATGTCGGCAAGTGCAAAGTCTTTGTGATTAGATATGTACAACATGCATTTCGTTTCATATCTTCATGTCATACGTTTCCTTTGTTGTACTGCTTTAATCAACGTCATGTTTAGGATATCCTAAATCATATTTGAAACAGTGCTCGTTACTTCCTTAAAGTTAATGTAAGATATAATTGAAAATGCAAATATTTACATGTAAAGGTATTAGAAATTGAAATTAATGGTTATACATAATTTAGATTGTAGATCGTAGTATAGAGAGCAATAAGTGAAAAGGAAATCAATTTCCTTTTCACGAGGCTTGAAAAGTATTTAAAAATTTGATCAATTTACTTTAACTTTAGCTAATATAACTGAGGACAGAAATGAACGTACTTGCTTGCTTTAAATTAAGTGAAGTAATTTATTTGCTAAATCGACTAGGTAAGCAAACATTTAGAGAAGTAATTTATATGTTTATTTAAAAAGTTGGTATATTAGTAAGCAGAAGCTCAGGCCCAGTATAGTGCAATATATTAGTTTCAAATGTTGCAAATGCACTAAAATAATCCCTGCTGTCGTGGGTCTTAATTTCCGAAAAAAAAACTGAGGTGCTATAAAAAATTATAAATATACGAAGCCATTACCATTTGACCACTGAATTGGTAAATTTGGTGATTTCATTTTAGGGAAATGTCATGTTTTGGTTAGAATTTGCTTGGTTTTCCTTGTGAGATAACTCTCCACAAGTGTGATAATATTTGAACATGCAAAACATAAGGAGAACTGTCGTCATACTTCACTTTTGACTAAGTCAGGATAAAATGCATGTAGAAAGAATAGAGGGAAACCCCTAATTAAAATTTCTGTCGCTAAACCAAAAATGTAATATAATATTTTTTGTTGCAAACAAAAGTCAGAAAACGGACTCGCCATTTATAATTCGAATAACGTTAACCCTCTAGAGTTTCATTTAAAACAGAATTAAAAATGTACAACAATGTTGCATATAAATTTTAATTAAATTTTAAAACATCAAAGGTTTATAAAAATACTCAAATTCGTGGTAATACACAGCCATATGTATTAAAGAGAACTGAAAATTATTAAAGTTATCCCAATGCAATCACTTGACAGATTTGCGAAGACACTAATGTAAGAGAGGTTACAGACTGATCAAAATCTACAAATAAAATTCAACATAAAAAAAAAACAATTACCAAACAAATTTACTAAGTAGAAGAAGACACTATATTTTTATTATTAATAATAACGAAACAAAAGCAAAGCATCAACATAACATCATTACTGATATCAATGGAAGACTACTTGATTCGATGTTCAGCAATCTAAACTGCAATATAGACGTAAGTGGTGATGTTGACCCTCTAGGTTTGGAGGATACGTACGACCCGGCGCTAAACGTTTTCCTAGATCTATAAGGCGATGATCAATCTCCCAACTTTTTACCAAATAAGAACGTTCGATGCAACTTCTGCTGATTTTGTGAACTTGTACACAGATGTATGATGAATTGATTGGAACGCTCATCATGTTGAGACTTGTCAACACCTTTAACGATGTTGATGCTGTCGTTGATGCTTTTTATGAAGACTTGTACTACTTGACCGCTTTGCTAGCAAAACACGAATTTAAAAAATTAGATTCCCCTCATTGTACAACACAAATAAAACATTTATAAAATTGAAAGAATTTCATTTCAGAAAGTGGAAATCGACAAGATCGCAACGAATTTAGTAAATTACGTTCTGTAGTTAAAGATGAAATACCAAACTCGTACAAGACTTGTGAAAATGGAGCTAACATCGCAAATTTTTGGAAATTTGTTAGCGACAAACAAAGGTGCTCTAAAATCACCGGAAGTAGGTTCATGAACGGTAATGAGATTACCGCACTGCAAATTATACCCTTGTCTCTGAGTGCTACTTCAGCATACCGTAATACTGGGTGTTTTGCCATTAAGAAATTAAACGCGAATGAAGTGTACATGTGCCTTAGGAAGCTGAAAACAAATTTCACTACTAGTGATGATGGGCCCTCAAGTTTCAACTAAACTGTGATAGCACAATATATCAGTGAAGCACTGGATAACCGATCACAAATATTATATTTACGGATTTTACGAAGGCTTTCAACTTCATCGACCACTCTATTCTACTATCTAAACTTGATGTTCTCGGCTTCCCTGGCGACCTGATACAGTTGATGTCTTCCTTTCTGAACCATAGAACAATCCGTATAACGACTACCACTTCAAAAATGACACCCCATCCTCCGCAGTTGCCCAAGGATCTAACCTCGTTCCCCTAATGTTCAGATATGTATGTCAATGATCCACTTACATCGCTCCATTGTGAGGTGTTTGCTTATGCTGATGACATTAAAATTTCTAAAATGATTGACTTAGTAGAGGACTCCGTAAAGTTGACGGAGAATCTTGGGACCATTGAATATTGGTGCGAGCATAATTCATTAAACATCAATAAATCCGCAATAATGCTCTCACAGGTGAATCCACTGATTTCCCCACGACTCGTCCAATCACCTGACACGTTACACGCATGGCTATAAGTGCCAATAAGAGTGTTATCGACCCCTTCTTTCACTGAGTTGGCGTAGCGAACCAAATCGGGTTAATACTTGAACGTTTATTGGTATTATTGGTTGGATTTGTTTTGCGTTACAATCCATGAACTTATATGAAATACGCTCAAATTTTCTTGTCCCGAATATATATCTGAAACGCGAATTCTGAACTTTCTCTATCCTGTATTCAGTGTTAGAATCAATGACGGCGTTGTAAACATCGGCATAATATGAGAACTGCTAAAGCACCAGCAAACAATAAAGCTTAGTTTTAACAATTGTGGACAAAGTAAAACAATGAGGGTACAAGGACGTGACTATTAAATATCAATTTTTGATATATTTGTTAATCTAACCTCTGAACCGAAACATGTTATCTAGTATAAGACCTAGATCATTGACACTGTTCACAATACATAAGTTTTCACTGGTTTTTTGTAATTTTCCGCAAATATTTGAATTCCCGAACAGAGTAACTTGCGATTTGGACGAATTAATGTTAAGATTAAGCTCCCGTTATAAGTCTAGTATTAAACAAAGATCCGTATTAATATCTTGCGGTCTGAAAGACATATAGAGCTGGACATCGTCAGCGTACATACGTACATACATAAGAGCTATTTACTCGATTTGGTATATTTCGCGGTTTTGGTAACGAAGTCAGACCATTCAAGACAACGCTTTGTCTTTGATCTATAAGAAAATTACTAATACATGTAGCGAATTGTACTGAGAAGTCACTATCATGCAAAATATTAATCAGAACACTATGTAAAGACAAATGAATACTGGTATATCACACCACTATGCAATATTTAAATCCTAATTTAAATAATTTCTAATTTCTCTTATCTGTTAGATACACTAAAACCGTTTACTAAGTGCCTCCATTCTAAGGAAGTAATTGCAGTCTGATGGTCGGTAACTATCTCGAACGGTTCTTACTTTTATTGCAAACCGTGAAACTTCCAGTCGGCTCAAACACCGCATGTGAGCTGAAAGAACTTACTTGCTTGCGCGGAAGAAGTGAGCGCAGTAGTAATGGAAAAAAGGCGACCCGACGTAATTACGGAAATTTAATTAGAACTAATTAAAGACCGAAAACGGAATGGTAACAGAAGTAGAAGCGGTGGTTCTGGCATCCGTGAACTTGCACCGCCGCGCCACTTCTCCTCATCCTTTTCTTGCGCTTTTCGTCTTCTTTTTTCTGCGCTTACTCGCTTATTTCCTATACAGCGAAACAGCGAGCACGATATTACTTAGGCGTGGTTTTGGCGCCAACTGCGTGTTTCACCCTTTCGCGCGCACCTCCTCGCGGTGCAAGCACATCATCCACCCTCGGACGGTAATATACGTAGTTGTAAGGTAATTAATGCTGCGACCTAGGTTATTTGCATGTCGTCTGATTATTTATGCAAATAAACCACCTTCGCCACGACCGCTGTCGTTGAAGTAGAAGCAGAGCAAGTTGTAGTGGCTGGCCAAGCGTCCCAGCGAATCTTACCGTATATATGCACGTATACAAGTTAAAGGGAAATTACTAATTTTCTAAGTTACCGGACCGGTAGTTACGCGTCATGCATTTAACTCCGAAGGAAGCAACCCCTTTCGGGCTCGAAATTGACAAATTGCATCTCAGTCTACCTACATACATCAGTCTAAGTCGGTGTGATGATGCAATCTGTAAACTGCATTCCTTAGATACAACGTTAACTAACTTGAATAAATTAGAAACATATCATCGACGCTCTTAAAATCGAGTTGATTCATTGTTCAAGGAGGAAAGTATTAATGAAATGGATAATTATAAACCCATCCCACTTTCGTCATTGATTTTGAAAGTTTAGAAAATATAATACCTTACAGATTGTTGTCCTTCTTCTTAACGAATAGCATATTAAACTCATCCCAACATAGTTTCTGTTAGAAGCATTCTCCTAAAAAATATGAACATCTAACAATGGTCGTAAATGGACAGATGTATTTATGGATCTCAGCAAAGTGTTCGGTGTGGTTGGTCATTCGTCTTTGTTGGGTAAGGCCTACGAGTACGGCGTACGCAAATCCTTAAGCGCTGTATTACGTGAAAATACATATTTGCAGGTGGGCGAACATCACTTTGGAAAATCCTGCATTGAATGAGATTATAATAAAATATGACCCGAAAGGAGCGCTGATGGAATTACCACTGATTGTGTTAAAATGAATAAACTACTTATCGGAGTATGACTGTTATAAAATATCTGAAACATATATATTTGTTTTCACCAATGAGACCTGGATTTTCCAAGGCAGTACTGTATCACGATCTTGGCAAGATGACTGTGTAAGAAATGCACGTTCACGGAAAGTCGGTGAGAAAAGGTACTAAACATTTATTTTTATTAATATATGTTCCTATCGATATTTGTTTCGGACTAATTGCAACTATTGCATGTTGGAAAATCTGCCGGGCTTTATTGATAGCGCCAAATTGTCAACTTTCTTATTTTAAATGCAATGCCTATTATTTTACCACAATTGTGGTTTCCTCTTAAGATTTGGAAATAATTTTGCATACAATTGCATACAGTTACCTAGACCTAAACTTTACCATTTTGCAAGAAAACCGAATTAAAAAAAATTACAATCCCATTAACTTTAATTACTTGTTTATTATAAACGATGCTGGTTATGAAAGAGTTGTTTCTTTAAATTAATGTGGAAGGCCAGTATTATTAATATTTTTATTAATACTAATTAGTACTAATATTATTATAAAGATTAATAACTGTTTCAATAAACTGAAAATACTGCACAGGGTGTTTAAATTTGTGAATCAAATTCGGAATCGACAAAATTAGTAAATGACCATTTTTTTTCCAAATAGCACCCCTCTTAAAGTAAGTATAATATTGAGTTCTGCGAAAACATTCACATATACACACAAAGATAAAAGATAATACATCGAATACGTGAAAGAACAAACATTACAGTAAAAAAAATTATAAATTTCTCGATACATTTATAGTCTACGTTCAAAAACACTATTATTGTGTGCTAAACAAGTTAAAATGCTTTGTCGTTGGCTTGTTACTGGTACGTCGAACGAAATTAGAGGATATTCCATTGAAGGCAAATCGAACGTTGCCTTGCATGTCTTTTTTGGTTCTTGTTGGATGTGCATACACTTGGGAAATGGTTTAACGCTTCCGTTACTACATTTCGTCAAGTATACAAGTAAAAAACATTAAAGCTGCGGCATAGTTGAAAAATTATTTCCCTTCAGGTTTTGGCAAGAACCATTCGGAAAACTCTATCCGTAAAATAGGATCTTCATTTCATACTATTTGAGAAAATCGACTTTTGCTAATATTGTCGATTCCAAATTTATTTCGAAAATTTAAACACCCTGTATAGTATTTTGAAACTATTGACACAGCTATTAATAATACGGACCTTTTACATTAATTTAACGAAGCAACTCTTCTATAACCACCAGCTATAGCTTATAATAGCGGAACTGTAATTTTCTTGAAAGGAGTCGAACTTTTTGCAAAATAGTAAAATTTAGGCATAAGTAATTACATACAATACTGTTTTAGAATTTGAAGAGGTATACAAATTTGTTTAAAATAAGAAGGTTGACATTCACTTCCTGCATAACCGGAAGTAATGTGTCTTCAAAAATATTTTTAATGATCTATGTATAACCGAATATTTACGTTCGCAAAATTTTAATATTTTATCTTAACCGTTACTTTAAAATTGAGATCAGATAAATTAGCGGTTTAATAATCTAAGTTAATGTGATTACTTGATACACTTATGTAAAATGTATGTGACGAAATAACTTCTAAGGAACAGCAGCGGAAAACATTAGATACTCGTTTGATTATATCAGTTCCACCCAAATAGAATTCCCATGTTAGAAAATCGTAACCACTTGCACCCACCTGATAGGTTTATAGATTATATTTGTTTATCTATGCCAAGAAACTAGACCTACGTAATTATCTCTATCGCCGTAGTGTCGCGTTACGTTATCAACCGCAAAATGTGTCAGCCAAGAATGTGCTCTATTTTATTTTTTTTTATAATACCTAAAATAGACGGTGAATCAATTAATTTAGAAGATAGTTTTCGTTCTCAAGCGATGGTATCTTTGTAACTCTGAAGTCGATTCTATAATTATAAAAGAGACGTAATCGTTGCATTCTTAGTAGAATATTTATAGATCCATCATTTTCTTACCAGTAATGTCTATAATCTGGTTTGTATTTGCCATAATACCTTTTATAATTTTTCCACTTAAATTGTGCTAATTCTATTTAAAGTGCACTTTGGTGTGTGTTTTTTCTATGGTGTTCTATGTAGTATATATCTGCGGTTTTGTATTGTATGAAAACATTTCGCTGTAATTTTAACTTTAATCTCATACACAATTACTACAGAAAAATAACACTTTTTCAAACGGCATATTGTTCATCAGTTGCGTATTGTTTAATATTTTGCCCAAATTCATTATCCAGATTTACTGATCTTTTTAGGTTCTTCAATTCTTCTGACCTAAATGATTGTCGATTCTGACATTAGATTTGTAATTTGCTTATTTAAATGTAACCCTTACAATGTTTTATTACTTCAACAATTAGGTTTGTGCAACACAAGAAGCAATTTATCGGTAGTTCTATGAATAACTGAAGAATCTCAGTGCTTAATGAAATAACAAGGACATTTTACAGTACTTATTAAATTAAAACACTAGCAAAAATGTATTTCTTGTTAGAACAGTATGATTAATAGCTATAAATTATAATTTCAATATTCGTAAAATATCAAAATTTAACCAAAAAAATACAATACTAAGATAGCTTAGCTTCGTCATGGTATTGATGGAATAATTCACGGCAGACGCAATAAAAGGAGAGAGAAAAATCCACTAAAACACGGCCATGTTTCTGCCTACCCGGCGTCATCAGCGTGGTTTCGAGAGTATTTTTTATCCCTACCTTCTATCCCTGTTGCCTCACAGTTAATGCCTGAGGCAACAGCGCCGAATTGCAGAATTCGAATTATTTTTGGTAATTATTCAAATTCTGGCATTTTGATAATCTATATTATTAATTATTTTAAAAAAGAAGACTCCATTAATATTAGTCTGTGGGGCACAACTTATTATCTTGGAATGCCGTAATTGCCTGTTGTGCTTTTCAAAGCAAATATCAAACTACTTCCTTCAATAAAACCTAGATTTGTGCCAGCACACAGAACAATACATCTTTTACCATCATAACATTCTGGTTTACGTATTATTGATATCATATCTACATTTCATTCAAAAACATTATTTGTCGTTTAAGTCACGTTTTTGTCGTATAATTTTCGTAAAAAATCACTCCAGAAACGATTTTTAAATTCGTTAGTAATACTCGTCAGTTATCATCATTCTTAAATGTAAAATCCATGTCTTTCTAACAATAATATTTGTGGCCTGCAAATTATTTTCTAAACTTTCCAAGATAGCCTGTATTCTGAAAAATAAGATTTTGTAATGCAAATAATGCATACACATATAAAACAAAATTACTTTGTTTTATAAAATGTCATAAATTGTCAGCCAATTGTTTCGAACTTCAGGTAAAATATTTGTTTTCGGCTTACTTTTGCTACTTTTGCAAGCAGAGATAGAACTAGGTTTTGTTCTGCGGGTTCTGGGATATATTGAGAACGGTAGAGGGGATAATAGCTCATTACTCAAATATGTATTAGGCCATAGCTCAATGGACGGATATACCCTCTCCCGCTCCAAATATATTCGATCAAGGTTGGTGCGACCATAAGACCGACCCTCAGTCTGTATACATACTGTGTGTAATGCAGCTACCGCTCTCTGAAAAATATTTTTTATAAACCACTGTACATTAAATATTTTCATTTAATTACCTCATTTGTACTAGCAACCGAATTTGAAAGTAAAGTTCAAAAGAATGGCGTTTTTATTATATATAGTACATTATAGCATTACAACTGACATTGTATAGATTTAAATACACGGCTTCAAGATAAGAATTAAGAATACCTGCAGAAAGATCTTCCTACAAAATCAAACCTTATCCAGGCCATTATCGTCTGAGTCGTCACCAAAACGGCTAAAAGCAATCAAGCGATAATTATTGTGGAGTTTTAGAGGTACTTTAATTAACGATCGGGTAAACTGCGATCTTTTCTTTCCGTTTCTCTTCTTATCGCGCGCTCCTCTTCTCTCAGTTGGCAGCGAAGAGATGCACGATCATCATCCAAAGACCACCGCACCTAACCTCCTTCCGCCAAAACGCCTTGCCAGTTAAATCTGAAAGAATGACAATTTAATTTCGACAGAGAGTTAAGTTTTTAGATCTCCGGTGCCGCCGCCAAAACGCCCCGGTTTTATATCCGACCATTTACCCTTTCGGTAGAAAAGACACCGCCGCCGCCGCTGCAACCCATCCTTTTCCACCTCCTCGGCGATCTACTTCTCTAACAACGCCCCCTCGCCGCCGAAGTAATAAGATCATCATAGATCAGCATCCACTGATGCCATCTCGCGCGTATCTCGTTCTCCCTCTCTCTTTTTGCTTCTCGCCGCACGGTTCTAGCGCAGACCGAGCGCGCCATGTCGGACTTTGAAAACGTTAATTAAACTTAATTAAAAGAAGTCCCTGCCACCGCTGCTTGAGAGGTACCAGGATGCATGGCTAATCTTTGAACAAATTAATTGCCCTTAGCATAAGTAATGCAGTTCGGTTTTTGAGGGTGTGAGACTAGTGGGGCAGATCTAGATGGGAGACGGTCTACCGCGGGTTATATGGCTCCTGTTTTAACGCTTACCCGTCCAAAAGATACAGGAAAGAGTTTAATTTCTACGATACTCCGTTTCAATCGTTTCAAGACGAGGAGGGTACTTGAAGTTATGGGTGCAAGATTAAAAGGGAAATAGTCTAACGTAATCAATTAACAATACTACAACAATACTTGAAATGTATACTTTTAAATATTAGTTTCTGTTGAATTTCAAAATTTAGCAATTACATTTTATATTATAAAGTAAACAACAGTTAAACTAACATAGAAATATTGGTGTTAGGCTGAGTAGTGGTTATGGATCTATTGAAATAGTACTATATAGAAAATTCTTATGAAGTATTACAAACAAAAAAAATACGCAACAAAAAGAAAATGTACCAAATTTTCCCATACATACCATGTAGAAATAAGCGACTCGATGTGGTACAAGCCGTGCCCAAAAGAATGCTCTGACTTTTAACTTATTTATTAATTGAAAAAGAAAAATATGATTGTACACTATTCACGTCACGAACGCGGTTAACCGCCTATGTATATCCTTTTTCTCGTGCCAACAGATGGCATCTTATCACTAGATAACCAATAGGTGACATTCAACTTAATGCTAGATTTACACCGGACCAATTGACGAATTCATACCAGAACAACATTTACATTGTAATGTACTGCATGCGGGCAAAATAATGTAATTAACTCAATTTTTAAACGTTGCATGGGCTGGCTAAGGGAATCCACAAGGTTTGGCTATTGATGCTTCTCTTCTTCTGAATGTTTCTTTTGTTTTTGTTCTTTAGAGATGCAATTACGTGGCGAATTATTCAGATTTCACTTGAAATTTTCATCAAAGAAGCCAAATAGCTATCGATTGCTTCAATATATTAAAATAAAATATTGAACTTCGTTGCGAGTTGAGTGGGGTATGCAAGGAACAAAATTAGAATCTGAAATACAAAAAAAATGTTTTTTTTTTTCTGGAAAAGTCGTTTTGCCGTAACCTTTACATTCCGACACGCACCTCTTGAAGTAGAGAATAACACATATGTATTCTAAGCTTTATTCTGTCTAGTACTGGTGGAACAAATCAGCTAAGATTTGAAGCTATCAAAACTTCCTGCGAAATACTGCCAAGTTTCATTCAAATCGCGTATAGCACTTCGCAGGTATGAATTGAATTGGATAAAGGTATATATATATAAAAGATTTCAAAATTGAAGCTATTAAGAATGATTAATTTAAGAGTTGATTAGTAGTAACAGCGGGCACGGGAATTGAGAACGAAGAAAGAGATCCGCTCGAATTGAATGGAGTAGAGTGAGGTAGGGGGTGAACCTGATATAATGTTTTATAGGACGATCAGCAGGAGGATCCAACGAGTTCCCTTTTTCTTTCTGGACTGAATTATATCGCTCCAGTATATCCCACAATTAGCATAAAACACGCTTTATAATAAATTGAAACGTTTAAGTAAAACGCATAATTACTTCAACCTACTTGCGGTTACTTTATGGCCGATCCACTGAATGAAAAATCTGGAGAATAAATACCTATCTGAGAAAATTAATATAAAATTAAAAAGTTTTCGTGCGCCCTTTCTTGTACGATTTACTTTTATCATATTCAGAATGATGTTTTGAAAAGTAAAGAACGATGGCGAGCCAAAAATCAACGGCCAGTTGATTTTCGCCTCTGGCATGGTTCACATGCGGAGTTACCGTGATCAACTGCTTCCCGCTCAGTTAGTTTTGCCTCTGGCGTGGTTTACACGTTGAGTTGCCGTGCTAACTGTTGCCTACCAACTTTCGCTCTCCTGAAGAAACACCATACGATTGTGGGCGAAACGTCGAGTTTTTATTTTAACAAAAACGACATAGCACGGTTCAAACTCGGAATACGTTTCAACTGACTCTGGCCGTAGAAGCCTACGTTTCTATTTCAAACTATACAACTTTTAAGAAAAGAATAAAACACTTGATGAATGAACAAATGACACATTAGAAGATTCTAGAACCCCGCTTAAAAAATCCAAACAAAGCCCTCAATACTATTAACTCAGATCGGGATGAGATGCAACGCCAGCGGTTTCCGACTTCATCGTCCTGTACGAAGATAGAGGGCTAAAACTAAACAAAGCACGAAGGCATGCTGTCTGTATACGTGTATATATTTATATTTTATGTATGTGTGTACAAAACTATTAAAAAAATATCTAGAACCGAGTCACTAAAAAGATACAGACAAACAAAGTACTACTTATAAGCTACATTGCTAGACATAACTTTAATCTATAAAATCCAAAATAATCAGACGAATACACTCAAAAGCTCCTCGTTTTATTTTTCTCTATTTACCATTCTGTCTTTGAGGTAAAAGAAATCGATGTAAAGCAAGTAAACATGCATTAATACTATTTTCCAAGACTTTTTCCAAACGTAACTACACACAAATATCAACGAATATTGAATATTTATGGTTTTCCTGTTCTATACGAGTAAAGCAATTTCAAAAGTAAAGCAAAACCGTCACTAAAAGTCTCCGTGTAGAACGAGCAATTAATTCCAACCGCATAAAAATATACATTTTCTCCTGCGATGGAAAAAGATTTTCATCTCTACAGCGAGCGGATTGGATGGAGTGAGAGCGAAATTCTAGATAGGGAAAAGGAACGCCCGGAATCGGTATCTCGATAGTTTTGGAGAACATTTTTAATCTATTCCCAGGGTGTTTAGTGAAGTTGAAACCGGATGGAAGAGTCTCGGTGAATGGTTGGGTATAAATTTTTAAACCGCAACGGGTCGTTACTATGCAGATAGAAGGTGTATTTACATTCTTAGTATCTTCAATTTTATCGATGGCATAAATGTGAATTGGGATTTCCGAGGTAGTTCTCCGATTTTTTGTTCGTTCCCTTTTCGGTGTCGCCGTCGGTTGAAAAGTAAATTATCATCCTGTTGTAGAGATAAATTAAGTCGATGTTAAGCCGAAATTACAAGGAAAACGGCCAAAGATTTTTATTGTTATTGATCTTAGAGGAAATGAATGAAAACAACAAGAGGTACCCACGCTAGCTTTTACGTTTCTTTCACTGCAGTAATTAGAAAGATATTATAGCTTTTTTTTATTTTCCCTTAAAGTATCTGAATCTTCAAACAAATTTGATTGAAGGCTAGTACTTACCACTATTTTTTACCAACATATGTAAGAAATTTGAGGTCTCTGTCTCTTCTGAGCTATCTTTGCTCCTAAGTTTAAGTAGATACGCCCAAACGTTGAGTCTAAATCCTAAAGATTATGTTCGAATTAATACTGCCTCGCACTGTCAGCACCAACACCTTGCGTCAGTTTTATTTCTCTTTTGCAGAGTCTAGATTGCGATGTGCAATTATTTTCTGAGGATTTTCTATTTTGTCTATCATAAGAAATTGTTAGATACAAGGTTGGGGCACCGTCTACGGCGTCATGCCGTCCTATATCCGAACAATTAAAAATCATGCCCCTGTGATCGCTGTATCTGTTCGAGGACCTACTATTTTACAAACACAACGAGGATCAAAAAAAATAATATGACAGAATCAGGTAATCTAGTTAGTTTACTTTTTCACAGGACAGGATTGTCGAGCACAATTCTTATAATTGAGGTGCAACTTATTTCAACGCATTACCTCTACACCATAAGGGTTCTTCGATCTACACCAGCCTACAAAAGACATTAAAAATTAGTCTTAAGTAATTGCTTTCATAGCGCCGACAAATTTCTAGCTAGACCGAATTGTTAGTACATTCGAGAATATGTTTGGTGTTACCAGTTTTATACAATTTTTGTAATAATTTAGTAAGCGCACATCTAATTAAATTCAAAACCCATTTAACTAAAAAGGAACAAATAAAGGGGCTTACGATGATTGCCTTTGGAGATCGATTGCGTACTTGCGTACTTACTTTACTTTCCAACTTATGTGTTTGTTATATTGGGACAGAAACTATTCATAATAAATCTGCATATGGATAATTTAATGAGAAGCTTATTTAATCTTCCATTCAAGTCCATAAAAATGTACACATGTTCTAATTAAAATAATAAGCTTGTTACCATTTACGCTCAAACTGGAAATGGTACCACATTATAGTCACAAAATTGCAAACCAAAATTATGAATTGACGTGTCAGAATACTTTTACTCACAAAAAGTAGCTAGAATGCTATTGAATTCGTTTTTTTCATCGTGAACGCTGTATATACTGCCTCACATTAAAATATTCTAAGGTGTATTGATATTTCCCTTTACAATATCTCGAGGGGTATAAACAATACTTGCTCTTTTACGCACACTTATTAATTGTTTCCCCGTTTACGTTTCACTTATTTATTATTATTTACTCCGTAGAAGTTTTCAACATTCATTTCCTCCTTCTATTCAACTCCCCTTTTCTCCAACAGCTCCACGCTCGAAAAACGTATATCCGCTGCAGTTGTGTCGAAAAGAGAAACGACCTCTCTACGAACGCGAAACTTAATAAAGGCCATAAGGTAGAGCAAATTGCCGGAAAAGTGGATTATTTCGTTTCCTACGTGGACAGGAGTTCATTAATTCCGAGACTGGCCCCTTACGTTCCGCGCCCGCTGCCCTCCCAGGCCGTCTCGGTCCGTTCCGAGAGGAGTAACACCTTTTTCGTGTTCCAGACTGGAGACATCGCCTGAGAACGGTATGCAAATGGAGACCCGAAGGGCCGGGCCGCGCGCTTTTTATATGCGAAGGTGGTGGGAGTGTAGAGGAGAGATCGTAGTAGCTTGACGTGGGATTGTCGCGGCTTGTGCTGTGGTCAGGTCGCGGCTGTTTAGCCACCTCAGCCACCCACGCTTTACTACTACTGATGCTATTCCGTTTATGTAACTCCCGAAGACAATAACTTTATCAATTCGGGAGCGTTTGCGAAACTTGGAAACGATTCCTTCGGTCTCGGAGAGGTCGTAGGGATACGTATACGAGTCATATGGTGGAATTTAGCTGACGGTATTTTTTTCTTAGAAGGAACTTTCTAGGAATGACGCTTTGTTTTCATAGAGGGGAATAATCGTTATCGCCTTTCTTCAAATCAATCTTGTAGACATAACAGTGTTTAAGAAGCAAACCTATAAGTACGTACATCTTCTATGTTCAATGACGACTCAAAGCAACGGGTTGCAAAACATTTTTAGTGAATTAAGAAGCGCGACTATAAAACGAGGATTACCGTTTTGAGCGTACAATAAAAGAATTGAAATTACACTTATTCGATGAAGAGATTGTCCCGGAATCGATTACATTCTATTGCTCACGAAAAAAAAGCATCGAGAAAGAGGTAGAGGCTCCTATAGCCCCCTTCGGTATATCAGAAAAAAATGATATTTTCCTATAGATAGGATCAGCAGAGCGAAAGATATTTCCGCTGCAGAAACAAACTATTAGGGCGCTAACATGTTTGAAATCTAGAACAAGCTGCAAAAAGCCCTTTAAGAAATTATAAATACTGATCTTACCGTCCGGTTGCCTAGGCACCTGTCTCCTTTATATCTACGTTCCCTTTTTAGTCTAACAGCATCGGGAATAATGCAAGCTTCATCCTTCCATAGCATCAGGTTAATCGTACTTTGTGTACAAAATATAAGGTAATAAAACTGCAACAAATTACCAGAGTCAATCAAGGTTCTACGCAGACCACTTTTTATGAAAATACAATAGGAATTCCCTATAGCTATAGCTATAGCCATATTTAGCTATAGAACCCGAATTTATTTATTTACTTATATATCTCATTTGATTCTGTTTAATCTGTTTATTCATTTTACATATTTTTGATTTATTGTTTATTTATTCTTTCACTCATATATTAATGTTACATGTTTTAGCTTTATTTACGCGGTCACTATTTATTTATATATTTGTTTTGTTGCTCATTTTTTAACTTTTGACATATTAGTCATTTACTGTAAATTAGCTTGGTACTAGAACCGCTGAACTCTCATGCTTGTATGTTCGCTATTTTTAATACGAATAAATGTTTAAACTGTGTAGCGTTATTTTTCTGTTCTTTATCCAGTGATTCCAGAAACAATAATATAAAATTGCTTACAGGGTACTATAACATTTTTCCCTTGTGCTACAGATTGTATATTATCAAAACTTCCCCACAAACCTGGCATTTGCACGAAAATTTTAATCTTCTTCCTTCGGTTTCCTTTATTTAGCTACGTTTCATCTGACGTGTAGTCGACCTCTTCAGGGATTCTTTCAGTTTCTCTGTGGTCTTTCATGTAATTAGTACAATTTTTCTTTCTTTCTCTCCTCCATTTTTATTCGAAGTTTTGTTTCATTTTTTTAGTCTATGTACTAAATTTCTCTTCAGACGTTTGTTGTTAAATATGCATGTCTGTTTGCTTACCTTTACAAATAATTTAATATTTTAAAATAATAGGCAAAAACTTAAAAAAAGAATTTATCGAAAAATTATTGTGAAGTAATTGATGGACCAGAAAGTCACATTTAGTACTTCAAATAAAGAAATGGGAAACAACATTTCAAATAAAAATGGAGGAAAGTTCGAGAGAAAGAGAGAAAATCTCACTAATTAGGACAAAGAGTAACGAAACGTAGCTAAATAGAGGAAACCAAAGGAAAAAAGATTCGTGGTTTCGTTACATATACACAGAACCTTAAAACCCACATTAAACTCGCAAAATTCAATCGCCAATCATCTAAACGCATCGTAAGAACCTACCATCATGCTGGCAACTAGGATAGACCACAGAAAAAAGATCTTATAATTAGATTTTATTATAAATTTATATTACAATTACAAGATTATAAATCGAGTCATTCTCGCACAATTTTTTTTACGGCGCTTGCTTATATTCTTGAATGTTACTGTTGAGATTATTTTATTAGACACGTTCTAAGGATTGGAGGGTTATTCATGTATCTTTGCATCAGATTGCGCTTCAGCGTAGACAGTGTATTAACACAGACTGGACACACCTACGAATTCAAATAATAACTAACACAGTGCTTACCAATTTCGTGCAGTGCTTTCTAAATAATGTAATTTCGGAGAATAATAATATATTATAATTTACAATTTGATAGATAAATGTAATTTATCTAATTTTCTATAATCCGGTTATTATTTTATGGTTACATTACTATTTTACTATGTTCTAGAAGCCCCAGTATGAAACAGTCGCAGTATACGAACTTGGATTTTCAATTAAATATTGCTTTAAACAATTTTCTAATAAGCGAAAGCGTTTTATATGTACGTACGTAAACGTTGACCATAAACCATATGCGCTGCGTTTTTCTCAAACATACTACATCAGTTAAAAAGTATTTAAACACCGAAATATTGTAAACAAATTATAAGTAATTGTTTACTTTTGGTATTCGGTTACTTAAAATTTATGGCTTATATTGCCAGTTTAAGTAACACAATTTAATATCGTTCACGATCAATATTACAACATTACAGAAACTACACCCGCTAAAGTTCATATTTAAACACGTGTGCGTATATTGAACGACATGTATACAGCCACTAACTTTAGTTATTGTTAATCTTAAGTGCCAAGCGAAATCGAAATACCGTTCCCGATTCCGAGATCCCTATAAGTTTCAAAGTAAATAAAAGATACACAAAACACACACGCGCGACAACAATTACTGTCGGTGAATTGGTTGGTCGCAGCGTTAGTTTGACGCGCAAAAGATAAACATTCCTCGAAATTGAAAGCTTTAATAGAGGTGGATATTACAATTAAGCGTGTGCGAATGATTCAATTTAGTTTTGGAAATCGATGCGTGCTCTCGCGATTCGTGTAAACAGAACAGAAGAAGAACGTCAACGTTGTGTAATGTTGTTGATGGCGATGATGTTGGTGCTAGTAAATGGGAGCCGCAAACGTATCACACTCGATCCGTTACGTTCGTTGCTACACTTGATCGCAGCGGTGGTTCTAAAACGTTCTTCTTCTTTGTTTTATTGATTATTGCTCCCAACTGAAAGAAAGTAGGCAAAATTCCAACTCAGCTTATCACTTAAAATCTAGCGTTTCAGCAGTAGTTCAATATTGCTTGCTAAATATCTAGATCGTTAAGTGTATTAACATTTGTCCAAATTTATAATCCGTTTGTAAATTTATGGGAGCATGATATGATTGATGGGGTTATTTCAATAATTACAAATGAATACGAATCCTGAATTTGAATAATAGAATAACGTATTTTTAATGAACCACACGTTGAAATCTGAGTAAGCAAATATGGTGGAGGTGCCCGTGGCTACCATTTAAAAAAATAATCACATGCTATGTACCAAATGTACCAAATTATTATATTATTTTACTTATTATTGCCAGGTTTAGTTTAATAACGCACTTAACTGAGTGTTCAGAGATAAAGAAAAACATACCTCACTACAGTAAATATATTTCCTACAAATGCTACTATTTGATCTTTTCAACGTCTTCTTCTTCTTCCACGTCACATTTACCAATACTTCGTAAGTTGGTCAATCGCTGATGTGCTACATGTTTTACCTTTCTGTCTATTGTTTAAACTTAAAATGTTTAGCTAACTTTTACCATCGTAGTAAGAAATTTAATCGTCTTGTTGTTGATTCCAGAAAAACTTACATATGTGTGCTTCTGGTTTTTTTTTTCTACACGCTTAACGTGCTAAATCAGCAAAAGTAACGCAATATTCCAAAATCTCTGTAAATATCAACTTTTGGAAAGAAAATTATTAACCAAATTGTTTAACATGTTATTCTCTCTTTCATTAGTGACAAATTTTCAAATGACTTCTTACGGTTACAAAAAAAACGTATATTTTTTTAAATGGTAACAGTAACATTTTTAGCAGATTTGGATAAATTTATTAATATGGATATATATTGGTTTCGTGGGGTTCAATCAAAACAATTATTTAAAAAAAGTTAAAATTTCACAAAAATACAAAAATTGATGAATTAAATTGGAAGTTCAAATGGAAGTCTCTGTACGACCTGGTAGTGTCCTAAACCCTCCCAAAAATTGCGAATAGTATTTTGAAGCCCATTAGGTAAGGATTAAGTAACTCTACAGAAAGAAGCCCAATGGGTTTAAATCAGGTGCTCCATTCAATAAAACTCCGACATCAACACTTTTAGGACTTTTTAGGAAAAATGTTTTTAGGAAACTTTCGTAATGTCTGGTGCAATAAGACGTAGCTTTGTCAGAAAATAAAATATTGTTGAGAAAATTTGGATCGTTCCCATCATTGTTCTACAAAACTGCATTCGCCTGTCCCGATCATTTTCGCTAACCTCATGTAGATGAGGTATATTAGAGGGGTTGTATTTATTTTTGCTCAATATTCAAGTAGATTTCGAACATACTCTCTAATGCCAGTGGAGTGGGTGACATTCATTACAGTAAGTAAAACGTCTAGAGATCGATCTTCATTAGTAGTTGATTTGAGGAAGCCGACTTTAGGAATATGTTTAATATTCGCCCGTTCCTCTAAATTTAGTAACCAATCTCGAAACCATTGATTGGGCTATAGAGGTTCGCTCCGGATACACGTTGTTGAATAAACGGCAAACTTCGTTACGAGAACGTTGTCACCATATCCAACCGACATAGGGATTTCGATTGTCTTAGTTATAGATAATTTCACAATGTTCACACAAACTATTGAAAAAGACTGCATTTGCTGTACGAACTATTTTATTAAGATACGTCAGTAATTCTCTGACACGTGTTATATAACTCGATTCACGCATTCACACAATTCATAAACAATCGATTAAAATCAACAATATTTGGTTGATCCATATGACAACATTAAGAATAAGTGAGACACAATATTTAAATCTCTCTTTTATGCTATCTGGCCCATGAATATAATATGTATCCATATTAAGAAATTTATAAGTGCTCCAAATATTCCCAAAAAGATCTTACCGTTACCTTTTAAAAAATACATATATTCTTTTTGTTACTACGTCGCTTGAAAAAAATTACGTATGATTGAAAATAATAGAAAATAACTTGTCAAACAAATTTCGCAAAGAGATGTAAAGAAGCATCTACGACCCGACGCTAAATAGATATTAATTGTAGAGGAATCTGTGTTTGTTGAGATAAACAAAAAAATTATAACATGTCAATGAAAGCTTTAACTCCAACTTGTTAGCGATTGCCTCTACACTGATTGTACACGAGATCGATATGACTTAATACATTTTAGGCATACTACTACAGATATATTAAAAGCGTTAGATAACACAGTGACGTACATGTGTTTTTTGAATGACCAACAAAAGAATTTTTTTGCGTAATTTCCACATTGCGTTTTTCACTTATTCCGTGACCTGCGTTTGGGTACCGCTGTCTCGGAAACTCGTATGCGCAAATACAATCGTAAACGTAAACGTACACATTCGCTTTTCCTTTCCGTTAATGTATTCATAATCGAGAGATGGCACTCACGAATCATAATATTGACATCTGAACGTTGTTAAAATTCACCGACGCTCGCGGAATTAAGTGAAAGTGGAGTATTAACCCACCTAACCCCATCCTACCGTTTGCGTTCCCATACATAAATCCATCTAACTGTATAGGACAACGATGTAACATTACGGATGTACATACACATACATACATACGTATGTACATATATATGCCATCCGACTACCGAAACCGAGCGGGTTCGTCATTATAATCGTAGCGACGCCGTCGATGTTAAAAGGGAGTTTCTGTCAACACGTTCCTATTTCCTTTTAACCGCAAATCAAACACTGACGACGTCAAGTTCGTCCTTTTGTACACTCGACACTTAGATACAAATGTAGATACATCCGAATGTACATGCACAAACAAATACCTAGCGAGTAGTCGATCATCTAACGTTTCCCAGCGGGTGAGAGTATTCCGGACTTCGTTCGGTTCTGGACAGTGGTTGCGGCTAACGGGTACCAGTAGGCTTCGTGGTGAATTCGAAAACCGCTTACCCGCATCGACTTTATAGCTGAGATTTAAAAATAATCAGAGGCGTTTGAGTTGTGTTCAAAAAATAAACGTATACGGAAAACAGAAGGGAAGCTACATTAATTTGTACCGTACTTATGCTAACGCCGACAAATTATTTACGAGATGTAGATAAGGACAATTTACGGAACAAAGTATACTAGGATAAGTATTATTATTTATGTTAAGTTTTTATAAAAATTTTAGTTATAACATAATTTGTTAGGTAAAATTATGCCCAAGTATACAGAATGTTAAACTTCCGCTGAACACAATACAGATTTGACTCTTTAGAGGCAACACTCTGTACATCTTTGGATACTTCTCTTCAACTGACTTCACTTTCCATCATTATTTCCTATACCAATCCACCTTAGTTTTTGAGATAATTTGAAAATTTTTACAAAACAATGATTAAATTTTCCTCTGTCTTTTTTTATCAACTAGCGTATACAAGGCCGTTAACATCGTTGCCATATTTGATTTAGGCCATTTTAATTTTTTAAATAGAAAATCCTGTATATTTTTCAAAAATGTGAAAAAAAAGAAACTGTTCCACAATTTTCTTTTGTAAATTACCTAAACTGTGTCGTTCTTTACGTTACGAAACTATACAGATAACTTTTTTTTTTGCTAAAAGTCATAGAGTGCTGTCACGAAATATTTTCTTTTTAAACTATTCATCAAAAATAATCCGTGCCACAATTGATTTTTTCTTCTTTTGTACATTATATTATCAGGAATAGCAGCTGCAAATCTAATGAAAGCTTTTTTGTCTTTTCCTAAAGATATTTATAACAGTAGTTACTATGTTGTGAAGAAATGTTAATTAGCATTTGTATTCATGTTATTAAGCCTTTAAGACAAAAACACAAATCGAGAGGATTTCATGAACATAAGAAAGAACCAGAGGAAACGGAAGAAGCAATCGGTGTCATTAATATTGATTATCAATAGCGCGACATTTTAGAACAGAATTTTATAAGATACGTTGACGTTTATTTAATCAATAAGCGCCTAAAATTTTTTACATATGATGTATGTGTAAATTATGGCAAACAACATCAGAAATTGGATGATTCTTAGGTATTCTGCCAGTTTAAGGTATATGTAGACGACGACTATTTCATTAGTTTTATGGCTTTCCTAGAAAGTAATTTCTATAATCCTTCTAAATGCACTGCTGCAGAATGTAAAGTAATAAGGAAGCTTGCTTTTTTGCCAAGAACTATTCTCTACATGCATGCATGATATGTATAAATAATTTCCATAAATCTCAATTTTTTTCTAATAATTTAATGGGGGAGCTGAGCTTAACCAAAATTTAAATTAATATATAAGCTGTCCTATTTAGAGAAAAAACAAACTAAGTCCACCCTGGAAGTATGGAACAGCCTGTATAAACGTAAAGTAATTTTAAAATGTTATATTTAGGAGTATCTACAATTTTTATTATAAAGTAATTTAGATATCCCTTTTAACAGCAGATATATCAAGCTTTGCCACACTGTGCCACCCTGTATCTAGTTTCATACTTTAGAGATACAGTTGTAAGAATTGCAATTACAACTTATGTGATTTAAACATCAACAGCGTTATTTGATTTTCTATTAGTCCTACTACAAAAACTTACACAACTTATACCAATGGCTGCGAGAAAATAAAATTTGATTTCATCTCATTTTTTCATACCGTCAAAATATCTGCCGCCCACACATCATTGAACAAAATACATTCTGGGAGGCGTCATATTGTGTTTCTTTCTATTCGTAACAACTTTTGTTGCTTCTTTGATATTAAGAACATCAAAATGCTGACTAACAAACCGCTACAGATTACCACGCCCCGTGCCTAGCAAAAACAGAATCCACTATTTTTTCTAAAAGATTATATATTTGTCTGACGTTGGGGAAACATGCACACTACGCAAGTTTTTATTTCAATTGCGGCCCGTGCAATATCATTTGAAAATGTTTTTCTTCCAGCTTATCTAGTTCTTCGTTTGGAGGCGTGGTTGGTCCAATTTGAACTAGACTAGTTTTACTTGTTATAGTACATCCGTATATAAAATCTAGATCGGTTGCTCTTTTATTACATGTACTTGGATTTTGTATGGACAACTTTGTTTTTTCCTGTTTCCAATAATATTTTCTTCTGTAATAAGTTTCGAAGCAATTTTATATCCTAATTGTTTTCGTTATTACCTACCATAAAAATAAATTTGAAACCACAAAGTCCTGTACGTATCTGTTGACCACCTAATAGGTATTTTACGAAGGTGCGTCTAAAAAGCATGTGGAATTAAATAATTAGCGGTATATAAGCAAATTACTTTTATTGAAAAAATCTTGATATTTTATATAAAAGACAGCATTTGCTAAGTCGCCTACCAGTAGGTGCATACTTTTCAATAGTAACTTGCAAGACTTTTAAGACGGCTGGTACTAGCGCAGGGCTGTTTTGAGGAGTCGTAATGTTCCCAAATATTTTGAATCGTCCTTAGATCTAGAGAGGCTACTAGCCGGGAGATTATTTCGGCTCGATCCTTTTGCAACCAATTTCTTGCATACCTGGAAACGTGGCATCTGGCAGTATCTTGCTATTATCTTCAGTCATCGGGATGCTGTGAATTGGCGTGTAAATGTTGATTTCTGTACCGCATATCCGTAGACCCATGCTTTATCCGAAATAAATGCATATTCAAAATCGTTTTCCCGGAAATCATCGCAAAATCTAATTCTTTGTTGAATCTGTTCCTCTGTAACAGCTGGTATCTTTCTAAGCACTTTTGCTATGTAGGCGCTGCATATAAATGCTCAGCGAACGGTTTTGCAGCAAACGCGTGTTTCCTGTTGTCTAGCAAATCTACTAGTAGGCCCATTTGCACCAGAGTGGCTAGACAGCGTCCCCGTATTTTATGCGACCTTCACTCGCCCACGTCACATCCACGTTCCATCCCCGTCCCATTCTTTATCTGCTTTAACGCACTGCATACACGATCCTATCAACCTAACAAATTCGAGCACTTCGCGAACGTCTTTCTCAAACGGATGTTGAAGCTGACGCCTTTTTGCTAATTGCTTCATTGCGGAGGTTGCTATTAAGGTATCGTAGGAGTAGTAGAATACAACATCCTAACGTGCTTGTCACTTTTTGATAGTTTGACATTCTAATGTAGGTTGGTTATAACATGAAAATTAATAAATTAAATTAAATTGATCCGATTCAAAAGGTATACTTAACAAACTTGATTAAGTCCACCAGTTTTTGATTGGTTCAACCAATTTTTCAGTATAAATTTTAACGTATGTAGTACACAACGGTCTCTAATTATCATTAAGCTCGATTTTTCTCGAGGATTTGTGAATAAACGATATTAAAAAATTGTACAATTATGAGGAAAATAAACGACATTTAACGACAATGTTTGCAGCGTGGGATTTTTATATACCATTCACAAATGACGTACGCCACTTTTCTTGCCCCCCTGTACAAAAACACAATATATACTGTAGTTACTTACTTGTAAAAAAGTCATGAAAGAGTTATAAAATGTTACAAAACATTTGAAGCTGTCTACACATAACATCGAAGATTGCAGCTTGAGGTTTTCTGACAAATTCCCCAGCAGTAATTCATTTCGCTTACCTAATCTGAAATCGATGGCTTTTCCTAGAACTCGTAAAGGGCACCATCGCCGCTTCTATAGGACGACTAAAATAAGTAGCAAGCAAAAGGAGGACGGTCATCCGTTCCAACATACATAAATCGGTCGAGATTTGGCCATCGATAAGAGAAAATTGCACGAGACACATTCGCTCATATCTGAGTCATATGCGTGAGGAAGTGTTGATGGAATGATAAGAGAATACGGCCAGTGAATCCCACGGGACGACTCCGGGGGCTACGCGGACTTTCTTATCTCTCCGGCCGATGGACACTAAAGTGACGAACAAGATTGGAACCTTCGTCTTCTCGTACGGCGTACGTACGTTGCGGTGCGCCCCACAGCTATGCCACCGCTTTATGATACACCTACAGCGGTCGTCTGGAAAAGGCCCCTTCGTCGTGCTGAAGATAACCTCCTGAGATACTCCTGGGGAATCAACGCTTTCGCCAACCTTGATGGCGCACCGTCGTGGTAACGAAAACAAGATAACGCCAAGGTGATGTCGTGATGTCTGCGCCGCTAGTAGGAATCTGACAATTGTGAAAGTAATGGCTCCGGGTTGTTACACAGCCTGGCACTAAAACTAGCCGACGAAAATGGAGACAAGGAGAAAAGCAGGCAATACTCCGTTGATACCATCGATGAGTTCTTGTCGGAATTGCCAACTTTGTTATGGTCGTCTTCCGACCACCACAGGGTAAGACGTAGAAGACCTATTGGGGGATGCTGAACCGAAGATCCCGTCTAGTAGGATCCGGGAGACATAAGGGAAAACTATATGTTGATCCGAGCTGTTCCGTACCGACAATCACCTTGAAGAGTCCCTTCGGGTTTGTGATGGACTTCCGGCGTCCGTAGGAAGCTGTGCCGGCGCGTCCTTTCCGTATTGTCTAAGAAAAGATCCTATCGACGAATATGCTGCGTATGCTTAATGCGATTTTCAATGTGCAATATAGAGGGCGTGGATATACTGTAAAACTACCGCAATAGTCGTATTTGCGTAGAGCTGAAGTCTCCTTGTAATAGGTGAATAGGAAAATATGGTTATTGGAAAAGTTTTAGGTAGCCACATAGTCTCTAATATAACGCATTCAAGCCTTCATTACTACTATATATTCGTAGACAATATTCTCTAGAACATAGATATGGGATAATAATTATTAAGGTAGCACGTATACAGGGTTTTTCACGCAGTCCGTTGATTGCGTTTTCGCAGTTAACTCCATTTGTAACAGGCAATAATCACGTCCGTTCCATTATTACAAATTATTTAGACTCGTATAACTTCCGGTTATACCAGAAGTCATTACCAACTTAGATATTTTTAATAGGATAAGATAGTTTTTATTGCTTTTTTAGATTCGATGGATTGTTATGGAATAATTTGTATTAAGCTCTCCTACCTCTAAAATCAATTGATTTGAGTTATTTTGAGTTTTGTGTTTCTTTTTTCTTTCACAATGTACTCCTCAAAATTAGAAGACAATAGAAATTCACTACTTTCCAATATTAACGCACTATTTAGTTTATCACATACAGGGTGTTCAGAATTTACGAGCCAATTTATGAATATTCAATTGAAGGAAATCGATTTTTTTCTTAATGGAATGCACCATGTATCAGTACACTGCCGTGAGCAAAAACGCAATGACCGTCGATGTATATTAGGTGTCTCTATACGATGAGATAGCTATAAGCAATTAAATACTTAAAAAAAAAATGTTAATTGATGCAAATGCACAACAATTAGCCATGAAAAAATAAATTCAAAGTAGTTTTAAATAAATTTTATATGATATGCACATGTAAACGACATGAAACAGAAAACGGAATGAAAAGCATATAATATCATATGAAAGATAACGAACTTAAAATCAAAGGTTCCAAATGTTTGACATGTTATTCTGCTCGATACACTGCAAAACTTTTTTTGTAATTCTTCGCCGTGGTTTAAATTTCTAAAATTTTCCATCCTCAACAAAAAATGTACAAACTTGATCTTCTATGAGACCTCATAAATAAAAATGAGGGGGACTAAGGTCAGTAGATTTAAGTGAGTAAAATCAAGGTTCATTGGGACCAATCCACCGATCTTCAAAAGTATCTGTTATTTCCCAATATAAGATTAATTTAAAACGTTTCTATTCGAATAAATATTTGATTCTTCAGCAATATTTTCGACTCGGTTCTAGAACCGGATACCCGGGTATTCGAAATCGAATACCCGAAACCAGATACTCGAAATCGAGTGCCCAGAGTGAGTAGCCAAAATCGAACATCGATGCTAAAAATGTCGAATAACCGGGTACCTCGTTGCGCATACCAACAAATCCGATCGTGTCGCCCCTCCGAAAGTTACAACTCTACAAATAAGTATAGGTATTCTTCGGAATATTCTTTCCTGCTTTATATTACTGCTTGCATTACATCTTTTATCGTAACCACGCAACATTATCAAAGAGGTTAATTACTCTAATCGCCATAAAGCTAACGATGACCCATAACGCTCATTTCTTTTCTCATTTATACATTATTCTGCAGTTACAGCATAGCTATTTTAGTAACACATGAACCGTTGTAACATTTTTGACTGTTTGTAAAATACTCAATAAAATACAATTCTCAATAAAAACACGTCAGCAACCTTAATTAATATGATTTATGATATTTCACATATTCCAAGCTCCTGAAGAAATAAACATTTATTGATTCTTATATAATCGATTAGTCAATCTGTGGCTAAGCGTAAAGCTAACATTAACTATGTATTTTACAAACTGAAAGAGTACCTATTTATAGTCATAAACCTTTCTACCGCAATATTGTGTACAAAGCTTTGTAAAGTGGAGAATTGTGTAAAACAAGCTTGTTAAAAATCTATGTCTGACGAATAGAACAGAATCTAATGAGCTCATCTTTATCAAGCACAATTAATTTTTGCTAAGCTTTACAAGTTTTTGATACCATTATCAAGCAAGTCTCGATGTTAGTCACACTCTTGGAAATATTCAAAAATTACGAAATACAACCTCTTTATTTGAGGTTGTATTTTGTAATTTCTGAATTTCTGAAAAACGAGTCGTTTCCAAATTTGCGGAAATTTGGAAAACTATATACACACATAAGTGATATCTCCTCCTGAATTACAAATGATTTCATTTGCAATTTATAATCTCTAGCCAGAACAGTAAGCAAGATTCGCACTGTGTTCTTACAGATTTAATAATCGCTATTTTCGAGCTACGGAAGATAATTATTAAATCTTTACGCAATAAAAGGAAATTAAAAACTTGCTTGACTTATCTTTAACCGTCATTTAATAGTAAATAAATCTAATACTATTAATAGAATAAATACTGAAACGTGACCTCTACTTAGTAACCACATAATCTCCCACCTCGTTTTTCTCAGCGATAATGCGACATGATTCATCTTATTTTGAGACATTCTTATCGGTACCGGTAATTCCAAGAACGTAATCGCCAGTATTAAACATATATTTATCTATTATGCACAGAAAGGACGGTTTTGAAATTTAATAGTATTGTTTGCGTTAATAGGAAGTTGTATCTCCTTCGTCTATATTCCATTATCTGGTATGCGGTGGTGTTCCACACGCGAAATTTAACAATTACAAAATATATAAAGAAAAGAGAAGTTTGCAATAGCTACGATAGGAAATAGAAATGATAAGATTGACTATTACATAGTTTACGTAGACTTATTCAGTGCGGAATAATAGAATTTGGCTGGAAAATTGGTTCATAATTGTTGTGTTGTGTCTGTAAATGCGGAAATACATATACGGCGTATTACGAAATTCTCGGTCACGGACTATGGGGCGACGTTAAGCATAGAATGTTCCTTTACCATTTTTTGATCTGGCCAATATTTTCTGACAGCAATTTTAAAGATGAAAAATAAAACGTGTAACCATTTTTAGTATGAGACGACTGAAAATGTATAACTCAAAACGCTTTATAACATTTGCTTGAACTACCATTCGGTAACAGCTAAACCTGCCTTAGCATGCCTTGCTATTATTTAAACTTAACTCTGCCAATCTAACGGTCAGGGAAAGTATTATCCAGGTAATCCCGTACAATTTATGCAAAGTGGGGACCAGCTCCGTCGTGCATTTTGTCCTAAATTTAGAGGCATGTCGTCCAAAGATGTTGCCGAAAAACTAAATAATTTTCTGCATTTATGCGCTACGGCAAAATATGAATAACCTAAAATTGTAAAAAATAAGCTTTGACGTAAGCTTACCAGTCGTTCACCCAAATATTTAAACCAAAGCGACGCAGGCGGTTGCAAGGCATCGTTAAATGTGGATTCTCATAACTAACATGAATATTGAAAATACTATCTTGGGCAAATAAACAGAGAAAGGTCTACAGAATGAAATCACATACCGCTCACAAAACGCTTGCCGAAATGAATCGCCATTATCTTTCAAATACCAAACTCTTGTGAGACTGTTGGTCACGTCTCAGAGTACGCCATACGCAAACTTGATTTACTAAATTCTTTCGCAACGCACCCGGTACTTCTTGAAAAATCGTTTCTTATCAAATCAAAGACTACATCATCACGTAAACGAGGCGGGCCAGTTGTATTGTAACGCACCCGGTGAAAGGAATTCTTCTTGTCTTCTAGTCTACTTACATTAGCAGTTGGCAAGCGACGGCTAGGAAGTCACACCGCTTAGAATCGCGATACTTGACCTACGTTATTTTTGTAGCACCAAGAGCCGTCAACATATCGTAATACTCGTGATGTAAGTAATTTTGAGCCATTACTTTAAACGTCAAAATACAAAAACCGTATCCTTTGAATGGCAAGTGTAGAAATGTCAATTAGCTATTTACGCACCACGTATGTATAAATAATTGCAAAGCCCTCTTTAATCATATTCAGTTGCTAAAAGATATTTTAACCAAATGTTACATTTTCAGTTGTCTATCATCGAAAATGTTCCACTTTTCACTTTTAGAAAATCAGAAAATGTTGATCAGATTGAAAAATGGTAAAGGAATGTTTGCTTCAGGTTTTGATGCTTAACATCATCCCACACAAAGATGTATTACATTACATAACGATTTCTATGAATATTTGTACATGGTGAGGATTCATATGGATAATATATTATTAAAATCTCAAGCACAAATATTTATTTTTCGTTTGTAATGAATTATTTGAATATTGATTGATGAAAGTATTTTTACGCTTCTTCTTCTCTATTTTCTTCTGCGACGCTTCGTCGCACACGATGTCGACATAGTTTATTTAATTAAACTGTTCTTTTGTTTTTTTCTATTTTCTTACCTCTTCATCTTCTTTTTGTTTCTTACATACTACTGTGAACTACACTTTTATAAATCCACATAAAATATAGAGCGTCCAAGATAAACAACAACTCGGTTCGAGGGACATACCCTGATTACAAGTTTCATGTACACTCACACAGTTCTGTATTCCATGTGGACACATGTATCAAATTGCATATTCTACCTCCTTTTCTGAATGTTTCGTCTCAATAATGTGTGTATTTTGTGCTTTGCTTGTGGGCTCTAACTTTTGTTTGTTTTGAGTAGAAAATACATTATTATTTTTATATGGTTTGTGGGTCACAATTAAATTGAACGGTTTCAAAACTTTTGAATTGCTTCTGATAGCTCTGGATTATATTTTAGCGTAATGTAGTTTTTTGGTATTTCTGAAGTTACTCCTTTACAAGCATTTTCCGTTGTATTCTTACCTTCTTTTTGTGTGCTTGTTAATAAATGCTGCCGGGCAGTTGTTTGTTCTTAGCATTTCCTTGATTTCTATTAAATTTTTACGCAGGTTTTCGTTTTCACAGAAAGTACAACACCGATCAATGAAATTGTTTACAATAGTAATATTATACTTTAATTGTGCAATAAATATTTTTTATTTATCTTCCGGTGTTACGAAGACACAGTCATCAACATATCTTTCAATAAAAGAAATTCGGATTTTTATGTTCTTTTCCACCACCAGGTTCGCAATAACGGCCGAAATGGGTGAACCAATAGCCATTTCCATCAAGGCATAATTCCAATGCTTTTTTGAATTCATTTACGTTCAGGCTAGTGCGATCCTTTAGCTTATTCCACCTTTCTTCCACACATTTTATTGTTAAATCTGTTGGAATATTGGTATATAGCGATATTACATCTAAATTCATTAGTTTATAGTTTTTCGGTATTTGTTTAGTGGTTCGGTATTTAATTATTGGTTTTGGTGAATTTTATGAAGTTCCAAAAGACTTTTACGTGATATTCATTGGTTTCTAAAATTTTACTAATGATATTTGCTAAGAATTTTGACATATTGTAGGCAGGACTTTGAATGCTTCAGCCGATGAGCCTTGAAAATTCTTTTTATGAATTTTGGGAATTCCATAATAATTAATAATGCGTAAATCAGTTACACTAATGGAGACGTCTAGGCATACTACTAGGTGATTGGCCGAGAAATCATTGAAGCCATAAAAGGAATTACACAGTGCATTCTTCTAGAAACCTTAGGTTTTAACGAAGAAACGTTAACTTGTAGGAGAATGATATAGACATAATTTTCCCAACGAACTCTTGTGATTGGCTTCCATTGGAAATAGTGCTCCACATCAAAAGCTCCAGACGGGCTCGTAACAAGATTTCTATAAATCTCTATGATTGTCTGACTCGTTGGCGTCCATCATGTGCGCTTAAGTAAAACCTAGATCTGCCACTACAGATTACAGGATTCCATTCCTAATCCCATTTACGTTAACCCTTGTACCATAGGGAATGAGGACGATGTTTAACAGTAATATGCTAAATGCGTTCGGTAAGACATCAGATCGAATGATTTAATTCTGCGGTAGTACACAAATTAGTCGATCTACAGCAATATTCCATACATCTTCTACAGTTCCAATGCTGGTAAATCCTTTTTTAAAAGTAAAAAGTCTATCTTCAGGTTCTGTACTTCTTAGTAACGAAATACTAACATTAACAAAGCGCTGTAAGTACGTCCCGATTGTCTTTCCTTTCCTTGTCGTATCTTTCGCAAATATTTCAGTTCCTTTGAGTGTAGCAATTCCCTTTTTTCAAATTCGATTAACCGATGAAAATTACCAAGTCTTCGCACTAAATGCATTATTTTAATGCTAACTATTCAGCAACCAACGTTTTTCAGATCAAAAATTGCGTCATAAAAAACAATTCTGTTAATCTGAATATTTAAGCTTTATCGAAATACTTTTAGTATTAAAAGGTGAAGCATTTTTAGTTACATTTTCACACTAGCAATGATCAGAGAAATAAATTGCAAAGAATCCTTTTAAGTTTTTGGCTAGTAGATCCCATACGTACGGAACAAATATAATACCTTCATACAATACATTCATGCAGAAATATCTTTTAGAAATTCTAAAGCTGAATAGCCGGAGGCACCGAGAGAATTGCAGCACAGGCGAATTGAGGAATTCCATTTTAACGGTGGACAACGGGCAAGGTATGTTACTGCAACGCTCTAAATTAAGTTGGCAAATGTCGTATACAAGTACATTCGGCAATAATGCAACCGACCCATTTCCACCTTTCGACTCTTAATGAAAATGCTCCCGAATTTTGGTACGGTGCTTTTCGCCTTACGAAATTTAAATGGGGGACAAATTTGAACAATGCACCTCCTTTACAACGTTGTGCATAGGAGATCCTATTTGAAGGTATACACTTATTTAATTTGCATCTTCCTATTTTGTTGCTAAAAAATAACATATCAAATAACAGGTTGGTAAGTTAAGCTAAATCTGGTATCATACATTGCTTGAAGCTTGAAACGGATTAATTCCAGGAGCTCGACCAATTTCAATTTACCAGTTTCTAGAACTCGAATCGCATGAATTTTCGTTTTGTAATTTTAGTACTCCACTTAACAAGTAAATCTGTTTTTGGATCTAATTCTTAGTTTCATTAAATAAACAACTTCAAAATAAATGTGAACCAGACTTAAATTGTTAGAGTTAGTATCGTAAGGAGTGCGATACATCTTTTCAACCATTTTACTTAAACCCAACACCCCTAAAACAAAGAACTACCCGACCAAAAAATATTATATGTAATATTATAAAATATATTAAGGTAATAATTTAGAAAAACTATTCTAACAGGCTGCTTTCAAGGAATTTCAGATATTTCTTTGGCATACAAAACAATTACCGATCTACATAGAAAGCACAACACATATACAAGGTGTTGAAAAGAGTGTAACAATCTTTGAGGCGGGCTTGTATAGCCCAAAATATACAAAAAAGTCTTAATCAGACGGTTTCTTAAATTTTGCATTTACACTTCTTTATTATGTACTAACAATGTAATTTGTGAACAAACAACAAAAAACCGAATTATATGTTCTAATTTTTTTCAAGAAGAATTAAGCAGAAAAAAACGCAAATGCTACAAAGAGGAACGAATAATCCTCTGTAACTCAAAAAATATGCACTTGCGGATCCATATTCAGTAAGGCTTTTCTACATATGTATGTTAAGTCCTACTACCCCCCCTTAAGATATGTGACTTTCTTTAACACCCTCTATAAGATGTCGGTTAATTTGCTGTTGTTTACATCGTGCTTGAAATGTATTTGCGTCTAAGTAATGAGATCCAATGATTCAAAAAAATAATTAATTTAATAATACATCTTGTCAACAAAGTGCCTCGTATAGTATGAGAAATCAAAGCTTGCGTTCGTATTGGATAGAATATTACTATTCAGTGCATTATCCGGACGATATTCATGCAAGGAAATAACCCACCTATAGGAAATTAACCAACAAGAACTTCATAAAATAATAAATTTACAAAGTCGATCCTGTGGGGGATTTTTATCTACCCTTCTGTTAAAAAATGTAGCTATTTTTTCACCTCAACCCGCCCATTTCGGGTCACGGCCGTCTTGATCTCGGTGCTTATCTAACGGTTCTAGGGTCCACAAGGCCAGTAAATCATTTGGCCAGATATTGTATACGCGGTCATCATTCACTGGTCCCTTTAAGCGTACCATGTCATGTTCGGTCAGGTGTTTTATGTGAGGTGATATACTTCGAAGGTATGATTACTATGGTACGGTATAATTTTTTTTATTTTGTTTAATCGTTGCATGGAATACAAGAAGTGAGCCAGGATAATATTAAAAGTTGATTTGTTTGGTTTTGCCCCAAAATACTGTAAGTCTTTCGTGTTAGTTAAACCAATTTTCGACCAGTTTTATTTTAAACAGGCAATTTAAATATTTTTTTGAATATGCAGGGCAAAGAAAGGACATTTTATTAAAAGTGCCTAGAATTAAGACTGAAAAGAGTGTATTTCACAGTTCTCTACGCGACGTAGTAATAAGACTGTGGCTTTTTATCACAAATATTGTTAAGTCTGATGTACTACGAATGTTATCGACATTCGAACGTGGTATTCAAATGTTTCCCAAATGTTGCGATATATAAAATTGAAGAACACCAAGATTTCGTTGACCTCCGGCACCTCCAATGTACAAAGTACAAACACCGATCCCAATGCCTCTGCCAGGAGAGAAATGCAATCTGGAAATTTCATTTTGCTCATGTGTTCAACACTGTCCACGATTCAGCTTTAATCTTCTTTATCGTGCCAGTTTTTCGCGCTTTCATCTTCATTTTAACCTTTGCAAAGAGGAAGTATGCAACAAGCAGTATGTGACCACGCGTTAACATGGCGGAAAACCCTGTCGTCCCTGTGCCACTTTTCTCCACGTTTCCTTCTCCAACCCTCCCTTACCTGCCTTAGTGCATCATGATAAAACGTTGCATTAATCCTCTGACGGAAAGGTAGGAACTCTTTGTAGAATAATCTCATCAACATCGGTTAATCGTTTAGAACGTTCGTCATCCTCCAATGATGACCACTTTTGAGACGTCTAAACCAATCATAAGTTTGACAACAAGCGTTATTCCTGAATGCTTTCTTTAATATTGTGTGGGTTTCTGCGACAGTTTTGCAGCTAAAGGGGTCACGAGTAATTACGGCCATGAGGTGTTGCCATAACGTATGCAAGAAACAAGCAAGAACACCACCAACCTGTCCAGCGCTTGACAGCTATATTATTTGATGATGATGATATGATGATCGAGAAGACACAGATTACCTCTATTGCTGTAATAAAATTTTTTGTTACCTTGGTTAACCCGCTACCTTTGCCCGTCCCTCCCCTATTGGTACTCAATTTGATCAATTAAGTCCAACCAATGAATACAATTGCTCATCTATTTCCTAAAAGGAAGTTTTCTATTAATAAGTTGATAATTTGTGCAGAGATAGGTTGCTAAAAATACGCATTGGTTCGTTTTCTTGTTCATTAAATGGACAACATGATAAACGAATCAAAAAAAATTTCTAACAGACACAATAGAATCTCATTAGGTTACCTTAAACCATTGAAAAGTTAAGTTAATTAGTAATAAAAGTAACAATTCTGTATCTATTTGTAAACCAATCGTTTATTTTAACTTTTAGCAATAAAAAAGTAGTTTGATCATCTTTGTTTTAAAAAGACGATCAACACTGATTTACTTTGAGCTAATGTTTTGTTGATTTTCTCTATGTATACTTAAATGCAAGATTGTGCTTATTATGGTTAGTACTTGCGAGAAATTCTGGAAAAAGCTCTGTATCACGATAATTCTGTATGCGGCAAGCTGACTCGAATTACATGTATGAAATCTGCAGTTGTAGAAACTCGAAATATTAGGGCTAAATTTAGGAACTTGGATTTTCTTTTCTCTGTTCAATTTAAAAAAAATGAGATCCACGTTCTGTGTAAAGCTGTCATACAGTGAAGATCCAAATTTTCACTCTGGAAATATGTACGTTGAGAATTACATTTGTTAGTCGAAACCTTATATTATTCATTCACTTTTGAATTGATGAAACCTGTAGCGAACTTTATGTGTGAACAGTTCCAATTCTATAAATAATTAAAGCTAATCCAAGGCACCAAACAAATGAAATGTAATTAAAAATACTACAGGTGGCTAAGAAATTTGCGTCAAATACTGTAAAACTTTATTGCACATGATAATCAGAATGATTCTTCAAGTTGAGACCACAATCGATATAAATCCCGAGGTCATCAACAATTAACAAATTAACAATTGAAATTTACGAGGGTAGTGTCTTAAGTTTCCACAAACGACCATGTTATCGTTGAAGTGACGACACAGAAATCGGCCGAATAGTTTATTTAACGTTTAAAAAAAGCAATTTTGGCCCAAATTAAAAATTCCACGTGAAGATTTTCGTTGGATGATCTTTACAATTTTAGTTAAGGCTTAGCACAACAAGAATGCCTCAAATCACTTCGTTCAACTTTGGATAATGACTCACCATCAGAAAAAAGTGTTTACAATTCCCTCAATAATGAATTTCGTCGACCAAAATTGGTTGTCGTCTCAAAAAACGTTGATGTTTAGTAGAAATGTCTTTCGGGTGATGTCGTGTAGTTAATATTTTACTTGACGTTTCGCTGACCATACTGTCAGCTTCTTCAGAAGATCTTCGCGATTGAAGTTGCTGCCAACTTTAATCGCGAAGATGGATACAAGATCAGCAACCGGGGAAGTTAGCACTACGGAGTCGTCATACAACGAACGACGCGATTCAGCGGAACGGAACGGTTATGGAGCAGCAAAGCAGAACGGTTATGGATCAGCAAAGCGGAACAGAAATAGGTAATAACGAGGAGCAAAAGACAACAACAGCAGTCTTTAGAAATCTTCTGAAGAAGCTGACAGTATGGTCAGCGAAACGTCAAATAAAATATTAACTACACGACATCACCCGAAAGACATTTCTACTATGGATTACGGTCGTGAAAGCCTACACTCAACTAACGTTGATGTTGTGCCCAACATGATTGAAGAGACATTTGGCTTACTGTGAGATAAAGGCTTCGTTAACCATATGGAATTTGTAGGAACATTTTGGTATAAAGAAAATTTATTCCCGATGGATTTCGTATAATTTGGCCCAAACGCAAATACGCTCATGTTAATTAATGTAAGAAAATGCTCAAAAAATGACCTTGCGGAACTTGAAAATCCATATACAACATCGTAACGGATGAGGACATTTTTATATATTCGTACAAATTAGAAACCGACGGTTTTGGTGTTGGCAAAAGAACCGAATCCATGTTCAGAAAGCACCAAGAAAAGAATTGCTTGTTTCTTTCATTGTCGCAAGGACTACCTTGGAGTATCGAAGTACGGATAAAACTGAATGGTTTTCAACAATTTTTTTGCTAGAAGTCTTCGGTGGAATTAAGAAATACAATCGACAACGCCGCATAATCAGTTATTGTGACAATACCAACTCTCACACAGCATTTCAAACGATTGATTATTTGAAGGAGAAAAGCCACGAATTAATGTCTTATTGTCCCTATTCACCTGATTTATCGCCTAACAACTTGTTTTTGTTCCCAAATGCCAAAAAATGCGTGGACAGCGATTTTTGTCAAGAATCTAACAGAAACGCGCAATTAAAAGTTGGAAGCTCTTCAAATTCTTTATAATATGTTGGCAACCATTTGACATAGTTTCGTAATAGTAGCACTATTATCGATTTTCCAATGTAAAATTTCCACTTTCACTGATTTTTCTCCCACATAAAACGCAAAAATCTATTCATACCGGACTCTCAACTTCAATTACACAACGGGGTCGGCACTCAACGTACCACTGTGTGAGTTTCAAGGCAATAAATCAAACCTATTGGACGTAATAAATTCCATTTATGATATATACATACATATATGGGAGTAGTGGAGGAGCTCCGGTTGGGGTACCACCATAACCAGCGAACCCTCCTCAGTAGATGCCTTGATTTTGCGGCGCTAGAAAAATCCCTTAAAATGATTAGTTTTGTACACAGTCCGTTTACACTTTACGAGGCCGCGTAATTTTATCAAAGTAGATGGAGCAAGGGGAGAATCGTAGTTGACGTGTACCATTCTATTTCTTTGAAATGACTCTGCCCTACTATGAATTACTATGGATACAGAAATATAGTATGAAGTCAGTAATATCTATAGATTAAGATTTATATGCGTATTAATCCTAAATTATGAGTCATAATGTTTAACGTACAAATCCAAATAGGCTCAATTAATCAGCTAAAACGCCACAACACTTCCTATTAGCACGACTTCATTCACGATTCATTCGCTATAGGTAATTAACTGATATGAAAGAAATTTTGAATAAATTGGCTAGTTACTTTCTAAGTGTTGTTCTAGACAAAATTAACGAACATTTTGGCGGAGCACTATCCAAGATATGCACAATATCCGATATAAAAAGTAATAGTTGCAAAACGTAATAATAACATCACTACAAATAAAAAATGTAAGCAGACTAGATAGCATTCCATAAGAATATGTGTGCACTGTTTATTGAGCCCCTTACATATAACATAACTTATACTTCTTTTTGTGGTGACGGCCCAACGGGGTGTATAAGCTTTTGAAGTTTGCCATAACCGCAGAAGCCTTTTTCTGTAAATTGTGTGTACAAAGTGTTCCGTGGCTTTGTTACTATGACCTCCTAGTCATAGGGTCCCTCAACTGCGAATGGTGATTCAGTAGTGTACCGAGCCCACTCAGAAAATTTGGGGACTCGAACGCACAGCACCTAACTTTGAGAAGGAATTTTTTCAACGTCAGCTCGTATTGTTTCCGTTCCCAAAATGCAGGATGTGTGATATCGGCCAATAAACAAGGGCAAAAAATGTTTACAAATTTTCCAACATCGAACTACAGTCGGTTTCTTGGCGGACTGTAAGCCATATTTGAAACCATAATTCTAATTGAAAAAACTAAACACAGCATATTAGTTGATACCGAAACTAAAAAGGAAAATGGATAGTGTTACCTTGTTGCTTATTTGCAACTTAAAAAAATATGAAGACATTTAGAGCGACATTTAGAGATAATCATTTTTTTTGTGTTTCCATCGATATACATTTATGTGTACTATTTACAAGTGTCTAAATTGTCCCCAGTAATAGACGATTGGGTCTACACCACATTAGCTTAGTGTTCCAAACCATTCCAACAAGTATCTATCACTGAGAGCCAACGCATTCTTGCGTATTTAATTTAAAAATCCACCCGCCTACTTGAAGCAAATCCTCGAATATTTTTTAAAAATCATCAAAAGCTTGCTCTTAAAGCCTACACGACCATCTTGAAATGTATCCCGATTTGCAGTGTTAACAAACTTGATATGTTCCCGATATTTTTCATTGTATTTCACTTTCTGTTTGATATTATTATCGATGCAATTAATACATTCCATTTTCAAGGTGTTGATGTGTCTGACGCATTTGCTCAACAAGTGGATGTATAATAATATCAAATGTTATAAACTATTACCATCTCACCTTGTTGCGCTAATGCTTACAGTAAATAATTCATGTGAGGGATTTGAATTAAGCGAGGTGTAAATGAAGGTCTTAGATCTCACACAACTTTACTCAATATGATATCAACTTGCACCTGGTTTCGAACTAATTGGTCATCCTCGGGCCAGTTATAAGTACTTTCATGTTATAAACCTCGGCATCTCTAGATCGCTTTGGCACACACGGAAGAGTTGACCTTCAGTATTTCCTAGTATCTAAGTGCTCAATAATTCAACCCATTGCTGAGAGGTAGCATATTTTCTTTGGAGTAATTAACGAAGTTGACGAGAATACCTTGACTTCAGTTTATTTTTTGAGATTTTTCGGCATAGGTTTGCTCCAACTGCTAACTTATGCCTTACTTTGCCCTTTTCAAGATCACAATAGAGCGCCAGTTTAATTTAAAACCCTCTAGCCCATTCTTCTTCTTCAAAATTCGCATTTTTTCCCTCAAAATATAAATATTAACAAAGTATGATAATCAATTGTTGGGAAATAAGAAAAGGATCTACAGATATTAGTCTAGTTACTCTTAGCATTATTCTGTATGCATATAAGACATTTAACTTCTTTAACTGCATAATAAACCTTATTCAAATCCGCTTCAAAATTGAGTTAATCAAAGCATAGACCAACATTAAATTAAATACTTATAAATGCTATTTGAAATGTGGTGTAACTCATCTCGCGGATTTACAAGAGTTGATAATCACACGAATGTAATTAGGAAGGTGTGTGTGAAGGTGCCATCTAAGGTCAAATTAAATAATGCAATAGCATTATATCGTTTCCCTCTCTAATTCTTTTCTTCTATATAGACCAACCAAATTATATATTACATAAAACCCTTATCTTTATCTTCTTTTTTTAGTTTTATGTGAAAGTAGGGGGCCCTGACGGTGGTGCGTAGACTTCCTTATCTCAATTTATTAGTTACTCTCTCTCTTCCTTATCTTTATGTATGACAATATTCACTTCGGACGTTGGTTCCCGAAAACAGGACGTCTCGGGAACATTATAAATCAAGGAGAGGCGTTAGTACAAACATAATAATAAAAATAAACATTTTCTGAAAAATAACACACATAAATAAAAGCGGTAATCCCCGAATCTTTAATGCTATCAGCTCGGCTCTGCCGGAATGAAAGCTAGCCGTTTAACAAAGTTATACCGTTACGTACACTACGATACTCTTTTATGTGACTTCTAGCATTGATAATAAATAAATTAATGCTATTTCCGTATTACTTTAAGCAAAGTTATATATTTACCTATTGCTTGAGGTAAATTGTTAATTATCTAATATACAGCTGTACTATACCATCTGTGCGGCTGACAGACACAATTATGCAATGACAAGTTAAGGTACGCAAACTTAAAGTTAACATCATTTTTCTGAGTAATTTCATTAACGATAATGTACAGAACATTTTTGTTGACATATCTTATTAACTACACTTAATAAAGTCCACCTTCAGCAACTCTGCTTATTTTATTCCGAAAATTGTTGAATAGACAGCGATATCGATGGTAAATTTTTATAGATATGGCGATCTGTTGTCGGTATAAATTCTTTGCTTCTGGTAGGCCCAAAAGCGGTCAATTAGGTGCAGCTGCGGTACATTGCGTGGATTTTCATCCTTTGGTACACTTTTTTTTTTCAATTCTTCAAGTTCATCCTCTATTAATTTAGCGTAATGGCACCTTGCTCCATTGAACCAGAGAATATATCGCTCAGAAGCATAATTATCATCAATAATTGGCCTTCGCTGACGTTTAATTTGCTTCGACAAAACAAGATTCCAAAACACCTTTTTGTGAAGTGGCAGTTGAAACAGAACTTTTTTTCAAACATCTTCGTAATTAAGTTAATATCGGATGGTGCGTCTATTCGCAGCAAAATAGTATTTACTGAATGTCAAATTAGTTTGAAGTAATATTTAGGGAGACATTGGGTAATAGTGTGTTAATAGCCCAGTAACTACGTATCTATGTATATGTAGAGTTATCTTTGTGATGCGCTTGAATACTAGAAACATGACGACTGCCTAGAGTACTAAGCTGACGTTCTAAGAATTTTCGTTGCAAGTTCTTCTGGATCAATAATTTGCAGTTGGATACTTAATTGTCAACGTGTGTATGTAAATATGCTTAAAAAAAAATCAGTTGTCGTATATAACATACGTTTCATATATAGTAAGTGACTGTATCTTAACAAAAAATATGTCGCTTTGTAATTGTATTAGAAATGTTCCCTTTCCCAAGAGAAATAAAGAAGACTAAGGAGGTAATCTTAGATACAAAGTACTTCACGTTCGCATTACTCTCCAGTACCATTTTTTTCCTGCCACATCACTTTCCCCTATTATTGACCTTTTGCAAATGCAAAATTGTCTCCTATTTGCAACTGACAATCTTCTCTATCTTCAACTTCCGCTTCTTCTGATATATACCACCAAGATCATTCCGAAAACCTACCCAACCCTGTTCGCCCGCATTACATGATACCCTGAATCTCTGGGCCTCTGTTTTCCACCGAGACAAGATCGCCAAGCATCCGCTAGGTCGTTTTCTTTTAAGACTTTCATAATAAAGAGGAAACTGTGTATCGCTGTGTTGTGAGAACTCCCTTTTTTTTTGGCTGGAGATATATGTATATGTTGGGGGCATATAAAAAATACGAAGAATTGAATTTAAGAATTACGCATATACAAACGGAGGGTAGGGATGAAGGAAGATGAGATGGAATAATACTACGAAGTGGTGACAAGCGGGGACAAGCAACGGATGTCACCGCCGGAGAAACGGTCTGATAAGGATCTCAGTCGTTTTCAAAAGGAAACATCACCCCAATAAAAATCAACTTTCCCGTATTAACAACGGCGACGATTTCGGGTTTGAAAAATACGTCGCGTAAGTAAATTAAACGTTGACCTAAATGTACTCCGCATTCTGGAAGATTTTCTACTCGTTTGACTTTCTTTCTCTTTGTTTTGTGTATATGTTTAGGGAAACCAGTTGAAGGTATTCGTTTATCTAAAATTGAATTCAATTTTCAAGCACCAAATAATTTCTTACTGGAAATAAATATACGTATTTAAATGTAGTGCAATACATTTGAAACTCCAATAAACACGTATGTTTTGAAAAATTGAGATATGAAAATTTAAATACATAGCAAAAATAAACAATACTGAAATATTTCCTTAAGTAGCACTGCTTGCAAGGAAAATAGATCTTTTAAGAACATAAATAGCATAAATAGCATAAAATATCGCAAAAAGTAGGAAGAATGACAACAAATGAAATTCAATGGAAACGTAAGAAAAAATAATGGCAGAAAAGAAAAAGTAGCGAGCTTCTCTGAAGGATCTGGATTGAATATAAAACAATGCGTCAACAATTAAGAGATTTGAAATTAGAAAAAAGGCATTTGCTTCAGTGGTAGGTACACTTTTTATTTAAATGTTCATGTGGACCAAAACACCCGAAAATCCTGGAAAAATGTTTATTTGAATATGTTAAAGAATATCGTCGATCCCCTTGTAATATTCCTTCCGATATAGGAAGTTGAAAACCAATGCCATTAAGAAAGGAAATTGATGTTGGTAGAGCATCTGGTTGGTCAATCAATATCAACATTTCTTCCATCAGTATAGTGTTCCACCGTTTTAATTCTTTTGATCACAAATTACAACCGCTAAAGAGTGTAACATCAGGTATGTCCAATTAATCGGAGATTATTGTTGCGAGCTCTAGAAGATATTACTACCAGCACTAATGACCTATTGAATAATTTAATGGTTTAAAGTATAACAGCATATATAATAAAATCATCGTGAAAAAATTATGTGCGAAAAAATGTAAAACAGGTTTCCAAACCAATGCTCTGTTAAGTACAATAGAGTGTGGATAGTACAAGTCTCGAAACTTCCGGGCTACGAGTCATCAAATCTCAATGAGAGTTCCTTTCGCTTCCATATTTAAGAATTTAAGAAAAATAAGTTCAGGGCAAACAACTCTTGACAATTTTTTCAAATTCTGTTACTAGAATATCTAAGTAAATTATTGTACAAAATATATTGCAATTGCTAATTCTTACTTCTTCCTCTCATTCCCATTCAACACGAACTATCGCAGCTTTACTGGGAAGTGCATTCCATAGTAGTTTAGTCGTTGTCATTTAGATAGCTGACTTTTAAGCTAGATTTGTAGCAAATCTAGGTTAAAACTTAATTAAAATGTTATAAAAAAAGATGTAGGTGACATCTGTTCATATTTGGCCAAACGATTACATTTTTTGGAAATTTGAAATTTTTAAACATTTAGGTATTGATGCGGATACGACGCGACAAATATTTTGGAACATTTGTTGGCTTCAAATGACGCACAAAGAAACTATAAACACAATTACTTTAAAACTAAGGAAATAAAAAAAAGTGGTGCGCACTTTCCTCCGAACTCTGTACAACAACAAACTTCTAAAAAGTAACTAGAATAAATGATTAAAATGAAAATATTTATAAAATAAAAATTCGTCTAAATCTAACGCCTCGCCACTTCAAATTATACCGAGTAAACTTTATCCGAAGCTGTTATCTCTTTATTTTGTAATTAGGAACCCTTTCCCTGTTCGTTCGCCTTTCTTCCTTCAATGACGATTGCTGGCTTACTATAAAAGTACAGCGTTGCCTTGCGTAAGAAGGGAGGAGGTATCGTCTCGATTTTTTTCCTCCTTAATTCCTCAATCCTCTGTATAGCGCTGCGCATTCGCTATTATAAACACAACATCAATTATCAATTTGCTGGCAGGCGAAAGTCTGGCGGCGCCATTGTTTCGACGACGCTGGGCGATTTTTAATTGGAATTATTGCACCATATTCATTCAAATGAACATTCGCCGCTCATCGTCTCTGTCTTTCGCCAGCCGTAAAAGCGAACGGCGAAACGTCGTCGGGTCATTAAAATTGTGCATAATTATTATATCCAGAGTCCTATTTATAGGGTAGGGAGAGGAAGGGTACGGCATGGTTCGCCCAACATTGTCTTTTCGGAATTAGTAATTTGTGCGTAACTAATTGTATTCTTAATCTGCTCTTATATTCCCCTTCATTACCTCGATACGACCGCAACTGTTTGCGCCGTTGTTTCTCTTCTCCGTCTTCTTTTTCTGTACAGCGCGGCGTGTCGTGACACCGACAAGTGCTTCCGCTTCAGGGGGTTGCTAACATTGTTTGAAGTTGCCTGCTTATTAAAACAACTCTTAAAAACGTGTATGTATTAACACATATTACAATAATGATCATATGATCCTGAATTGAATTTAATTACAACACACAGTCATCCATGATAATTGCCTGTTGCACAAATCTACGACCAGTGTCAGTATTACCAGCGTTATCCAATGTTATGGAATGTATAATATACGGACGATTAGCTTCCTTTTTTAAAACGCAGAAAATATTTACACCTGCGCAACATGGATCCGGGGCTAGGAAATCTGCAATCTCCATAGAAGTCCATAGAAGAAATATTATTAGCGGACGATTGTCGAGAATTTGAGGAAATGATTATATACCCTGAAGTATATGATCTCAACTTCTACTAGCCAAACTAGATCATTATGGAGTGAAAAGTGCCGCAAGTAAATCCTTGGCATCTTACCTTGAAGAAAGAAAACTGGCAGTGAGATGGAAAAATTGTGTATCAGACATGCAACCAGTAAATTGTGGGCTCACATAAGGATCAATATTGGTGCTCCTCACAATCTATATAATCATCCATTCCATAGAATGAAACTTCAGCAAAGTGTGCTTGTGTGCTGATGATACTTCTATTACTAGAAGTGATACTAGTTGTCGTGCCAATCGCATTAAAAAAAATGCTGTTCTAGCGGTGAAAACCCGGTGTGATGCAAATAAGTTCAAAATAAATCAGAACAAAACTGAGATACTTACCTTTATGGCAGCCACACGAAACGGTGAACGTCTGCAGGGTCACAATAGATGAAGGACTTGGTTGGTCCGAACATGTTTAACACCAAAACTCAGCACAGCAGTATTCACGATTCGAAGAATATAAGAACTAGTAAGGCGCGAAGTAGGTAAGCTAGCAAATTATGCAAACTTTCACGGTATATTCATTTGGGGCGTATCTAGTGAACTACAACGAATTTTTAACTTTGTGGGGGTTACGGTCTCAAAACAGCTATCGTAATATTTTCTAATAAAAAAATAATAACAATTAGTGTAAACATTTTAGGCTGTGTTAAATACATCCATCAAAACAGGGTGCAATTTTTAAAGAACTCGGACTCTCACAGCTACGACACTCGTACTGACTTACACTGAGTTACACAACACCATCGTTTATGATTTTAATCAATAATTGCTGTACGCATTACAAACATATGCATATTTATGTCTTGTTCCCTACTTTTCTGAGAAATTTATATCACTTATTGTTATTTATATATTTTGTTTGTTTGTTCATTTATTGTTTAAAATCATTTATTTCTTTTTTCTTTGACATGTTACGATTCGTGATGAAATAAATACTACTACTACTATGTGAATGGTATGGCAAATATCTGCGTTAAGAAAGACAACGCAATTGTTTTACATTTAGTAAGTTTATTTCCCGGCATAATCTCCTTATAGTTCTATAGCTGCACTTAGTCCAGCGATGTTCCAACTCTTTTAAGCCATCTAAATAATAAGATTTGTCGAACTCTGCAGAATAGGGCTTTGCTTCGGCAATTACCTCTTCATTTCACAAATACCAATGAGTGGACCGGGATATTATAGTGATGGTAGTTTTTTCTTCACTAGGTGGGGCCTTTGTCTCTTTAATTCTGCGTCGAATCAGTCCAGTCGTCCAGTGTTGGTTTCTGGTGTACAGTGATCTACAACCACATAACAACCTCATAACGTCGCATAAATTCACTTGAACATGTCTTTGAAGTTGTCACGCGATTCTGTTTTTGATCAACCGTCAGCACAGGTGGCACCCATCTCGCCAGTCTCTCTTATACTCAATTTTGGGTGGAGGACGTTTTGCACACTTCAATTTAGATGTGTAATCCTCTAATCTTCACTTGGTGATCTGCTAACACGATATCATGAACTTTATTGATCATCTTGTCCATAGTCACCTGAATAGGACGACCTGGCACTTCCTCATCAAAGACGGATATTCGGCCACGCTTAAGTTCGTTAAACCACCATTATTTAATGATAGTCATCAACGGTGCTCTCTATAACATGCATCCAACTTCTTGTTTATGTTTTTCCATTCAAAAAAAGCAATCGAATAATTATTGTTCGGTATTGTTCCTTTTCCATGATTCCACAAATGCACAAGCTTGCTGACTAACAACAGCTCTCAAAACAACACTACTCGATGAATCTCTTAACAATTAAAACTAAAAAATGGTACTCACAGTTGGTAATGCAGATTTTGACACAAAGCGATATCTGTCTCCAAACACGAATAGGTAATTCTCATGCTATTTCCGCGTTTCTAAAAGTATCGATTAGAGGTCGTAGCAATATAAAATTTGAAAATTAATTGCTGCAATATTAAAGATATTACTTCGCAGAGCGTTCCAAAAATTATCTCAATGCGTCATTATTGAAATAGAGATGTCATTTTACAAGAAGCGATAAAATTTATTTTACTCCCTGGCAAATTATTTCCGTCCAGTAAATACCTTAGAAAATTACGAATGTTACTAGAGGCTGACTACATCTTGAAATCATGTTTGACAAATACACCCATAATACAATTTTTTTAACTAAACGCGTTCCTGGTTTGGATCATGTCACAGTTAATCGAAAACTGGTCGTTTCGCCCATAATCATGTTGAGCTTCTTCAGGAGAGGAAAAAGTGATTGGACACAATTAGCACAGCAACTCAACGTGTAAACCACGCTAGAAGCGAAACTAACTGAGTGGAAAACAGTTGATCACGGTATCTCAGCATGTGAACCATGCCAGTGGCGAAAATCAACTGCGGACATACGAGGAGAGCAGCACTCTTTTATAAGGGTGGTAGGCGGAGCCTGTCGCTAATAGGTCGGTTGTCGCGGTAACTGTTAATTATCGAATAATAATCGCAAATAATATAATATTCGGAATCATAATCAATTTAGCAATGCTTCCTTGCACGTTATACAATACACCATTTACAAATTAACGGCAATTTCATTGTGGTAAATCTAAAAAACAAAAATATGGCACACGAACTCCGCCTGATGGATTTTTATTTTTTGATCGGCCGAAAATGGTCATTGTAATAAAATGTTTTCTTCCACATACTCGCTAGCGTACCATGAAGCATTATAGGATGTAATAAACTTTCGTTAATACACCTTTCCAGTACCCTTGATGACCTTTCTATTTCAGTTCCAATGTATTTTCATAATAAATGTTCGAATAATTGAACTGAATCTGTACGGAATTCAACAATTATTTTTTTTGTTTTTCAATCCAGCTGTGTATGAATACCGACCTTATTCCGCTAAATCAATAACTTATTTCTACAATGAAAACGCATTAACATTCTACAAATGAATCGCATAAAGTTAAACACTACTGTAATTTACTTCCATAATGTCGACATCAATCGGAATTGGCTGCATTTACTTTCATTCCGGTTAGTCGACCGTAATTGTATCCAACGTAATAGCCCTGAAGCATCGGTCTCCCCAGGTGATCTGACCTGCGACCGGTTCAGGTTTAATTTACCTACGTAATGAGCTAAATTGCGCACAGCGTCACCTGGGGGAGATTACGGTAGCGGTTACACTATTTGACTTGCCGTTTTTCAATCCTATACATTCGCGTTTGTTAATCTACATATAAATTTAACTTTATATACACGCCAGATAATAATAGAATGTGAGTTTTGGGAACGTGGGGATCTCCACCGCTTAATTAAGTGGTAGGTTTTGAGGGCAGAGTGAACCATACCTTTACTTTTGAATTTATTAATTTATTTTATTTATCAATTGTAGCAAAATTGCAAGCATGAACCGCGTCACATTATCTATAAAAAGTAGTACAATAAAGGCGATACAATAGAATATTTGAATAAAGTTCTGTTCACTGACTTCGTCTTGTTAAAGCAACAACAGGAATTCTTATATTGACTAATAAATTTATTACAACAATGAACTACGCTTATCAAATTGAAACCTCGGTACCCATTTATTAACTTACTTTGTGAGAATCCAAACAAACTTTAGGGATTTGTCATTAGACATTAACAAATGTATTCTTTATATCAATAAATCCAGTAGACGGTCATTTGTTAATTGATGAACTCGCATCTTGGACCACTGTTGATAAGAAAATGGTAGATTAACATACTTTTTTATTGAATTTACGTACCTTTCTCGTTCGGTGTCATAGCCGCTGACTTTTTATTTATTTTTATTTATTTAAAGCGTACATTGGTTTATCGGACAAGATAAATTTTCTACATCACAGTAATTTTTTGATTCTATTCTTTTAGTCATATGGTACTGATCTCTCTCGAGGTGTTTAGTAATATGTGCATAGGAAACATTATGGTCTTATTAAATCTATAGGAATTTTTAACAAAACTTACCCACAGAAACTGCCACTATTAAAAAAAACTCTTGAATATATACTTACAGCTCAGCATATTAAGTGCTGCATTTTTAGTGATGCGAAGAGTGTACTCATGACTCTGTAAAGCTTCTTTAATAAGTCGTCTCCAACTATTGGCGAAATACTATACGTGAATTATTTAAATAATTCGGGTTAACATATCAATTGTATATACAAAAAAGGCTACTCAAAAATTCCTTTTAATGAAAAATTGACGAAAACATATAAGGAACCTATTTCCGAAGAGTGTCTTATCTCACGCATGGATTCTGTTGCAATTTAAGGGATGAGATGCATTGAAATTGGTAGATATTATATCTCAACTCCCACACAAATAAACCCAGAAATATTTATCTACTCAATTAATCATGGTTTCCGGTCTATCTACACAGAATTAATTTGGCTGTGAACTGCACTTGTAGTTTTTGTCAGAAGTGTGGTGACATCAATCATCTGTGTTTAGGATGCAAAATACACGAAAATGAAATCAATAAAGTAATAGGCGATCTACTAAAATTGAATATCTGACATCCACTCCGTGTCGACTGTCTTGCGGCAATAAATATCGACGATGACGCGATACTACAAGCTTTCTTAAGGCAAAGTGAAGCACATAATTTATATTTGTTCAGCTTCGAGTGAAAATTAGTTTAAAGATAGTTCTTCGTCGAGTATTGATGATGACGTATTCATGTTAGTTACGTGCCACAAATACGTAGAACCAAAGAGGAAAAAGTCGCAAAGAAAATATTGATTTCGCCCCATATTTAGATCAAGATTACAAAAAGGAGAATTCTATACTCTCTTCGAAAGAGGATAAAGTGAGGCTATATAAAAATAGCCTAACTATCTAGGCTATCTAATCTAATTTTAGTTCAATCTTTACAATCGGAAGAAATTAAAAAAATATATATATTTTGTTAAAAACTTTTTAAGAACCTATATCTTGAAAACACAAGGCTTACGGACATTAGCGTATAAGACCTTCCTTTATTATTTTATTGTCCTCCATCGTGTGGCACTCTGCATTGTAGTTTTTTTCAATGTCACCCGGTAGCCATTTTAAGCAAACAATGAGCCGTATCAGCTGTTACTCTTAAAGGCTAGACGGCTTTAGCAGTCCAGCTAAAAGAACGTATATATCGGTTGCCGATACAACTTGAATAGCAACCGAATTGATGTCATTATAAGTAACTAATAAGTCCTCTCCAAAAAATATTCTCCGCCGGTAACCGTTACCTCGGATACGCACACAATAACAAACAGCATCTCTGAATATGACACATTGATACAGATGTGAAAGATGTAGGATTAAGAAACTAACATTCTTAGTTTTTTTTAACCAAAATAGGTTATTAATGCCATCTTGTTTAGTAACATGAAATGTATACCTTAGTAAAATAAAACCGTTTCAAAGCTAATTTCTCTTTAAACAAATATGTATATTAAATACACGTCAGTTATAATAGCAGTACTTTCCACTTATCATTTATACACATATTTACGTCGGGGAATAATATTATTTTGTAGTTTGAGAATCGCAAATATTCTGAAATCATATAATTAATCGATGATGACGGTAAATACCGAAAAATAGGAAGGTAAAATAATGGATTATTTTACAGTTCTACTTAACACAAAAAGTTTCTGAGTATAGTAATCGAACAAAATGCTTGCATACTTTGTACTCTAGATACACTTACATCGATACCCTCATAAGCATGAAATGAAATATAAATATTTTTCTTGTACCTTACACACATATGTCTGTTTTAAACATACATGGTTTTAGACATTGTTTGAGGTTTTCTGATGAGCTACATTAGGTTCTATAATGTGATAATAGACTAATGAATAACAAAGATAATAGCCCTGTTACATTCATACATAGTCTTAAATCGGGCTGCATCCGCTTGGTATTTCCTCTAGAGGATCATGTTGCAATCTTTGCGGTAAAATTGTAGAAAATCCTCACGTAATATATTACAATTTTAGATAACGTTTATGCGTGATTTTATATAAACATTGTAACCATTTTGTTTATACAATGCGGATTTATTGCATAAAAATGCAACGAAGGAACAAAGAAGATCTGGTTTTCCTTCGACAATCGTATTTCTGCGGGATACGTATTCCCATGTAGATAGATTACTCCATTGTAAATTTTTTCAATCTGATTTTTCCCAAATTATTATTGTCATAATTGTTAATTCTTACATCCGTACAGTCAAGCAAATGTTCCGACATTTTCGTGGTGTGTCAATATTTACATTTATATAACCATGCAATTAGTGGTAAGCAATGAATTCATTTGTTATATTTTTTGCTGTTTTTAAACGAATGCTGGGAAAATTGTTCACTAGCGATAAATAGAAATATAGTACCGGCAAGTAAAAAATACAGTCGTATATATGGCAGATGATTAGGTTATTTAATAAAAGTAAATTCGTTTTTCTAAGAGTAAGAACACGAAATAAATAAATTTACTTTTCATAATAAGCAGACAACATTATTTATCTCAAATAAATTGAGTATTTGCAGTTGATATTATCATTAGTAACGTTATTGACCTTGCATTACTGACCAAATATTGTTAAAGTATTCGTATTAAGGGCTATATAGGGCCATTGGGAGCAAATTTAACAATTGGTTTGATGATGGGTGACTCAAAAGAAAGTTACGCACCAAAGTTGTGAATATTTAAATAGAACGCCTTGTATATTGTGACATATTTTTATAATACGGGCTAAATAATGGTAAGTTATTGTTCCTATACCTAAGTCAAGCCGTTTTCTTGAGAATATAAATCAAATTTTAAGAGGCGTGCTTGCTTTACGTACTTAAACTAGATATTTCGAATTGCATCCATTTTTAATCGAATCATTAGGCTTAAAAATGATCCGCAATATACGATTGAAACATGTACTGAAAACACAAGTACAGGATCTGAAGATGTTGCTATAAGAAGTTTGTTGACTGAATATAGAACAAATACAAATTATAACATTATTTTATTTATAAACCCTAACCAAGGAGCAACTCATTGCACCGTCCATTCCCCATCTTTGGTTCCACACAACAACGTCTTTACTCCATTCACCGGTTATGGCTGTCGCATAGTTTATCCGCCGGATCTGTATAAAAAAGGAATAAATGCAATTCCGAGGCATTACTGAAACTTGCATACTTATTTTATTCTTCACTTTTCCAACTTATCGAATAGGGCATACACTAGTACATACCTCTTCTTGTAGTGCTGATTATTAAGCCTGCAGAAACGAGTACATTATCCGTGCGCTTTAAAAAAATAGCAGAGACTAGACAGACTCTTATTTAGTCGACTTTCTGTGAAACCAGTAGGCAACACGAACCCATTCTCATGAGACGAATAAACACGAGTCTTTTTAGTCTCAGCTAATTTTGTGAGGCTCAACTCGTTTCTACGGGCATACTGATTGTAGAAAGGAGTGATAAGTTTATGTCATGTGTTACTTGAAGAACAACGCCGCTGGTTGTCTGCTTCGATGTATCTTTCTTGCGAAGAGGGAAGACCAAATGCTTTTGTTTAAATGTATAAAATAGTTACTAATTTGCTCGATAGCTCAGTATACTTTTTAAAATATAAACAAAAATGTGAAGGTTCTCTCTTGTTTATAATAATTTATAGTGTGAGCTCAGGAATTGTTTTCTCGTTTTCTATAACTCATGATGTTGCAGTAAATAATCAAAGAAGAGTAAATAATAACGAACCTATATTTAAATACGGAAGTATACTTTTCACGTCCCCACGGTTTTAATAATCAAAATATTTACTTACCGTAAATAACTTGCCATTTGCCTGTAGTTATTTTTTATTTATATCCATTAATGTTGTTGCTCGACAAATCAGAACTAGTTTTCACGAGAAAAAGCATTTCGCAAGCTACTTTCTGGAATAGTACAGCTGAGTACACATTCTAAGCACGATATAGTTATATTATGGTTTTGATGATGCACATTTGTAATTATATTTCTCTTTTGTTACAGGTAAGTTCCTCACCAGGCATCGTGGAAATAAATGTAAGAACAAACGCTAGCCCCAAACGAAGTTGTGATGATAATATCTACATCACACCATAAAGTTCGATAAATTGAATTGAGGAATATGAATAATAATTAGCGATTAATAAATGTGTAATTTACTATAACGTAAACGAATAATCTAACATATTTATTGTAATGAAAGCTCCTCAATTTTGTACAGAATTTTTGCCTTTTCGCTTCTTTAAACAAATACATTTATTTGAGCAATGACAATAATATTTAATAAAATACTCATAAAGACAATTTCTCTGTCCCTTAATTTCGAGTATCTATATATCTCTGTACAAAACTATTGAAACTATTGCGATCCACTTGCTGCATTTGTGTAAGTTTAGCTTGAACATGATCGAATTTGATCATATTACCTTTCTTCTTCGGTCTCATGAGATCATTTTTAGTTACAAATGCTTCTTAAACGTATAGTATAATAGGTGTTGTTGTAAACTTCCGCGGTCGTTGCTTTTAAGGAATTTAGATTTCTGGGTTCAAATCCGCATCGTAATTACAAGAGTCTGCCGACGTTTCGCTCTCAGTTGCAAAGAGCTTCTTCTGAAGTACCACATGTTGTATCGCTGCTGTGAGAAGAATGATAATGTATAATATAATACATGCATAACTTTACCATAGGTCTCAAGTTGGTAACAATACTCTTCGTCTATGACTCTTGCTACAGTTTTAATTTTTTTAAATTTTTCTGCATTGGCAAAAATGTTTAGTAGCGCTAATTAAATATGTAATAACTGCAAGTAAAAACTGACAACGGATGAACTGTTTATTTACCACAAGTACAATTCAGTTACCACAAATAAACTATTCTACTAAAATAAATAAACTAGTCAACTAAGAGCACATCAACTATTTGCTTGTGGCGATTTATTATATCTATGTATTAGTGGTAGGTATAGCTAACCTAACCAAACTGTTTAGTTCAAGAAGGCAAATAATTTAAGTACGGTACCTACCTACTTAGTCATAGCAACCAGATAATATTTCAGTATAAATTCAAAAGTACACGCGTGGGAAAAAAGCAACAACAAATCATTAACAATGTTTGTAGCAGTTTTTGTAGTAATCTACAATACTATTTTCGACATAAACATAATTATTATCGAAAGAAAAGCTATCACTCTGACAATAGTTTTGCTTATTCCTAATAAATAATAATGAAAACAAGGATTATTTTTAACTTCATTTAGAACATAAAACTATATTTATTGGAAATTAATGTAAGAAAAATTTGTACCATCTAAATATTGCCCATTTTACTGCTGGCTCCTTAGATTTTAATACGCTTGAACATAAATCAGGAGTAATGGCTTCAATCTCTTCATAGAGACAATTTTTAAGGTAAACCAAATTTGCTGAGGCATTATTATATACACGACTCTTGATATAGCCCCACAAAAAAAGTCGTTTGGACCCAAGTCCCGCCTTCCCGGTAACCAGTTAATGTCGCCACTTTTTGATATCAATTTATGCGGGAATCATTCTCCTACAGCTTGTAATGCGGTGTTTGATATGTGACTAATAGCCCCATTTTGCTGGAACCACCCCTAGGCCAAATTCCTAGAGTGCAAGGCGGCGTACCTGTCAGAATTTACAACTGCTTGTGCGTTGTTACTTACCTCCAAAGGTGCGGCAATAATCTCAAGTTCCATAGATGCAATAACTCTTGCATCATCTATACATATCTTTGATATGTGAGCAAGATAATTCGGCCGCAATTATGATGCACAACGAAAGAGATGTAGAGTCTACAATACCTTCGTTAAATAACACAAAACCGAAAACAGGGACGATGGAGAGCAAGCACGAATGAGTCGGAAAATGTTCGCACGTATTGTATAATGTGCAATTAGGAAGAAAAAATTTCACAACAGATCACAGAAATCGATTAGTTTCAAATAGCTTACTATAACGAAATAACATCAAATGCCTACAGTGCGCCACTGTAGGTTCTCCAACAAATATCAGATAAACCTTCTTAGCTACCATAAAGATAAAGTAGCAAGCACAGTTTAATTGGGCGTTTTTTCTCAGTGTATTAACAAATGAACTCGCATAGATATTAGCAATAACATCTTCCAATGGAGCTAGATGCGTGTCCGAAAACATTTACTGACAATTTTTTTTGGGACGCGATCTATATTTCCAAATTCTAGTGATCACAAAAGAAACCACAATTGTAGCAATTGAAAACCCGCTGTACCGGTTTCAATCTTTTCATTGAAAGAAACCGGCCGGTTTTCCTTTCTTCCTGAAGACATATTTCGCAATACCTTCATCTGATGTCTAAACATTCTATGCGAAGCATCCTGTACACCACAGGAAATTGTAACGTTTTTGAAAAGACCCTGAATCTTAAGCAGCAATTTTGGGCGTCATCTGAAGAACATTGGAAAACATAGCCAGTTAAGCTCTTACTCATCCGGGTTATTACTGGTTATCGCCATGTTAAAATAAACAAGAAGTTGATTCCACTGTCACCGCATCCTAGCATTGTTTTCCAAACTTCCATGGTTCTCTCTCGCAACGGCAGCGATACACAAGTAAGCAAGTCTCCGACGTCGAAATTCTCAACGTCTTAATTTACATTTCCTTTGTTAGTCGTCGCCCAAGAAACAATTATTATAATCTTCCCTTGTTAAGCGAAACTATGCGCGAAAGGAGGAAAGGTGTTTTCGTTTCGTCGCCAACTCGTCCTTGTCGTATTATAATATCCGAACTTATGTATATGTGTGTGTGTGTGTGTGAATCTGTATGTATTTTAACTAGCTCATTCTGAGTGCCATTGTAACCTATTGTGCGTCTTAAATTAACTTTAAAATGTCCCGAGGTGCGTCGTCCCGCTTTCCCGTGTCGAGGGGCGCCCCAAGTGATTTATGTACACACTGGAGACATCTAGTAACTCGACGGTGTACTACGCTGGTTCGTACGTAACTCAATTTCTCCCGTTCTCTGTGAAGCGCGCCCTTATATTACGTACGTTACGTTGTGTGAGAGAGTGTTTGTTATTTAGATAGTTAAAGGTGTGTATTTTAATTAACGGAACACATAATATCGCCATCTCGATTCCGCTCGCGTCCGTCGCATTAAACAAGTAATTAATCCCGTGTTGAATTTTATTTTTAGACACACTCCACTCTGCCGCCTCCTGTCGTTTCCTGTTCGCACAATAAGGCTTTGTGTGAGCGTTCGTTCTACATAACCTACTGCCGACTGACTGCCTGCCCGCTTGCTTGTGTGCCTTTTGTATGTTTATTTTTTTCGGTTTTGTTTTCACTTTTTCGTTCAAAACAGTGGGAAAAATTCTACGTTATTGCCGCGTAATAGACGGGGATACTTGTTTGTTTAATTTTCACATCCTCTGTTAATGGGAAATAAGCTGCTCCTTTATTCCTATCAGATATAAGTGCTGCATCTTTTTAGTTTTTAGTTTTTAGATTTCCTTCACAATCTTCGCGTGTGTTTACTTCTTTCTTACTCCTACCCTGAGAGTCACCAATAAAGTCAATTTTTGTACTTAGCAACTGAACTTGACACAAATACGGCACCAAAACTCTTGTGTAATTCCTTTCCAAAAAGAAGGATATTAAAGAGGGCCCCATTTATAGGGCATTTTGGTATCTTTGAATTAGTACGTTATGGAAGTAGGTTGTGAAAGTTCGCATGGAGCTCATAAGTAATAATATTATCTATTTTTCAACTTGGATTTTGTAAATTCAGTTGTATAAAAAGCCATAATAACCACTCTTCCGGAACATAGCAAATTCATGAATATTTTGCTTATTCTAGTGAACCAACTCTTTACAATTAAGATTTTGAGTCAACCAATAGGACAAACATTTCCGAAGACTTTCCTGAAACGCCCTTTTAAAAAGCAATATCTTATATCTATATATTTGCAAGTTGAAGAACGTTGTAATTATAAAATGTATATTATTGCCCAAACGTATTGATTTTTCTTTGAGTATAGTATGCATAATTCACTCAAGAGAATCATATAAAATCAACTGCTTTAAATCTAACCTCAAAATCGAACGAAATTCGACGAAAACCATGTGATTGCCTTCATCCCGTTGTGTTTTTGCAAAAATTGCTATCGAAATCACAGAAAAGCTATATTTCCAAATTTTTTATGTTGAGTATGTTCCTTGTTACTTACAACCCAAATTAGGATCAGCCTATATAGTTTTCACAGATTCAGCTGCGCTAATTTTTGATTTCATGTATTGCACAAATCTTAATTTTTTTTAATTTTAATAATTTATAGAAAACTTACTGTTACCGTCTCCGGAAACCGCATATAACCCCCAGCATGCAAAAGATCATGGTGTTGCTAACTACAACATCAAGATCCTTATTAAAAGTAACAATTGCTATGCTGACGAATGACACCAAAACCACAAACATAAACAACACATTTATAAAAATTCTGAAGGAACATGATTGTAACGAAACAAGACCCTACTTCAAACTGTCCTACTAGTTATTCGAAATCTATTGAAATAAGATAGTATTTACTGCCTTTAATGTTCGCCTAATATTCGATATATTTTTTCATTTTTTACCGTTACTGAAATACAAAATTACCAATTACTTCACATCGTCACATAAATACCGCCCAGAGAATTTCAACCAGCAGCATCGTTTACACCATCATCGCGATTCATTTTGATAAATTCGACAGCGCTCGCATAGTAAACATACACATTTACTCTACCCATCACGTCGTAAATACGGTCCGCGAACGAGCCATAACATCGCTCATATACCTACGAAAAAAGCGGGCAAATAATGCTCCTGACAAGCGGCTAGAAGAATCGCAACAGGTTTCGATAGTTCCGTCTCGATTAAAGTGCTTTTGAAAAATGTCGTTCGCCGGTCGCGACGATGATGACACCCGGGGATGTCGATTTTGCCATGATGTTGTCCCGTCATATATCTCACAATTATTGCAATTTAGTGCATTTTGGTTTCCCTGTTATTTACATAAAAAATTAAAGAAAACAACAAAATAAGTTAGGCGAACATTTTTATCGTATCAATAATTACATAAAATGTTATATGTTAATTGTTTTTGTTGATCGTTTTGGTGAATAATATTATGGGTGGAGATGAATTTTCTAGAGATATTTACAATTTTATAACGCTCTTCAGAACTTTGTTATTTCAAACGAAAAACCTATGAAAATATTGACTTCGAGATTTCTTTTCTCGAAATTTCGTCAACCGCAGATTTCAAATTAAACCAGGTACTGCTGGTTTAATCTTTTATGCGATATTAGCGACGCAGATCGGTTTTGTATTCTCATTAATTATATAAGTAGATTTCTAATTATTAATTCACTTAAGAAATATTACATAATGTGTTCCTATTATTTAGAACACATTCCACTGAATATTCATATCAAGGGAGGGCCTAAAACGGAAACATACAAATTCAACAAAAAATTCTGGCGATTGGAGAACCTAAAGTAGATCGAAGTACCAGAATAGAAATAACATTAACCAACCCTTGATAGCAACATAACAATCTTCTTTATTTTTTACAAAATGATCTTAAATCCGGAAAAGGAAGAAAATCGAAAACCCAATTCTGGTATACAAATGAGTCAAAAACGAATGCTAGTTCTGGCGTTGATATTTATAAGAAAAACTGCAAACTGCGTGCATCATTTGAGCGCTAACACTACGGTATTTCAAGCAGGCTTGCTATACAAGCCTGTGAGTGGAAGAGTCTGCGTTGACAACCTCAAGAGTAACCGATTTGCATTCAATAGTCACGCAGTCTTAAATACACTAGCACCTTATCATACAGCCTCCAAACTAGCATGGGAGTGCCTTCAAAACCTAATGGCTCTATCCAAACACAACAAGGTGACCTTAGTGTAGCTGCTACGGCATAAGGGTATAACTGACGATCAAATTCCAAACCAACTAACGAGAAAAAGTAAGGTCGAAGTTCTTCAAACCTTAAAGATAAATGCTTCTGTAGTGAATTTCTTTCTCACACTGAACGAAAAAGCAATAAACGTAAATACAATAAAGAAAGGTACATTAATGTAACAATTTTTTATCAACATTGGTCCAATGAACGAGTTTATCATTTTAATATAAGACTTCCTTCCACATTCAAAAATTCTTTCCAAATTTATCATGAAAGTATTCACAAATCGTTCTGTGTAATTATATGCATCCAAAATAGTAAAAAAACACAACACATTTGTTGGAAAACGGGCGTCTGCAATATAAACAACATAACAAAAAGCCTACCTTTTTAATTGTGTTGCTTTTTACTGAAAAATGAATGATTTCATGCTTTTTTAAAAAGTTAAAACAATTTTACATTGGAGTAAAGTATGTTCCATCACAAGCGGTTGAAAACGGGGGTTGTTATTTAAATGCATTTTTTATATTTATCTGTCATTATAAATTGAAATTTATGTAATTCACAAGAATCCCAACAGTGATCAGCCTATAGCCCAATAAGAGAAATTCGCGTTTGAAATGAAGTTTGCTGCTGTTAGAATATTCTTCGCCAGCTTCAAACGATGAATTTAGAGCTGAGACTCAGATTTTTTATTTCTCCAATTAATTATGGAGAATTAAATAATCTTTTGTGGATACGATTGCGATTTAGAAAAATAATTGTGGCATATTAAAGCAGGTGAATACTTATTCACTACATGCTTTAGTATGCAAAATTGCTTTTTAAATAAAAAATGGGATTTACTAAGCTATAACTTACAATTAGTAGACCCCTTAGCAGACTAATGAAGTGTTCCAGGAATAAGGGCGGATAACCATTGTCATACCTTGCCTATCAAATGATTACCATCAACTTAACATAGTAAAATGGACAAATCTGATTCCACTCTAAAATACATGCCAATATCAAGGCATAAGTTATGCGAAAATTCAATTATAATGGATTGTTTCGTAGCATTTTAACGGTCGATGGAAGGCGCGCATACATACGTTCGTACGGAACATACTTGATGCGGGACAGCCAATTATACTTTATTTTCGTCAATTAAGAACAATTAAAACGGCAGACCGTAAGGGAACGACTCCTAATAATATTCGGTGAAACGTACAAGGACGCCTAACTACATAATTGAGATGTTGATCGAAACACCACCAGGTAGACAAAACTTTACACACACATAGAGACTCACTTTAAATTGAACGTATAGGGAGCACATAGAAATGTGGCACATGGGGTTGACGAGATCATGCGGGCAGCATTGAATATCTAATAATACTCCAAGATGGTGGTGAGGAATAGGGGTAGTGTTTTGTATATGTGCGTGTGTGTACAGTAAACTAAAGTAATAACTGGTAAGGAAAGCAAGTTATCAAAGTCCTTCTGGATAGGATTCCTGCTCTCCTCTGCAGGTTCTCTCGGCTTTCCTGTGAAATTCATAATAAGGAATTGTTAATAACAACTCACAGTTAACTGCTTTCTACTATTTTTAATTTGGAATACTTTCCCAGAGCACAATTATATTATAAAGAAAATCAACGATCAATTTATAGCGTAATATAGTTGTATATGTGTATAATACAGTATAGTTAAGTGCTCTTTGAGAGTCGTTTAAATTAACTCCTTATAGTTCGGACCGTATATCTAAAAACACAATTTCTTTTCAGAACTAGCATTTGAAATGCTATACTAATTTTACCAATAGATTGCAGTCCGCGCGACCCCTGAGTAATTTCTATAAATTAGCAAATTGTCTTGCAGTAACGTACCCACGTACATTAATACTAATCTACCTAAACATTGCACAACCAAATAAAATCTATGCTAACAATATAGGGTATTTCCATATAAATAGCCAATTTTGGGTATTAAACATTTGCCATGACTAATCTTCACAATAAAAGATACACATGGCTACGTAATGGTAGCAAGCTTCATATTGAGTTGAACCATCCTCTGAGATTTCATGTACGCGACTTTACCAACCTTATTCGCTAATTTCTTCGACTGCATTTATTTTTCCTCTTTAGCTCGTTAAACTTTATAACATGATTTTTGTATATCATGTTTCGCAAATTATCTTTCGTAAGATAAATTGCGAACATTTACTTCGCTTGTATTTGCCAAAATTTAAAAAAATGCGAAAGTTACGAAATACTAAGTGACGCATAATACACTTCTAACTCCACCAAATTATCGAAAAAGTCAGGTGTAAGAGCAAGCGACAAGCAATTACACGTTTCTGTGAGTGACATACCTACGCATAAATATATAATAGAAAATTACGTCGAAGTAAGGACTCTAAACTTTAGTAAACTCGAGTATTAGGATTTACTACCTCCACAACCACTTATATCACTGTGATTTTAAAGAAGAGTAAAAATAAGAAAAGATATAAGCAGGAGGGCACGCAGAACGATTCGACTTCTTCGTGTATTTCCGTTGCACAGTTGAAAGTACACTTTATGCAAGGAATCGAATCGCTGCCCGCACCCTTCCGTTTACGTCAGCACTCACCGCCGTTGAATTTAGGATCCTGAAATTCTACCCTTTACTAAAGATGATAACATGTCTATCGAAACGTTGTTTCAGTGTTGCAGTGCGGCAGTGTGTTAAGTGCATAATTGTTCCTACCTTTTTCTGATAGTAACAGTAACAGTCAGAAACATACAAGATTGATAATTGATAACAGATAAAATTGATGATGTGTTATTAATTCGCGGACTCATTCTGTAAGTAGGCCAGTCATACCGCATACTATTCGTATAATTTGGTTAACATCCAGATACACTCATAGTTTACTGTACGCAAGTTACGGTGGTAAAGTCACCCCGATCTGTACTATACCGTCGCAAAACCCAACAACGTAACTGCCCATATTACCGAAACCTGGGCCTGACATTTCGTCGGCAACATGTCGCTCAAAATTGATATCTTACTGCCGCCGCGCCGGTTAGGTCATCAGGGAACCGAAACGCTCCTGCACTTCGCAAATGATGTATACAGCTTCGTTACGGCGACGGTGATGTGTTTGTTGTTTTTAATATCAAATGATTGATCGTAGAATTATTACTGTTATATGTATACTGCTATTTTGCGGATAACTACCGCTGTGTGCAATCGTTTTCATGTAAGTTTTCACGTAGAGGTAAATACAGTCAAGTAGAGGATATAATCTTCGGTAGGTTTCATTAATAATGATGAAAATCGCGCATTTTTTTCTGTTAATTTCTTCAAAAAGTCTTAGTGAGCTTCTTGGCAATTTCGTTATTGCCTGTTTAACATTTAAATTCCCTGCTTCGTAATTGCAAAATTAATGAAGTATGAAGCAAATGGTTCTCGCTTCCCCTGCACAGATTGTACTGATTTGTAACGCGATAACCAAAGAATACTTTTATATGCAACCATATTTTCCAACACTACAAATATTGAGGCCTTAGCCTGGTAAGTACCATAACTATTATGGCAGATTGGAAGAAAATCTTTTTCTGAAGAACGGAACTTTTTGCTGTTTTACACCAAACCACAACTTTCACCCCTGAAAGGGAATTACTATGTCTCTCAGTTGCAATCTGAACAACAGATTCTCTTCCCGTAGCAGAGACTGTCAACTAGATTAAATTCGATCAAATCAGCAGCTGGTTTCAGCACGATCTATTCAGATCTATAGTAGCTAAATCGTCTACATTAGGTTTGCCTTTTTCACTAGATCTAACAAAATTTGTGAGCGATCCTTCTGCGTAAGTTTCGAGCTGAATCTATTTCTGAGTGCCGCATTCCTGCAGATCGTATGTGTCGAGAGCAGTCTCTTCTTTTGCCTAGCAAAGCCGAAATTTTCTTTGTTATGAATAAATTGTTCATATACTTTCTGGTGTATTTTTAGCAAGCCTTCTATTGTTTTAATGGCTTTTCTGTGACTATATGTGTGTTATAAATTTTGGCTCCCGTTCAATAAGAAATTACTTGATCTGTCTCTGGTCTGGAATATTTTTGCATCAATCTTGAGATTTCTTTTCGCTGCTTTGTTTGTGGCTGACTGTTAACCATCACAACGAAAACCAGACATCTGGAATGTTGGACAGGTTTTCTTCGTAGTAAATAAAAAAAGCGCTCCCATAATTGAATGTCAATGTAAAGAGATAGGTTTACATATACATATGAATTTACAACACATATATTCATACACAACCGCAAATACACACAGAATGCACACATACGAATACGACTTTTTTGCGCTATCTCTATAAAATTGTATATATGTATAGTACACCATAAAGATTTATCAATGGCTCAAAGAGATAGATCAGAATCGACGCCGGAATCAATCGAATTAGAGCGACAATAAGCAGATCTATCTCAAAACGATGGGATTGCATGAATGCGCTAAAACAACTAGATAGTCGAGCTAAGGTGACCCTGGTATAGGTACCATCTGACCATCGACGGAATGTCAAAGCAGACGAGCTAGTTAGTGTAAGCTCATCCGAAAATAAAAAAACGAAGCCTTCTGTAGACATTGCATATACGATAGTTAAAGCAAAGAAAATTAATCTCAAGAAAAAAAATAAACAGGCCAAGTAATTTATAGTTGAATATAGGCCTATGGTTGTAGGCCACAGGGGAGAAAAGAGCGCCGAACAGATACTCTTATTTCAAAGCACAGCATGCTTCGACGTGACCTTGTTTTGTTCAGCAGACAGTAGTCGTGGTGCATTTGGCAGCCAGTCTTTTTTCTTCCGTTAAAATTCGCAGAACTGACTCCAAGTCCCTTCCAACAGCCCCACAACTTCTTCAATGGGCCGTCGTCGATCTCCCAGGATAATTTAGAGAACTTTTTCAAAATTTTTATCGGTTTGGGCCGTGAAAGAACAACCAGAGTGAGGTTTGCCATCAATTGATATTTCACCTCTTCTGAACCGGGAAAACCACCTAAACACTTGAGTTTTCCCCATAGCATCTGTGCAAGTTTTTCCAAGAAAGAAGCCGCGCGCCGTTCACGAGAATCATCCATTGCAAAAACGACGAGCACATAAAACAACTGGCATTAGAAAATTGACACAAACCGAACGGAACCTTCTTTAGTGACGACGGTTGGCTTACTGACTTAGGAATGGTACCTCTATACGCTCCTAGCGACAAAACCCGGAACTACAAAAACTCCGCCCACCACATCAGTTCGGTTTCTTTTAGGTACCCCCTCGTATATACCGAAATATTTTTAAAGATACTCTATGGTATCTCTTATGTGATCAAGCAATTTTGGCTTCCTACCATTTATACAACAGGCTGAATGTTATAATTCCAGAAGATTGGGACAATCTGTATACCACTACATGAGTTATACTTTTAGTTGCTTATTTAGAAGATTATTGTCATCGAACACATGTAATCGCTACAGCATTCCAACAGAGGCACACGTTAAAAACACGTCCCGCGGCATAAAAATAATTTATATGCATGACGCGTTAAGTAATTGCAGGCTAAGCATACCGAAACACGACCGATAGGCACCATGCGCGAAAACCGAAAAAAACCTCGACTCAAAACGGATCGTAATGTCAAAATAAAAGCCACCGTCAAAGTGGTTTATGAGAGCCGACGGCTTTCGGAACTTAAAATTCGAAATTAGGTGTTAATATGACATCCTTTCGGAACGAGGACAGTATAAAAATGTCACTAGTGTTGAAATACGGTAGCAATTGAAGCCCCGTAGCTGGAGTTTTATCGCCCGGCGGATAAATGCTGTTGTTAGCTGGTACGTGATTCATGCAAATTGAATGACCCATATAAGTCGCGCGCAAATTTCGGATACCGCTCACTAGCGATCTCTACCACTGACCGACTATCGGAAATATACATGTTGCTTAATAATTTACTATGATACCTGTGCATACTGGAAATTTGTAATATGTCCTATACGAGGGTAGCGTCTTCAGTTTTTATAAACGACTACTAAATAGCGCTATTGATATTTGACATCACTCTTTTTATATATTTTTGTTATTGTTGAATTAGTGATAGCACGGAAATTGGCCGAGTAGTTTGTTTATAGTGAACGTTTAAAATAAATTGTTAAAAAAATAAAAACTTCACGTAAAAGGTTTGGTTAGGAGATTTTTTAGTATTTCAGTCCAACAATAGTCGGTCTCATCTCTCACACAGTACGTCATACACTTGATTATTTGAAGGAAAAAAAACGAAATTATTGTCTGATTGCCCGAAATCACCTAATTTATCGTATTCTTTCTGTTCCCGAAAGTCAAACAAAGAATGCGTGGACGGCGATTTTTATCACCTCAAGAGGCTGCTGAATCCTTCAAAGACTATATTTCGGAAATATTTTCAGGGTGGAAAAATGCTTCGAAAATTGATTTGAACGCATGCAAAAGTGTATATATTTACCTTAACGCGGAAATTTTTGAAAGACAATAATACAATCTATACCAGTTTTTTTTCTTTCATTGTTTTTGTAAAAATAAGAGATATCCCTCATACGTGTTTCCATATAGTGATAAAATATGTAGACGATCATACTCTTAAAGACATTATTCATAATCTATACCTGGTAAACTTTCCGTTCAAAAGTATGTACTTAATTTACGCTTTATCTTCAATTTAAAACAAATTTATCATCTCAACTCAAACAGAGATAGTTATGTAGGTTCTGAACGAAAGCGGTAACACAGGGAGTTTGAATTCGTGTACAATAGTCTTCATCGCGAGTGGGTTACAGTCCAAACAGTAAAGTTAAAAATATATCAATTTCTGTTAGTATGAACTGAAGTTAAGAAAAACGGTTTATAATCGATCAGACGCCAAACCAGAACAATTTCGGCTCGGTATCAATTCGGACACCTGCCTACATCTCAACAGATGAGTATGTATTTATACGATGCTAATATGTTGTCACTAAGTCCATGTAAATCAATATACATAAGAACCCCCCAAACGAAGGTTACCAAACTTTAACACGAAATGGTTCAATTCACTATGCCCTCATATCTTTGTCTTCCATTTACGATGAATGCAGTTGTACATATTCAGACGCTTGATGAAGCGGTCTGTTTAGTAGCTATAAATTAGTGAGCTATCTGCGATAGTGGGCGATCGTATTGGAACAATTTAAATATCTGCACGTTGAACAAAAACAGAAGACGTCGGTAATGTGTGCGGCCGCATGTCTCTGTGTACACGTCGGTAAAACGTACAAATAAAAATAAATAAGAGATTTATAGTTCACGCAAATGTTTGAATAGGTTAACAGTAGAACAATCCACGAACAAAGCGTTCTTGGAACTCAATCGGGTGTTTATTGTTTGTATTGTCGATGTCCTCATGCGCTCAATACAAACACCTTTCAATAAACGGAAGAAATTTTTGGAAAAGACAATAAACAATCGATCTGTTGCTCTTAGATTGCTAGGAATTTGTGTTCGCTTGGTAAACGCTTCGTCATAGATAAATAAATTCAGGATGAAGAATTTCGGAGACTGTTAATTCGGTTTAAACACGTTATAACCTTGTTATCTTTATTACAATTACTGTTATGGCCCGCTTAATCGGTGATAATTTTAATTTTAGAAATATTATTTGAAATCAGAATCAGTTTTGTAATATACGCTTTGAATTTCTTTCCGACAATCGGAATCTGTTATCATGGCAAATATAACAGCATATACATATTTGAAGTTTAGTTCGTTTCTGCTTCCTCATTTTCGACGCCATTTTTCGGTGGATCCAAGATTTCTTCGCGATTTTCATTATCTATTTATTAAAGAGGCGCAATGACAACATTTATCTGAAAATGTATAAATGGGCTGTGAGCACATCGTTGGTTTCGTCTACCTGAATCTCAAAGTTCATCATCATCGACATCTGATTGTTCCCACCTTGCATGCTGGAAACAGTTTCTTACAACGTTTCCTTCGGCAAGTGACCACGCCTTCTTCACGGCATTTAGAAGGCGAATTGTGGTTTATTGTGTTTGTCCATCGGCTGCCAAATCGAAGATACCATTCGAAGGCAAAAATTCCAGTTGAATATGTTGCAGATTTTCCATTTGGAAGTGTGTAATGCAGTTATGTACAAGCAGTAGAATTTTTCGAGCTAATTTTTTCAAAAATTGTGCTCGTCAACCAAGCGCGTCGGTTTTTTTATTCCTTTAAAGCATCTGGATTTAGCGACCTTCCCAATCACGAACAAACTCACTAATTGTTTTTCTTTACATAGTTTCCAACATTATCTTAAAACTGTTATCGCAAACTAAACACCTGATTTCTTTACCATTATATATTAAGTCTGGAAATTGCCACAAATACGTGTTTACCCTCTTAGCAAGCAGACAAGTTGATTCACTGGAAGGCAAGCGAGAAATTGATTTTATGTTTCCTTTAAACCAGAAAGCTGCTAATATAGAAGTTCTGTTGTTATTGAGAACAAGAATATTTTATAGAAAATAAAGAAAGCAACTGATGATTATTTTATTTTTTATTATATTTACAAATACAGATCAAGCTTGTTAATAAAATAATTTTCCGCATTTCATGAACACTAAGATTATCAAAAGCCGATATATCTGGTCCAGAGAGGAAACAACGCGTTACAATACTCTCTTCAAAATCCACACTAAAACTGGTTTAAATTTTACTATATTGAAATACCTACAAAGGAAACAGTTGATGTTAAGCTCAAAGCTATTGAAAGTTAGAAATTTATAGATTTTCAAATACTATACTTGTAAAATATGGATCATTGGGTGGATAGCTGAATTAATAGCAATTATAACTAGGTCGGCAATCACTACTTCATATTGTATACATCTCCCTATTGCAAAGTACGTAATTTCCCCTTTTGCATGCATTAAATATTATTTTTAGGCTACATAAAATTAGAACAATAGCAATAAGCACAACAAAAGAAGTTATTAATCAAATACCTACCAAACGCTACCATGACCGTCAGGTTCGTTGAATTTACATTTGTAATAACGAACGTGGAACGTGCATTCATCCATTCATACATACTGAACAATCAGGTAAGCGACGGTCCAGAGTGCGTATTAGGAAGAAAAAAAGATCTCTGTGCGACAGATGGTGTGAATGGCACAACTGCAATAATCAAGACACCTCTGGGACGTGTTCAGAATGGGGTTTTAGGGCACAGGTCCTCCCTGCTCGTGTTGTATACATCCGAACCTGCAGTTAATAGGGGGTGCGTGTAGATATATACAGTAAGGTACAGTTGTGCGTCCTCGACGTCGTTGTCGTGAATTGGCCGGCGATCGTAAACTTCGAGTGCCGTACCTACAACATTTGGCCAGCACTTGTGCCTGTATATGATAATTCTTGTATTTCTATTGTTACAGCTTCATTCTTCTCCGCGCGGTTTTCATATCCGTAAAGTTGACTCGTACAGGTCGTGCTTGGTGGTTGTAAATTTTGCATAATACAAGCCGGTGTATTCTATCTTTGTCTAAAGATCGCACTCATGCTATATTAAAATGTTGCATTTTATGCACACCTGGCGTAATCATAAGATTGGGATTAGGTTTGGAATTGATTTTAGGGTTTCTTTGAACGCAATATCGTGTGGTTAAAAATGTTTTTGTTGGATCGCTGCTTTTCCAAAGGATTAAAAACGGAGCGGTGCATAAGATTAACACCTTAACCATCGATAAATTGATTAAAATTATTGAAACTAATAAATGATAAATGATAATATAAAAGCTTTGTATGTAAGATTCAAACAAAAAGGTTGGTAGCTTTTAATTACATCTCTGTAGCCATTCCTAAAATTTCGTTTGTTTTTGTCTACGGCGTTCACGATGAAAGAAATAAATTAAATTATTTTTTTTGTCGAAACAACAATAACTTGACTTGAGCTAGACAATAAGCCAAAGTACTTCTTAAAACAAATCGCCCATCCACTTCTTAATATTTCCGACGCACAACTTCTGCTTGAATACGTATAAATCGATCTCCGAAGGCAATCATAATAAAAACTTCTGCTGTTTTTAGATAAACGCTTATTGAATTTAAGTATTTAAATGTTAAAGCGGTTTTAATATATGGTTACTGGGATTTTTCTTTTAATTTTTGGAATATCTCACAAGCTGTTTACAATAAACCTGTACATTAGACGCTTACAGGGGGTTATCTTTTGAATCACAGTGTTCCAGCATTTTCGTAAAAAACAGGTTGCTGCAATTTTAACGAATTCATTACTTTCATCGTGAACGCAAGGTAGAAGTATATTATTTATTGGAATTATCAACCCATTGTTTAGAGGTCTCTAATATACAGTAGTGGGATATTGGGATGAAGTGCATGTATTGACATCTTAACTCATTAATCTTTATTAGTTTAATTCCAATATTTCTCAAAGTTGAAAGTAATATTTGCAGAATTCAAATCATTTTTTTAATTATTGGAATTCTGCCATGTTGATAATTTATACTATTAACTTTTTGTTTCTTAAAAAAAGAATCCATTAATATTACTTTATGGGGAACAATTAAACTTAGAAGTTATTTTCAATAATTTACTTATAAGAATACCTTTCTGTAAAAAACATGCAAAGGTCAAACACATATTATATGGAATCCAGCAGTCGGTCATCTATAACATCGAAAACGATCATCGTTAGGCTAAGCACAAACAAAAGCACAGCAATACAGAAATAGAGAAATGTGCGCTAAGTTGGAAAAATTAATAGGATGAATTCAAAGAATATATTACAAAAGTATAACAGCACTTCCTTGATAATGTATTTTATATCAATAAGCGGTTGCTAATTGATTTCTAAAACTGAAGGCTATAACTTCTTAACAAGTTATTGACAGGTTTACGAAAGAAAGCCTAATTTCCAGTGACGGTTGGTGACTTTATTACCATTATAAATATTATTATATAAACTTACATTTACCTTTCAATGATCCTTGGAAAAAAAACAGGAATTACTCGCAATAATAATAAATGTAATGTGCACTAAGATATTTACTGTTAATGTGTCTAATTGAAATCTGATGATCTAAACGCAGTATTATAGAACGCTAAAAGACATCCGAGACCTATTGTTTCAAGAATAATTTACATTTGTAAACATTAATTTATGTTCCGTAGAGAAAAAGTTAATCTTCTAGTTCGTTTTTGAATTTAGCGCTTGCTTGTATAAATTATTGGTTACTTTTAGTAACTTTTACAGAGTTTGTACTTGCAGAGATACCAAATTAAATTTTGTTCAAAAATTCAATTGCTCAAAGAGGATTGTCATTTTGGACTCGGCGGAACATAAACTTTTCATTAGTGTGCAGAACTACGCTGAACAAATGCTTCAATACTGTATAAGTATCTGATAACGCCCGTGGTGATGCGCCCCCACCCCGCTGGGGAGCATACCTATTATGGTAACGACGACTGTGATATCAACTGGACCAATATATTTAACTTTACTGGATTAGATACACATACTTCATTTAATAATATTGACAACAGAATAAGAAGAGAGTCGTGAGATATTAAAACTGTATTTATAAATAGATAATATAGACTTTAATAATTTTATTTATAAACTGAGTTGAATTCTTGAAGGATACATCAGGAAGGACACACGGCCTTATGGTGGCACCGTCTCTGCTAATTTCACTATATAAAAAATAGTATACCGCAACAAAGAACTCCCTTTATTGTTGTCATGAATTTATTTAACAACGGTCACCGGTTAAGAATGTGGATCCCCGCATCCTCGAAACGGCTGTCCCGGATTAATTAATTAAGCTTCTGTGATGTAGAGATTGCCGATACTTTTGTGTTGTTAGCCATACTACGCCACAGTCCTTTCTATCACTATTTATCATTATAGACAACAGCTTTTATTAATATTAAGCTTAAGAAATTTAAATGCAAATAATCTGCATCCATATTCAAGTGTTTTTAAACCGGATTGATTTAATAAAGAAGACATAAATGATTCAATTCTTCGGTTGCACATAAAATAATTTACTGAAACAAAGGTATTAAACTCATTCCACTCTATATCACTCTTATCGGATGATTAATAATACCTTGACAATTGACTCACTCGCTCCTGCGTTGTTTTTTCACTGTTATCGGTACAATTTACGCATTATTATTTAACTAGAATGTTATTGAACCGTCGATTCTCTGTAACATACACAGAGTAAAACCGTAAAAGTCAAAAGTCGTAAATATAAAAAGTTTGACATTAATTAACTTCGTACTGATAAGACCCCACTTGGAAAGATAAAACCAGTAGGTCACATGCAGCGCTATATACGTACATAAGACGGTGTCCTTTTTCAGGAAAAAGACACGAAACGTATTTATCTTTGAAGGAAGTTTAATGATAACCTTGACGAGGTGATGTAGTTTTATTAAATATACTGGATTGTTTATACATACTACAGAACCGTGATGTATAGAGATATCGGGGGTTATGATGTATCTCTACCGTTAAGTTTAACGTGCCGTAATAGTACTTTTTGACAGTTTTTTGTGGTAATATAGCGGAAAAACTGTCAAAAAGTACTATTACGGTACGTTAAACTTAACAGGAGAGATTCCATTTTAGGTTTCGCTCTGTGGCAAGGTGTCTACTAATATTATTGATAATATAGGACGTATTGAGGAACATTAACCACAACTTTAAAAATTTGCCCATGTTATTAATTTTTTCACTAATTTAATTGAATTAGTGTCTAAACCTAGCAGTTAGCGTTAGTAAGCAAATAAATATTTGAGCAAAAAAAAGCACGGTGCAGATGTTAAATATGTTTATATTTGTATAAATCTCCTTGGCATACCAGTTTCATTACCATTAGCATTTGAGATCTGCGTTCTTAAATCTGTTCTTGTAATAATATTTTCCTGCAAACCTAAGTAGTTCATAAACATTAATCATTGCTAAACAGCAAAATTAGATTTTAACCGGTTTTATAGGGTTATCTCATTTTAATTTCCTTTCTAATCGTTCTACTCGAATCACCCATACTTCCTAGACTTATTTTGTTGAAAAGAAAGACCTTTGAATGAAATTGTTTATAAAACATTATCACATTTATGTGAGATAACAGATATATCGTGTTTGAAAGCCTCAAACAACCCACCTTTATTATCATTTGTATACTTACTTGAGATAAGGGAAAATATTGATATTTCGGAGCTACATAACGATTAAAATTTAATAAAAGTACATTACCTATCAACTATTTCAGTGAATAAGTTGAATATAAAACATTTCGAGCATAGAATTCACTGCTGGCGTCATCTTCCGACGAGCTGATCAATTAACTCGCTATACCTTTTCCGTGTGCGTAAAGATAAGACTAAAATACTTTTCCAATAGGTGTAAATAACATTAATTAAATATTTCTTTAACCGCTTAATTTGAAGTACGGTCAATAAATTACCAGTACCTATAGATAGAACAGATAAAGAAAAATAATTTTAGAACCGAGTAAATACATATGTATGTCTGACGATTTCGAAGTTTAGAAATTATGAAATGCGTCCATCAGTTTTAAAAATAGCAATTCTTTGTTTGAAACGAAAAAGAGGATTATGATTCTACAAACTAAAATTCTCGCCACGATTCCTCAAAAGAATTTTCTATTATACTTAAGAAAATTACAAATACATAACAGAAATATTAAAACTTAGCCACAACGACAATAACAATACACATTAAACGATTCCATTGTACCATTTTAACTTGCATATCTCGTAAAGATAATACCTGTTTCCTGCTCTTTGGTAATTACAATATCGTACAGAATGTTTTTGATACAGGTTCGGTTATTTATGTTAATAGGTATGAGAATTAAACAGGAAAACGCTCTATCTGTGAAGAGATTAATTAAAACCGACACATAGATACTGATAATGTAAATATTGCAGCATTTGCTAATTATGTAGTTTCTGGTTCTATAGTGTGAATATGATATCGACTATCAACGTATGCTATAAAACGTTTAGAAAGAATAGAGAGATATTGGGCATTAAAAAATAAAAATTAATTTTAAACGTAGAGATAATGAATTGGGCTTTAACTAAAAGAAATGACTTATAGCTATATGTGTAACTAAGCAGTAACTATACGCAGAACCTTGAAGAGGATATCTCAAACATATATTTGGAATACTAACAGTGTTAAATATACAAACCTTTCGATTATATGCGCCAGTTGGTGGCCCCTTCTACAGATAAGCTACTTCAAACAAAATTATGGTATGTGCTTTAAATTATCATCTACTTTCTAACCATCACAAATCTACAAATAACTTAATAGCTGGTGACAACCATTACCTTATTGTGCATCTTTTTCAGGATTTTATAACTACAGAATCTTCATTGAAGAAAACTTCATAACTTTCTTCTAGACAGTAACATATTTCACTAATTTCCATTCCAGTTGAAGTAATTTCAGATGAAATAAGATTTCAAATTTACTTCCGTTGGGGTGTCCCCTAAACAAAATTAATCAAATCGGTGTGCAATTTTTTTTTATAACAATGGTCAACAGTGAACTTATGAAATGCACAACTTTTGGGGTATTTTACATATTTCTAGGTATTGGATCTTAATATGGTAATAACATTCATTTTTTTTATAAGAAACCAGCCTTAGCCCAACATGAATAGTGAATTACATATTCCGGGTTTATAACTATTTTCCCTATATTTTCCATAAACAAATGTTGCGTTCCATATTTGTAAGTAGAAAAAAGAAAAAATGGGGGGTTTGGTATTGTTAACGCATTCCGCAATAGCGCTAGCGTACTTGATTTGTTTACAATGTTTAATTTTTAGGGGCAACATCACATGAAAATGTAATTAGTTTTTACAAATACAATGTAATCCCAAAGGTTATAACTTTTAAATGCTAGAAGTTAGCGTTTTTAGAAGCAACAGGTGAATTTCTATTTTTTGCGAACTAATTTTGTGGTGTTATCACCAGTTCAGTTGCGAAAGTGACGTCAACTTATCGTTGCCAAAAGACAATGGAAAAAACAAGATTTTAATAATATTTTTTTTTTGTTTTGCAAAGTTGACCAGAGAAACGCGCCAAACTGTCGGCAAAGTTAATCTGAAGATCCTCTTGCTAGGCAACAACAATTGTCATCAAACAGTCAAATTTCAATTCTAAAGGCGTAGATTATTATTTCTATTTATTGTTATTACCATATATCCTGCATTTTTCATATTTTCTCTCTTTAATCTCAGTGTTTTCCCTTATTTTTACCTGTTCTGTTAATCGTTATTTCCGCACTTTACTGAAGTTTTTGGTAGATGATATGTCTGTTTTTCAGGCTTTACAACCCCGTTGTATATTGTAATTTACAGCTAATTGAATCTGAGTAATTAAAAAAAATAAATAATGAATGAATCATAATCCAATAGATATAACTGAAGCCAATAGTGATTATAGTAACTGTGTTAGTTAATTAAAAACGCAATCAATTGATTCTTCGCCAAAACTCGACCTACCTGGTTCTTGCAATAACCTCACGGCAAACGTACAGATTTAATGTAAAATCTGTCGCTTTAATTGAACTAGAAGCTGCTGCATGGAAGTAAAAAAGAAGTTATGAAAAAATCAAGCTCAAAATGCTGCCCGATTATTACTGGATTGTTTAGATAGGTGCAAAAACAACTTAAAATATACCTCAAAAGAGGTATATTTTAAGTTGTTCAGTACAACTAAGAGGCTTACTCGCAGAGCAATTACAAGTTTGTCAAACGTAATTTGTTGGGTGCAAAGAAATCCACAACTAACTACTAAGCTACTTGATTGATTTTGACTGTTCTGATTAGTTTTAGATTTACTCTGCGAACAAAGCTAATACAATTATCTGTGCCAATTACTTCACATTATACTCGATAAAGAAATAATGGTAAATTACCACAAAAAACAATTGCAAGAATTCGCAACTTGCGTGACCAACTTTAAATAATTCACATCGCTCTATTCTGGATGTGTTCAAAAGTTTGGCATACGTATATTTGTGACGGTTTATACTACAACGCCTTTGGGTTTCCCCCGTTATTGTAGAAAGTAAATCATAGTCAAGTAGAAACATACAAAGCTGCTCCATTACATTTCCAATTTTAATCTATTTTGCGGTTGCGAGAATTTTTCAAATGTAAAAGATGTTAAATACCCCTATTCTTATTTTTAATTTTCTTATGTACAAATACGTATAGAAACATATGCAATCGGGGAAATGCAAGTATAAATAAACAAGTGAAACGTGATGAATTGAGAAAATACGTGATAGTAAAAAACAGCACTGTTAGAAAGAAGGAAGAAAGTGCATGACGAGAAGAAATGTTAAGTTTATTAAGTTATCCTTATGGATTGTATAAGCTAAGGCAGTAAAGAGAGAGCAAACCGTGCAGTATAATATACGGAAGAGAATCACCGTATAGTAGTAGTAGTAACAGTAGAACATCTTTCTCCCTATATCAAGCTCATCTGGCGAAACCTTTTGCGTGATTCAAATCTCAATTGGACCGCAACAACAGCACGCGTCAATTCGATATACCCGGAACGGACCGGTTCGGCGGTAGAATCTGTTTTGGGGGCGGTGTATGTCGGGACGCTCTCTCGGGCTACTCTCTATAGCGCGCGGCGTCGTCGTAGGTAGGTAAAAAGACACGGCGAGGGACGGCGCGCGCCGTCGATTATGGTGGGGGGATGCCGATCGTCTCATCCGACAGCGAACTCGCTCTTCAAAGGGAGGAGGGATGCTGAAAAGCGTCAGTGTAACACAGCCTTGTCTGCGCGTGACTAGTTATTCAGTCGGTGGCATGTCAGTGGGCCATGGTTGCACGCAGTGAGAGCATGTTTGGGTGCTACGATAGCTACTCTTATAGGCTTTGGAGTCTCGCCAACGTATGGAACACCTGCCAATGTGAGTAGTTATAGTTTGTTGATCAATGTTCGCCGGTTTTGTTGAAAGTACCAAGCGGCGACGAATATAACAACGATTCAAAAAAAAAATATATAACAATAATTAAGACGGTGAATTAAAAACAACATCTGAAAAATCAAAATTATCAATCTGATAACAATTCCAAAAAGAAATTCGAAACTGTCATACTTATCATCTCAATTGTGATCCATATCAGTTTACCAAACAAACATCAAGTAAAAGAAACACTTGAACAACGCTATTTTAATGAATATTTACATCAATACGCATCAATTTCGCATGTAAGTAATAGAGTGCTTCACCATTTTAAATGTCTAACAATTTTACCGCCAAAATTTTGTAGTACTATCGCTAACCATTTGTTGCTTGTTATGAATTCTTATCAGTTTATTTCTTATGTTATGGAAATTGGCGATTAATATATTTTTTTCCATCTTCTACATGTTAGTGGGAATCCTGCTTCTTAAACATTATTTGTTACTAAAATATGCGTTTAAATTTGTATTCATTTAATGTTTATGGTTATTCCCCTTACTAATATCGCTTTGAATTTTAGATTGTACACACGCTATGCAGCATGTATGGGCAATTTTTTTTTGATTATTTCACTAAATTAGCAATCAAAGCAATTTGTAAATACACAGAGTTTTACATAAACCGAATTTATTTGCTTATATATTTTCTTAGCGGCCAATCAGCAAAAATCGTGCTATTTAATTAATGCTATTTTTGCAGCGCCGGTTGTAGATAAATATGCTGATTTTAATCAGTAAATTTTAGCCGAAACTGTCCTCTAATATAACAGTTTTCGCATTTCTACCTGTTTGATCCAATAAGATATTTCCTCGCCAAACCAGATCTGCTAAATTTACAATTAACACAAGAAAGTGCTCACGTAAAAATATTTATTGGCGCAACAATTAGCGCGAAGTTATGTAAAGGTAAACAATTGTCTTCTAAGTGTAACATCGCATGTTTAACTGGAGTATATTTTTAGAAATTTTATCTCAGTAAACACGTTGGTGTCGTACTAATTTGAAAGTATATAATCTATGAATCCTTGGTAACACTGATCAAAGTTAGATTAAAACCCATACGAATATAATACACTTGATGTTCGTAATTTAAATTAATGTTTAAATTAAAGTGGTAGTACAATGAATTCAATCACCTATCTCGTGTATTTTTTGAATAACATGATGTGTAAGCAGATCTAATTCTAATACGAATATCGTTTGTTATTGGCCAAATGATCTACACAATTATATGGGAATTATCGCTACCTGATCAAAAGAAATTCCCGAAATTCTTACATCATCCTTATCGCCATCAACCTCAGAATCTTTCGCGACAACCGCATCAAGCGGTATCTGCGTCCACGTATCGCTCCAATTTATCTTATGAACGTCACGGTTATGAAGGCATACAGGCTGGTATAGGCTAAACTGATAATAATTATTGTGTCCGAACCGGTCTCGCGTGGGTCGGGTTTTCTTAGAAAGTCGCTACAGACGCGGGTTCTACACGTGTTCCCATGCCCTCCACCCTCTGCTGCTCCTTTTCTTCCACGTCGACGTCAAGCGAGGAGACGAACAAGAGCGCGTTCTTCGAGTCAATTGGTCTGTGTCAGGAAAGTTCATATGTTGGGGTTAAATGGTAAGGTCGATTTGCGTGCCGGCTATATTATTATTGTCTGTATAAACATTCTGAACCCATCACGAACTCGCGTATACTTGCACATACATACACATATTGTGTGTTGTTGGTAGAACGTATTAAAATCTATCTATGGAAGCAATTAGTTATTTACGGCGTGTTTAGTGTATGAAGTCATATATTTAATTAATTATAGTTCAGGGGAGCGCCACCATTACGCTGCTGAAATGTGGCACACATCAGAGCGTGTTTATGAGGTAAGAATTGAAAAAAAGCTCCCTAGGTGTATAGAAATTGTAAATTATAAATTTAGTTTCTTACCTACCTTTTCGTAATCAGATAGTAAGGCAGTAAAGTATATAAGATTTCTCCAACCAGCCTAATATTTATGTTTTATAACTTCCAGAATCGCTTTTAAGATATGATTTACTGTTCTATATGCAAAAGTAATTCGAATATATTTATATAAATTTGCCGAGATCTGTAATTTCTGCCTTAAATATTCACAAAACCTACATGGGTACAATGCTTTACGGTAAATTTTTAATAATAATTCTGTGGATAATTTATCCGACGGTACAATTTATTTACTTTGGGCTGACTGTCTCCTTGGAAAGCTGCAATATTGTTACATTATGAAATAAGTGTTCAAAACATTGAAATATGCATGGATAAGTTAGAGTTGTTTATGGTGAAATTTCAAGTGCAAAATTGTACGAAAAAGAAGATAAGAGTTAAGGAACATACATTCACTGGAAACAGTGAATTTAATTTGATAATAACAATACTTAGTAACCAAATTAGTAAGCGAAAATCCTTGAAATTTGGTACAGAGACCATGTACCTTCATTTGTTTTTGAGAAAATCCAGTTGGCCTTATTTTATTCATTATGGAAGAGGTCAATTTTACAATTTTATCGAAGATGAATTTTGTTGAAGTCGCGCCAGCATCAAAATTTCAGTTCTCTCAGTTTCATTGGAAACAATTTCTTTCCATTTGTTTGGTAACTTGATTTATTTCAATCGGATGTTTTTAGATCGTTTTATCACATTTTTACCAAACATGAACACAAGCATGTGTTACACTATTCAATTCAAAAGAAACCTCAACAATCATAAAACTGGGATCTCAAAAATGAACGAAGGTACAAGGTCAAGAAAATTACAATCATTGTATTTCTGTAATTCTTCTAACCAAATTTTAAGAATATTCACTTATTGATTCTTGAGATATTTAGCCGTCTTTAGACTTTTTGGCCGCTCTGTATAGAATTATTCTTACCTGGCAAGTCATCAACATATAAAATCTGCGATGAAATTTAAGGTAATTATTATTTTTATCTGTTTTATGTTATTTTAAGAGCAATATTTACTTCAAATTATTTTGTAGACGCCAAGTATTACAAAATGAACTAATACTATTTGTTAATTTAAAAAATGATTCTGTGCAATTTTATGGATCAATAAACAGCATCACGTGTTTATAAATCCATCTATTTGTGTAAGTGAAGTCTTCCAACAATCATTTATACTTCGAAAAATGCAAGCTCTACAGCTTCACACAAATATTCTGTTCTATTATGCCTTCTCTCTATAACAGATTTTCATATGAATCCTTTTTAAAAACTCTATGAGGCGAAATTACAAAAGATAAGGAATCAAGTTCATTTTCTGTCACCCCTTCACTAGACTTAAAAGGAAGCAGTTTTTCTCTTAGCATCAGTTTACCCTACTTGCAATAAATTCACCAAGTGACCATCTCACTTGATACTTCCCTTTCTACCTTCTCTATCAATAAAACGTTCCACGTGCACCTGCCTATTTACACCTGCCGATTTGATTGGCCCAGGTGAGGTAGGAGGTGCCAGAAGCAGTTCATTCACTCGATTGGCGGAGACTCACCTGTATCTCCATTCATCTTACCTTTTTGTGCCCCTATAGCTGTTTCAAGTAAATCTTCTGCTACCGCTGCCATTAGTAATGCATTGTCTGTTTTATTTTAAAGGTGCACATGTTATCTTTGTTGACGTACAGCTTTTGTTTATCGAGTTGTACGTTAATATTGTTGTTCGTGTTGTCGAGGAGTAAGACGTTATGTGTGCGTGCGTCCGTCCGTACAGATAAGGCTATTATCTTATCGAAGCATTGACTCATTGGATAACGAGTCGCGTACGCTAGGCCAATCATCGTGGAAATCATCACCTAACCAGAACAAAAACACCGCTTGTATAGTCATCAGGAATTCACTGGCGTTTTGGAATGGTTCCAAAGCCATGTAGTGGCGGGATTTCTTTGTTTCGTTTCCACTCTTGATCTGAAGAGAGTATGCGTATTAATAATTTCATTTCGAATAGGCAGGTATAATCGTTGCTACGTTGGAAAATTCCGCAATATTTACTCGCATTTAATAAATTATTACTAGGTCACCTTGGAAAGAGACTCTGAAAGTACATTTCGAGTTTTAGTATAATCAACATGGTCGATAAAATTATAAAGGGGGTCAATGATGATCGAGGGATCGATTGGAAGTCGATAGCCAACTATGCACCGGCACTCTCTGACGAATAGTAAGCGCGTGATCACCGGCAAACCCAAGCAGGTTTAGTCAAGTCAATAACTTATTATAGAAAACAAAAAATAGGCTGTATATTTTTTAACGAAGTGATTTAAAAATGTTAAGCAATTTTGGGCCAATTATTCAAAAAAATGTATTAATACGTCAAATTAATTTAAAAAAATATATCCAATTACAAGCTGTGTTGTATGTTTCTGAAAACTTGTTCTAAATTTTTGTCCATATTCTTAGTCTAATTATTATTTTTAAGTTATTTATATGCAGTTTTTATTTTATTTTTTCAATGCCCTAGCTTCAAATTTATTTTGAATTAATTACAGTGTATTGTATTTGAGCGTTTCTCTTTGAAATTGTCTTCTAAATCCCATTTCTTCCTTTTTTGGCGAATATTCCTAAGTCCTCTTGTTGTAATTTTCCTCCAATTGCTCTTCCTTTCTTTTTAAGTTTATTTTTCCTTCTCATCTTCTTCGAATTACTTTTCGGCTACTTTTAACAGTTTCTAAATGGATATAGCACTTTTAATGTTGTTTAAAACTGAATTTCTGGATAAGTTTTGCCGAAAAAAGTTTTGCCAAAAGGAGGTTCGGAATCGTGCTATAGATAATTTAGAATATTTCGATTTATAATATGAATTATTTCAATATTTTATAGCTGCACCGATAATTATGCTTAGCTACTTTATGCTTTGTTTTATCGCATGATACATTGAACAAATGAATTCATAATTCATATTCATTAATTTCGCTTTGTTAAAGCAACAAAGCGAAGTCAATGACAACAAAGCAAAAATGATTATATTAACTAATAGATGTATTACAAAAAATGACCTACGTTTATCAAATTGAAACCCCTTTATCAATATAATAAATATCGGTATATTAACTTACTTTGTGAGAAGCGAAACAAACTCGGGATTTTTGATTATACATTAATAAATGAATGCTCTATATCAATAAATCCGTTTATTATATCCACGAAAGTATGTTCATCAATATATTTAGATAAAAGATTGTTACATTAACGTATCTTTCTTTATTACGTACCTCTTTCGTTAAGTGTTTGACGAAAATTCATATTTTTATGTTTGAAGAGCTTATTTTCTCTCGTTAGTTAGTCTGCACGCCTCAGTAACCACATTAAAGTAACCTTAACAAATTTATTACAACAATGAACTGCGTTTATCAAATTGAAACCTGTTTATCAATATAATAGACACCTGTTTATTAACTTAACTTTGGAGATTTTTCACTAGACATTAATAATTATAATATTTATAACAATACATCCGTTTGTTGTGTGTAATGAGTATACGAAAGTAAGTGTTCATCGATATAGTAAACGGCCATTTATTAAAACGGTAAGCTCGTTCGTTGGACCAGTTTTGGTTACATTGACTTACTTTTTTATTATAATTACATACCTTTTTCGTTCAGTATAGACATTCATATTGGACAAAATTATATTATCTAAAAACCTTTTTAAACTGTCGCTCCACAGATATTGCGTCGAAAGAGAAATAAGATTTTCGCTTATCTACTCAATCTATTTATCGAAAACGTTAAAAAGTTAATTCTCAACATTCTCGAGAAGTCTCGCATTTGGATTATAATTAAATTCTTTTTTCATATTTAGTGAGAAAAGAATGAAAAATTAGGGACTAATTACACGATTTATTTATTTGTTTTTTATTTACTCGTATTGAAATATATATTATTGTCGCAGTCACACGGTATCGTCCCCTATATGCAATACAGCACACTAATGTTAGGCGTTTTGTATACGCTCAAGGTAGCAAACAAGGATCGCGGGACTTACATTGTATTTCCACAAATCAGAGAAATTACATAACGAAGTTGTCACAGCTAACCCGAGAATTCAGATTTAAGTTAAGGTAACTTAAATCTTCGAGATAAAAAAAAAACATGCGGAAAAAAGATGTACGACTCACCTTTTAACTACATCGAGAGAGCTACACAGATAAAAATACGGTATCAGATCTAACACCGTTCAACACCATCTGGTTGTTCCCTCGCCTCCATTTGCACAAGTAGTTGGAATCGACGGAGTTAAAAATTTTACGATGTTGCTTCAACACCGTCGCGTGGTAAGCGGAGTTGAATAGGAACAATAGCTTTCGGTATTACATATGTTCCATTTCGATGAAAAAAATCGCCCTTTTGGTAAAAAGTTTTTTTGTTTCTTTCTATTCTGATAAATAACGCTTGCTCAGCAACCTTACCCCATTAGATGCACAGTGCATCTAATTTATATTATTATAATCCTACACCCTTCCTCACTGTTAGGCTCTTATCGGGCAGCTGTGCTCAGAAAAAAAGCCACCAAATATACAACGGTATACAATTAACTACAGAATGGTGTTATTATACCTCTGTAGGTGAATTTCTAACAAAGAAATAACAGATTACCGCCGACTACACACAGTATAAAATATTCAGCATTGTAGATATAAAATGTTATCCTTTGCAATTTTAACTCCATAAAGATAAGCTAAAATGAAACTTTTCATCGATTAGGATACTACTACTTGCCAATTAGTTACTTTTATCACAACGGTGTTATTTTAACATAAAGTGGGCGACGATTTAACTAAACTGAGAAATCTAACACCGACCCCTTTTACTCCGAGAAATTTTTATCTGTGTACTACGCTTTGAGTGAGAGGAACACCGCCCCAAATTTTATTTTACTGTAAAGTTGTAGCATTAATAATGATTTAAAGATATCGACTATTTCTTCTCCGGCGAATGAAATCGTTGATCACGCAGCCCATATTTGATTCTAGGGAACGTAAAAAATAAATTCCATAAGATGTCATCATGTCGCACTCGTCTGAAATTTGAAAAACGAGGCGAAGGCAAAGTGCTGCAAAATGCCTTGAGAAAATACTACTTTTAATCTATCATCTATGTAGACTCTGTGTGAGTTCATGGTTGAGGATAAGTAAAACAAGTTGTCCATTGTCTCGCAATTCTCTATTAAACATATTAAAAGCGATCGGTTTCGCGTAAAAAAAACACATTTTTAGGCCATAGAATTTATCACTACAAAATGGACGAAAAATTTAGAACTATGAAGACAAGATATCTAAAGGTAAAGTGTAACATTTTTTTATATAAATGCTTTACTTATCCTTAACTATTTTTTTCAAATTTGGGTTTTTTTATTATTAAAAAATATTTTATTGTATTTTTTTGACAGCTATTGGAGACATTTAAGCTGGTGTTATATAAAAGTTGGCCACATTGACCAACACTTAGATTCGATGAAAATGTATCACACTGACATTGTGTAAATTCAAAAATTTGCATTGAAATTTTTTGAATTTAGAATTGCAATTACATTGTATTTGTATTTAAAGGTACATGTAAGAAAATTGCGATATTGAATGTAATCATACAAATTATACTCCACCTTAGCTTGGAAATTTATTACTTAGTAAATCGCATGAAATGTAGAAAAAAAACATAATTTTTATACTTGCTGTATACGGAATAATGTATCTGGAAACATTTTAATCGCAAATTTTCAAATACAAAGAAAAGCAAAGAAGTTTTCGTCTCTGCAAGGGTATACAACAATTGCAATAATCATATTAATCAAAGTCACGTTAAAATAAATAAAGCTAATTAACACAAATTATGTTTTTATAATATTGTTTATAGAAACTAATTTGTTTTAAGTACGTTTGTGTAGTTCAAATTTTTTAACGTTCATTAAAAAATGTCTAACCTAGTTGATGCATGGTTGTCATGTCTCATCAATCACGAATATCAACATTAAATAATAAAATATTGCGCATTGTAATGAAATTCATTTCGCCACGCGTTTGCGTACGAAAAAGTAGGTACTTACAACTTTCGATGCAAAATAACAAAATATTTTTATTGTAACTGATATATATATAATAATTAATGCTCTACTTCTGTTTCAGTTCCTTCGATAGTAAACGGTTTAGGGGGCGGTAAAGAAGGTGACGATCTTAGCAGTTCGCAGGACTACTTCATAAAATGCCCGCAATGTCAAAAAGGCTATCAAACGTTCCAATCGTTGAAAGAACACATGGGCGCCTGTCATCCAGATTTGGGCTCGACGCCAGAAAACAACACGGTTTTGCCCACGCCACCAGGTGCCCCAATTTCTCCGACGCCCAGCGTAGTAGGCACGGGGGGTCCCTTCGCCTGCTCCCAATGCGCCACCTCCTTTCCCAGTAAAGACCAATTGGAAAAACACGAACTTCTACATTCGCCGAACGCACAAGTGGTAAGTTCTTACTTCAATTGCGATCTATACGTATCATATGGCGTTAAATATTAATTCGGAGTTTATTTACAATGACGATCCATCAAGGAGGTGTTTAAGTAGATGTGAGAGCCTTGTATATCTTTTAATTAGAATTATGTGCGATGCAACGCGTTTGACACGAATTAAGAGGTCATACGGGCTACGGGTCAACTAAGATGTTTGTGTAACAATGGCTTCAGATGAGTAATGTGTTTCTCTCAAAAGAGGTCCAGCTGCTTTTGCTCACGTTCTTTCCCCAATATTTCGATCGTTTGTTCTATTTCTAGAACGTATAGAATTATATTTCTTTAAAAAAAAGATACTTAACGACGATTATTAATTATATTTAAAACTTTACATCTAGGATTTCGAAGAGAAAAATTGAAAACATATTTTTCTAGTACTACTCAGCATATGCGCGTAATTTAGAAAATGACATTACATTTCGCCGTGATCTATGACAATTTTCGTCGACTTCTATTGAAAGTAAAATGTCTACTCCGCACAACATGCAGTGTACCTAAAATAGGAGGTGGTCCATACCTTTTTTTACCTGACGGGCGTTTTCGGAAACGCCCTGTGCACTTCTCGGTAAAAACAGAATGACACCAAAACTACATGTTTAAGGTTCTGTCGTAAAAATTCACCACCCAAACTATATCTGCGTTATTCGGTGTGCAATAAACGGCACATCATGCACGAATAATAAAGGAACAAATTTGAAAGAGGCATTTTATGTGGCTGGAAGCAAGCGAACGGGAATTTGTCACGCATGTGTGAAAAGTACCCGATGTCCGTACAAATAAATCTACTTGGAAAGATGAATATTTATGAATCTATTAATACTCGAACGTCAAATCTATATAATAATAGTTAGGTGGATCAATATTACCTCCGAATACACTTACGTGTATAGTGTTCGCTCATAAATATATTGTTTTTATGGCCGATATTTTATTGGTATTTTAACACAGTTTAGAAGAATGTTCACTATTGAAAAAATTATTTAGACTGTAACCTATAACAGACGGCTAATAAAAAAATCTTCGATACCTATAAAATTCAAAATTGACTTGTTTCGTGAACATACCGAGTCATAAATAGTGTTTGGTATGCTTTTGAAATTGCCAATTTATGATCGATGTGCACAGACGAAAATACACTAGATAAGTTGTCCAGGAATTTTTTTAATAGGTTAATGAATATCCTAGAATCAACAATATTTATTAATGTAGACACACATACTCCGGGAAAACGTCGATAAACACGAGCAGATATTCATTTTGTCTTTATTGTAGCGAACAAATTCAGGAAATTTTAACGCACATCAATGAAATTAGGTTACCTTTCGTATGACATGACACAGCCAGATCAATTAGGAACCACTAATTGGTAGACGGCCGTAAACTTTTCTTATTTTTTCAACATTATCAATTTCTTTTTAATTTTGCAAGTTGATGATCATAAGAGTAAATTTCTATGATTAATTCGTGGACAGTTTAATTAATTACTTAATTAATAATACACATACTCGCGCAGCTTAAGCAAAAAATTAAAGTAAAATCCATTAGAATTGAAGGATTGTAAACTCGCCGAAAAATTTAAAGGGAATCTCCTAAAAAGGAAAAGTGGGACGAAAGACGCCACATGATCTTACAGAATATCCCTTACATACTTTTCGGCGTTTAACGCACCACCACTTTGTACGTGCCTCTTAAATATGTGCCACCCATTACCATAATTGAACCTCCACTGAAAGAGTGAAATTAAAATTTGCCTTCAGTAAGCACCATTCGAGTTTTGTTGTTCATGCACGAAGGCTACTCAATGATGTTTCTTAAGGTTTCGCCCATTGTTTGTCTCATAACAAACCAACGTATTTGAGTTTTCTTCTAACTCTACGCCCACTTGTTGTAGTTCCACACATCCCTTACAGTTCGTTTCTTGTTTGAATTGCTGCCTGACGCCTATATTTTGAAGTGTTTGCAACGCAATAAATCGATCATATACAGCCGTTGTTGAGTGCTTTCTACCCTGATCTTCTGATGTATTCTCCAGTTTGCCTCGAACATGTACAATGAGTCATTACTACAGCCCTAACGATATCACTTGGTGCTAAATCAACCAGAGACGCAAAACAAAAACAAAAATGAAAAAATTATCAATAAAAACTGAACGTACTTTAATGTATAGAAAAAACGCGTTTCAAGGGCACTGCTGCACACATTGAAAATAATTTTAACATTGCGTAACTCGATAAAAATTGTGCAAAATTAACACAAAATTGTAGTTTGGCATTCGTAGTTAGCTGGAAGCACGCAAACAAAAAACTTACATTATCTGATGTGTGTATATAACATTCTGCTATTGTAATGGCCTCTAATCCCCCTACCTTTATTTACCAACACTTTATTTTTTCGAATTATATCTCAATTTTCCTCTGTAAATTTTCAAAAGCTACTAGTTTTATAAATTACTTGAAATACAGAATTCATTCAAAAAAGCGTTGTACGTATCAAGTAAATTTCTGAAAGTCTAATAAACATTCAATTACATTTTTTTTTCTATAATAATTAGAATATTTCGAATTCGTACTTGGCGAATGAATGAAAAAAAGAAAAATGAGGTAAAATTTGAAGAAATAAGATAGAGGGAGATAAGCCAAACGATAATCTTATATGCAATGTCGTATTAATTTCACTGGATTTTATTGTAACGCAATTTGAGTTAGTTTTTTGATTCATGTTAAATAACTGATAATATTTGTTTACGATTTAGATGATGCATTAAATATGACGTTTATATGTTTGAACAATCGACAGTTTATTATCATCTAGCATTTCACAATTTAATTTAAGATAAAAAATGTGCAATTTTTAAAAATCAAAAAATATTATGTAGCTTTTAGAAAAAAAAATTTGAAATAGCCCAAGTTCTCAAGTTTTCAATCAAGTTCTAGATCGATTGAATATGATTTTTAGTTAAAATAAATGTTATGTCTTTAATAGTGACAAACATTGTTATTCATATGAATTAGATTGAAGATTTGGGATTTTTACCAAAAGACTCGCCTCTCATACTTACTTCTTAAATTTCATTTGCAACGCCTATTTTCTCTGTGAAGAATCAGCATTTTAGCCACAGTTCTAGATAATATAAATATTTCAAATATCACCTGAAACTCATAATGAGTCATTTATTTATACTTCCACGATTGAAAATAAAACTTTGAAACGTTATTTCTTTCAATCCCCCTCAATATGTCCGATAAGTTTCACGATCGATTCAAGCCGTGTGAGCCGTTGTTGTAAATATTTAAACACGTGTAAATTTTTTAAATTCGTATAAATCAAAAATAAAGCGGGCGTTCTATTTCGGTTCATTGCGCTTATCGGTAAGTGTTTTAATGGATGGAGAGAAGTGAGTGGCCGCGAACACCACACCGTACCCATAGCGAGATGTGATAGCCGATGACAGAAAGCGATGACGGTCGTAATGCCGAGTGCTGTATACCTTTTTCTTGTTTATATTGTATATCCGCTGAGGTGTCGGATAAGTTTAAAACAAGTGTTTAAATTATATCGCAAGCGATAACGGCGTAAAATACAGGTGAATAATTTTACTTCGTTCTTCAAGCAATTCGGAGAAAAAGTTTTCAATTAAAAATATTCAGATTCAAATTCTGCACAACTTAAAATAATATCCAAGTATACAGGGTATTCGCTTTTCACTGCGGTTTTTACAGCCTATATATTATTACCAATGTTGGGTAGGATAGGGAAAACGATTAAATTTTTCCAGCCACTGGACAGACTCCTGTTGTGTCGATTTCCAGGGAAACCGGTAGGCAACATGAATCCGTTCTCATGTTCTCAGACGAAAAAACACGAGTGCATCTAGTCGCTGCAAAAATGTAATCGTTTCCCCTATCTATTTTATACAGAGAATTTCAACATCTACTGGATCACTGTTTTCCTGGGTACAAATTTTGTTGAACATTTCGAGAGTAATATTTTATGTAATGCTCAAGTTACGCTTTAAGTTAAGAAATTCATCCAAATTTTTTTTCATAAACATTTTTGTTTAGCTAAATTGTGTGATTTTTTAAATAATTTTCAGTATGCTGTTTTCTTGGTTTTTGGACCGCGTCGTTGTAGCTTTCGGCGACGTTTCGTCCACACTCCTATTGAACACTTAATGTGGGATGCATTTGTCTACTTATTTCCACTGTATATTATTTATTTACGCACTTGCTAACTTGCCGTACTGTATCATGAAAACTTATAGTAGAAGTTGGAATTGTACCTACCTGCCTACCTAAACAAAAACAGTTTCATATTTGATTTAGTAGAGAGTGACGCACTTTAGATATTGGAAAATGTGTATAAAAAAATGTCAGAGATGTTCCATTTGAAAAAATGTTTGTGAAATAACATGAAGCAAACTTGGTAATCGTTTCGATGGGCATCTTGTAGAATCTACTTAATGCACTTTTTCGATGTGCCAGTCAAACTTGAAGAAATACACTATTGGATAAAATTCAAATCGCTACTCAGGCATGTAGGCCATGTAAGATATCCAGTGTTCAACATCAATTGAATAATCAATTTAAAAAACCAAACTTGTATTATGTATGAAATTAACCGATTCCGTGTACAATTTAGTCTTTTATGTAAAACACTCTGCAGCTTTTTAAATCTTTCTATTTTTCTCAAGCTTTCTTCAAGATTCCTTTCGCCTATAGTTCATGAGATGTTTATGAGAGAAATTGTTGCAAAATTTAATTGATGTGACTTGAGGAACAAGATTTTTCCAAAATCCATTTATAGATTTTTCTCTTCGTAAGGTGCTGTATGCTTTAAATAACTTTCAGCAATCTATCCAGTATATTCCAATGTTCTATTATACAATTATTGCAATTTCATTTAGAATAGACTATTTTAAAGACATGCTTCCTATTGAATATTTAACCATTAAGATCATTTACGTTTCTAATCATATGAGCCTATCGATATAATCTGATAGTTTGCCACTTATTATTCTGTAACTTTAAATCAAAATATTGAAACAATTTCGCAATCTCCTACTATAACGCACCATTAATGTTATCCGTTAACAACTAAAAATAATGCTCATTACTTTCATGTATACACTTTCTATAATTTATATTTGTTACCTACGCTTATAAGAAACAACATATTTATTTTTATATTTAATTTGTAGTTAATTTTAATGATGAAATTATGGAAATACCCACATCTAATGTATTACATGAGAGAATTTCAAAGCAGTTTAACTCTGTAAATTTCCCACTTAATTTATAATTCCAAGAACTCTGATGCAGGAACCAGATCTAAAGCAGCATTAATAAATACAACCAAAAGGTGTAAACAAGAAATAAATACATACCTATCTAATTTACAGATCTATATATTTTGTACTTTGAAAGTTTTATTGATGTATAATTCAGTTTCGGTCTAAAAGATATTCCCTTTATTATTTTAACAAACCCCCACACCTGCACCCTGCACCTACGTATGGAAATATTGCTACTTTGTATGGAAATATTACTGCTAAGTTATTTATCATGGGAAAGCAGATGTATATTATTATGGCATTTTTTCCCATCACAATGCTACCCTCTATTATTTTTCGAACCCCGATAAGTCACCGTAATTTAAATTCATTGTCGGCCCACTATCTCCACCTAACGAACAGCAGTGGAACTATAATTTCGCTATTTTATCTGTGATGCTTTGAAACCAATGAAATAATTATAGAGATTAATTTTGATTTCTATATTCCTTTGTTTCCTAATGAATGTGTAATTGTTATTACTACATGTTGTTCCTTGCTTAAATCAAGCGTTGACTACATCTTGGCTAACAATTTCATAATGCAATACGTCCCTGCCGATAGTTACTACGGCAAAAAGCAACAAATAAATATATTACATTAACATAAAAACGCGTCGCACATGTGTTCCAAGTAAGATAGCGTGTGAAATGGTAGTTCCTCCCGTTGGTGCCGGCGATGGACCAAAACGAAATAGCTTTTTATGACGGATACTTTTCTCCTTCTATTTGCTACTGCACGCATTCTTACGCAATTCGATCCACATCCCACGAAGTTTCCTTTCGTCTTTTTTCTTTCCTAATTACGTACTGTTTTATCATATAGTTCTCTTATTCGCCATCCTCTGATGTAACGCCAAATTCGTCGCACACTTCTTGCGACGCCGCCAAAAAAAATCGCGCACGATTCTCGAAACTGTCACGGATTAACATGTAAGCTCGGAACTCGGAAACTCTTAATGCACCTGTTCCCATATTATAATATCTGTATTATACGGTAACCGGGAATTATCTTCTGGGGAAACCAGTTTTTGTCATCTATGTTTAGGCGATTACAGTTGAGGAAGGGGTACACCGTAGAATTGCCTTCAGTAATTGTGTCACCCGTTTTTTTTTTCTGAATACACATTTCTCCAACGTGACAGATTGGTGGGATCCGAAGGACGAAGTGAAAAAAATTAGGACGCCAGAAAAACTGCATCATTAGATCTTGAGAAAAAATAAACTAATTATGATTTTGTTACATAATAATTTAATGTTTTTTAATTCTTGTCACAAGAAGTTCTGTTGTTTATCACTAAAGTTACATAAACGGCACACAAAAGGTTAAATATTCACCAAGCTTTATTGTTATTATGTTGCTCCACCACTAATGCTCACTAATTTAAATAAATCTTTAGTGGTTTTGTAAACCAATTTTTGTAGGTGGTGTTTTTAGGAGTGTGAGGTACGCAATAGAACTGCTCGTTGATTGCATTAATATCCCTGAAGCTTCGGAAAGTATTACAAAATTCTTTGTAGTATTAAATGATAGCCTCAATTACTACCAGTTTGCGAAGACAGTCCCTTCGTAGCTAAAATAAGACTGGATGCAGGAACTGTGCGTCCCAAATGCATATACATCAGCTAGACTGTGATTTGGTGACTTGGTCAGGTGTCGTACCGTTGCCCTAGCAACCAGGGCTGCGATCCAAATATTTAATTTCCACCTATTGTACGTTGTAAGTAGGAGGTACAAAGAATATAATTAAAATAAAGACGCGGGATATTTTTTCGCAATAATTACGCAATATAAAATTGAATAATTTTGTTTATGAATGCAATTGAATTTTTAAGGTTCCCACCGCCCCTGTTTTTCATTTAGTAAATTTATTTGTCAACATAATCTCCTTGTAGCTCTATACACTAGTCCGGCGATGTTCCAACTTTTTTAATATGGTGGATGGCACCCCAATTCGCATGGACTAGTTTTGCTGTTGCAATTGCTGATGATTGAAGTATTTTTTAATACTTACCAAATACTACAGAAGTATTAACACAAATGGCGAAGAGTTATATTGAGTTTAAGGTATTCGATTAGACACCTCATTTTCTTCTTACACTAAATTGGTCAATAAACCCACAAAGTTTCATTTAAATCTGTAAGTATAACTTACCGACATTCCTTTGTAAGGTACACAAACACAGCAAAGCAAATTACAAGGCAGTCAATGCAAATTGGTGTGTAACTTTGTTTGACCAATCGCATACGTTTTAATTAATGATATTTCTTTGAACCAAACTAAAGATCAAGTAGCAGATGACCTAGTTCGATTTGCAGAGTAAACCAAGTTAGTCTTGCGACAAAGAAACTATATTGTACATGGCAAGTTATTTAAAAATCATTTGCTATTGTGAAAATAAATTTGATTATCGCAGGTATTCAAATACATGTTCTTTTTGTTTTATGCACTTCTTGCTCCTCTTAACGATGGATTTCAGAGACTCACAAATTCCACAACCATACACATCTTACATTTCGTTCGGGACGTTATTGAATTCCTGTATGTTTCTCCAAATTAACTTATCCAGAAAATTCATTTGGGACAGTTTGCACACTGGTTCTCAGTAAGTGAATCTTAAAGTGAAAATGCGGCCCAATATGGATTGGGTCACTGTGGATTTTTGAAAATATAAAAGACACAGCGAGAAACATGCTCAGATTTATAGGATGACGCAATCCTTGTAATTGAATCATCCCAGCTCTTTTGTTTTGTATTTTAGAAGGATACCTTAATTTAAATATTTGTGCGAGGAATGCGGTACGCAATTTTACCAATACCTTTGAATCGCCTGTACACACCTTCATTCATATTTAGGGATTTCATTTTAGGAATTTGAACCCGTCACTAGAAAAATACTATCAATCTTGGCGAAATGCTTCCAGATCATATGCAATAAGACAAATTTGTTAATAAAATTTTGGCAAATAAATTCTAATATACACAGATTCACGAAGCGGCAATAAATATCACGTTAGCTTTCTGTTTGTTTTTTGGAATAACTCCAACAGTGTAACAGTAGTAAAAGCGAAATTAATAAATGCTGTCCTTGTCAGTAAACTATGTACCCATTGTCTGCTAAATTTCTTATTTACGAACAGTGTTACTAGAATATATACACAGTTCCCTAATTTTATATTTTTTTCTGGACAGCATTTGCTAATTATATCTGAAATATTCCATGGTACCTAGAATTAATGGTCCAAAACTATAACCGTCCTAGTTATATCAAATTTAAACTATTAAACTTTCATCTTTGTCCCCTTAAAAGAGTATTGTATTAAATGTTTTGTTTCTTTTTCAGTCGTGCAAGGTATGCAACAAGACGTTTGCCAATGTCTACCGCCTGCAAAGACATATGATCAGTCATGATGAAAGCGCTGTACTACGAAAATTCAAATGCACAGAATGTGATAAGGCGTTTAAATTTAAGCATCACCTAAAAGTAAGTTCCTTCCTAATATTACCACTGAAACTATAAGTGCCTCTCATAAGACTAATTCAATTGTAAAATGACCAAATTTATAAATACTGCTGTATTCTTTTCTTTTATAAAAACCTATTTAGAATATGATGTCACTACATTTACGAAAGGGGTTGATTTCATCTAGAAGTTGAGTCATAGGGATTTCAGCCCACACAATGCCTTAATTATCAATTTAAGGCGTTAATTCCTAGTTCCCCAGTATTAACGAACTAAAAAAAAAAGAAAGTCTTGTGAATCATATATGTACCTACATATTTCATGTGCATATGTCATTGATATGAATAAAACTTAATATAGGAAATAAACGTCCCAAAGACATTTCTAATTTGGTTCGCTTTTATTACAGGAACACATTAGAATACACAGTGGTGAAAAACCGTTCGAATGCGGTAATTGTGGCAAAAGATTCTCCCATTCCGGTTCATATTCTAGTCATATGACATCCAAAAAGTGCTTAGTAATGAACTTAAAGCTAGGAAGAACGAGAGCACCAACTACCAGTTCGCTTCTCGACAAAAATCCATCTCAAACCAGAGGTCCAAAGCGACCGCCTTCGAATCCTCTCAATAATAATTTAGCAACCAGCCCGAATCAGAATAGTTACTTTCCGATACTACCCAAATATAGCGAAGCAGCTGCTGCCCTTTTTCAAAGCTCGCTGGCGTCGAATCCGACCATGCATCCGTTTTATATAACCCCACCTGGAATGCTAAACGCTGCAGGTCACACCATCACACCGTATTCTATGCCCACACTGGGGCAACTGTTCGAACAACTACAAGCATCACCCCATAGACCACCTCCTCTAGAAAATCTCGAAGCGAACACTGAGGGTATCAAAAAAGGCCAAAGTTGTGAGGAAATAAATCCACAATCGCCCGAAGAAAATAAACTTAATAGATCGAACTCTTCAAGTTGCGGAGATTTAATAATGGACGAAGATCAGCATAAAGCGGAAACAGAAGAGAAACCCGAAATACTTTCGAACGGTGGCGATTTAGAAGCAGTGAAACGGATTTTGGAAACAGTTAATGCCTCTGTCACCAAACAATTACTCCAAGCAAACATGCAGAAGTTCTCCTCAGATACTAGCGATTGCAATAGTGTAATCTCGGCTCATTCGCCGAATAGAAACGAATTTACTTGCAGTAACTGTAAAAAGATCTGTATTTCTCAAAACCATCTAGAGGAACATGAGTGCGAAAATGATGTTAAAAGTGAAGGTCTTGCTGCTAAACTGGAAGATGCACTAACAACAAAATCAGAAAGTGATGTTCCAACCGGAAGCGTGAGTGGGACAGATGAAGACATGGAGTATGAGAAAAATCCAGAGAAGAATGAAGATTATGAAATAGACAGCGAAAACGTTACAACCACGGATCAGTTTTCAGACGACGGAAGGAAAGTCAGAGTGCGTTCGTTAATATCGGACGAACAATTAAAGGTCCTTAAAGATAATTACAGTATAAATCCCAGGCCGAAACGTGAAGATCTGATAAGAATAGCGGAGAAAATCGGATTTCCCGTTAGAGTAGTTCAAGTTTGGTTCCAGAACACGCGAGCAAGAGACAGACGTGAAGGAAGATTGATCCAAATACCATACAGCACACCGTCAATTCCGATCAGATTTCCTCAAATGCCTTCAAATCCTCAATACCTCATCCACAAGGCTTACCCGTCTCCACCTCAGTATATTTCTGAACAACCCTTAGATTTATCAACTAAAAAAGAACCACCATCGCACGACTCTTCACCTTCCAGCTCGCCGCGTCGTCCTACATCGGTGCAACATTCTGATTCGGGCGATGACGCCGTTAATTTAAGTCATAAGTCTTCAAGAAGTCCGACGCCGTTCCAACAGATGCAATACCAAAGCCATTATCAGGGTTCCAATTGCTCGTCTGAACCAAGACGTACACCGTCGCCAATAGATTTTAATAATGGAAGTCGATTAGCTCAAATATTAGCTCAACCGACGCATAAGCTAGCGCAATTGCCCGGTATGGGATTAGTTCCCATGGAAAGATTGATGCAGCTCGGTAACACTGATTTACCAAGCTTGGGTCAATTGATTAGTGGTAGAATAACCAACCTAAGTCCAAGTTCCGATAAGAGAACGTGGTCAGAGAATGGGGATGTCCAGGAAGGATTACAAGATGATGAAGCTAGCAGTGGAAGTAAACGAAGCAAAGTGTCTCAACTTGTGATGAAAAGCTTAGGTAGTCCGATGTTGGGAAACCAAGAGCAGGACGTAGAAGGCCAATTTAGCTGCGACCAATGTGATAAATCTTTTTCCAAGCAGAGCTCTCTAGCTCGTCACAAATACGAACACTCAGGTAAACTAAACTTCTTTGCACGCTTGTAAATGTTGTGATTAATACGTAGTTATTTCTAGGTCAACGTCCACACAAATGTGACGAGTGTCCTAAAGCATTTAAACATAAACATCATCTCACAGAACATAAACGTCTTCACAGTGGGGAAAAGCCATTTCAATGTTCGAAATGTCTGAAACGTTTTTCACACTCCGGTTCCTACAGTCAGCATATGAACCACCGTTACTCATACTGCAAGCCCTACAGAGAATAATTAAGATTTTCATATTTGCAGCAAATCACAAACACTACCAGTAATTCTTGCCATTTTTTCGACACAGGATATTGTAACAAGCAAATGTAAATATAGGATGCGTAATAAGTGGTACTAGAAATTGATAAAAATGAAGTAAAAAATATTTATGACGTTGGAATCCTTTGATATTATTTTTAAAAACTCATATTAGGTAGGTGTAACAAAACAAATACGATGCAACGATACAAGTTTTCGAAGATATTCGACTAGATGCAGAAACGAAACAAAGACAAAAGGATTAGTTTTTTATTTTAAAAATTTTATATTTTTTTATTGTTGTTCTTTTGGTAAAATTTATTTAGATTCGCGTAAGTATATTGTATATATTTAGTCCGGTACCTGTATAGTAAAATACTCAATTATTGTATACAGGCCTAGTTTAGTGCCATCGGAATCAACTGTCTTCCGGAAAACACAGTTGCAGTGGTGCACGGGAGAGCATGCCGAAATATTATAAAAAAAAAAAACAGGCTAGGGCACAACAGCAATTACGTCATACATATTTTTAGTCACCTGTGCAATTTATGTGATCATTTACCGTTATAGTTTCTATTCAAAATCAACAAGGAAAACATTAATTTAAAAAGTCGTACAATGAAATCGTCAGCTATAG